>JAJHSJ010000003.1:3273563-3641486 GCA_021015155.1 Magnolia officinalis
TTGTTGCTAAAATTTTCAGATTTTTCTAATTTCCTAAAATTTTCCCACAACCAAATTTCATAATGAGGAATTATAGGGTCTCAATGCATCATGCCTATTTTGTACAAGTGGGGCCCATGGTAATGGTAATGCACACCATCAATCTGATGGACCCCACCGTATATGGTGGGTGACCCAAAAAAAGTACTAGATTGGAAGGTCGTAATAACCAAATCTTCAGCTTATATTCAGTCATTTGTCCTATGCATACCACTATATGTAGTACAGCACATTTTAAGCCATTGCATGCATTAATTGTGGAGATAAATATAATTATTTTAATGCATACAATGGCTGGAAAAGGCCTGTACCACAAATAGTGGTGCAGGTGCCCGTAGGTGATCAGTTCTCCTACCACCATTTAAGCCAGTGATTTGAAAGGGATCAGAATATTCGCAATATGCGAGATTTTCCAGCATACCCAATCCAACTATCATTACCAAGCCACAGGCCACACTGCAGAAGCATTGCAAGACTACAGCTTCTCTATCTTAATAGCTATAATTCCATAAATTCAATACTGATAACAACATCTGGTAAGATCAAAACATTAATTCCCAATCCATCGATCTCGCAACAAAACCATCATGAAAAGAAAGAAATCAAAACAAAATTCTGGCAATTCAATCTGACCTAATTCTTCTTCTTTGCAAAGATCTCATCTGGCACGACCTTCAGGAGCTTCCTCTGCTTCGACTTGGAGATCTTCTTCAACGTCTTTGGGTTGGTGATCTTCTGCAGCTTCGTCCCGGACCTGAGAATGTTCTCCTTCTTCTTCTTCTCCCTCTCTTCCCTCTTCTTCCTCTTCTCCTGCTTGTTCGATCGGATCTCCTCCTTCAGTTCCGACATCCTCTCCTTGTAAGCCTTCTTGATCTCCTTCTGCTTGGATCGTTGATCGAAGGTGGTGCCCTTGCGGGAGACGCAGGCCGCGGAGGCACGCTGCTGGCGGGGCTGCTTCCACTTGCGCCCGGAGACCTTGCCGGCGATGACGCCGTCGAAGGTGGGCCTGCCGAAGGTGGGCTTGTTGGGGTCGGAGGAGGAAGGGAGGGCCGGACGTTTGGACGGTGGAGCGGCGTCGAAGGAGGAGGTGGGGTCCTCGTCCACGTCCATGGAGGAGGTGGTGGAGTCCACCTGGCGCTTGCGCTTGTTCTTCTGGCCGCCGAGGCCTTCATCTAGGAAGCGGAAATCGAGGGTGCAAGCCATGCTTCGATGAGAGAGAGGAAGAGGTTTTAGGGTTTTAGGGTTGGGGTTTTGCAGAAAGAGTTCTTTTGCCTCTGTCGCGGGGCGCCGCTTAGGTACTACCTCCTCCACCAGGACCGAGCTAGAAATGGAAGGGACGCGGATTGCGTCCTACGCCCGCATGTCTCCAGCTGGGAACGGGCAGGAGCTTTGAGTTGCCACCGTGACGTATGAGTCTTATCCATACCGTTCATGACTTTTTTGGTATCATTTAGAATACATTAATAAAAATGAGGCATATAAAGGCTCAAGTGGACCACACCACAGGAAGCAGCGGTGATAATAATTCCCACCGTTGAAACTTTTGTAGGGCCCAACATGATGTTTATTTGCCATCCAAACTATTCATAAAGTTACATAGACCTGGATGAATAGAAAACACAAATATCAACTGCATACAAAACTTATGTGGCCCCCAAGAAGTTTTCAACGGTAAGAGTTTAATCCTCATTGTGTAGTCCACATCTGGCTTGGATCTGCCTCAGTTTTTGGAACGTATCCTAAAATTATAAGAAACAATGGATGGACGGTGTGGATAAGAACCATACATCACGGTTGCTACTCAAAGCTCCCAGATGGAGACGGGAGGAGGCAGGACGCAATTGGCGTCCAAAAGGGAAAGGTCCTGGCATGGATATGTGGGGCTACCTTTATGCATGTGTTTTATCCACTCCGTCCATACATTTTAAAAGATCAATTTAGTTTTGGACTAAAATCAGGTAGATTGAAGGCTTAAGTAGACCACACCACAAGAAATAAGGGGAATTGAACGACTACTGTTGAAAATATCTTAGGGGGCACAGAAGTTTTATATCAATGTCATATTTATGTATGTGTGACCCTATGAACCTGTTGGATGGAAATTAACATCACGGTGGACCGTAGTAAGTTTTCAACGGTGGGCGTCATTGTCACACCTGCTTCCATGGTGTAGTTCACTAAAGCCTTAGATCTATCTCCTTTTTTACCTAATGCCCTAAAATGATCTTTAAAAATGGATGGACGGCGTGGATAAAACACATATAACACGATGGGCCCCACAGAACCCCTACCAGACCGTCAATCTCATCTAGGTCGTGGCGGGGTAGTACCTAGTACCCAATCCGCGCCCTCTATCTCGACCCAGAATCCTGCGCGTGTCACTACCCACGAGGCCCACGTTATTAGACGATGAGATGATTTTGATAGTCCATTTTCCCATTTTTCCCATTATATCATTTCATCAGTGAATAAGCTATCGGTGATTCTAAGCTTTGATTTTTACCGTTGAATACGAGCGGTTGAAATTTTTCTTTCAATGATCTACGTTCAGAATGATCATCGTGTTCAGAATAATCTTCTTCTAATGGCCCGTTTGGCTCAGGGACGACAACATGGACGGTTCAGATCGTTGGAGCACTCAGCATGTCGGCACCTGTAGAAGGCAACAGAGGCAAAACGAACTCTTGTGAAACACACGTGTGACAGATCTGAGCTTTGCATCGTGCGGGATAAATTGTTTAGATCTCATTACCTAAACTGTAGACATCAGTATACAGAAAATAAACGGCCAGAAATTCTCTTAGCCATCTGCGTACACTGTAGATTCTGGCCCATCAGTGAAACGACTGGATTTTTAGGCAGAAGATCTATTCATTGTTTCCAACCCAGATGGCAAGCTCAGATCTGGCACATGTGATTTTATTGACATGTGTATCTGCCCGTGGGTGGGCAGGACTCTACACGTGTGTTGAATTAGCAAACTTATGCGGTGGGCTGTTTTAGGGTTTTGGGCTCTGGGAACTTTCTTTCTTAACGGTCCATTTGAAGGCTTCCTGATTTATGGTCGATTTTTAAAAAAAATCATCCATCCATCTTTAGACCGTTGCAGCACTTTCTTTCTTAACTGTCCATTTGTATTCCATCGCTCGGTAATCCAGACCATTTGGCCCGTTGCATCCTATCATGGACGGACCATTCCCAAAAATATCCTCGTACAAGGATGTAAACCATCAATTTTTGGTCTATGGATCAACGGTTATGATGAGAAATGCGGCCATCCTGGTTTTGGGGAAATGGTCCATCGAAAGTGAGAGACGATGCTCCCTTGAAAATCAGTATGTGCCATGAGAAGACTCCCATAACATCCATTTCCTCCTGAAGTAGATCAATGGTTTTGATTGCCCTTGAAGTAGGCCATTTAAGTCTGATACAAAGTTAAGAAAAAACAAAAAGACGTGTTGGAATGGTAAAGCTCTGTGTATTTAATTGATAAAGAAAAAGGGCTTATAAATATACCTTCCATCGAAACGCTTCATCCTATCACTAACCACAACTCCTATAAAATGGGATCACACATAAGACACTTTCTCGGCCACGAAATCAAATAACCAAATACTTAAAGACTCACTCAAATAACTAAATAACTAGAGCTTCCAAGAAATATAAATAAATATGAAATAAAACATTTAAATCTTAACACCCTCCCTTAAATTGAAATCTGCATAAATCAATTTAAAAGAAAATCAACCCTCTGCAAAGTCTTCCTTTACAGCAGCACATGAACAAACTCCAAGTAGACAACACAACTTCACAAATGTAGCCAACTTGAGAGGCTTGGTCTGTATATCTACAACTTGGTCTTCACTTCGACAATAAACCAATTTGATTTTTCCATCATTGTTGAGATCTCTTAAAAAATAATATTTCACATCGATATGTTTGCTTCTTCTGTGTAGCACAGGATTCTTAGAGAGTTTGATTGCTGAGTTGTTGTCACAAAAAATTGTAGTAGCTTCATCTTGCTTGAACTGTAGCTCTTCAAGAATTATTCTCAACCAGATAGCTTGACAAGCACAAGCTGTTGCAGCAATAAATTCAGCTTCTGTAGTTGGCAAGGTGACAATTTGTTGCTTCTTAGAAGACCACGAAATGGCCCTTGTGCCCAACATAAAAAACATAACCCAAAGTGCTCATTCTATCATCTTGATCTCCTGTATAATCACTGTAGTAAACCCGAACAACTCTAACTTTTCACCATTTTTGTAGAACAGCACAAAATCTCTAGTTCCTATAAGTAACGAAGGATTCTCTTGGCAGCTAACAAATGCGTTTCTATTAGATTCTCCATATATCTACTTATTAAACTCACATAATACGTTATGTCTGGTCTTGTTGCAGTTAAATACATCAAACTGCCAACAATTTACTTGTAAAATGTGTTGTCCATCTTATTCCCTACATGATATTTGTTTAGCTTCAAACCAAACTCAGTTGGAATGCTTACAGGATTGCAATGCTTCATCCGAAACCTGTCCAAAATATCTCGCACATACTTCTTTTGAGAAATAAAGATCTCATTAGCTGATTGCACGACTTCTATGCCAAGGAAGTAATACATCATACCAAGGTCAAACATTTCAAATTCAACCATTATAGATTTCTTAAATTCTTTAAACATGACACCATCATTTCCAGTAAATATAAGATCATCTATATATAAACAAACAATGAGCAGTTTCCTCTTATCTCCAATTTTAACAAAAAGCGTGTGCTCATATGGACATTTGTGAAAGCCTTCTTTAAAAAAATAAGCCTCAATGCGACTATACCAAGCTCATAGAGCTTGTTTTAATCCATAAAGAGCTTTCTTTAATCTATATACTTTATGCTCATTTCCGATCTTAATATAACCAAGGGGTTGTTCTACAAATACTTGTTCCTCCAAGTTTCCATGCAAAAATGCCGATTTGACATCCAGCTGGAAAATAGGCCACGAGTTATGCGCCGCCAATGCGATCACCAATCTGATTGTATCATGTCTTACAACGGGAGCAAAAACTTCTGTATGATCGATCTCATATTCCTACTTATATCCCTTAGCTACCAAACGCCCTTATACTTATCAACTTCACCATTTTCCTTTAGTTTTGTTTTGAAGACCCACTTTACGCCAATGGTTCTATGCCCTTTCAAAAGATCAGTCAGCTCCCAAGCATCATTTCTTTCAATGGTGTCAATTTCATCATCCACCGCCTTCCACCATTTTGCTTCTTTGACGGCACTTTCAAAAATTGTAGGATCACAATTTGAAAATAAAGCAAAATGAGTGATTAGATCTTCAATTTCAGTTACCTCATAGTCTTCCATCCATGCGGGCCTTTTTCGAATACGACGAAGAGATTGATCTGCTGCATCAGTAACTTCTGCTACTATTGGCAAAATCTCAGCAGCTGTGGAGTTTCTTCTGATGAATTTTCAGGCATAAAGGTTGCTGGAGTTGGCTCTCTTTCAGAATCATTATAAAAAAGAACTTGAGTAGGTTGCTGCTTATTCCAATCCCAAGTGTTTTCCTCATCAAAGACAACATCTCGGCTGGTCACAATCTTCTTGTTTAGTGGATTAAACAATTTATACGCTTTTGATGCTTCACTAACACCAAGAAAGACACTTTTCCCCTTTATCATCAAGTTTCTTCCTTTTCTCATCCGGGATATGTGCATAAGCGATGCAGCAAAAAATTTTAAAATAATATACAGCTGGTCTCCTTCCACTCCACGCCTCCTCTGGTGTCATATTTTTAACAGCAAATGTAGGACTTCTGTTCAAGATGTGAATACTCCAATTTACTGATTCAGGCCAAAAAGGTTTTGGAATTCTCCCTCTTGCCAACAAGCTTCTCACCATATTGAGGATGGTTCTGTTTTTCCTCTCTGACACACCATTTTGTTATGGTGTATAAGCAGCTGTCAACTCTTTTCGAATGTCATGAACTTCACAAAAAACTTCAAATTCGCTGAGCAATGTTCTCCACCACGATCTGTTTGGAGGGTCTTAATGGTCTTTCTTGTTTCATTTTCCACACAAGCCTTAAAGCTTTTAAATGCACAAAAAGCTTCTGAATTTTCCTGCAAAAAATAAACCCAAGTTTTCCGAGCATAATCATCAATGAAGGTAATTAAGTATCTTTTACCTCCATTAGAAAATGGCGTTATTGGGCCACAAATATCGAAATGAATTAGCTCCAAAACACCTTTTGCTTGCCATGACTTCCCTTGGGGAAATTGAGAACGATGTTGTTTGCCAACAACACATTCTTCACAAACTTGGGAAGGAATACTAATCTGAGGAAGACCTGTCACCATATTTTTCCGCTGGAGGGTCTTCAATCCACCAAAACTCAAGTGGCCATAACGAAAATGCCACAACCAAGAAGGATCTTTTACTTCAGCTACCAAACAAGATTGCACACTTTCAATCTTCAATGGAAACAACCTGTTTGAACTCATTTGCACAACAGCAATAGCTCCTCTAGTAGGATCATAAATCTCACAAACACTCTTTTGAATAATGATTATATAACCCTTTTCCTGCAATTGACCGGCACTTAACAAATTGCTTTCAAGTCAGAAACGTAAAGGACATTAGAAATTGTTTCTACAAAACCATTCTTGGTTCTTATCTCAATATCACCCTTTCCCATCACCCTCACAATGGAACAATCACCAAAACTTACCGTAGAATGAAAGCCTTCATTTATTTTTTTTTAAAAAAAAAAAAAGACTTACTTCACACATGTGGTTACTACAACCCGTATCCACATACCAAACATCATACTCAAGTTCCTGATTAGCTTGAACAACCATCAACAAAGTTTCCACTTCCTTCTTTTCAACAAAATTCGATTGCTCTTCATTTTCTTTGTCATTAGGCAGCCTGGTATAACATTCAGAACGTTAATCTCCAAATTTATGACATCTAAAGCACTCTATCTTGGATTTGTTAAAATGTTGATCTCGTCCTCTGCCTTTGCCCTGAAATTGATCATCATTGGCTTTGAAATACCTATTGCCATCTCTATTGCATTGATCTCCCCTTCATCTACCTCTACGTCTACCCCTTCCTCTAGATTTTGAGAAATGAGTAGAGATAGAAGCCTTCAAAACTTGCTCCTCTGAAGTTGAACTTCGGTTCATCTTTTGTTCATGGACCAGCAAGGAGCTCTGCAGTTCATCAAGAGAGAATGCATCTATGTCTTTCGATTCTTCAATTGAACACACGACATAATCAAATGTTGGTGTCAGGGAACACAATATCTTCTCCACAATGGTGACATCTTCCATCTTGTCACCATGAAATCGCATTTTGTTGCTGATCTCCATAGTCCTGGCACAGTAGCTGGTGATAGATTCCCCATCCTTCATTTGTGGAGTCTTAAAATCTCTTCTCAAAGCTTGAAACTGTGTACGCTTCACTCTAGCAGAGCCTTGATATTTTTTCTTCATGGAATCCCAAATATCTTTGGAAGTGTCTTTGCAAAGAATTGTTTCCAAGATGGGACGATTAATTGCCTGAAAAGGGTAATTTTTTGCTTTCAAATCTTTTAGTTGTCTCCCTTCCAACTCTGTTTTTTGGGCATTCGTCAAGACTGTATTTGTGGTTGGTTCTTCAATTCCAGATTCAAGGATCGGCCAATACTCTTTTGACCGTAGAAAATTCTCCATTAGCATACTCCAATGGTCATAGTAACCATTAAAACGTGGGATCACCGCCTGCACAAAATTTGAATATGAAGCCATCGATTTTGTTTGGGAACTCTTTCTTTCTTGCTTTCTCTCACACGTTTTCCGGATCTGATACCGCTAATACAAAGTTAAGAAAAAACAAAAGAGACGTGTTGGAATGGTAAAGCTCTGTGTATTTAATTGATAAAGAAAAAGGGCCTATAAATAGGCTTTACATCAGAACGCTTCATCCTAACACTAACCACAACTCCTATAAAATAGGATCACACATAAGACACTTTCTCAGCCACGAAATCAAATAACCAAATACTTAAAGCCTCGGTCAAATAACCAAATACCTAAAGACTCGGTCAAATAACCAAATACTAGAGCTTCCAATAAATATAAAATAAAACATTTAAATCTTAACAAAGTCAACATGTGATTAATGAGTTTTAACTTCATGCTTCTTCCAACCAAGCATGTATAAGGGATAAATTCAAGCACCCTACATCCACCAAAGTGACAAGCATAGGCAAGATCCAGGCCGTTCAAGGGATAGGCCTCATGGTGAATGGGGCCAAAGTGAAGTGCCACGCATGTACCAACATCGCAAACATTGGAAGATCCTAACTGACCAATGTGCCCTTGCCTACTTATTAGGAGTTCCAAGTTTGCAAGTTGAATATGGATTGTTGGTTTTTATAATGTAGCCATGCAATTCCCATATGAGACCCACTGCTTGATGAGTGGACCGGCGTAATTTCTAAGGCCAGAGAATGCTCTTGGCGGGGCCCACTTGATGAATGGCCCACGCTCTGCTTCAATCACTTCGTCCTGCCTGAAAACAGTAAAAAGGATTGTAACATACCATCATATCCGTGAGCCCAACAGGTCCCACTTTTTGTACGGTTTGGATTTGTGATACATGCCATCATGCAGTTATGCCATATAATGCACAGCCTCCTACCACTCCCCCTTGATTAGCCTTCTTTCCAAACATCGCTCCGAACAACAAACTAAACAAGACTCTAGATTAAATTATTAAGAACTTTGAATCTAAGGGCTTGTTTGGATTGCCAATTATAATAATAATGTATTATAAAAGTGCAATAATTATAAATATTCATTACTTAAAAATGAGTAATTTAATAGGCAATTATCATATTTGGATAGGTGTGGTAAAATCGTAATGACGAAATTTTTACATTACTTCAATTCTCAAGTTGTTGATGTAGATTTGTGGTGCGCCTTCCCTAAGCCTGTTGCCTGCACAAGAGATAAACTGAACGAAGACCCTGGCTCTAATCCAGAGAACCTCCGATGCTTAAGTCAGCCTCATAGATTAAGGAGAAGGCGTTTTTAGGGTTTTAAGTTCCGTCCATTTTTCTGAAATGGAGGTCCTTTATTTATAGATATGGGAGAATCCCGTCGCGCAGGGATTCTCTCCTTGATATCATGGAGATTTGATTTTGGCCCGCTTTTGGTCTTCATCCGATCCCGAGACCATCGGGATCGAGGATCCTTTTGCGAGATATTCGGGACAGTGTTTTTATTTACATCGTCTTTCCTTTACTTGACTCGGCCTATTCTGACTCAATCAGATGAGTCTCGGCTGGCTTTTACGAAGATGAGCTTTTAAGCCTCAATCGGCGCATGCTGACATTGCTAGCTCGTCAACCGAGCTAATCGTCTTATTCTCTCTACTTTACAACACTATTACTCGGACCTAACGACTGCCTCGGTAATCCCGAGCAGTGGCAGTAGAGTAGGTCCGCTCTATATCCGAGTCTCCGGACTTAACATATTTTTTCCTCAACAGTAAGCTCCCTTACTCCTTGTGTCTTTTACGACACTAAGGAGTAATGAGTTTTTAGGTCGGTTCATAGCCAAGTCCGAGGTAATTATGAAGCATTTAATGCCTTTTGCGTCGTCCTCAATGGGAGACGGTTCGTTGCCCGAGGTCGTACGTGCGGACAACCGTCAGGTCGTTTCTTCCGCTTATGAACGTCGGAAGCGTGGCGAGGGCGTTATCGTCGTCAGTCGGCGTGCGCCACATGTCGAGCGGGGGAGTCGATGCAGGCGTCAATTTGTCTCCCCATTAATTGCCCTTGCCACGTGGCAAGGCTATAAAAGGAGGGGAGAGGCATGCATTTTTCATTTTCACGGCCGCTTTCCCGCTCTTCGTTTTTCTTCCATTCAAACTTCTTCTATTCTTCTTCCTCTCCTTTCACGCTGTCAGCGTCACCACCATTTTCGTCTTCACCTCTGCCGTTTCCCTCCTCATTGTCCTCCATTATTTTCTCCGGTAAGTTCTTCCCTCCCCTTTAATTAACAATACTGACAATGCACGACTCTCAGAGCCCTCGGGAGGAAAATTTCGGTGACGAGAGTGAAGCGCAGCGTTTTTGGAACGTTGAGGAATTGCCTTCCTTGCTGGCGGAAATTGTCGTTGATGCTAATGCCGCTTTCCTATCTGAGAGGGCCACCGGAGTTCCGGCGAAGCGTCCCGCTTCGGTCGGTCCTTCGCATGACGGATCATCTCTGATAACCCGACCGAGGGAACTCAATCTTTCAATGGATTTGTTGGAAGAGGAAGAGAAAACTGGGGCTGCTGAAGGAACCTCTGGGTCGGCTCCTGTTGGTAAGTCGGTGCAGGCCCCTCACTCGGCTAGCGAGGGAGAGGAGTCAGAGGATGAAGTGAGTGGTCCAGTTCCTTCAGTTTTGACTGAGGCAGACTTTGATAGAATTTAAATTGGGTATCACGTCCCGGACTCGGTCATAATTTATCTTCCTCATCCGAATGATTTATTCGACCGTTCTCCTGCTGGGGCGGTCGCGATTTACCTAGTCTCGATGCAATGCGAGTTACGTTTGCCTCTTCAACCCATCGTTCGAAGCTTTCTTTCTCGTATCGGGATTGGTCCCGGACAAATAGTTTCGAACGGGTGGAGGAACTTATTCGGGTGTGCGGTGTTGTGGGCTGAGTTAGAACAACCCCCATTGATAGTCGATGAATTCCTCCACTTATATCAAGTGTGGGTAAACCTGAATTATTCTGGCTTTTACATCTTGAGCGCTTGGCGGGCCAAGAGCGACTCTTTAATAACCGACCCTCCCACTTCTAACAAACATTGGAGAGAACGCTGGTTCTGGGCGTGTGGTCGCTAGGAGACGACCGAATCCGAGCTCTATGAGGCTCATGTTCCTCGGGCGTTTGGTAAAGCAGGTGACTCGGCATTTTAAATTTTTTTTTTTTTTGTAATGCTCTTATAATGCTTTGAGTCTGACGGACTCGCGTTTGACAGACATTTCGAAGAAGAGGCAAAGGCTTGGGTCCAACGCCTTAGCTCGAATTAAGGACTTGAAAGCATTGAGTCTGGAAGATCGATCCTGAAAGGTGCTCCTGCAGCCGGAACGCCTTCACCTTGCAGGTTTAGACTCGGCTGTCACAGGTAACCCTTATTGCGTCTTCATGTCTTCCTTGAAGTTCGTCTAACTTGTTTTGCTCTTCTTTCAGATATAGCTGAAGCTCGGCCTTTTCTCAAACCGATTCCTTCTAATATGGTCGGGACTCGACACTCCCTTAAACCGGTTTCCAAAATAAAGGCTCCCCCGCGATCAGTCCTTCTGTCAGAGCCTCGGCCTCCCAAGAAGCAAAAGACAACGCCGAAGGAGAAGGAGCCGGCGGGCTCCTCTGCTCCCACTGTGATCGTGCTTTCCGACCCAGATAAGAGGCCAGAAACGGGGGACGCTGTAGCCATTGAGCCTCGGACAGCTTCCGAGCCAGTACCTATTTCAGAGGAGGCCCCGAGGCAGGAGGCCACGAGGTAGAGAGAGGAGGCGAGTGCCGAGTCTTCAAGAGGGAGATGACTCAACAAGAGTCGTCGCCCTTTCAAGCGGTTGTGTCGGGGATGGTTCCCTGGGCCTTAGTCCGTGGGAGTGAAAAGGACTTTGCAAGCCTCTACAATGCCCTAATGACACAAACCGTTGGTCATGCAGCAAAGGTGTTCTTTGAGGTAGGAGTCTTTTTCTCCTTTCCTTTCATTTCTTTTGTCGCTTCTTGTTTCGGTCACTTATCATGACTCTGCGTTTGTCTTTTACAGCTAACCCCCTGTTTGGTTAAGGCTTGTAAGGAGTTATCTTCCGCTCAGAGGCTTCATAATCCTGTGGCCAAGGCAGAAGGACGACGAGAGATCGCTGAGATTCGGGTCGGCGTCCTGACCGGTGAGGCGGCTCTTGCCAGGAAAGCTGCTGAAGACGCGAGAGCTGAAGCGGAGGTTGAGTAGCGAGACTCGCTACTAAAGTAACGTCGCCAAGTTTTGTGGGCCACACAATGATGCATGTGTTGTATCTACACTGTCCCTACATTTGGAGAAATTATTTTAAGCATGATACAAAGAATAAGTCAAATCGAAGCTAGAGTGGACCCCACCACAAAAAATCATGGGGAGAGTGATGCCTACCATTGAAACCTTCCGAAGGCCCACCATGATGTTTATTTGAGATCCAACCTGTTCATGTAGTAACTCAAACATGAAAGAAAGGAAAACACAAAAAACCAGCTTGATCAAAAACTTTGTTGCCCTTAGAACTTTTTAAAGATGGGCGTCGCTCTCTCCACTGATTTGTTTGGTGGGGTCCACTCGAGATTTGGATCTAACTCATTGTTTGGACCATGCCCAAATATGATCTCTCCAAATGAATGGACGGTGTGGATACAAAACATATATCATGGTGGGGCCCATAGAACTGGGTTACGTCACTTCATAGCGAGTATGGCTGCTCAATCCGCGCACCAAATAGATAACGTGCATTCCAAGAAACCAAAATACAATTACGAAATCGGATTTCGTACTGAGTATGCTCGTATTTAGTAAACTCTGTTGGCCGACTATGAATTCATGTGTTTTATAGACCATACTACATGAAATAGTGGGATTATTTATTTCCTCCGTTGAAACCTTTCTAAGGCCCAGTGATGTTTATTTGTCATTCAAATGGTTCATAAGATCACAATGACATGGATGAAGGGAAACCACGAATATCAGCTTGATCTAAAACTTATGTTACCTCTTAAGAATTTTTCAACAATAGACTTCAATTTACACTGTTTCCAGTGGTGTGGTCCACTTTAGATTTGGATATGTTTAATATTTGGATTAAAGCCCTAAATTTACATGATAAAACGGATGGACGGAGTTTATATGATGCATGAACGAAGGTGGAATCCATAGAGTTTACTCAGTAGGGTTAGCATACGTTGATCAGTAAGCAATCCGCTTCCTACAATTACTTGGATGGGATTTGCGAAGTAGCTACTAACAAGTTGAGTAGCGAGATTGGCTACCAAAGTGACTTCACCAACTTCTATGGGCCCACCATGATGTATGTTTTATATTCATACTGTCCATACATGTTGAGAGATCATTTGAGGGCATGATAAAAAGACCGAGGCAGATCCAAGGCAGATCCAGGGCGTTAGTGTACCCCACCACAGCAAACAGTGGAGAGAGTGACGCACACAGTTGAAACCTTTGGAAGGTCCACCAAGATGTTTATTTCAGATCCAACCTGTTCGTGCGCTAAAGTAGACATGAGAGAAGGAAAACATAAATATCAGCTTCATCGAAAACTTTCATGGCCCTTAGAACTTTTTAATGGTGGGCGTCAATTTCCCCGCTGTTTTCTATGGTGGGTCCACGAAAGCTTTGGATGTGACTCATTCTTTGTATTATGCCCTAATATTATCTCTCCAAATGAATGGAAGGTGTGGATACAAAACATACATCATGGTGGGCTAACATAAGTTGATGACATCACTTCAGTTAAAGCCCTCTCCAACTAATTAAGGGGCTACACGTCCAGCCCGTCCTGAGCTCGGGACGGGCAGGGGTAGTACCGAATTCGCGCCCCTCCAGGAAACAGAGGAGCCGCACTCTCAGTAGCGAGTCTCGCTACTCAACCCCTCAGTAGCTAATCTCATATTCTCATAAGGCAATCCGCGTACAACAAAAACCCAGAAGCTACTCCGGAGCATTTCTCCTTTCCTCTTTTCAAAATGTCCACCTTGAAAGAGATCCTCACCCGCCGCCCGGTCGCCGCGACGATCCGGCTCACGGTGCCGGCCGGGGCGGCCCGCCCGGCTCCTCCGGTTGGGCCGGCCCTAGGTCAATACCGGCTCAATCTCATGGCGTTCTGCAAAGACTTCAACGCCCGGACGCAAAAATACAAACCTGAAACCCCAATGTCCGTCACCATCACCGCCTTCAAAGACAACACCTTCGAATTCACCGTCAAATCCCCATCGGTCACGTGGTACCTGAAGAAGGCGGCTGGGATCGAGTCCGGTAGCAGCCGGCCCGGCCACACCGTCGCTTCCACAATCACGCTCAAGCATGTGTACGAGATCGCCAAGGTGAAGCAGTCCGATCCTTATTGCCAGTACATGCCGCTGGAGTCCATCTGCAAGTCAGTGATTGGGACCGCAAACGCGATGGGGATCAAGGTCCAGAAGGAGCTAGATTGATGGTGGGGATTGATTGATGAACAGTGATGTCGATTTCAAGGTTTTGAGCAGAATGATTTTTGTTTCTTTTCTGTAATTCTAAGTTTATGATTTGATAGTGTCTTTCAATACTAATTTTTAGTTTACTGTTCTAAGAATGCAGTCTTACTTTTTTAATTGCTGCATAAAAGCAAGACATGTTTGGGCAGTGGTTTGGTTATCCAGACAGGTCATTGGTCGGTACCACTTTGAATGTGGCCACCTCCAAAACTTCAGGGTGAGCGGTTGTATCCGTTCAGCCGGTGGGCCTTTTGCTATTGAAGGAATGGATGAGGGATTGTGAGTGGTATATTTTATTGGGGGTGAATTCAGTGGGTTTAGTCGTGGTTTCACATTTTTCCAGTGGTGTGGCTCGCTTATGTTTTGCATCGATCTAAATTATGTTATGTATAATGAATATGAGGTGGCACAATGGATGTAGTGGATAACACAATGACGGTGGACCCCCCCTAGATCAGGTGCCGCACACCCTTCCTACAACATGATGATCCTTGTAGCATCTACTTCGTTTGATTGTGGGGAGAGGGAGAACATGATGATCCTTTTGGTATCTAGTTCCTTTGAGTGGGGAGTAAAAATTAAAAATGGAGAATAAAAAAGACAAAGGACTGAGTCATGAGATGAATATATTAGAAAATAAGTTTGGTTTCATGCTAGGGAGGTCTACCGCTGAAGCTATTTTCCTACTTAGACAATTGATGGAGAAATATATGGAGTTGAGGAAGGATATCTACATGGTTTGTCTTTATCGACTTAGAGAAAGCATTTGATAGGATCCCTAGATAATCTGGTCGGTGTTGGGAAAGGGGTTTCAATAAGACATATTGACAAGATTAATGATATCTATGAGGGAGTGGTAACAAATGTGAGGGCCACTAGTGGAGAGACAAGTAAATTCTGAATTACTATTGCACCTAGTTTAGCATTGAGCCCGTACCTTTTCACATTGGTTTTGGATGAGTTAACAAGGCATTTGTAAGAAGAGATCCTATGGTGTTTGTTATTTGCAAATGACATGGTTTTGACTGTAAGACAAGGGAGGGCGTAGATACAAAGATAGATTTATGGAGGCGTACTTTAGAATCTAAATGATTTAAAATTAGTCAGGCTAAAACATAGTATATGGAGTGCAATTTTAGTAACAATACGAGTCAAAATGAGGAATTAGTTAAGATCGCTGACCAAAATGTTTCCCAAAACGACCACTTTTAATATTTTCGGTTAATAATTCATGAGAGTGGAAAGATTGAGAAGGACGATGGAATTAAGATGGGTGGAAGAAATGGAGATGTGCTTTCGGAGTTTCATGTGATCATCGTGAACCACTCAAATAGAAAGTGAAAGAATAGTTATAAGACCAACGATGCTTTTGTTGTAGACAAAATGCTGGGCAGTTAAGGGACAGTCAGTTCATAGGATGAGTGTAGATGAAATGAGGAAGTTGAGATGGATGAGTCGCAAGACGAGTAAGGATGGAATTGGAAATGAATGCATCTGAGAGAACTTAGGAGTAACACCAATAGGTAATAAGATGAGGGAAAGTAGACTTAGATGGTTTAGTTATGTGTAACAGAGATCAAGAACCGTGCCAGTTAGAAGGAGTGAGTTGGTACAAGTTGAAGGCTTAGAAGGATGTGGATGGAGGTAGTAAGAAAAGAGTTGATGACCTATAGTCTAACTAAAGGTATGACTCTTGATAGAGTGGAATGGTGGAGCAAGATTCACGTATCCGACCCCAATATTGGGATAAGGCTTAGATGATGATGATAATGAAAAAAAGATAACAAAAGCAGAGGCTGTTTGGATTGTAAAGAAAAATGTGGGTTCCGCAAAGTAATAATTACACTCTTCCCATTGGTGCAATAACAAGGTGACTGTTGTGACTTGAATTTGGGATTTCTGCTTGCAAAACAAACAACCCCTTCTTTTCGGAATCCATGCACAATGTTGTACAAGGTAATCATTATGCATATCTACTTCCACACCGTGGATTCCTTGTAAACAAAGAAGCCATATCTTGTCAGTCATGATTATTCCATTTGTTGTTCTTTTTGGGATTTAACGTTGGCAATACTTTGTGTGTGACGAGATCTTCTCGAGCTTATTGGCATGCCTTCAATCTTGTCTTCCGCTAATGTTTATTTCTATAAAATCGTCATCGCTAATATAAAAAAGAAAAAGAAACAAAGAAAGAAAGTTGAATTGTATGCAATCACTGGAATGGTTGAGATTGTAAGTTGGGTGAGAATTTTGTACCATGGCCCCCTGTTCATGAGGGGCTTCTAGATGATTGGCTTGGATTCATGGACCACTATACCATGTATCCCACGTTTATGCAGTGCAAATGACAACTAAGCATTTGTGTCAAGCTATAGGTTAGATTTTTCACTTTAATTTGAATATGAAAGTATTTTTGTGAATTGGATGGTGTCATTATTGTCCCATTTCATGAGCATTTCGTTTCATTTGTTTAATGTATGATCTTTGTTTGATGGGTTCAACGTATATGTCAATGATTTGCTATTATCTCTATTTCATTGGGATGAATTTATGTTATTATTCATTTTAGTTCAAACTTTTATGATGTGTTTGGATGAAGAAGAAATCATTGTAGTTTCTTCTTTAGCATTCACAATGAGGGTCTGTGCCATTATGTTACCTTAAATTGACTCTGAAGGAATGCAATTGCAACTATAGGGCTACTTGTCCATTGCAAATACTAGGATATACCAATTTCTGTTGTCATTTCCTCTTTATTAATCTGAATGTCAGCAATTCAATTCATCTGTACATCCAAATGCAGCCTTAATCTGGTGTTCCCAAAGAAGAAAGTGTTTCTTGTAAAAATCTTTCACAAGGGAAGAGAGAGGGTTTGATAAAACTTGTACGTGGATCTTCTGAGCTTCCGACTGACCTCAAAAGATATAATTATTTTACCCATCTTGCATTCAAATAGTATGCTGGGACCTTCTTGCATGACAGTACTCAAATAATATATTAGCACAAATGGAAAAACTAGCAGTTCCTTAATGATGTTTTCGGTTTCTCAAATCCATTTTGCTGTCATCTATTTTGAGTTCTCCTTTTCTAAATGGTTGACACAGCAGCAATGAGGCAACATAACATTGACATTGATCTGTAGCATTGCCCTTCATAGTTACTTTTATTTTAATTTACTTGAGTTAAAACTCAAATAATATTCCTGGCATTTGAAGTTAGGTCTTGAGGTGAAATATATATGCATGATGGATGCATAAAGGTGGTTTGGTAGTTACTATTTCAAATGACCATTGTGCTTGTTTCAAATGGGCTAAATAGCCATTTTGAGCTGATTTAGTGGAATCTCTGTATATTGCTCATTAAGGAACGGGGAGCACTTTTTTAATTCGAGGTGGGTGCTGTTTAAATAGGTTTGAGGTGTGTCCTTCCCTCAACTATATGCTGGGAATCATGGAAAAAAAGGAATTGGTGTATATATCCAGATAAGCAGTGCTCAGTAGCAAGGCTGTTTGATTGCATCTGCCAGGATGATTGAATGGGCCTCCATCTCCTTGAGTTGCAAAGAAAATCTGGCAGAGAACTCTCAGTATAATTGGAAAGTTTAATTAGCCTTCATATATCTATTATAGGTGGCTATGATCGCCCTGCTCATTCCTGATTAAACGGTTCGTTTAATCTGGATTAGTGGGGCCCGATGTCTTCATCTTTTGTGATGTTCGTGCTTTTTGGCAATTGGCATGGTTTTTCTCCTTAACGAAATTTCATTATCAATTTCCAAAGAAGGGGAAAAGAAAAAGAAAAAGGAAGTCTGATGGCCATTTGCTTTTCTAAATGGGGCCTACGCTATGCAATTTAGTCAAACACATGGTCTTGGTGTTAGACATGGAGATGAGGTGATTAGACACTGTAACCCTAGAAAAGCCTACAACTTGACACATACATACAGTTTTTTGTAATATTAAAAGTAGGGATTGGCCTCTTTAGGCTCTGTTTATGGTAATATAGATGCTACACAAAAAAAAAAAAAAGAGTTCTCATTGAATCCGGTGTGATAGACTCACAAGAGTTTCACATGAGGTCATGGGTTCGAGTACCTATTGTGGTATAAAAAAGCACTGTGGTGTGAGTGCGTGGGTTTAAAAAAAAGGTGTGTAGAAAATTATCATCCATAGAAAGGCATTGTTCTAATAATGTTTCCGCTTGCCATGGTTGGGATGGCGTTGATGGATGTTGTATAGCAAGTGTTCCATAACTGGTTTGTCGTAGATGTCCTTGCTTGCTTTTGTTGCTTGAACGTTGATTCCCTCATCATTAAGTGTCTTTTTGATGAGAAGGCATTCTGTCAACTTGGTTATGCAAGTTGACAGAGTCAATCCATCATTTGTAGTCAATCAATTATTTGCTTTTGCATTGTTCAGCTGCTAGGCAGGTTGGGGCTTTTTTCTTTCCTTATTTGGAGTGGCCTGGACATTTAATTTCTCAATAGGACACACAATAATGGAATACTTGGACGGCATTTTTAAGATTGGAAAGGAATTCTGTGGAAGATTTGCCTCTTTGAGAGCTTATGGGGTTTGTGGAATGAAAGGAATGTTAGAATTTTTTTTAACAACATCTCTTTGGATGAAGTATTTGGAAGAGGATCTAATGCATGATTATTAACTGGGCTCTTGCCAATGAGAATGTTTAGGGTTGTTCTAAATTGGCCTTCTCGGGTAACTGGGGGATCTTACAATGTCTAGGATGGGTTATGATGTAAATCTTGGATTTAGGTGGGCCCTAATCCTTAGTGACCAGAGGGTCACTGCTCTTCTTAGATATTAGATCCACCTTGTATGTATCCTGTGCTTTGAACTGCTTTTGCTAGTTGAAAAAATCGTCAATTATATATATATATATCATTATATATATATATATATTATATATATATATATATATAATATATATATATATATATAAATATTACATGTAATGTAGCAGTTTGAGAAGACATTATTCATTAGCGCAAGTAGGGGTGCACATTTAACCGTAGAACCGTGGAACGAACCGGAACCGTTGGATCGGTCCGGTTTGGTCCGGTTCTGGACAGCACCGGTTCCGGTTCCGTTCCAAAAATTGCGAGAACCGTTGGATACGGTTCGGTTCCGGGTTAGGGGCAGGTAGAACCGACCCGAACCGTGGAACCGTGGTCCCACCTCTCTTACGCGTTGCTAAGAAGGATGAGCGGAGTAGATCTCCGAGAATGCCTTCAGAAGTAGGCCCACCTATTTTTTTTTTTTCAAAATATCCAAACAGTGAAAAACGTCCAGGGACGGACGTGCATGGATTGGGTTTTTGACAGTGGCCCCCACCCATCATCCCTTTTCATGATGGACCGTCCAATGTGTCCCAGAGGGCGGCTTGACCCTCGCCTAGTGGCGGAATTGCAGAAGATAAAAAACCCAGAACCGTGGAACCGATCCGGAACCAAACCGGTTTTCACGGTCCGGTTCTGGTTCGGTTCTAGTGTGCTAACGGTTCGGTTCCGGTTCCGAAATCCCAGAACCGTTAGGAACGGTTCGGTTCGGTTTTACCCGGAACCGGACCCAAACCGGGACCGTGCGCACCTAAGCGCAAGCCATTGGTGGCCATTGGTTCAAATAATTGATGAGTCAGTTTATGCGCATGGTGTGAATAGGGACTATTCATGGTCCTGTGAGGTGTGTTTCGGCATGGTTGTCATCTAGCTCAGGTTGTTGTGAATAAATTAATAAATAATTTGTTAAGTGTTGTTTTTCTCTTTTAATGAATTTTTTGTCAATATAAATTTTCGTTGCTTCTTAAAAAGAAGAGAAGAAGAGGATCTGCCTTGCATCATGAGTTCCCCAACATAGGTCGTTTGTCTCCGGCTAAAGGCTTGAGAGTGGTGGACTGCTACTTTTTGATGGGCACCTTTGTGAGTTGGGCTTCAAGATGTAGGAGGAATCTTTTGGACATATTGAGGTGGACGAGTTTGTCCCCCTTTTGGCTTGGTTGCAGTTTGTTCACCCCACGGGAGGGGAAGACTCTTGGGTATGGCGTGCGCATAGCTCAGGTGCTTCTTGGTAAAATCCTTCTATAGGTTGCTTTGTCCTGAAGGAAGCTCGAGCCAAAGAGGGGCACACTTACCACTTTTGGTCCAATGGAGCGCCGTCTAAAGTGTTTGCCTTCACATGGTTGGTGGGTAGGAAGACGGTGTTGGCCATAGACTACCTTTAGAAGTGGTCTATGATCATCCCGAACATGTGCTACATGTGCATGCAAGATGCCAAATCTATTGACCAGCTCTTCATCTTTCGCCCCTTTACCCTCAAGGTGTGGGAGCATGTTATTGCTGATTTTGATGTGCTGTGGGTTATTCCTTCCTCGGTTAGAAACCTTCTTTGGGCATGGCATGGGTGAGATGGAGGGAAGCATGACCGTTCTACTTGGCTCTTGATGTTACTGGCCGTGTGGTGGGTTGTTTGGGGCGAGAGAAACAGAAGACGGTTCTGGAATTCCTCTAAACCTTTTGAGGTGATTGTTGAGGCTATCAAATTATCTGTATCTGAATGGGTTATCAATGCTCTAATTGCTTGTAATAGGGTTGCCTTTTGGGCTGTTTTTTGGCTTTTTCGTCGTTGTACTTTTTCTTGTTTTTGCTTTGGCAAGCAGGCCTTTAATAAATTTCCCATTACCCTTCAAATAAGAAGAGGAAGAAAAGGAAAAAAGAAAAGAAAAGAAAAGAAAAAGATTGCTTGTGAAGGTGTAGAATACATGATTCAGGATTGCTTGATGAAGCACCATTCATAAATCTTGGACCTTTACATGCGTTTGGGAATAATAATTTTATAACTGTTGGTCTAGGTCACATCGGAGGGCAATAAGAACTTCAATTGCTCATATACCATTAGAAGCAGAAGCTGGTAGATACCTCAACAGTGGTTGTTTCATTAGATATTCTCTGTTTCTTACATGAACAAAGCATGCTAAGTAGCTAACATATGCATCAATGGAGCCTCTTTACAACTTTTGGTTTTGGATGGCGAGAAAATTTTATTCAAGGAAAAGTGAGTGCAAATTCAAGTAGTCTCTTTTGTCTTCTTTCAACTTTTCTTGGTATATGAAGATGGCTTTTGGCTTGGGAGTTGGGGATTTCTTTTCTTCCCAGAAATATTAGAAATTTTTTTGTAGCTCTATTGATTTTTTTTCTTTTCAGATTTGTATGTTTTTTTGGTATTTGTGGGGATTTCCCCTTGCCTTGTTTGCAGAACCTTTCTTCAACAAGAATTTCATGGAGATGGGTTTCTTGTTCTTTACAAGATGCCATTTGTCTATATTTGATTTTGTTCTTGGATTTTTTTTTTTTTTTTTTAAACTTCAATTTTTAAATGGATGATTAGAATATCTTTTTGGTTTTTTAATCAGTAATCTTGTTTTTATATATAGCACCGTTTAAATGATTTGTGTCACTAGGAATGTGATCATAGTTAAAAGACTCAATGACTCGGACCGAATCGTTTGATCCTGAGTTGAGTTACTACTGAATTGCCCTGACTCGCCTGAGTTGGGGGTGGCTCGTGGTATCAAACCGTATCAGGTGCTACTGAGTCCGAGTCGACTCGGACAAGTTGCATCAGGCTCATTTATCTTAAAACCATGAATGTGATGGATGGTTACATGATACCTTGGTGTATGAACCTTCTAGTTCCACTTATCACACTTTGGACTTGCGCTTTGGCTTCCTAATTATTTATTACATATTCAACTAGTCGATTCCCTGCTCCTATACCTGAACTTGCTGTCTTTTGTTGGAGTGAATGAGAATGAGTCAAATGCTTATATCTTGAAAGATATCTCTGTCTGTTAATTTTCATGGATTAAAGTCCTCTTGCATCAATATTTTAGAGTTTTTGGATTGAAAGTCCCCTTGGATTGACATTTTAGAGTTTTTAGAAATCTGTTTCGATAGGTTTGGCATTTGAATTGTGGAAGACTCTGTTTTCTCATTGTTCAAAAAAAAGAAGAAAAAAAGATGCTGATTTCTCCAATTGAAAAGAAGTTGGAAAGGCAAAGTGAGGCTGTTATTTCTCCAGTCATCTACTTCTCCATCTCAAAAAACTCATACAAGATTTTTCTTTTACATGCAAATGAAACAAATGAATTATACCATTTTCATAAAACGACAACATCATTGTGTTTTTTTTTTTTTTGTTTGAGAATATGATGAATATATTGGTGAAATGAAAAATAAAGTAGATGGGCTAACATGCCCATGCAATTGACTTTCTATCATTTAGGGAAGCAAATAGGCAACCCAAATATGCTTAACAAAGAAGCAACAACATTCTCTCTAGCATTACAGGCCGTCCCATTTTCTGAGCATCTTCTTCTTTGAGCATTCCTGAAACCGAAGTCGTCTCACTCAAGTGCCCAGTTGATTATCGTAATAAGGATTTTCTTTATTAGCGCTTCTAATGGGGAAGCTGCATCCTCAATTATTCTAGCATCTTGCTCCATGAACCCCCAAAAAAAATTTCCAATGAGACATCCTTCATAACATTTCTTTGCGTTTCTTGAGTGCGTAGCCCCTCGATTCCTCCATTGTATTTTATATAGAGGCATTTAGTCACCAATCAATCCCAAAACAGAGATTAAATCCTGTGGCCACTGGCAGTGAAGGAATAAATGATGAAATCCATTGTCTTTTTTTTTTTCTTCTTCCTAGTATTAAAATCCTCTAGTGAAGGAAAGAGCCTCGGTGCCGTCATTAGCACCTAAGAGTATCATTTTCATGTTACAAATGCTCTTCTTATTTCTCATTTTTACATATGAAAGTAAGATCATGACCATAAAAATCATAGAAGGTGAGTATGAATATTGTATGTATGAAGCCACTCATTGGCTTGGGCTATTCATGCTTTAAGCCTCATATTCCTTTCTTAAACTCCAGTTTGGATTGACCCGAGTCAGTTTGGGCCAGTTGAGCCAATGAGTCAGGCTTGGTCTTGATGAATTTTAAGCAGGTGGGTTCAGGCCAGATTTTTTGGCCAATGCTTGAACCGTTGTCCCCTAAATGCAGCCTAGCTAGGGGTGTGAATGATTAAGTTGACCGGATGGATCTATCGACCCAACCTAAAATGGAATGGATATGGGTCCAAAATATGGACCCATGAAGCATCATTCGGTCCAAAAATTTGACCCGATCACTGAAGCAATTTGGATCTTGAACCCCACATTTATTTATATGTAGCAAGAAGCCCCAAATCCTTGATTTGGCCAGGAAACACTGCACTACTTTGGGCCCAAGAAGTGAAGGGAATGAGCTCGGCTGCTTCTCCTCCACACTTTTTTCTCTGTGCCCGTTCCGCATGCGCTTCGCGCGCCATTGGTGCTTTGCTCTCCTCTTATTCTTCATTGGACGGTTCGGATGGACTTCGCCGTTCTTTCCCAACTAAAATAGACTTGACCCGATAACTGAAGTAATTTGGGTCTTGGACCCCCCAAAATCAACCCAACTTGACCTAACCTGGAGGCTTTTTTTAAATGGATCTAATTTGATCCATCCTAAAATAGACTAGATCGAGGCTTGGACTAGACCTGGACCCCAAAAAGTAGGGCGGCCGTGGGTAGGGCTAGCTTCGCCCTGAACTTAAAACCCTAGGTCGAAGATCATCCAAGCCTGAGCCTGAAAAAAATGCTTGGGATTGGATCTGATCTAAACTGACCTAGCCTGGCTTGAAATTTTGATAAAATCCCTATTACCAACTTGAATGTTCCTAACCCATTTGTTGATCTAGTGGACTAGACCACCCATCCATTAGTCTATGTTCAAAATGGATGGGTGGTCTAGTCGATGATTGGAATTTGCATGTTTGTAGGTTACAACATGTGCATATAAGGTTGGGTTGGATGGGGGATTGGCCAAGCTAAAATGACTTGAGCCCAAGCTCAACTTGTTAATTAATCAGGCAATGCATATGAGGCTCAAGCCAGCTTAAACCTGGGTCAGAGTTGTTGGGTTAGTCGGGCTACCGGTACCATCGCCACCATTATAGAAATATGGTTAGTTAGAGGGTGGGAAAAGTGAGAGTTAGGAGACTGCCAAATTACTAGGTTTAATTAGAAAAAAGTAGTAAGTTGGAAGTTATAATTAGTTAATTAGTGGATGGGCTGTGCTCGGGTCGCCCTTATAGCTATTCAGGATGTATTAAATAAACAGGTTGGCTTACTTTGACTTTACCTAATCTAGATTTTAATGAATTGGGTCTAGTGAAAAGTATATAGATATTTACTACTAAATTCCAGAGTAATCTATATTTTACCAAATAATGCTTCCATGATTAAAAATTATGGAGGTGTTTTTTGAGGGATGAAAATATGAAAAAAATCTCCTTCAACTTCTTTAAAAGTAGAGAAGCTCAAGACTTATGGGGCTCACATGGTATGTGTATTACATCCAACCTGGGCAGTAAGTAAGGTTATCAGATGGGTTACATTTGAACTGGGATGTTTTGAATGGTGTATAAATTTTTTCATGGATTGGCACACAGTATGATTCGATCTATCATATTTTTGTTTGTCTAAAAGATTACCCAATGTGTTATATTTTAATTGAGATATTTTGAAAGCTGTACATTTTTTACTGATGCACCTTCTGATTAGATCAGCCATTTTTTTTTATTTGCCGGGAAGATTATCAGGTCGACTACATTTGAATTGGAATATTTGGATTAGTGTACATTTTTTTTAATGATTGGCTCACCTTATAATTGAATCTGCCGTATTTTTGGTTAACCACGAAGATCATAAGATGGGCTACACCTTATAATTAGATCAACCATAGTTTTTGTTCTTCTAGTAATAATATCGGTGTAAATTGTTGGACGGGTTGGATTTTCCATAGAGCAAAAGAGGGCAGTAAGCCAGTAACATAATTTCTCCTCTTTAAAAGCATTGTCTTACTGTATTGGTAACTATTTTAGTAAAATACAATTCTTAAGGAATTTTGTGATAAAAACCAAAAAATATAACAAATTATTAAATGGTCGAGTCAAGCCTTCCAAACTTGAAGCGGATTGGCTGGTGTACCTCACACCAGCTATATAGCTGCTGTAGATACGTGTGCAAAGATGAGCATTGACGCTCCTCGAGCTCCGAGTTGCGGTTCAAAGGAGATCAAAGTTACATGGGCTCCACATTGATGTATTTATTATATCTACACCGTTCATCTATTTTTAGAGATCATTTTAGAGCATTATCCAAAAAATGAATCATATCGAAAGATCATCTGGACCACACCATAAATAGCAGCGGAGATAATGATTTTCACCGTTAAACAATTTTTAGGGCCCACCATAATGTTTATTTTACATCCAATCTGTTCATAAGGTCAAAAATACCTGAATGAAGAGGGAAAAAAATTTCATATTGATCCAAAACTTCTGTGACCCCAAAAAGGGTTTCAATGGTAGACGTTCAATCCCCCACTGGTTTTTGTAGTGTGGTCCACTTGATAGTTAAATGTCTTATTTTTTCGTCTCAAGCCTTAAAGACGAGCTCATAAAATGGATGGACGGTTTGGATATAACACATACCTCATGATCAGACCCACAAAACTTGCTGACGTCAATACAACAACTATATATAGAGGTGGGCATCTTGGACCCGATCCGGTGGATCCGACCTGATCCGACCCGACTCGGTACTGTTCCGAACAGAACCGACGGCTTAGATCGACCTGATCGGGTCTGGCCACCTAGATCCGATCGTCTTTCGGGTTGGGTCCGGATAGAGGTCTATCCGGACCGATCCGACCCGGATACCCGAACCGAACATACCCGACCCGGCGGGTACTATAAATACTCTTTTTGATTTTTTACCCTAGCCCGATTAAACCCCTCCCCTCTTTTCTTACCCTACCAAAGAACGAACGAGCCTCTGCTTTTCTTCTTCCTCTCCACTCTCCAGTCTCCAGATCTTCTTCCTCTTTTCTTACCCTACCCGATCTTCTTCCTCTCCAGTCTTCTCTTCTTCAGCGCCCGACGCCCGTACTGTCCCGTTGTCCATCACTGTCCCGCCCGAACGAACGAACGATCCGAACCCACCAGCTGCTGCAGTGCCGTCCCTGTCTGCATCGAATCGGGTAAGTATTTTAGTTTTTTAAAAATTTCTTTTACCCTAACCCAGTATGATAATCTGTTTTTTGTTTTGCTGATGTATTCTCTCTAATCTAGAGTCATGTCTTGGGGGTCAACTGACAGTAAGCGCTCCTTTCTGTTTTCGATGCTAAACTTGTATCCATGAAAACAAACAATTAGTTTGCATGAAAAATATAAATGCAAAACAAACAATGAACATGATTTTCCACATTTACAGCCCATCTATAGAGGTTTCCATTCTTATATACAAAGAGGCCAAGATCAAATGAACAAGAAGAGCACTTGGTCCATCTAATGAATGAATTAGTCTGATTTCCAGAACATGTGACTTTCATGTTGGATCTGCATGGATATCCTGCACAAGAGACAGTTTGGTGGGAAAAGATGAGACTTACAATACAAGCTAAAGGGACTCATAGAAATTAGCTTCTTACATGACTTAGGTTGGGTGTTGGCAAATTAAAATAAAATAAAATGTTGGCGCTAGTGGGTTTGATTTTATAATTGCACAAATCAGTCCAATTAAAAATCAACATCAGAGTCCATCCCATTTAGTAGTCCAGTTGATTAGAACATATCAAATGTTAAACCCTGGGTCAGATGATGGTTTCTTCTACCATGTTAAACCCACGTTTTCTGTGGCTTTCAGATCTCCCATGTAATGTGTCTCACTTATATATGCATGAGAATCCAGCTCTATATGCTGTATTTTTTTATTCTCATGGTTACTGGATCATTCTTTGGTGAGATTCTGGTTGCTAAAATTCCGTCATCACACTATGAAACGTATAGATGGTGGATTAGGTTGTTTGTCTTGGGCCATGCATTGCTTTAAATGGTGGTTTTGAATTGGGACTTTCCTGGAGATCAAAATTGATATGACTTGCCCAACTCATTCTGCTTTGCACTGCAGCCTTGTTTTGCTGCCAACAGAGACTGCAGTGGGCAATGAAGCACTGAAATGGAATGAATCGGTGCAAGTAATAATGGTTTCATTTTGGACTGCTACTGGCCTGGACACTGAAACTGTTATGACCTGTTCTGAATTTTTTTCTTCTTGTTTTTGCCTTTTTTTGGCACCTTGTTTCATTGTGCACCAAAACAATTTGTGATTTTTGACCATGGTTGTGTAACAATTTGTGTTCCAAAAAGTAAAAGCTCCCTTTTCTCATCCAACACAAGGGAGCTCCATTTTGTGTTGAATTATATGAATGCCTATTTTGTGTTGATCCCAGAGCTTGCAATTTAAGCTTGTAAACTATGTTAAAATTAGAGAGCTTTTCCATGATTGCAATGCAGGTTTACTCTATTGTTCTCTCCTTTCAGTGCATTTTATTATATTCCTTTGTATTCTTGGTGACTGTTTTGCACTCAATTATGCAAGCCTGCAAGCTTTCCTGTAACCACATACTGTTTTGTGTATCTTTTTTCTCCACCATAAGGATTTCAGTTTCTGGAGGAGAAAGCACCCAACATTGCCTTAAGACACCGATGAAAGCAATGTACATACTTTCATCAGTGTCTTGGGGCCTACCTCAGCAGTTGGCTAGATTTATTTTTGGGAAAACATCTAAAAGATGGGACTAACCTTGTGGATGGATTAGATCTTGACCACCGTTTGTATGTTGATCTGTATTGGACACAAGTGTGGGCCTCTCTTTTGAGAGGGCTAAGAAACGAAGAATTTTGGTTGTGAGATTTTTGTAAGAATCAAAATTCAGCAGAGGTATCTGTAGAGAAAGACAGGGTGAAATCAGGTGGTGGGCCTCTCTTTTGGGAGGGTTGGTTGATGAACTTTCCTTCATTTTATTTTATTATTTTTTTATTTTATTATTATTATTTTTTTTTCTAGTGTAGTTAGTGCATGTGTTAAAATGCCATTGAGGCCTACTCCTACCATAGCATTACTCTGTTTTCTGCTTTTGTTCGGTATGATTTTCTAACAAGGGGCACACCTATGATAGGACTGTGCAACACAAGCTCTGTGGCTCCAGAAGCACTGTTCATGTGACATCTCCTCTCGTCCATCAGATTTTGGGTATGTATTGATGCAGCCATTTCCTATCCGTGCAGAAATGGTCAGGTGTGCTTGTTAACGTAGCCATGGCAACCGCCTTTAGCATTTCTCGAGTTTTTCTTTGTACTTATTTTTTTAAAAATTTTTCGTGGTAGAATTTGAATGCACTGAGTCCATGCTAAGAATCTACAAGTTTGTTTGGTACAAATTGCTTCACTGTGACCATTCACGGCAGATAGGTGATAACTGGTCTTGTGGTTTGTTGATGCTGGAGCAAACGAGGATGTAAAAAAGTTCCTTCTGTTATGCTTTACTCTCTCGAGAACTGACAGCAGTCAATGATGAATCCTGATAATCCAGTAATGAAGAGGAAACCTATGATGCCTAGGTATAAATATGCACAGATACATGGAGCATTGATACAACTCATTTCTGAAAATCTTGGACACATGGGTAAGGACATCCATGTGATACTTTAATACCACAAGAAAATTGTTAGGAGTTAAGAAAGCAACAAAATTAATCCACTAGAAAACTATTAAACCAGATCTTATTGGTAGCTATACAGTATTCTGTGCCAGTATTGGTATCAACATGGATCGGTACACCCAGCACATACAATTATTTGGAGCATCTTGGCAGGAAACACTGCTTTAGTTATGTGTCAAAGAGCCAACAGACTAATACAAACAAAAGCAAGGATATCAAGATACTTTTAAATGCCTAAGGTAGGACCATTGCTGTATGTTATGGTCATTTACTTTCTGGTTGAAATGTTTGGGATGTATGAAAAGCAAGTGTGCTTTTGCTACACTTTGCTCAGACAAGGTCTTTGTGGCATTTATTGGGTGTTGCTAACAGAGAGTTCTTATTTCAATTTTGTAGAAAGTTGGCAAGATGGTGAGCACTAAGACTTTATTAGGTTTTGCTTTGAATACTATTTTTGTGATACTATCTCTTAAGCAATAGCAATAGCATCTACAAATGTGACACATTGCACAGATAGGAAATGGCTGCATCAATACATACCCAAAATCTGCATCTGCCATCTCTCCTGGCCCATTAACAATGCAACCCATGATTGCAATCTGCCATAAAAAGACAACAAACTGTTTAGGCTTTTGTTCAGTGGAAACCATGTTGTCTATCAATGTTCTTCTATTGGAGTGCAGGAAGGCTCCAGGGATTACCGAAACAACAGGCAAGTGAGCCATCTTCTCTCTTATCTCGGCACTTATCTCTTGGAGGTCGAACAGAGTCCGTCCACAGGATGGGCACGAGACATACTCCTACAAGAAGATTCAAACAAGTGTGCATTTTTCTACTATCAGTGAGACTGAGAGATGCATGAAGGTCAACAGCTGTTGACTGGAGTGTTGAGTACAAACACATACCGTTTTTGTGTTTCTCATTCTGCAGCCTTGGAGTAAATTGAAGGATGTGTTTCTTAGAAAATCGAAATCTTGCCCAAGGGCTTCCAAGAATACTCCATCACCAAGGCCATCAACCAGAAGAGCTCCGGCATTGCTACCAGCACCGATGACAAGGTCATCTCTGCAAATAGGCAGGAATTGCAGTGAGTAGAAAATAATATTGCTCATGGAATACCCAAGGCAGCATTTGGAAGTTCCCTGAATCGGTTTTTGGTGTGACTTCATTTTGAACTTGACAAGCATGTGGGCAGCATGGAAAACAAGCCCAAATGGACAAATTGGAATGAGAAGAATATTGTTTTTGTGGGTGGGAGGGGTGGCAATGGGCTAGTTTAGACCTGGGCTGGTCTGACACCTAAGGCTCAAGGCCTGAGCCGAGCTCGAGTCTGGCATGGTTGGTCCCAGGCCTGATCCATTGCAGCCCTAAAATTGATAAAATTCCTGTCTCACTCGAATGTTCCTAATCTATTCATTGATCAAGTGGCCACATATACACAAAGAAATAAACATTTTAGAAGAATGAAAACCAACAGAGATGTGGAGCCTTGTTTGGTTTATCCAGGCCATGTTTAGTTTATCCAGGCCATGTTGGCTGTCTGATTTTTATTTTTATTTTTTCTTTTTGCTTTTCGTTTGTTAGATGGACCCGAAGTTCCTGAGGAATTAGAATGAATTTTAAACTATAGGATTGTTTTTTATCTTAGGTGCAAACAACCATTAAGATGTGGCGCATGGAATAGTTCAATTAAGCATGTAGTGCACACGTTTACTTACGGTATGAGTAGTTAGAAAAGCTGTGGAGCACAACGGATCCGAACCTAGCCAAATCTGATTCGACTCGGTTTTCCTAACCGAGTCGGACTCGGATTGTTTAAGGCCAACATGAGTTAGGATCGGATCGAGTCAGATGACCTTGACTCGGTCCTGGATCGGACCGAGTTCGAGTCAGGCTAAGCAAAACTCGGCCCGAGTCGAGTTAGACCCAATCCGAATCGACTCTGTCCGTTACCCAGCTCTAGCTATATAGCTGGTGTGAGGTACACTATCCAATCCGCTTCCTTCCGAACCAACCGGATGGACTTGACTAACCCGACCCATTTGCGCCTCCCGACCTTAGGGAAGTGAATTGGGTGGTGTGCAGTGTAGGTACATGTCGTGTGTAGACAAGCGCGCTGAGGCTTCTCAAGCTCATTGTGAATATAATAAATACATCATTTTTGGGCCATGTAACTTTGATCTCCTTTGAACCGTTGTGCAACTCCGAGCTCACAGAGCGATGTGTACCACACACCACCAACTTGGGTAGTGTGGGTATGTGTGTGGGAAGATGAGCGCTCAGGCCATACCAAGCTCCCTGCCGTGGGAATGATTTAAAGGAGATCAAAGTTACGCATAATCATAATAATGTACTGTATCCGCACATTTAATCATTTGCTGAAATCATTTTAGATTATTACTCCGAAAATGAGTCACATCCAAAGTTCAAGTATACTACACAAATAACACTGACCGTAGTAATTCTCACCGTTAAAACATTGTAAGGCCGTAACATTTATTTTCCATCCAATCTGTTCATGAGGTCACACAGACCTCCATATTGATCAAAGAATTATGTGACCTCAAAAGGGTTCTAATGGTAGATGTTCAATCTCCCACTTCTTTTTGCAGTGTGGTCCATTTGATCTGTGGATAAGTCTTAATTGTTTTGGCTCAAGCTTTACGACGAGCTCGCCAAATAGACGGACGGTTTGGATATAACACATACCTCATGATGGGACCCACAGAACTTGGTGACGTCAACACACCAGCCAGGTCGGTGTGTGCGGTACACCAGCCAATCCACTTCCCCTTGTAACCGAAATCGGGGACGCGGATTTCCGCGAAAGCCTTTCGCAGGAAGTTCCTGCGCAATGATTTGGATGGGGCCCACTGTGATGTTTGTTAGAAATTCAACCCGTCCATCGTTTTTGAGATCATTTTAGGACATGAGACCGAAAATGATTAGGATCCAAACTCAGTGGGCCATACTAGATGAAACAGCGGGGAAAGGAATTCTACCGTTAAAACCTTCCAGGATCCACCCTGATGTTTAAATTCCATCCAAACCGTTTATAAGGTCATTTTCACTGAGATAAAGTGAAAAATCTTAGAAATTAAACCGACACAAAACTTTTGTAGCCATATAAATGTTTCAACAGTGGTCACTAAATCTCCACTGTTTCCTCTCGTATGGCCCACTTGAGTTTTTTATCCTTCTCAGTTTTGGTCACATATCCTAAAATGAACTCAAAAAATGGATGGACGGAGTGGCTTTCTCACAAACATAGTAGTGCCCCCACACAAAATCTTGCGCAGGAACTTCATGCGAAAGGCTTTCGCAGGAAATCCGCCCTCTTATAGTACTGCGTAAACTCTGTTGGGTCCACCGTGAATGTTTCTGGTATATCCACGCCGTCCATCCATTTTTCCATCTTATTTTAGGGGGTTGAGGCAAAAATTTAAGCATACCCAAAGATCAAGTGGACCATACAATGGAAACAGTTGAAATAATGATTTCCACCGTTGAAACCTTTATAGGGCCCGCAGTGATGTTTATTTCTCATCCAACCTGTTCATAAGATCACACAAACATGGATGAAGGGAAAAGACAAATACAAGCTTGATCCAAAACTTCTGTGGCCCCCAAGAAATTTTCAATGGTAGATGTTCAATTCACACTGTTTCCTATGGTGTGGTCCAATTGAGGTTTGGATATATTTCATTTTTGGGCTCAAGCCCTAAAATTATCCGGTAAAATGTATGGACGGAGTGGATAAAATACATAAATCACGGTGGACCCCACAGAGTTTACTCAGTATTAGCCTACTGAGTTACTCAGCACGCAATCCACGTTGTAACCGGCGAGAGACGAGAGAGGGGTACGCGGATTTCTTTGGACTCCTCACAGGGAGAACTCAGAGCTCCCATCATCGTCTCTCTCTCTCTCTCTTTCTCTCTCTCTCTCTGAAAAAATGAGAAGAATTCCACATCCACCCAAAACTCTACTTCTCACATCCAAACGCCCCTCTCATTTCCTCAAACCCCTTCATTTCTCCTGTTCTCAACCACTACAGCAGCAGCACCAACAACAACAACTACAGCAAAACCTCAACGACCAGAACGACAACGATAACCAAATCGCTCTCAAAATTACCAATCTCCTCAACCACCACCCCAACTGGCACCATCTCCTTACCTCCTCTGACACCATCCCCGTTGCCGCCCTAACACCTCAAGTCGTCCGATCCATTCTCCTCCAAGACCATGTATCCGACCCCGAGCGCCTCCTTGAGTTCTTCTACTGGGTCCAATCTCAAATTGCTCTCCCCCAATCCATTGATTCGTTCTCAATCCTTGCCGTCCGCCTCTGCAATTCCGATCTGTTGGGGCCCGCCAATGGCCTTCTCGAAAGAATGATAACAACCCATCTGCACCCTCCGGCCTCGGATGCAAGTATGATATCGGATTCGATTGCCAGTAGCTATCAAAGCTGTAACGGGTCGAATCCGGCTGTTTTCGATGTGCTAATCGATACATGTAGAAAGGCGGGTAGGTTGCGAGAGGCCGTTGAAATATTTTTGGGATTGAAAAACAGAGGAATTACTGTTAGTCTGCGGTGTTTTAATTCTACGCTGAGTGATCTGTTGAAGGTGAATGGGATGGATTTGTTTTGGAAGGTGTATGGGTGCATGTCGGAGGTGGGAATTACACCAGATGTTTATACGTATACATCTTTGGTGGGTGCACATTGCAAATCTGGGAATGTTGGTGAGGCGAAGCGGGTGTTTGTTGAAATGACCGAGAAGGGTTGTAGGCCAAATGCTGTTACATATAACGTGCTTATTGCAGGATTGTGTCGAGCAGGCGGTCTTCATGAAGCTTTCCAGCTGAAAAGGGAGATGCGTGAGAATGGTCTGATGGCAGATAGCTTTACGTATGCTACACTCGTGAATGGGCTGTGCAAGGAACGGAGGTCAAGAGAGGCAAAATTGTTGGTGGCGGAGATGTGGGAGATGGGATTGAAGCCAAATTACGTTGCCTACACGGCTTTGATTGATGGGTTGATGAAAGAAGGTGATGTGGATGAGGCTTTTAGAGTGAGGGATGATATGTTTGTTCACGGAATTCAGTTGAATGTCACTGGGTATAATACACTCATTCGCGGCGTCTGTAAGGTCGGAAAGATGCAGAAGGCCCACCAGCTCTTGAATGAGATGGTCGGGATGGGGTGGAAGCCAAATGCAATGACATATGGTTCAGTTATCGAGGGTTATTTGAAAGAGAAGGACACCGATAATGCTTTTGAGATGTTTGATGAAATGAAGAGAAATGTATTGCCCACGGTTGTTACATATAGCTTATTGATTAACGGGCTTTGTCATTGTGGAGATTTGCACCGAGCAAACAGTTTATTGGAGGAGATGGTTGCAAGTGGTCTCAAGCCGAATGTTGTTATCTATACGGCGCTTATAACAGGTTACTGTAGGGAAGGTAGAGTTGAAGATGCATGCAAGGTTTTGAAGAGGATGTTGGAGAGAGGTGTCGTTCCAGATGTGTTTTGCTACAATTCTCTTATAGCTGGATTATGCAAGGTGGGAAAGATGGAAGATGCCAGTATGTACCTGGTGGAAATGAAGGAGAGGGGACTGATTCCAAATGCGTTTACATATGGGGCTTTCATACGGGGGCATGGTAAGGCCGGGGAAATGCACAAGGCAGATGGATATTTCAAGGAGATGCTTGGCTGCGGTTTGGCGCCGGATGTTGTTGTTTATACTGTTCTTATTGACGGGCATTGCAAAGCAGATAACGTAAAAGAAGCCTTCTCAATATTTCATGCTATGCTTGGAAGAGGGGTGCTTCCAGATGTGCAGACTTACAGTGTGCTCATCCACGGACTTTCGAAGGCCGGGAAGTTGGAAGAGGCTATTCGGGTCTTTTCGGAACTTCAAGAGAAGGGTTTGAAACCTGATGCTTTTGCTTACGGTGGTTTAATTTTTGGGTTTTGTAGGCAAGGTGAGATGGAGAAAGCTTTCCGGCTTCTTGATGAGATGTTCAATAAAAAAATAGAGCCAAATATTGTTACGTATAATGCTATGATTGACGGATTATGCAAGACGGGTGACATCAGGAGGGCGAGAAAATGGTTCAATGTCATCGTGGAAAAGGGTTTGGCACCAACTAGTGTGACTTACACTATAATGATCAACGGGTATTGCAAATCGGGAAATGTAACGGAGGCGTTCCGCTTATATGATGAAATGCTGTTGAGGGGACTGTTGCCAGATAGCTTTGTGTATAATTCTCTTATCGATGGATGCTGCAAGGAAGGAAACTTGGAGAATGCTCAGGACTTGTTTCACAAAATGGTGCAGGACGGCTTTGCGACAACCCTCTCCTTCAACACTTTAATCGACGGGTTTTGCAAGTTAGGCAAACTTAAGGAAGCATACATATTGTTGGAAGATATGATAGAACAGCGGGTCATGCCCAATGAAGTGACATACACAATACTGATTGATGTGCTCATCAAGGAAGGGAAGTTGGAGGAGGCTACTCAGCTGTTCTTGGAGATGCAGGAAAAGAATCTGGTGCCAAATGCCATCACTTACACCTCGCTCATTGATGGGCAAAGCAGACGAGGAAACACCACAGAAGCATTCGCACTATTCGAAGAGATGGTGGCTAAGGGCATTAAGCCAGATGAAGTGACATATGGTGTGATGATCCATACTCATTCTAGAGAGGGAAACTTGATTGAGGCCTTTCGGTTGAGGAACGAGATCTTGGGGGAAGGCATGTCGATGAGCAGTACTGCATACAATTCACTGATAGATGCCCTTTGCAAGAAGGGCGATTTTCATGAAGCGTTGAAGTTACTCAACGAAATGGTGGGGCGAGGAATTAGAGCTGATGTTGCAACATGCAGTGCTCTAATCCACGGATTACGGAGTGAATGTAATATCAATGAGGCTAAAGTTCTTCTAGAGAGTATGATAAACAAGGGTTGGGTGCCCAGTAATACTACTTTGAGTGACTTGGTCCCTGGGCGCCAAAAACTGGAGAGTGCAGAGGAAGACAGTGACCTTTAATGCTAAGGTGGCAAAGGGGGTTGTTTTTTAGCATAACAAGCTGCTCAAGAGAAGTACTTCAGCAGCTTGCTCAGGTTTAGAACGTAAATCCGCTGGGCTGAGAAGGGACATCGAGAAGACTAAAATCACTCAAGAGTTTGTTTTTTGGAAGGAGGCTGCCAAGGCTATTTGTGCATCCTACAATCCCGACACTTGCCAGTGTTGCACGTGTTTGATCCCGGGAGTTCACATGGCTCAAATATCATGTGGGAGATGCACAGTCGAATTTGGAGAATTGCTTAAGCCTTTTTAACAGTACTTTGTACACATGAGGCCCATCTGATGGCTGGAATGACCTGACTTTTGGGACATGAAACATACATGGATAGGCCCACCTGATGAATTGCCTGCATCTTGCACGCATATTCCACACTGGCATGTGTGAGGAGAGTAGGATACAGAATTCTACTCTTGTAAGCATGTCCCGTTGATTCGTTCTTCCTGAAGCTCCCTGCACTTTGGTGAAGTTTGCTCTCGTTGATGCTGATCTTAGATTACCAGAAGATCGGAATGCTGTCACAAATCCTTCTGTATATCCAGGTGAATGCTTTCTTCTTTTTTGGAGGTGGACATAGAAGGCACCAACAATATCATCTATAGCTCCCTCATAATCAGTGAGTACCTCACCCACTGCTTTGCTTCAAATATTAATCGGCTTCCCGCAAAACAACAGGATTAACAGCTGGAAAAGGTTTCGATGACCGACTCTTGTACATCATCTGTATGTAAGAAGAGCTTCCCTAACTTATTTTGATTGTCTTAGTCATTCATTGGTTGACTCATTCTACCAATTAGCAAATGCTTGGATTTCTTTAGCATGCCAAAAAATGGAGCTGTCATGTAATCAACTTATGAATTCAGGCCATTATTTAAAGAAAGCCATCATATGTGAGTATTCTTTTGGTAACAAACATCCTGTCATAAAGGGTCATATTGTGCTACAATTGGTGCGAATGGTTATGATCTTTGGAATTTCCTGTATCTTTCTGTATTTAATTTGGTAAGCTACCATGTGTATGAATGGTAGATGCTAATGTCCTCACCTTCATGGGGATGCTAGTGACGTCCCAAAGCTTTTGAATGACATCCGATATGCCTAATCATCAATCCAGACGGTCCATTCAGTACCACCGTGACCAAGCCATGGTCCAAGAATTACGCCGATCACATGATCCCAACCCTTTGAATGGGGCCAATTTGTTACAATAAGCCGTTTTTACAGGCCATAGATCACATGGTTCAAAGCATCAAACCAGAATGCTACTGTGACATCATAAGCAATAAAAAGTGGGATCTATTGAACAGATTCTTCAAGGTGATGATTGGACCCATTTTGTTCTCCACTCAATCTTGACGGTCCATTTTCAATGATACTGATCATGTTTATGATCATATTATTGGCTTGATTTTTATTTTTATTTTTCCACCACGGCTTGCCCTAGTTATATGAATAAATGGACGTTAAAAAATGATGATTGGTTGTCCCATTTATCATTTACCAGTTTGGGGGGCTTTGTAACATCCCCACCTTCATAGGGACAGTAGCATCCATGCACACACCTGTCAATAATACATGTAGGCACTAGCCGAACCATGTTTCCTTTTGCTTTCCTTTGTTTCTCGATGATGATCTTATTTATTATTATTATTATTTAAAGATGAATCTCCTAGGAACTGTTCTATAGAGGTTCTCTTAATTCATTAGACCTTTTTCAGAGATTGAAATACCCCATGCCTTGGTGAACTGGAGTTGCAAACTTTTCTCATCATCCTTTCTGTTTAACTTTCACCTTGCAGCACCCCTGTTAGCCATGAACTGTAGAGCTCCTTCCGGTCACCAACTGCCTCCTTGAGGATGCTAGACTGGTCTTAGATCAATTTACTACTTTAAGGGCAATTACTACTTCTGGTCACCAATCGCTTCAACGAGGATACTTAACCGTTCCTTCTCAATGAATCAAGGGCCTCTTTGGAACACCCTCAAAAGGGGCATTTTACACCTAAACAACATTTTGACCCTAGTTCGCATTATGCATTTGGATGCACTTTCGCAAACCCTGTCTCATCCCCAACTCAGCAAAATGGGTGCTGTTTAAATAGGTTAGAGGTGTGTCCTTGCCTCAACTATGTGCTGGGAATTATGGAAAAAAAGGAATTGGTGTATATATCCAGATAAGCAGTGCTCAGTAGCAAGGCTGTTTGATTGCATCTGCCTGGATGATTGAATGGGCGACCATCTCCTTGAGTTGCAAAGAAAATCTGGCAGAGAACTCTCAGTATAATTGGAAAGTTTAATTAGCCTTCATATATCTATTATAGGTGGCTATGATCGCCCTGCTCATTCCCGATTAAACGGTTCGTTTAATCTGGATTAGTGGGGCCTGATGTCTTCATCTTTTGTGATGTTCATGGCTTTTTGGCAATTGGCATGGTTTTTCTCCTTAACGAATTTTCATTATCAATTTCCAAAGAAGGAAAAAAGAAAAAGAAAAAGAAAGTCTGATGGCCATTTGCTTTTCTAAATGGGGCCTAAGCTATGCAATTTAGTCAAACGCATGGTCTTGGTGTTATACATGGAGATGAGGTAATTAGACACTGTAACCCTAGAAAAGCCTACAACTTGACACATACATACAGTTTTTGGTAATATTAAAAGTAGTGATTGGCCTCTTTAGGCTTTGTTTATGGTAATATAAATGCTACACTAAAAAAAAAAAGTTCTCATTGAATCAGGTGTGACAGACTCACAAGAGTTTCAACATGAGGTCATGGGTTCGAGTACCTATTGTGGTATAAAAAAGCCACTGTGGTGTGAGTGCGTGGGTTAAAAAAAAAGGTGTGTAGAAATTATTCATCCATAGAAAGGCATATTGTTCTAATAATGTTTCCGCTTGCCATGGTTGGGATGGCGTTGATTGGATGTTGTATAGCGAGTGTTCCATAAATGGTCTGTCATAGATGTCTTGCTTGCTTTTGTTGCTTGAACGTTGATTCTCTCATCATCAAGTGTCTTTTCGATGAGAAGGCATTCTGTCAACTTGGTTATGCAAGTTGACAGAGTCAATCCATCATTTGTAGTCAATCAATTATTTGCTTTCGCACTGTTCAGCTGCTAGGCAGGTTGGGGCTTTTTTTATTTCCCTATTTGGAGTGGCCTGGACATTTAATTTCTCAATAGGACACACAATAATGGAATACTTGGACGGCATTTTTAAGATTGGAAAGGAATTCTCTGGAAGATTTGCGTCTTTGAGAGCTTGTGGGGTTTGTGGAATGAAAGGAATGTTAGAATTTTTTTATAACAACATCTCTTTGGATGAAGATATTTGGAAGAGGATCTAATGCATGATTATTAACTGGGCTCTTGCCAATGAGAATGTTCGGGTTGTTCTAAATTGGCCTTCTCGGGTAACTGGGGGATCTTACAACTGTCCAGGCTATGGGTTATGATGTAAATCTTGGATTTAGGTGGGCCCTAATCCTTTAGTGACCAGAGGGTCACTGCTTCTGTATTAGATCCACCTTGTATGTATCTTGTGCTTTGAACTGCTTTTGCTAGTTTGAATAAAATTGTCAATTCTCTCTCTCTCTCTCTCTCTCTCTCTCTCTATATATATATATATATATATGGGAAAAGGTACAATGCGCTCGAGCTGATTTTAACGTCCCATGAGGTCGAGCTGTGTGGGCCCCACCGTGATGCGTTTCGAACATCTACCCCATCAGTCAGATGCACCATTCCATCGTGTGCCTAGGTCTCAAAAATCAAGTCAATCCGTGACTTGTGTGGGCCACACCACATACAGAAGTAGAGAGGGGCCGTGCACCATTAAAACATTCATAACCATTTTTGAGGGCCCACCGACATGTGGTTTGCAAATCCAGCCCATCCATTATGTGTGTCCCACTTGAATGAGGGTTCAGACCAAGTTTCAGGCGCATGCAAAACTCAGGTGGGCCCCACCAAGTGCTTTTATATGTTTTAACGGTGTCTTCACATAATTTTAGATGGTATGGCTCACCTGAGTTCCGTATACGGCTGATTTTTGGGATATCCCATAATTTAAAGGGTACCCATCAAATGCACGGTGTTGATGGTCGAAACACATCACGGTGGGGCCCACACAGCTCGACCTTACGGGGGCTTATCGTGAGGTGTGTATATATATATATATATATATATATATATATATATATAGAGAGAGAGAGAGAGAGAGAGAGAGAGAGAGGAGAGAGAGAGAGAGAGAGAGGAGAGAGAGAGAGAGAGAGGCATGCTCTCCTACGCTCCTACGCACGTGCGCACCTTTGCACACATGTCATGGGTGTCGAATCCGAACGATCCATAAGATGCGTATCCCATGAAACCTTAGGGGTAAATTTTCACCCTGATCTAAGATTCTGCTGGGCCATAGTAAAGAGAAATTCAAATCCAGGGAAGAAACTGTTTGCATTTTTATGGCCCATTGAAGTTTTGATTCAAAGTAAAAATTGGTACTAGGGGGTTTCATGAGGTTCTGCTTCATGTGGACCGTTCAGATTTTCGAGAATCATCAGATATGATGAGTTCTCAAAAAAGTTAGTAGGTAGTCTGTGCGAACTGGTTCGCAGGTGAGCGTTCCGCTATATATATATAATATATATATATATATATATATATATATATATATATATATAATATTACATGTAATGTAGCAGTTTGAGAAGACATTATTTCATTAGCGCAAGCCGTTGGTGGCCATTGGTTCAAATAATTGATGAGTCAGTTTATGCGCATGGTGTGAACAGGGACTATTCATGGTCCTGTGAGGTGTGTTTCGGCATGGTTGTCATCTAGCTCAGGTTGTTGTGAATAAATTAACAAATAATTTGTTAAGTGTTGTTTTTCTCTTTTAATGAAATTTTTGTTAATATAAATTTTCGTTGCTTCTTAAAAAGAAGAAGAAGAAGAGGATCTGCCTTGCATCATGAGTTCCCCAATGAGTTCCCCAACATAGGTTGTTTGTCTCCGTCTAAATGCTTGAGAGTGGTGGACTGCTACTTTTAGATGGGCACCTTTGTGAGTAGGGCTTCGAGATGTAGGAGGAATCTTTTGGACATATTGAGGTGGACGACTTTGCCCCCCCTTTGGCCTGGTTGCAGTTTGTTCACCCCACGGGAGGGGAAGACTCTTGGGTATGGCGTGCGCATAGCTCAGGCCGCTTCTTGGTAAAATCCTTCTATAGGTTGCTTTGTCCTGAAGGAAGCTCAAGCCAAAGAGGGGCACACTTACCACTTTTGGTCCAATGGAGCGCCTTCTAATGTGTTTGCCTTCACATGGTTGGTGGGTAGGAAGAAGGTGTTGGCCATAGACTACCTTTAGAAGTGGTCTATGATCATCCCGAACATGTGCTACATGTGCATGCAAGATGCCAAATCTATTGACCAGCTCTTCATCTTTCGCCCCTTTACCCTCAAGGTGTGGGAGCATGTTATTGCTGATTTTGATGTGCTGTGGGTTATTCCTTCCTCGGTTAGAAACCTTCTTTGGGCATGGCATGGGTGAGATGGAGGGAAGCATGACTGTTCCACTTGGCTCTTGATGTTATTGGCCGTGTGGTGGGTTGTTTGGGGCAAGAGAAACAGAAGACGGTTCCGGAATTCCTCTAAACCTTTTGAGGTGATTGTTGAGGCTATCAAATTATCTGTATCTGAATGGGTTATCAATGCTCTAATCACTTGTAATAGGGTTGCCTTTTGGGCTGTTTTTTGGCTTTTTCGTTGTTGTACTTTTTCCTGTTTTTGCTTTGGCAAGCACAGGCCTTCAATAAATTTCCCATTACCCTTCAAAAAAGAAGAAGAAGAAAAGGAAAAAAGAAAAGAAAAGAAAAAGACTGCTAGTGAAGGTGTAGAATACATGATTCAGGATTGCTTGATGAAGCACCATTCATAAATCTTGGACCTTTACATGCGTTTGGGAATAATAATTTTATAACTGTTGGTCTAGGTCACATCGGAGGGCAATAAGAACTTCAATTTCCCATTTTGTTCTCCACTCAATCTTGACGGTCTATTTTCAATGATACTGATCATATGTTTATGATCATATTATTGGCTTGATTTTTATTTTTATTTTTCCACCACGGCTTGCCCTAGTTATATGAATAAATGAACGGTAAAAATTGATGATTGGTTGTCCCATTTATCATTTACCAGTTTTGGGGGCTTTGCTAACATCCCCACCTTCATAGGGACAGTAGCATCCATGCACACACCTGTCAATAATACATTGTAGGCACTAGCCGAACCATGTTTCCTGTTGCTTTCCTTTGTTTCTCGATGATGATTTTTATTATTATTATTATTATTTAAAGATGAATCTCCTAGGAACTGTTCTATAGAGGTTCTCTTAATTCATTAGATCTTTTTCAGAGATTGAAATACCCCATGCCTTGGTGAACTGGAGTAGCAAACTTTTCTCATCATCCTTTCTATTTAACTTTCACCTTGCAGCACCCCTGTTAGCCATGAACTGTAGAGCTCCTTCCGGTCACCACCTGCCTCCTTGAGGATACTAGACTGGTCTTAGATCAAGTTACTACTTTAAGGGCAATTACTACTTCTGGTCACCAATCGCTTCAACAAGGATACTTAACCGTTCCTTCTCAATGAATCAAGGGCCTCTTTGGAACACCCTCAAAAGGGGCATTTTACACCTAAACAGCATTTTGACCCTAGTTTGCATTATGCATTTGGATGCACTTTCGCAAACCCTGCCTCATCCCCAACTCAGCAAAATGGGAGCTAAAAAGGTGACTCGTTTGTTGAGTTGACTGAAAAAGCCCCTTTCGCATAAGTGCATCCAAACGAGCCACAAATGAGGTCCCTGAGAATTCAGGGAGCACAAACACCCATCCCAAACCTAAAGAGACATTGAGACAATAGAAAACTTGATGGAAACAAGACGAGGAAGATTTGTCATCAAATGTTCTAGCACACCGCTCACTCCAAATATCCTGAAGGATTGTATAGGGGAACAACCACCAAATATGCCTACCAGGCTCCAAGAAAGGACCAGTAGGCCAGCTGCGTTAATATAAAAAATAGACCATTAACATAAAAAATAGACCTCTCCGCAGCCCCTCTGAGGAGATGGTTCACTGATTCTTCATCTTTCCTACGGATCTCAGATTAAGTACTACACCTGCTTGTCCTGAGCTCGGCAAGTGCAGGGCCTCTGAAGAGTCACTGTGATATATGGGTTTTAGCCATACCGTCTATCCATTTTTCCATATCATTTTAAGGTCTAAGCCCAAAAATGAGGCAATATCAAGGTTCAAGTGGACCACACAGTGGGGATTAAACAGCCACCATTGAAAACTTCTTGGGGTCCACACAAGTTTTGGATCAGGCTGATATTTGTGTTTTCCCTTCATCCATATCTATGTGACCTTATGAACAGGTTGGACAGCAATTATCCATTAAGGTGGGCTCTAGGAAGGTTTCAACTGTGGATGCCATTATCACCGCTGCTTCCCGTGGTGTGGTCCGCATGAGCCTTAGATCTGCCTCATTTTTTGGGCTTAGACCCTAAAACCCATACATCATGGTGGCCCCTCAGAGCCCCTGCCTGTGCCAATCTCGGGATGGGCGGGGGTAGTATCTAAACCGCCTCCCTTTCCTACACATAATTCACATGTTGTTCATCACCATACTTCTCTTAAGATTGTCAAGAGTTGATGGCAGTCCATGCAAAAGCTTGAACCCTTGCGGAGGGATCGGGATTCAATTTTCTTCAGTTGTCCTGTTTGGTCAGCTGATTTGGGCACCACACCTGGAGTTTTCTATTTGCTTTATCTGTTTTTCTTTTGTTGCTGTTTTTGAGTGAAGCAGAGTGACAAGTGGGTCACTTATTGCCTCTATCTTGCCTTTCTTATCTCTGTTTCTTGGTGTGTCTAATGAAATGATCTTCTCCAATTTGAATTCTAAGGTAGGCAGTTCCAATTTGATCACTTCCTATTCATTGAATTCAGTTATCACAAATCAATTTGATAGTGCATCCAAACACAACTTTAGGTCATAAAATAGTTTCTGTTACTGCCTGGGCTCAAGCTTGCCATCCTTCTGGTACACATGGAAAATACGTACATACGTTCATATATACACGACGGTTAATATTTAAGAATCCGAGTATGTACTAGAGACTCGATTCTCATATACTCTCAGTGGGAAACATTTACATTCAGGTAAGGAATAGCTTCTTTCATTTGGAGGTCTTCTCTTTGTAAACACCTGTCTGATACTCGGGCTCGCAGAATTCTCCTCCGAGCTCATCGCATGCCTCGCCAGGGAACACCCTGCAACGATCATCGGAAGAATGTCATATAATCCTTTTCTGAGACATAACACATCATTTTTAAATCAGCCAATGTATTAGGCCTTTATCAGTTTCAAGTGCCTGTTAATTTCAGGTAATAATTATGTTTAATAGTATTAATTTTTTCCCTGAAATATTGGTTGATAAGGCCAAGATATTGTCTGAGATTGCCTCATATATATTACAAAATGATGGAACTTCCTCATTCTCACGTTCATCAAACTATTTTTTAATATTTTTTCTTGCAATCGTCAAGAAAGGGCCCGAAGATCTTACGTTTTGGGTTCGTTATATTCAACATATTCTCTGTCAATCTCTGAACCGGTGCGAGCTTTGGGTTTGCTGGCTTCTGGTTCTGGCTTCACTTCTGGATACATTTTGGCATCGCATGCTTCTCCTCCAACGGTATCACAGGCTTCTGCAGGAAACACACTGGAAATATACATCGAAAGTGTTAATTGCATCAGGTACACACCATTATTTGAAAACCTTGCAATGGTAAGGGTTTCACACCCGTACACAGGTGCTTGACAGATGCAACCCTTTTTTCCTACTTTGGGTAATGAATGGTACCAGATTTTACAGTTTCATACCAAAAGCCGAACATGGGTCTATCTATCAAACAAGGTACGTCTAAATTTGAATTAGAACTGATCCTTATAAGCTGCAGGCTATGATACTATAACTTTCCATGCAGGCTGATTGTTTCCACCACCATGCCACTTGTGTAGGATATCCATAGCATGCAAAAATGGCAGGCCCCACCATAAAGATCGCCGGGCATAAAAATCAGGGCGATCTAATCATCAGGTGGGCTACACTGTCTGAATCGATGGAAAAAATATGGCCTGACTCAACGCTCAGATGCAACCCATCTGATCAGTGGACCAGCCTGATTTTCGACATAAACGATCTTCATGGTATGGCCTACTGTTTGTGTGGTATGGATGTCCTACACAAGGAGCATGTTGTCACTAAAAGTCGACCTCGCCTGTAGGTGATCAGTGCTTGATGGAAATTCCCTATATATGTATGTGACAATGGTCTTTTTTGCCTACATAACAAAGCTGATACAATGGGTATTTAGGGAATTTCTTCCCCCCTGTTTCAAAATTTTAAATAACCGTTACATGGGCTATTATCAAATTATGACCATTGTTTTTTTGTTTTTTGTTTCTGATATTAGAAGCTTTGTAGATGCTATGGGTGATGAAATTACAGGAAGCAGAGAATGTAACATACGAAGTTGTAGAGCTGTAATCAACGGTGGAGGTGTCGGGGGCGGCAGCTTTGATCCGAGGAGAAACGGCAATTCTTCGTGGAATGGGCGATGATCGCGATGATCGCTGCCATGTTGGTGAATGCTTATTGGGTGTTAATGGCAGGGAAGCTGCAATGCATAGGGCTGCTTGCATTTTGATGTGGTCTTGAATTTTGAGTATTTTTCTTTTGGAAGAAGTGAGAATGGTCAGTTCTATATCCGGCTTTTTATGGGAGTGTGTTGGATAAGGCTGCAATCCTCACGCCTCTGAGGTGGTAGGAAGATATTTGTGACTGAGGATAAGGTGATGTTGTTTTTTTGGCTCTTTAGCTGATGGGAAGGTGGGCCCCACCAACTAGGAGATTTTTTTTTTAGCCAGGAAGAATGGTCTTCGAGTCGGCAGATCTCTGGTGACTCGGATGGAAACTCGGGCTGGTTGATTGAGTTGACTCATTTGCAAGGGCGAGTTTTGTGAGCGGCTTCTGCTCCTAATTCTAAAAGTGTACACGTGGCATATTAGAAGTGGATTCGAATTTCTCATCGAGGAAGATCGATGATGAGGTTGGCAAGGACTGCCCGGCCCGATGAGCCCGACCCGGCTATGGACCGGGCTCGTGCATGGCACGAACGGCCCGACTAATTTTTTGGCCGGGCAATGTGGCCTAAGCCGGTCCGGTCCAACTTGTCCATTTTGGATTATTATTTTAGGGCGTGAACAAAAAATGAGGCAGATACAAATCTTAGGTAGACCACACCACAGGAAAACAGTGGTGATTGAATGCCCACCGTTAAAAACTACCTGGATCTCACTGTAAAGTTTATTTGCCATCCAACCCGTTGATTAGGTCACAAAGACATGGATGAAAGGAAAACACAAATATCAGCTTGATCTGAAACTTTCGTGGCTCCAAGAAGTTTTTAATGGTGGGCGTTCAATCACCACTGTTTTCCTGTGGCGTGGTCCACCTGAGATTTGGATCTGCCTCATTTTTGGTCTCATGCCCTAAAATGAGCAGGCAAAATGGATGGACGGCGTGGATATAACACGTACATCATGGTGGGGCCCACAGCACCGTCCCGACTATGTCAGTAGGCAAGTCGCGTCAAAGAGCAGAGCCATCTTTTGTGAGAACGCGGATTGCGTCCTACCCCCGGCCGGCTCCAGCTTGAAACGGGCGAGAGCTTTGAGTGGCCACTGTGATGTATGGGTTTCATCCACACCGTCCATCCATTTTTTTTGTATCATTTCAGGCCAAAGGCGCAAAACTGAGGCATATCCAAGTAACAGGTGGACCACACAATGGGGATTAAATTCTTACCGTTGAAAATTTCTTGGGGCCACATAAGTTTTGGATCGAGCTGATATTTGTGTTTTCTCTTCATCGAGGCAACTTAATGAATTGGTTGGATGGAAAATAAACATCATGGTGGGCCGTATGAAAGTTTCAACGGTAAGAATCATTATCACCGTTGCTTCCTGTGGTGTGGTCCACCTGAGCCTTTTGTGAAACTTCCTCCACGTCCTGCATGTACACTCTCGGGTGAGGTTGTTGTTGCTGGTCTTTGCTATACACGTGCCAAGGGACTGCATGTGATCCAAGCCATACATTAAAGGTGGCCAAGTTTACGAACGTGTTGACTAAGAAAATAAGGAAATCCACTCATTATGGGCACAACGAACTAAACAAAAGTGATCCTATCCATCTATTTTTCACACACTGTGGATCATCTTATCAACGGACTCGGGTGATTTCTTTCGATGACCATGTAGACAGTGGGTTCTACATGATGAATGGTGTGGATCTTGCAGGCAACTCATGCATCTTGGATGTAGACCGTTGGTTTCATTCCTCTTAATTTTCCCTTTTTTTCATGTGGGTCCCACTTGATCAACGGAGAAATAAGAATGCCCGGGACCGACCAATTAGTTCTGGGCTTAAGCTAAGCCCTACTATGCTGGGCTCATGTTGGACTTGGGCTTTAAGAGTGCGGATGGTCCTAGCCTAGCCAAACCCGGCCCATTTCCAACCATATCGGATGATGAGGACAGCCTTTATCTCGACGCACCGTCAAAGTTCATCGTATCAATCAGGGCCGTCCATTCGGTGGGTTCTACTATGGGTGGAAAATGGATAAAGATACCGGATAAACCCACTGCATCTTACCATGCAGATCGTAGAAAAAACAAAAAAAAGCATAATGGTCTGCAATAAGTGAAGGGAAGTGATGTGTGGAATTATATGATGTGAGTTACAAAAGGTGGGCCATCTATGATGAAGACAGCTAGATGGACGGTCTGGATAGGCACATCACCCTGCAGCGTGTATTTGAATCCTATCATATTATCCCCCGTTCATCAAATGGTTACTAGTGAGAAGGTTTTATAGCTCCATTGATCAGCGGCCCACCAATGGATGCTAAAAAACCATAATAATAAGCAACGGACCATATTCAACGTTAAAAGTCCTCTTGTTGAGTGGATATCTTGATCCAATGAATAGGCTTTATTTAGTGGAGCCTTTGCAATAAAGAAAATATTATGAACGGTCTGGATGCATTCGATTTTGGATGGATTCAAGAACAAGGAGGTTTTGGGGTGGGCCAACACAATGTAGACGTTTGGTGTGAGTTTGCCGCCATTTATTTTATGGTGGCAACTCATCCATCGCACAAGTGGTGTATGTGCATGTCCATCCAGACCATCGAAATCATAGGTCTCATTGTTCGTGAACAATAGCCCGAAAATCATTCTCATCAGATGATCCTGACCATCAAATCTGAAGCCTTCTTGACTATCATTTGATGGATACCACCTGGACGATGAGGATCATCCTTCCAGTACCATTTTTGGGCCATGGTCCATACATGATGAGGCCCACAATCTGGAGTACTGATTGACGCTGATGCTGGCCATGGGGGTCGTAAGTGAGTTGCCACCATTAATTTACTTAGAAATTACGTGTGGGATAGGATTAATTTAAAATGAACCGTTGAATTTTGGGGCCAGCATATATCCGTGGTGATCAAGAAAAATATGATTATTTGATTATCTCATTGCCGGGATTATTCTTCGCAAGTATTGGATGGTTAAGAATGAAAAGATCAAAAGGTGTCCCCACTCAACGGTTAGGATCATTTAGTATCTACTTTGGGACTTCGGCAAAGTGAGCTCAACAATTTACTTGGTTTAATTTGAGTTGACGCGTGCAACATGTACAATTTCCAAGTGCTTGTGTATCAAGCATCATATGCAGCCAGAGTATCAAATAACTTCCCTTTTTGGGTATATGCTATAATGCAAGAAGGGGGGCAATTTTACCCACAAAATAGTTTTCATGGTTGGGCAATCACGGATGAGATGTCAGATAACCCCATGGTGGGCCCCACATGTTTATTAATTGTACATGCAAATAGTCTTGTGATCATTTTCTCCTTTACCTTTGAGAAAAGTAATTGCATTTAAGAAAATTATTGTGTGGGTAAAATTGCCCCCATTCTTGCATTATAGCATGTAAAAAAAAAAATGATTTATTTGATACTCTGGCTGCATATAATACTTGATACACAAGCACTTGAAAATTGTACATGTGTTGCGCGTCAACTCAAATTAAACCAATTAAATTATTGAGTGCTTACTCGTGCTTTAGTGTTAAACTCATAAGAGTTTCAACATGAGATCATGGGTGAAAAACAACCCTGGTGTAATGTGAATGCATGGGCGTGTGAGGGGCATGAGTGCGTGTAAAAAAAAAAAAAAAAAAGCCATGAAAATGAAATGCATCAAAAAATAAATTCCATCCAACCATTAGGCATGCTTCACTTGAATGTGAAGTTTTTTGGGTGGTTGTCTATTATATTCTATGATCGGCCGCACCTAATTAGAGGTGGGCATGAGACGACCCGATCCAACTAATTTGACTCGTCCGACTCGGTCCGATCTGACTCAACCTGAACCAAATGGGTGAGTCGGTCCAAATCAAGTAAGCTTCGCCCAATCTGAATGGGTGAGTTGGTCAAGCTTCGTCCAATCCGAGCTCAAACCGAGTCGAATTCAAGTTATCTAATAACTCGATCCGACTTGACCTGAAACCGAACTCGACCTGACCTGAAACCGAACTCGACCTGACTCTCTAACCCTACCCCGACTCGATCCTAACCTCCCTCCCTCCCTCATCTTCCTCCTCTTCCAAGCTCAGCGACCGCCCACCACCATCACCCTCCTCCTCCTCCTCTTTCTCTCTCCTCTCCACTCCCTCCCTCTTCCAAGCCCGGCAACCACCCACCACCCTCCTCATCCTCTCTCTCCTCTCCACTTCCTCCCTCCCCCATCTCTCAATCCGACTTGGTGCCAACTCGACCCGACTCGGTACTTCTGACCTGATTGGACTCGCTCCGGATCAGTCAAAGCCAGACCGAACTCAGATTGAGTCAGGTATGCTGGACTTGGTATTGAGTTCGGGACAGGCCTATTTCAAAACCAAATCGAGTCGAGTCAACCCCAACTCGGTACGACTCGACTCGATGCCCACCTCTACACCTAACATTGATTAATTATCCATTTTTTGCGGTGAGACAATCTAATAGATGAGCATTTCTCATGATAAGGCATTTGAAATAAAGTTATCTTGCTAATTAAGAATGTTTCAACTCCTCTCTCTCTCCTTCCTTTTATGTTCTCTCTCACCACTCCTCTGTCTACATGTGTTATACTATTAAGTACAAAAGGTGAGAAAAACTTTGATACTGTGCCAGAGTGTGATGGATGATACACTGGCACTTAAAAATTACTAAGAAATTACATGCATGACATACAATTAGTTCATGTCAAACCGTCCAAATAGTTAGTCCCAGCTTAGATATATCATGAAATAAATCAAAAGCTCATTTGTTCATCTGATTATCAGATCGGTGGACATCTATTGGACGGTTAATAAAAGAAATATCCAATTGTTCTATTTCCATAAACAGGTGTCCACGAATAAGGGGTAAGGATTGTTCAACCAACTTGATTTCGGGACTGTGACTTAGAGATAGTAAATTCTACAATTTGATCGGTCTAATTTAAGTGCATATATGATACGTGTACACCCTCTTAGTGCCTGTGTATAAAGGCTCATGGTCTGCCAGAGTATCAAATAACTCAAATTCTCCATATATAACATTTCTATTTCTGAGAGCCTTACAAAGCTAATGACGGGAAGAAGGTAATGACTAATGCCAGGATGCATTTGAATTTTTACAGCTGTATCTCTCTCTCTCTCTCTCTCTCTCTCTCTCTTCTTTTACATTGCTTTTTTCTCATTCTATGGGAGGCCTCAAATGCATGATCTTTTCAGTACCCCACATGCATGATGCATGCGTGCACCCTTCACATGCTTTTCCAGTCTTTTCATATGAGAGAGGAATTGTAGGTGGACCCACCACTTTTTTTCCAGGTAAAGAGGAATTCTAGGTGTGCTCGCCTCACACGTGGGAGTGAAGGACACGTACGAGAGAGCAGAGGCCCGCTTATCACGTGGGTGCTAGAAGTGTACCAAAAAATAAAAATAAAAATGCATGTTTAAGGGAAATGGACCAACCAGTCCAAAATCTGTCCCCTTGTGGACCACCTGATATTGGATCCGCCTATTGTCTAAGTGGTGGGTCGGATTAACTGATGGGCGGCTCGGATTGCACACGCTTTCCTTATTTCCTTGTTTCGCACGCGTGAGAAAGTGATGATTCGATGTTTGGTCAGTTCACATAGGTGTTCGAGTAGAAGAGAAAGAGCCATGATCAAGTGCGTGGGTCCCACCACATGCCTAAACCAATCAAATGGCCCTTTCTTTGCATGAGAACGTGAAATTATCAAAATCATCATCCATGAATATATCATTTTATATTAGTTTAGCATGTATATGCTATAGTAATTACTAATTTGATCTTTTACCACCCAGGTTAGTGCCAGCCCCAGGTGGGCCCACATCGCCCAACCCCAGCCTAGCCAATAGGGTTTAAAAGAAACAGGTCCTGGTCCCACACAAATGGGCCGGCCTATAAAAAAAAAGTGTAACTGATCAAAGGTTGAGATGAGTTCATGTGTAGGGTTGGATTATCGTCATATGATTTAGGATTATAAGGAATGTTTTTAAACTGCTCATATACATTGAATGAAAACTACTAACAAGTGTTTATAACTGTCCAATTTTTATTTTTATTTTTTTAAAATGTAAAATAATGGCTTACTTGATATTTAGATGGCCTACATGCAGGGCTAGGTCAGTCATCAGACGAGCCAACCTAACCTAGCCCAGACGCTGAAGCTAGATTTCAGGGCTAGGCCCCACTCTCATGGCAAGTTTGGGGGCAATTAGTCTGGCCCTACAACATGAGCCATTGTACTAACCACAAGGACTATTATTGATTAGACCTGTCGTTCAGGTTGTGAACCCATAGGCTTAAAAAATGAAATCCAAAAGATTCTAGAACATCCCACAAAAAGATTCGAAAGCACCCAATAATTTGAACATGATATAAATTGATTTGGATAGTAAATCATCCCTACGGTCCTATATACACACACACACACACACACACACACACACACACAAACAGGGGAACGCTTAGCTGCAAACTTTTATGGGAACTCATCAAAAGTAATGTGACTTCAAAATCGAAACTCTCCAAGCTCAATTTTTACTTTGATCCAAAACTTTAGTAAGCTATGAAAAATGAAACTAGTATATATATATATATATATATATATATATATATATATATATATATATATATAATGCACTCAAGCTGATTATATATTTATATACAATGATGGGGTAGATGTTTGAAACGCATCACGGTGGGGCCCACACAGCTCAACCTCATGGGACGTTAAAATCAGCTCGAGTGCATTGTACCTTTTCCCATATATATATATATATATATATATATATATATATATGATCACATATGCACTTCTTAGGTGAGAACTCATGCGTGCCTTTGCACACGTGTTGTGGGCATAAAATCCAAACGGTCTATGTGACGCTGCCCCCCCATAAAACCTCCAAGGCCTAAGTTTTAGTCTGATCTAATACTTTAGTAGGCCATAGCAAAGGGAGAGGCAAATTAAGGGAGGAAATTGTTTCTCTTTGCTATGGCCCACCAAAATTTTGGATTAAACTAAAAGTTGGGCCAGGGGTTTCATAGGGTGCTGCATCATGTGGACCGTTTAGATTTTGTGCCCATGGCATGTGTGCAAAGGTGTGCAGAAGTTCTCACTTAAAAAGGTGCACAAGTGAGCATTTCTCTCTCCCATACAGAGAGAGTCACACACCACTTGGGGTGAAGGGGCCACCCTAATGTTTTGTGACACATCACCCATCTACCAAGGTTGTCCCACAATGAAAATAGGATGCCCCAAAACTAAGGTGTGGATGCAGCTATCAGGTGTGGAAAAACAATGTATTAAAAAAAAAAAAAAAATCCTTCAGGTGGGGCACATCCAATGGTTGGATTGACCTGATTTTTGGGGCATCCCAATTTCACGGTGGGGCATCCCTGATGGACGGGTGAGATATCATACAAACACCATTGTAGTCCCATAGGCCAACTAATTGGACGTACAACTAGTATGCGAGAACAAGCACACAGGTGATCTTTTGTAAGATCTGAACCTTTGATCTAGTGGGTCATCGGCCAGATAAGCTGTGGACACAAATCATGCAGATTGGGGTGAATCTGACAATCCCGTTTTGAGTTTCATTGGTAGAACACTATCACATGGCTATGGGAGTCCAATCCCGTCGCTTTCTTGGCAAGTGGCCCATCCATGACAACGGTCCCGATTTACTCACCATTGCTAGAAGTGTTCCCAACAAGGCCTTTTTCAAGCCCAAATTTCAGTCGGCCCATGGGCCGTTAATTCACGCTCAACACAGTATGCACCGTTCAAGCCTACCTGACACATGAGAGGAGATGGCGAGGAAGATCGTGACCTTTCATCTAGTGGGTCTTGTTCGTTGATGGCCCATAATGAAAGAAACACACATTGCATCATCTTAGCCATCAGTTTTCCCTGTCCAAAGTTCACCATCAACAATATCCACCTGGTTCAATCAAAATTCACAACAGACAGCAACTGTCCCATCGATGAGTCGGGTTGTCGACGGATAAGGCCCACTAAATGGACGGTCTGGATCTGCCACACCATTTTCTAGCATGGGCCAACCTGTCGCTTGGGTGTCCAGTCAAGCACTTTCAAAAAGATTTCAGCACAAAAAGGGATCCACAAAAAGGGATCCAACAAACCTCACAACAAGCAAAAAACACAATAATGCAGATGTCTCCCAAACTCTTCTTTTGACAAAGTCATCAACAGCACTTGCATGTGATAACTCTTTTCTTCACATACAACCATTCCTCCTCTCCAAACACCCATGCAAATACCCACAAAGATTACATGTAAACTAACACTATGATGCCCAAAAAAAAAAACCCCCAAAAAACAAAAACAAGCTAAAGGTCTACCGTCTATGTGGAGTAGCATGTCTAAGACATCTTTTGTTTTTTTTTACAGTTTACAGCATAGACAACTCCACAGAGCAAAAGAACCCAGCTAAGGCCTATGTGGAGTAGCATGTCCAATCCAACAATCTCTGTGTCTATGCACGTGTGTGATCCATGTCATTGGGTGGACCCCACCATCTATGTGCCATGGTGCTGAAAATCAGCAGTCCAGTCATCAAGTGGGCTGTTCTTTAGACCCTTGTTCTTCTTCTTTTATCCAACCAGTACATTTCTTTGTGTGTGTCCCACCCATTTGCCAGAACAGCCCAATTTCCGTCCCTGGCACAAAGATGCTAGGACCCATCTGATGAACAGCCCAGATACTGCACACACATGTACATGTCAGCACATGTGATATATGATAGCCTTCATGATGCAACATTAGATCATGGAAAGAAGAAAAAGCTAACTACCAAATTCAGCAAATCCGTGGCTTGAAAGAAGGGAACAAACTGCATATACTTTCAAAAGCTGTGGAGCTGGGTGAGCATGGGAACAAGCTCATCACTTGAATGTCGATCCCCTGGCAAGTCAGACAGGCATACAACGGCAATTCTCACCGCCATCAGCATCTCGTCCTCTTCCACTTCTTCCCCTAGAATGCACTTATCCAACCCTTCGCGGGCCTCTCCTGCTTGCTGCAGATGCCTGAGCCACCGGCCCAAGCTCCCACCTCCTCCTGCCTCACCGAAGAATGGATCCAAAGGGTCTCTCCCGGTAAGCAAGACACCCAAGATCACCCCGAAGCTGAAGATGTCGCTCTTATCAGTATACCTGCCGAAAAATGAATCTCTGCTTAAAACACAAACAGAAGGCATCGAATGGATAATTCAAGAACAGGTGTTCTAATAAATTCAAACTGTATATTTCTGCTAATCAATGAGATCTTAATTGGTTTTGGATGGCCTGTTGGGAGGGAAAGATGATTGTCACATGTGCCTCCATTCTGTTTCCGAAATCGAAATCAGGTATCAGAGGAAAACATGCCATGCATTGCGGATTTTTGGGGGTGTTTGGCAAAGGTAATTCAAATTTTAGAAGATGGTGGTGATCCCTGGGAAGATTGATGCCTTTATCCAGGCATTTAATATGGGTTGCTCAGGTGGGTTGGGTTGGGCTGATGGTCAACCTGAGCCCAACCTGATCTCAAGAGGACCCAACCTGCAACCCAACCTGACCCAAATTCCAACCGGAGGTGCCCACCTGAACCCGAGCTGACTTGAAAATGTGACTATTCCCAACCCGACGTAACCCAACCCAAATTTGCTCAACCTGAACACGACCCGAAGTCAAATCGGGTAGGTGTTTTTCAATCAAAACCCAACTCGAGGACCTTGACATTGGGTCAGTCGCATTCAGGTTGATCCAAACTCAAGTTGCAGACTGGACAGAGGAGGAAAGGTTTTAAGGCACCTCACCTGATGGTTGGCCTTTCGTCAATTTGCTGGGAGCACCACAATAGGATGTTCTGCAGCAAATCCGACACACAATCCTTCAAGTTAAATTCTCATCAAATTCGGAATTGTGGGTGGGAACCAAGGGAACTCCTTAATGCTCGGGCTTCTATCAAAGGAACTCCTCACTAGAGTTCTGCATTTTGAGGAATTCAATCAGATTGTTACAGAGATTTTAACAGTGGGTAAGCGTGCAAGCGCCCATGTAGCACGCGTGTGCACGATAGTAATAACTACGAAGGAGTTATTACCCTGTGCTCATATGTTCGCTCGTGTGCACGTGATAGTAATAACTCCTTAAAAGTTATTATGCGCGTACATGTGCACACCGACTCGAAGCTAGTGAAGGCCCCTCAAATCGGGGCCAAATGGGTTTAGAAACTTTTTTTTTTTTTTGGGGGGGGGGGGGGGAAGGGGATGGATTTGTTTGTAATGGGATTGATGATTTCTCCGCATTGAATCCTTCGAGCCATTGCTTCTTTTGCTATTTTAATAAAATTGCAGCTATGATTCGAAAAAAAAAAAACTTAATCGCAGGTAACCAAAAACCATTTATAGTGAGTAGTCAATAGGGGTGTGCTTGATAAAAATAACAAATAGAAAGGCGATGGTGAATGTTGGAGTCTGCATTTTCCTACAGCCACAACTTCATCAAACAACTGAAACAAGGAATCAATGTAAACAGAGAATTAACAACGTGCATCCATAACCAATCCTAATTACAATAGAAACTCGATTGCCAGTCATTACAAACCCCTAGCAGTTTTTTTCAATCAGATCACAAACAGAGAAAAACTTGAATTCTGAATTTTCATAATCTCCAAAAATGGTTACAACAAACACTAATAAATGGATAGAAACAAATAGCGAAATCAATAAATGAGTTTCAAACCAATCCTAATTGCTTAGCTGCCGTCACACAAAAATTCTATTGTGGGTTTCTAAACACCCCTTTCACAAGCTTCGGCAAATGCTAAATTCCCATTCTCTACAATTATACCTGCAACAAACACTTGAATGTGGCATATAAAACTAACAGAAAAATCAATAGCATGTCCCTAGCCAATCCCAATTTCCACCAATCTACTGAAACTCAACTACCAGTTATCTAACATCCGTTATAGTGACTTTCACTTCAATCTTGACATCAAACCAAGTCGGCTTTTAGTTTACCATAAACAGTCTATAAAGAGTAATTTTACTATTTATAGTAAGTCACGTTTTTAGGGATTTTGAGTCTAAAACTTCATCCTAGGTTTGAGCTCATTATTTAAAGGATTGTAATTTTATTTATTTATTTTTATTTTTATAATTATCATCAATCAATTGATTTAGAATTTATTAGAAATTATTTCTATTTTTATCCCTCGTGAATTCAAGGAAGCTCTATGAGGAGTCCAGAGAGCTCCGTGGATTCGGAGTAGTTATTCCCTGAGGAAGACAGTGATCGACCTCATCATGTCCTTCCCTGCTTCAGTCGACTTACACCGATAAATCGAAATTTAAGTCTATCAACACCCAATATGGTTTCATCCAACTATCTCGATAGATATCAAACACCCAGTGTAGTTTCAGCCAATTATATCAATAAAATTATGAGTGGAAAATAAGAGGAGAATTTCAAATTCAAACTCTACAACATTACCTGCAATTCTGGAAGCACTCAGGAGCATCATAAGCCGATGCTGCTCTACCTGCATTGGGCATGAGATTAGCTAGCCCGCAATCTCCCAACCTTGGCTCAAACTCCTCATCCAACATGATGTTCGTGGGTTTCAAATTGTAATGCAGAATCCGTGGGTTGCACTCAAAATGAAGATATCGGAGCCCCTTGATCACCCCAACTGCAATCCGATGCCGGACGTCCCATCCGAGCTGCAGCTGGTTCACCCGAACTCTATTCATTGCATCTTCAAGGCTACCGTTCGGCATATAATCGTATACCAAAGAGAAACGATCAGGTTCCCGGACATAAGCCCTTAAGCTCATCAAATTCCTATGCTTCAACCGAGCAAGCACTTCCAGCTCTCTTTGTATCCGTCTCTTGACAGATTTGCTCTGGGTCTCAGGAGACCCATTCTCAAAGGGTTTGAGCCGCTTGACGGCGAAATCCAGCTCGTTATCAAGGACGACCCGATAGTATCTACCATTGGGGCTTGACCCAAGCAACTGGGTTTCGTTTGAAAGAGCAGATTGGAGGGTTTTCGGGGTGATTTTGGGAGAAAAGATGACGGGGCCTTTGAGAATCGGAGTTCGGTTCATGTACTGAACAGAGAACCGAACCACAACGGCGAAAACAACTGTGGCAATGAATCCGGTGAGGCATCCGAAGATGATGCCGAGGATAATTCTCCGGAGGCGGGTCTTGAATTCAGGAACCGTATGAGGAGAAGATGGTGATGGAGCAAAGATTTTATCGAGATGGCATAAAGGAAGTGGCTTCGATGCTTCTTGGCATTCCAGCGATTGGAATAAGCAGAAAAGAAAGATGATTTGAAGCAAAATTTCAACTTTTCTGCTCAAATGGGATTTTGGGCTTCGATTTTCCATTAAAATTAAAGATTAGCTATAAAAACCCTTCAAAATTTTCAGCTAAAAATACTATTTTGGGGCGGATTCTTGCATATTTTTTATGGATTTTTTTTTTTTTTCGGGGGGGTTTCTTCTTCTAGAAAGAAAGTCAGAAGCCTCCCAAACTGAAATTAGAGGGAAAAAATTGACCGACTTGAGCTAAAAATAAATAAAAAAATCAGCTAAAAGTTCGCATTTTGGGTTGCAAATTTAAGATTTTTTGAACGGATCTCGTCTGGGCTTTTCTTCTTCTTCTCCGCACAAGAAGAAACAAAACCAAGAAGGAAAACCGAAGACACTAAGACAGAAACCCATTAAAAAATTACCTCCTTCTAACTCAAAAGCTTAAACGAAAAATAAAAAATAATAATAGCCCAGCTGAAAATTACATTCTGGGTAGGATTTTTTTTTTCTTTTTTCTTTTTTGAGATTTTGAACTGATTTTCAGTGGTTCTCTTCTTCTTCACGGAAGAATCAAAACCCTCCGAAAGCAAAATTGCAAAATCGATTCTAGCTCAAAAAACCCAACTTCACTTCGGATTTTTTCTTCTTCTCATTGAAAGAAAACTAAAAAATCTCACAGAAAGAGAAAACATCAACGGATTCTAGCCAAAACTCGTGTTGAAGATGGCATTTTCTTCAGCTTCTTGACATTCTTGGAGCCGAAAATCGACTCCAAAGCTCAAAAGACCAAAGCAAGGAGATTCCACAAACACCCAGTTAGCAACATTTCCTTATCAGATGAAAGTCCAAAATCCAAACAGAAACTTCATTTTTTCTCACTGCCACGTCAGATATTCCAGCGAAAAAAACTCGATATTTATCAAAACCCCAGCAACAACACCTCAAAATCTCCGAAGTTTCAGTTGAAAATCGGATTTTCAGGTCGGATTTCAGACGACTTGAAACCACAAAATACAAAACCCGAAAAAAATATTTTAAAAAAAAATAAAAAGAAAAGAAAATCTGCTTCTCTTCTCCGTCAAGAGAAAAACAGAGAGCCCCCCCCCTCTCTCTCTCTCTCTCTCTCTTTCCCGCTATTTTTCTGAGCGTGCGTTGGGCCCCACTGCCATGTCAGACGGGGGCCCGCCTGTCTCGATCACGAGACCGAAAGCGAAACTCCGAACTGCGGCGAAAGAAGGAATCCTGGCCGCGTTCGCTCGTCTGCGTTTTGAAACTCCACTGGCCTCACACGTGGAAGAAAAACACATGTGTGAGATTGCAACCGTTCATCGGACGATCCCCACTGGTTGGATGCCATGTGTCAAAAACAGGGCTGCTTTTCCTCAAAATAAATGGACTTTTAATAGAAACTAACGAACGGTCCGTATTGTGTCTATCCTTCTGGCCGAGCTGATTCTCAGATCATAATATTTTTGGACACGGCATAGTAAATAAGCAACTCATCTTACACACGTGTTCCTTGTTCTCACGTGTCAGATCAAGATAAAAAATAAGAGAACTCGTTCCTTACGGGAAAGATTGGATCCTGGCCGTTGGATGGAAATCGAGGGCACCTGTGCGTCGGAGCGCGGCTTTTGATTGTGGAAATGAGTATTATTATTTTTTTTTTTCACAGATCGTGGGGCGACAAATAATAGTGTTGGGAGGCGAACTTTAAGTTTTGCTTTTCGGACTGGTACGATACTCGGCAGCGCACCCCACTTGATACACATGCACTAAAAAATATACACGTGGCATATATTAACTCAATGTTAATCCGAATAAATTTTAGATCATTAGTTCACAGTCCAAAAAAACAGATTTCTTGGGAAATACTGACCTCTGATTTGTCGGTGTTTGTCCGTTGAAACTGGACCATCGGAATTTTTTATTTTTAACCGTCCAAAAGATGTCCACCAATCAGGAAGTTAGGTAATAAAATAAATGAAATTTTCGGTTTATGATAAATTTAAAGTGGGAAAAGTATTTTTAACTGCTTAGATCTACTCTTTTTTTTTGCTAAATATACAATATTTAAGCTCCTGCGTATCATTCGTTGTACTCTACCTGAGTATCAAAGCTTCTTTCTGGTTTTTTTATTTTTTAATATTTGCAACCCAAAAAAATGCTAGTAGCACCCTTTGAAAGGGTAACTATCGTACAAAAGTAAAACGTATTATCACAAAATTAGCCCTGAATGGATGCATATATCAATTTCAGGGGGGTGGGAATTACTTTCACTGATCTCTTCTAAAACGGGATTGACACGTGCGGCACGCGAGATAGCTCTTTAGTTAGAGAAATACTTCGATACTCTGGGAGAGTGTAATTTATGGTACACAGGCCCTTAGATATTGCATGTATAGCTTATAATTAATTCAAAAAAATCCGTCCAAATTATGTTTATGGGTTTATATGTAATACTAGTTAAAAGTTACTCTTATTTGATTATCTAAATATTAGATTTCCGGTCATTCATTGGACGGTTAAAATGAAAAATGTATGCAATGGCCTTATTTCAAAAACGTGTCCGTGGATCAGAGGTTAAGATTGTTCAACCAATCTGATTTTTGGACTGTAACTTAGAGAGACAGTGAGTTTTACAATTTAGTCGGTCTAATTTGAGTTAATATGTACAACGTGTCCCATTTCTGAATGCCAGAGTATCAAGGGTCATAGGCAGCCGGAGCATCAAATAAGTCTCCATGCACGACTGTATGCACGTGACCCCGGATTATGGTTCGTTGGTTGGCTGAAGGAGGATATTCGCTCTCCGATTGGCTCGTCTTGGTTGGGTCCCACGCCCCTGGATGATCCAGAATATCTCCATCCCTATGGTCAAACAACAACGCTCTGATAAAAGGTAAGTGTACGTGCACGAAAAGCTCACGTGGCAATCAACTACACGTGCCAACGTCACCACGCATGCGAGATCCGTGCCATCCATCTGGTGGGGCTCACGACAGTCCCCACCTGCTGGGTGGGCCACACTCGTAGTACATAGGCGAATCGTGATTCTCTCCAAGTGATCATTTTCCTAACGCACGTGTGCCTCACCTCATTAGTTGACCGACCTAACTCGTGGGCCGGGGCACTCTCACCTGATAGACGGCCCAGATCTAGCAAGCATGTCCACCATTATAGTAAGCAGCTTGGAAAGCATCGATCTCTCTCACTCTCTGCTTTCAAGATACGTATATCGTCACAACTCACAAATTGGACCACCCATCACAGTATGATGCGATTTTAGCAAAAAAAAAGAAAGATAAAAGAGATGCTTAGCATAAGATGCTTTCCAAGCAGCTTAGTATAAGATGCTCTAAGCTGCATATCTCATAGAGTCTATTCCGTTCAACCAACATATATTGTACGGGCCACAGTGAAAATCACACTGGTTGGTTGATCCTATCCATCCATAATGTTGCCTTCCATTTTATAGTCATCCATTCCACACCATGGAAGATGGATGGGATGATTAGGATTATTTTATTGAGTGATTCCTCAGAAAAATAAGCAAGCCATGATGGGGCCCAGCAAATGATGGCTCAATTTTTTGTAATAGATGATCTCGACTGTTCATTTTATAGGCCACTGATCTAATGGACAGGGACCGTTCAATCAGTAGGGTTTTTACGTTGTATCCCATGACCTGTGCTGGACTAATGGATAGCCCAGATCAGCCAGTTGGACAATCTAAGTAGCCCTATGCAACTATGGAGCACTGTCAGTTATATTCCATTGGATCATTTCTCATTACAGTCAGAGCCCTTGTTAAATTTTTATTTATTTATTTTTTTAAAAAGAATAAAAAAAAAAAAAAAAAAAAAAAGAAGATGCCAAATCATGGGTTTTAGTTTAGATGTATCAAGCAAAATAAAAATTTTGAATAGTGAGGTAGAACCTTCAGTCCTAGCCTGAATAGTTCAAAATCCAAGGCCAAAGCGGACCCTCACAAAGTCCTTGTGAAATAAGCTTATTCTACAAGTTATCCACCTGCATGTAAGAGTTATTCACCAACCTATTCATGTGAGCTTTCACTCTTGCTTGTGTGGGACCCACCGTCTTGGGTGTATGCCCATCCAAACCATGCAATAAGTGAGTCCCAACAGTGACGATTGGATGCCCTAAAAAATCAAGCTTCCAATTGTTAGGTGGGGCGCATCCCACACAAAAATCAACAACCAACCCAAAACCTAAAAATTCATGTCCTGGCCCATATGGTTATGTGACCATGCTGGATAGGTTGGATGCCACACGCACAGCACGGTGGGCCCACGCACAACCCTTGTCGAGGAACTGCCTTGAAGCAGAAGGCAGAAAATCTTTAATGTTTCTTTTCCCCAGTAGCACTTTTCAACAAATGGTTGTCAATTCCACTCTTGAAGAATAATGTCATTCTTTTGCATTTAAGAATAATATCAAGAAAAGATATTATGCATGGCCTAAGATTAAAGTTCTTAGTCAAGCTGGTTCAATTTAAAAGCTCCATCTTTCAATGATCCAGGCCGCTCATCTAATAGGACCTGCAATGGTTAGTTGATGCTGCATCAAATGGTCCTAGCCATTGATTTGAAAGCACACAAATGGGTGGATAAAGGGAATAGGGTTCCATATGAAACAGGGAAAAGTCCCAATTGGATGGTCGGGAGTTGGGAAACTTTCAATGGAAGCGAATTTTTGGTCCATTGCCCATCCACTGTGGGGCCTGACAGATGAATGACCTGGATCAATGAAAGGCAGGTCCCGACAGTACAGAACGTTGGCCCAATTGACACAGCTAGGTCACCTTCCATCCTAACAGAACCAATCGCACAATGATAAAAAAGCCAGAGAAACAAACACTAACCCTCATAATATAAGCCAATGTACAATCACAAAATGCCTACTTTGCTGCAACAAACAGCAAACAGAACAAAAACCAAACTGGATATAAATAGACAGCCGCCTTAAATTACATCACCCCAAAAAATGGTCTGCTCTTGATAATTCTAAGGGCGGGGCTACTAACTTACATCCATGGGCTGGCCATGCACGAACCACCTGAAGGCAGCCAGCAAAACACCACAACTTTATAAAACCAAAGCCGCTCGCACCTTGCTATGGAGAAGGAAAGCGGCCAAGTTTCCAAACTATAGATCATGCAGAAACCATACCTTTAAAGAATCCACCTCTATTTGATGATTGGTCCTTGTGTCTCTCAGACAATCGCTATCTGTTCATGTCAGCTAACAGGACGAGGACCTCCTCGTCATTGATGGTTCCGATCTCCATTGCAAGCTGTAGAGGGGTTTTGCCTTCATTGTCAGTTGCTTGTGGGTCAGCTCCCCTGCAGGCAGAGGCATGTCAGGATCATTGAACAGAAATTTTCTGATGCAGCAAGGATATTATAATCAGTGTTTGAAGTATTGGTATTGCTACGAGTTTTGCTGGTCAGGGATACAGAAACAATATTGATATCGCCGATAATATCGCTGATAACTGGAAATACGGGAAACATGGGGAAAACAGTGGAATTTTCAGTGAAACTTTAGGAGATGTTAAAATGTACATATTTGTATATTTAGAAATTTAAAAATAAAATAAAATTGCAAAAGAATACATACATAACAAGTTTCCATTTAATGGGGCCTTAAAAGCATGTGTTGTTGTAAGAAATCAATCCAACCATCCCATCAGGCCTATTTAACCATCCGACCTTCCATCCAAACATCCATCGATATTGCAAAATATTAACAACACATGATATTTCACCAAGAAATCATTAATAATTGGAAAGAAAACGAAAGATTGTGGTCTCAATATCGCGCATGTTGCGATATCGATAAGATCGAGATATTATCAATATTATCAATGACAAATTGAACACTACATACAACCATGTGCCCATGAAAAAAAAAATTTCTATTAAACAAAATTCTGATGATGTCAATACATTGGCAATATTATTGAAATATCGTTGATACACTTATGATACAAGCATTACCTAAAATTTACATAGTAAAAAAAATTGGCGAAACATTGGCAATATTAATGCATTTGGCAATACAAGCAACACCTAAAATTTACATAGTTGAAAATATTGGTGATTATATTAGTGATATTGATACGTTGGCAATGCTTAGCGATACGTTGCTAATACTTGGAATTTCTGATACTACCGGCATTATCGATATCGCTACCAGTGTTATCGGTATTGTTGAGCTAGAGATAAAGATAATATTGGAGATATTTCGATAGTATCGGAGATAATTTGAACACTGATTATAATGCATTCGATTGACCATTTTGGAATTTTAGCGATCCAATTCTCAGTTCAGTTCTCTTTGATTAATGGAAACCCACCGTATTATAGGAACCTTTCCCATTGCTTAGACTGGAGAGCCGGAAGAACCGGAATGTGGTAGAGCTCTCTCCACAGCACACATGGTAGGGCGATTTATCATCTGATACTCTCCTGGTAGACAGCCTTACTGCAGATGGAAAATGGTTCAAGATACTCAGATCAGATGATCCTAGCCAGCTGATGGTGGCCTCAAAACAATAGAACGATGAAAGGGTTTGTGTCAAATATTCTGTAGGGGAAGTCGAAGAAAAGTGATGGATGGGATTGTCTACTAAATTTTTAAAACATACGCCAGCCATGATCCATGACAGGGCCCCGTAGATGCATGGACCTGATTGATACGTCACCCTGGCACATACTGCAGAGAGATGGCTCTACCATATTCCGGTTCTTCCAAATCAACCGTGTTTTTTAATTTCCTACTGGGAGTCCAGAAATAACCATTCCTCATTTCCTAATCTTTAGCAACTACCAAATATGACTTGAACCTTTTTTGAGAAGTTCGACATTGTCCTTTTATTTGTTCATAATGTCTATGATACCATGCCTCATTGAAAATCACACTTTTTATTTCATCCACTCTTTGTTCCTTTAAAAAGATTGAAGAACCGAATCAATAAACCGTAGTATACCATGAATGAGTTGTTGAAGCTACCCTAGCAAACCAGGTTCATTCAGGAAGTTGTGGATTGTGAATTGCCAATTGCAAAGCTAAATCATGAACATTGTTGTCAAATGGCATATGCGACCCAAGGGGCTGTGCACATATGCGATGGCATAATTGCATATGCCATCGCACAGTCCCCAAAAGTCCATTTTCTTTTGGATAACAAAATTTTAAAAATCAGAAAAAAAAGAAGGAAAAATGGAAAAGATGAAAAAAAAAATAAAAAATCATGTTAAGTGTAGGGAATTGTGTGTGTGTGTGTGGTTTTTTTAATTACAATTTCGTAATAATAATCCCAACCTCATATAAATAAGACCGTTGGGAGATTATGCCATCGCATACTGAATATACGATGGCATAATCATATATTTGTGGCATATGTGGTCACATACTTCTGTATGCAACCACGTGATGCCCAACAGTCATAAAACCACATATTCCAATAGTAATGCTGTCAAAATGACATTGTGATTGCATATGATCAAACTGATCATGAACTAAGAATTGAACACTGGCAACCTTTTTTCTTAAAACCCTCGGTTCTCCCAGCGATGGACAGGATAGTGAACACCATCTCATATTGGAATGGAGTTACCCTTTGTTCTGTTTCAGCCAGTAATTTTAGCTCTTTTTGGTCTTTTCAGCTAAGATGACTGCAACATTCTTATTTTAGAGGAAATTGACCAAAATTTCTGGGCTTGCTAAGTTGCAATTTTTCCCAGCTCCTTTGGACTTTTCATAAAACTACAGGGTTTCGCTCCCCCTAATATGCTCAAACCTAAATGCTTTCGCGTTATTCAGCTCCCACATTTCCTGTTTATTTTAGATTGTGGAAGGTATATTTTGTGCATTGACATGTGTTGCTCAGGATTTTCCTTTTCATTGCACAGCATCAAGTGAATTTTAAGCAATCCAAGGTAAAGCCTGCGGGATATATTCAGATTGATGACTTTACCTGCTTTTATGTGAAAAACCTTGGCAGTCAATTCAGGAGGCAATTAATTGGATGGTTACGATCTTTTGATCAGAGGGACTTTTCTGAAGGTGTCGTATTTGAAGTGCCTGGACCAAATGGGTGATCCAGATGATGATAGGGATGCCCACATGTCGAAGCAATTTGGTGAACAGCATGGGTTTTGTTTAAATTCCATCCAAAGTTGAACTATGTCAAAATTTCGCTGCCACTAAAATCATGAGTTTTGCTAACATGCTCAAGGGTAAGGATTCTGAAAATCACCTGGTGAGAAGCAGCTTCGCAAATTCAGTCCTGCCCCTGAGAATGCAATGGTGAAGCGGTGTCTGGCCTTTCGAATCAGGAGCATTTATGTTTGCGCCATACTGTAAAAGGAGCTCAATCATGCCAACATCGGCAGTCTCGCAAGCAAGATGAAGCAAGGAGCAGCCCTCAAAACCTTCCTCCATCTCATTCTGGTGTCCGCTTGTACTTCCTGAGTTTGGAGAGCTTGTGGCAGAGGCATTGTTCGAGGAATTCTCCATTGCACTGCTAGAGCTACGTTCTAACATGGGTGCTGGTTGCTCCTGCAAAAGTATCACTTTGCCTAGTGTTAAAGATGTGCTAGATGGTGCCTGCTCATGTGCGCCATTGACATCAGCATTGGAATCAACTATTCGGCGGTATGCTGCCTTCTTGTCGTTGATACGGACACTGTTCCACATCTGCTGGTCCACAGAGGGAATATCCTGATCTACCATCGGCTTGCAAACAAAGAGCTTTTCTGCATACTGGGAAGCATAGAAAACAGAGTTCCGTATATAAAATTCATTGGGCATGTCAAGGCAAAAAAAGAATCATTGAATAACACATGGGGTGCATAGACTTTGTTGAGTTTGATACCTTTGCTTGAATGAACTTCTCTTTTATCAAAATAGAATCAGTATGTTTAGGTTTGCTGATTAATATCTGCTCTTGCCCTTGATCAGACTTATAGGAACTGCAACAAGGGAATATTGAAGATGTGAAAATTTAGCAACTTTTTATGAGGCACTGCATTCGGATCTGTTTAACAAGGACACTGTAACATGTCGACCCATGTCAATGTCCACAAACATATCCAATACTCCAATATAGAATAAAAAAATATTTTAAAACATTTAGTTGCTACTGGCTTTTACTTTCGGGAATAGTTTTTCCTGCATAAGAATTTTTATTTTTATTTTAAATTTAGGTTTTATTATTCATTAGATTTTTTTACACATAAGTAATTACAATATGCTAGTACTAAAACTTGACAAATGATCAGCTCTTAAAACACGAGGAATGATCATCTAGAGCTGGTTCGATGTGAGGTTCACATGCAACTCAGCTCCTGTGCCAACATGTCACTTGTAGCTTATCTTAACCATGTATAAGTGGACCCCACCATCAAAATACCTAGCGCCAAATCAGGCTGGTCAACTCACCAGGCAGGCCACCCTGTAGTCTTGTACGACATCAGACCTGACGACAGTCTAATTTAACATAAGCACCCACTTTAGGAATGGACATGCCTGATTTTTTTTGCCAGGTGATCTTCATGGTGGGACCTACCTTATGCATGGCTGGATGTACAACACATGTAACAAAGACATGTTGGCATATGAGCTGGGTTCCATTTGAATTTCACATGCAACTGGTTGAAGTTTATCATTACTCATTCAACACCACCATCATCATAGCCTTGTCCCAGTTATTTGGGATTGGCCTTAGGAATCGTATTTTGCCAATCGAGATTTAAATAGAACTCATTTTCTTGGTATCTTGGAAGAACTTTGACGACTGGCTGCCCACTGAACATCAACCCTCACTTGTCCAGGCTAGGGACTAGTAGTTGCAACTGGTATCAGGCAAAATTAGTATGGTCTCTTCTTCATTAGTCATTAACAATATAATGTTCTAACTTTTTATATTGGTACAAGCGTGTCAGCGAATCTAACTTTCTTAAAAGCCACAATGTCCAAATACATAAGTTTAATGGATTTGGATATATCTTGTGGAGGATTTTCATTTTTCACATGCATGTCCAGTTACATGCTATATCATTACCTTGCAACTGGAAGGATGCCATCATCATTTAAGTTGTCTCTCGAGTGCAATAATTCCTCCCAGATTAAGTTGGCATATGTATTCCCCAACGACTGAAACAAATGTATAACAGAAGGCTCCCACACCTTTACATCAAGTGTCAGTGATCTTACCTGCAAGCACAAACACGAAATAACATCACTGATTGCAATCAGGTGCCACTGCAAGAACTGCAACCATGGGCACACCACAAAAATCACGACAGTAAATCAGCATTGTGCCATTCATGTTGGGTGATACTTCTGCACTACATCCTAAATGCATTTACACAATTGCATCATAGACGGAATATGACTTTTCCATCAATATAATGAACTGATCACTTTCATTGACTTGTTTTTCTAGCATATGTATTGATCAAGGAAGAAACATGCGATAAACAACTAGAAACAGATAAAATTAAGAAATGATATTTTGTTAAGAAGGCTAGCAACTGACGCATCACAAATAAAAATTAAATGAAGACAACTCCTGCATCGTAGTGCAGCCTGTCATAGTCCCCAACAGCAACTCAAACATGCAGGCAAGCCGCAGCCCATAAACTGTCCTATAACTCACAATCTGTCCACCTTCCAGCTCACAATCCAACCTTAAACTGTCCTATAACCTGTTCCTAAACAGTTCCTAATTGTCCCTGCAACCTGCCCATAAACCAATCCACCTGTAGTCTATTGACCCAATCCAAATTTGTCCACACTTAAAAACTCTAAGCCGTCTACTTAATTGTACCTCTTCCTGCACACCTCTAACCATAAAACAGCCCTCAGTTTGTCCCTGACTTCGAACCTTAGCCTGTCATGAGCCAGCTTGTTCTTCATGTTGAGATATCTTCTGGAGGTGGATATTCTTATACTTTGTACAGTTACTTAATTTTAAGATGTCTTCAAGAGGTGAATATCATTTCCTATCGCTTCAGTCCCTATATTATGGCAAGCCATGTCCATATCCTTCTGCTTGAAACAAAAGTATGCCATGGTGTATTGGTTATTTGGAAATGTCCCGTGGTAAGAAACCATGGGAGCAATCCAAGAATAACGAGAGGACAACGAGTGAAATGTGCTGGGAGATGAGAAAAATGATCAGAGAAATCTGAGAAGACATGAGACAAATCTGTGGATCCAAGCCTGCACAGAGATAGCCTATGAACACAGGAAGAACACAAGGGGTCTCTGTTTCCTCATTTTTCTAAATATCCGAAGGGTGATGTGTCTGGCAAAAGTGTCCTGATCCAAGAGGATATATACGATGAGTGCATCATTGGATTGACTGATGGGTCTAACAGATCTACACATGGATTAATAAGAGGATTGACAGATGAATCAAACGACGGAGTGACAGCCGACAAAAAAGGAATTGGCAGAGAAGCTTCCAATGCATAATTTGTCATAACTCATTCTTACTTTGCATAGAGCAAGAGATTGAACCGCAAGAGACAACTAAACTCTCAAATGAGCACCTCTACTATCAAAGATGAGATGGAAGCAATCCTGGAAGGCACAAACAATGGAAAAATGAAAGCAGAAGTGGCATGCTCAACCATGTCAAACAATGAAAGAAGTTCGTAGCAGACACACCAACCTTCATCATCAGCTTCTACCAAAATCCACAAAGGAGTGGACAAAAGAAGATCCATACAGTGGGTCGGCTCCAAGGCAATCAATAATGGTAATAGTGGCTGGCTTACGGTCCATAGCCCCGTAAACAGCTGTTATATCCTTTTTCTTTAATTCTTTGAAAAAAACTGTATTGGCCCCATAATGGTCTCTCTCTCTTCTTCTTCCTTTTTTTTTGAAAGATGGCGATTTTATTGATCAATCAGAGCCGAGGCAGCCCTGGAAAGAATACCCAAAAACCCAAAAGCTACAAGGAAACCCAAGAATCAGAAGAGACAAAACAAGCTTGTAAAGAAATCAAATTCAAAGCCCACCCCATGACCTCCAACTTAGCTCTCCTAAAAACTTCCAAAGCTGTGACACTCTTATTGAGAAAGCATCGGTTGTTCCTTTCTCCCCACAAAGCGCATATTCTAGCAAGCAAGGACAACCTCCATAACGATCTTCCTCTCTTACCAACTCCACCCCTGTGACACAAGCAAAGAAGATCTGAAATTGAATTCTGCATCACCGAGTACGAAACAAGCCGAAGAACTGATCCTAAACATCTCTTGGTAAAGGGCAATGAAGGAATAGATGATCAATTAATTTCTCATTCTGCAGATACAACAAGCAGACATTAACAATCACCGTTTTCCTCTTACAAAGAAATCTACCGTTAGCACCTTGTTTCTTCCCACTAACAAGGTGAGAGATCTCTTCATCTTCCCATAAGTTTCTACCACATGGAGGGGTCCAAGCCACTCCAGATTCCGACGCCTAGTAACAAAGATCAACTGTAACATTTGCATCTATCACCAAGGCTGCCAACTTAAGAAACTCCTCCAGGAGGGATCTCTCCTCCAACCAAACATCTTTCCAAAACCTTTTTCTTTTCTTTTCTTTTTTCCTTTTTTTTTTTTTTTTTTTTTTTTTTTTGGTCCCCTAAGGAGAAGCTAACCCCCCTCTATGAAACTCTTCCTCAACCTGGCAATTGTTCTCCACATCGACGTGACCCTGTACAACTACCCCTATAACGGCCTTTACGGCCCCATAACATAATGGTTCCCACCGACACTATTATGTAGCCATTTTTAAATACCTTGATTAGCTTTGGCTTCTAACTTGAGGAGAAGTTCTTTTCAGATAGGAGGGAATTGATGGGTCCCAAATAGGTGAAGATTAGTATCAAAGAAGACATGTAGTTGAATTGTGAGGCCTGCTAGTCCAATCATAGTCTTTATATGGCCCATATACATACCATAAGCATCTTGTGGAGTGATTCTACAACTGTACAGTACTGTAACTCCAAATTGTTGTACATAGGAGGGTATTTTAGGCCCTCTAAAATCAACCAATTCCTAAAGTTGCTGATAAACAATTGTACAACATTAATATTCCTCATAGTTATACATAGAGGAGATATAGCTGAAATTTGAACCATATATGGCATTAAATGATCCTATACATAGACCATATGCTATTTTTGAGGTTGTATATAAACCATACTGTGTAGGAAAAGTCCATTAGCATGGTTTAAAAAGTGTTTTAGCTTGATTTGGCTTCTTTAGTTACAGTCAATGTTTTCAGTATTGATGATATATCTTGTCCCACCTATGCAATACAAATGTTTTCAGTATTGATGATATATCTTGATTTGGCTTCTTTTTTCTTTTTTTTTTTTGTTAAATCATGTTAAATCAAGGTCAATGGTTATAAATCCATAATTCTTCATGTTTTACATGAAAAATCATAGATTTGGAGCTTTGATTTCAAGATTTTGGAGAGATGGGCCGAGTTGCGAACATTTGGAAAAAAAACAAAAATTTCCAATTTCTCGCAAATCGGTTGCAATTTGTCCAAACACAAAACCAAACATGTAACCTGATCTACTGATACTTGGTAATTTGGGAATTTTTCAAAAAAGAAAATATTTTTTAATTAAAAATGTTAAAAAAATCTTTTCGAAATTCCACTTCGATCCACGATCAATTGGGCCCCATTTCAAAGTATTCATGAGTGTTTGATGAAATCATCATCGTATACACTCTAATTTAGGGCAGAGTTTTAAATAGTGAACAGCATGTGGCACAACACTCACCCCTTTAAAGCGTGAGGCGTAAGCTACATAGCATGTAGCGTAAGCTACACACAACTTTTGGATTTTTAATCAAGGTGCTTGGTTGCACTAATGTCATGATATTCTATACCAGATTAGACTGATTAATAATGACATTAACAAAATTTCATTATATTTGGTGCAATAAAATGCAACCTAAACTAATAGGAAAGGGAAATGATTAGTATAAAGGTAAAGAAAAAGCAATGAAACTGATTTGATATTGTTATTAAGATTATTTTACTGAAAGCATTAAAAAGGTTAACTAATTTTTATTGGAAATGGAAAAATGTAACAAATCATTGAAAACATCATGTGACCTACATAGCATGTAACGTAGTCCACATAGTGTGTAGCATATGCAAATTATGATGTAGCATAGGCTACATGCGACTTAAGCTATTTTCATGAGCTACGTAGCGTAAGCTACACGCTAGCTATTTAAAACACTGATTTAGGGATTTGGGGGAAGATGGGCCAATTTGTAGAAATTTGAAGAAAATTAAAAAAATTTCTAAATTTTCTCAAATAAAAGATGAAGAGTATCAGCGTTATGTTAGAGAATATCTTCACTGATATCATTCTATTATAACCTTGGCATAGTATCGTTGGTTTGTGGATCAACAATACTATGCCCAACCCCGATGAGATGGAGATGGTGATTTTGACACATCGCACAACTCTGTGAGTCTGAGTCACAACCACACACATTATTCACAAGTATATTTTTAGTTTTCTACTTCTTTTGCTTTTGAATATATTGCTTGTGTTTTCATACATGTCTGCTTACATTTATAAATTATAGGAATAGGCTTTAAATATACTTGTATCTATTCAGTCAGACAACGCATAGATTAGGGACCCATACAAAGGAAACCTATTATGTGCACTTGTTTTTTGTAATGTTTTGATTTATAAGTGTGTGTTGATATCTTTTTTAACAATCCCTAAAGTTTCATTGAAAAATTCGACAAATTTCCTAATGTTTCCCCATGTTTCCCAACAATAGCAATACATTACGCAATACAACCAATATCCCATGTGATAACCAATATGTATTTGTATCCCGAGGGTGCAATACATTACATGATAATGATACGGAAAACATTGGTTACAGTTCAACCTGTTTCTTTATTAAGACAACTTATATATATATATATATATATATATATATATATATATATATATATATATATATATATATATATATATATATATATCAATTGAATAGCGTTGAACCATTACAGTGGACTAGTAGGGTTCTATTCTTGGCTTTTTGTATTAATATGGATTTGTAAAGGCTATATAATATAGCCATATGTATTTTTATTTGAAGAAGAGTAGAGAAGGGAATGGAGAAGAGGAGAGACATCGTATGGGAGGGGGAGATAAAGAAGGACGGGGACTTGATGAATATCCTCTCCTCTATAATGCTTTATTTCTAACCACTTAACAATACTCGATATAAAGATAACTCCTAATCTAAGATTTGTAATCTCCAGGATACATCATTAGTCTAAATAGGGTATAGTACTCTGAGGTACAATTCAAAAGTATGCTTAACCACTCCTTATATTGCCCTTACATACACCGAGATGTGTGTACTCTAAGACTGTGTTTGCAACATCAATACTATCAGCCAATAGTATTGGTATCCGTGGACCCCACACAAAACAGACTGGAAGTGATGGGACTTTTGGGTATCACACAAGATCAGCATTTTAAATAGCTTCACTATGTAGCGTGTAGCTTACGCTACATAGCCGAGCTTAACCTTAATGCCACGTAGCTCATGCAAATAGCCTAAGTCAGGTGTAGCCTATGCTGCATGCTAAAATTTTGCAACTGATACACGCCATATAGCCTATGGTACACACTACAAGTTATCTTTCAATAAAACACTAACATCAATAATGCTTTCAATGATTTGTTACATTTTTCATTCTTTTAATAAAAATTAGTTAATCTTTTCAATGATTTTACTAAATTAATATAAGTAATAGTATTAAATCAGTTAAGTTACTCTTTCTTTGCCTTTATACTTAATCTTTGCCTATTTTTTCTATTATTTTAGGATGTATTTGGTTGCACCAAATGTCATTAATTTGATTCTTAATCAGACTAATTTGGTGAGAAACATCATGATATTTGGCAATTGACACAACCAAGCACAACCTTAATCAAAATTTTGCAGTAGCAGGTAGCACATGCTACACACATTGTAGCTTAAGCCTCATGCTTTAGAGTGGTCAACACTGCACTACACACCATTCGCTATTTAAAACATTGCACAAGATATTGCAAAATATTGCATTGTATGCATTGATACAATGCAATATTTTCATAATATCACAGTTAAAACTCCTTGGTACTGATGATACATGCAATAGTATCATTGATACTATTCCAACAGCGAGACCTCCTAGTTTTTTCAAAAAAAAAAAAATAATCTCCAAAAACTCTATATCCTCATTTTTTTTCCCAAATCTCTTGCTTTTAATCCATTCTAACTTGACTTCAACCAACCCTCTTCCATTTTTCAGAGAAACAAGGAAATTTTCATGCGCAAATTGAGATCAGACAGTGGGTGGGCCTGATTTTCAAACAATTAAGTATTTTTAATCCTTTTTTTTTTTGGTTTGTAAATCACTTGGAATCACTACAACTAAGATAGAAATCCATGATCTTGCATGCTTCGTATGCTCAATAATGGCTTTCAATCTCCAATTTGCGAATTTGGAAAATTTAGGAAATTTTTTTAAAAATCCATTTCACCCATTGAAATTGCAATTAGGAGGTGTTTGATTTTCAAAATCCTTTTGTAAATACCTGAAAAAGAGTCATTATTAGTTCTAACATTTGTTTGTAAGGAGATGGAAATGCTACACCTCGAAAGTCGGTCCAGAAAGGGTTTACTTAAATTTGTGGCCCCACCATGATGTATATGACTTATTCATGCCGTCCATCAGCTTTATCATAACCTTTTAGGGCATGAGTAAAAAAAATGAAGCAAATCCAAAGCTCAAATAGACCACGCCACAGGAATCAATGTCTATGTAATGTCCACAGTGAAAGTTGTTTCATTTCTTGGGCCCACATTGATGTTTATTAGCCATCTAACCCATTCATAAGGTCGCACGGGCATGGATAAAGGGAAAACAAAAATATCAGCTTGATCCAAAACTTCTGGGGCCCCTAAGAAATTTTCAAAGGTAGGTGTTCAATTCCCATTGTTTACTTTGGTGTGGTCCGCTTGAGCTTTGGATCCCCTTCATTTTTTGGCTCATGCCCGACATGTTTTACATTTTTTTTCCTTGGGAAAAATGTTCAAATAGCACCAGTCACATCACACAATGGGAGGCGTGCATGAATTACAAATGAAAATGGTGATTGCTTATTTACCCTAAATTACTAGGGAATTAAAAAATCAAACACCCCCTTAGATTATGGAAAAATTACATTGTACATGTTGAAGGCTGATATACAGATTGACAGGGTTTATTGAATTTTTTGAAAAAAAAAAAAAAAAAAATCTTTAATTAAAAATATAAAAATAATAATTAAAAAACTTCCAAAAAAATTAAATTGATTAATGGTTATTTAGCCTCAATTTTCAAGTGTTTACAAGTGTTGGTTGATCTTAATATCAGTTACACTCTAATTTGTGAATTTGAGGAAAAAAAATTCCCCACTTCACTCATTTAAATTGCAATTAGAGTATGAAAAAAATCACATTAGACATGTTGGAGGCAGATCTACAGATAGATGGAGGTTTTTAGATTTTTTGAAAAAAAAAATTAATGGAAATATAAATAAGTAATAAAAATATTTTATTATGTTAGACGATGGTCTAGGACCTTATAGAAAGAAAACTATGCACACTTGTTTTTTTATGATCTTATGATATCTCTGTGTATTTGTAATGATGTCTTTGTTAACATCCCTTGAAGTTCCATTGAAAAATTCGACCAATTTCCAATGTTTCCCAAAAACAGTGATACATTACGCGTTACATCCAATATTTCCCATGCGAAGCCCGATATGTTTCCATATCCCAAGGGTGCAATGCATCCATTAATATCGATACTGAAATACTTCTCTACCACATATCTACAAGGAGATGATTATGAACGGATAATATTAGCTTATTCTGAGATTTCTAGCATTAGTTGCTCTAGCTTCTATAAGCAATTAGTTGCCTCCACCGTCAATTATTTTGGACTTCATTCAACCGTGTGGCAAAATATAAGGATTTTGGAGCCCTTTAGTTGGTTTGTAATTTCTAATTTTTCAATTTGCTGCATCAATAGGGCTATCCTAACTGAATTGATTGAAGAGCCATTGTCCAAATAGGCCTTTGGAGATTAACTTCAGTTTACCTTTGATATGTGTACACCAAGATTGCGATGAACCCCAGAACACTCGATGCAAATAAGAACACCAAGGTTTAAGGATGCCCAATCTGGATCAAGAGCACCACAATCAGCACATCTGTCATTTCCAGCGACTCTTCTCAGCACATCGATCGGCTTCTCATGCTTTATACTGAACCGATGCTGTTGAGAACTTCTAGCCGCACGTTCATGAGGTCTGGTAATGAATTTCCTCGCTGATGTGCATTCTTCAAGTGCTGACTGATCAATATCGGAACTTCCAAATGAACTACTCTTACTGGCAGCACGAGCATGACTACTGCTTGTTGGACTGGCAGGGAGCTGTAATAAAATAGGATCTGAGCTGTCAGATGAATTTCAAAAGGTGAATGGACATGCTGCAACGCTAACATTTCTCATAACAACCTGTTCAGGTGACTGGGAATTCAGCAGTGAAGCAATAACTCCAGTTATCTTCTCAATCCAGTCCATTTGATCCATGGCACTCTCTGCCTGCATTGATAAACAGCACAAGGAATAGTCAGCAATGATCACCATGAACACCACTGTATTGAGCCACAACAATGAAATAAATAAATAAACAAAACCCGCTTACCAAATTCGCAATAGAATGACTGTTTGGATAGGGTATGTATGATGAAATTATGATAGATGCGGCAATTTAAATTTATTTTTTTTTTTAATCTTACTGAGTTTCATGCTGACTGATAAAAGTATACCTGCAAAGTGTAGTTTTTCGTTGGTGATATGATCCTGAAGCAGAATCGCAAATCTGACTGGTCTGCATCAACTTTTATTGTTGACGTCAGCAGGTTCACAGTATGATGTGCAACAGATTTCTCATCATGTACTCCACCATGATAATGAGAAGAAAGCCACCGGCTCAGCAGCCCAGAGCCAAGTTCAGAGGAGTGATGACCCCGTTGAATGTATTGTTGGTTAGCAACTCCCTAAAATAATATATGCCGTGTTAAAGGTGAACATAAAATAGACAAGTGAGGGACCAAAAAAAAACAAGAATAAGGAAAAGAAAAGGGGAGATGAAACAAAAATAGAACTGTAAGCAACATACATTTCAAGTATTTTTCCAATTTAGGAATGACTTACAGATGGCCGGCTGGATTGCTTGCGGTAGTAGTACAACATTCCTCGGCTATCGAGAACAAAAAACCTCCTCTTCCAATCACCTCTCAAGTTTGAGGAACGTTTTGAGAGATAACCTTGCCGAATGGTTTGAACCTAAAGTATTATGCATTGACATTGAAGTGAGCCAGAATCATTTGAAAACTGAAAGAACACTCGAGAGTAAACAAAACATGTCCTGAAAAAGTAGGCAATTGTCTCTTCTCATCAAAGATATCAGTTATCAGTATGACAGGTTAATTAATTGTTCAAGAGAATCAAATTGCATCAGAAGCTACCTTTCCCTTTGCAGATGATTGCATAACTGCCTCAATCATTTTATGTGAACTTCTGCCAATGGCTTGTATACCATCTCCATTAGGAGAACTATGTAAGCCATGTGAAGACCAACGACTTTCACGATCAATCTGCCTTTTGAACTCTTGCATCCTTTCGCTAAGAGCTGCCTGCTCATGATTGGACCTTTCTCTTGCTTGTTGTGCATAAGTCAAAACCTTCAAAACAAGAAGAGTCTTCACTTTCAATAGTTCTCGATTATGAAGGTAAGATGAACTAAACAAACAAACTGTTTGTAACCATGCGGAGTGCTGGATATTCTCATACAGGAAACGGCAGTCTCTAACTTTTTTCTTTTGAGGGTAACAAGAATTTTATTGAAAAAAAAGGCCGAGCTGGAGCAGCAAATTCCAAACAAAAAAAAAAGAAAAAAAGAAGAAGCTTAAATTACAATCCCTTAACGACTTTATACTCAAAGCCCATTCCAAAGGATTTCTCCCTTCCTGCTCCTTCATCATCGGCTTTAAGGGGTGGTGGGGAATCGGGTACTGGCAATCCTAGAGGAGATTCAAGAGAAGCAGGAGAGGAGAGGGTAGGGATGGATATTCGACTATTCCCTTATCAGCTTGGGCTATCTCTTCTCGGTAAGCGAAGGGAAGCGTGCCCCCTCTAATATTGATGGGGGCACAAGGGCCTCTCCTCCCCCCCACTAGAGACGTTAGGAAAGCATCTCCCATTTCTTTGAACCATGAACAGTCGTGAAACCTAGAGTGTGGAGTGCATACTTATTTCTTGCATGACCAAGGATTCATGGTGTAATCTCCATTCAAAATAATTCCAATGTTAGCGCAACAAGACCCATAGATGATGAACTTAGAGGACTGCGTTTTGGGTCCTTGGAGTGGACCCGATCGTCATGTAAATCCCGCTATGGGTTCTCATGATCGTGGCCCACTATTCTAGACGATCTAGTACTTGGAGTTTTAGTTATTATTGTTATTAGGAACATCATGAACGGTTTAGATTGCTTTGATTAGTTGTTATTTGTGATTACTTCGTCTCTAAGTAATAGGATGCGCACATGGCGCTACTTTTGGGGTATAGGATTTTATTATAAATAGACACCTCTTGTAGTCTTTTTTTTTTTTTCTCATTGATGATTGGAATAAAATTTCTGCGTTTTCTTGCTTTTCTCTGAATTGTGAAAACCTAATTGGGTGCAAAACCCTTCCTTCTTCAAAGGACTACTACCATAGTGTGAAGCCACACCCATCCCAAATCGCCCCCATCTCCTACCATCAATATTTAACCCCCCTACAGTCACCCAATCAGCAAATCCATCCTCCTTTTGTAGCGATCCTTCCCCTACAACAGAATTTCGGAATCAGGCCCTGCAGGGGGGCTGAAACTTCGGAGGAGCACCGTGTGCAAACCATATGCCCAATCGACCTCAAACTTGGTGTGCGTGTGGCCCACCCCTAGCCGACCAAGCCCAAGCTAACCCTTTTTGGGTTCGTGGGCCCCACACACGTGCAGGCAACCATTAGCGCAAGTGCGTCAGCACCGTCTTGTTGTCCACACATGTAAACTGATCTCAGGTTCTCTCTCACCTCTCTCACCTGATTTCCCTAAACCCTAGATTGTCCTAAATCCCTATTTTTATGTCCCTTTTTCAACCCTAGGGTTTTCCAAATTGAAACCTGTGAATCCCTTGGATTAGGGAAATATTCCTACGCATGTGTGGATGAATCTATTATCCTTAAATCATTGTTTGGTCTATAATTTTTAATCGATCTAGCCCTAGCATGTGTAGGCTTGGACTTTTATAGATCCATTTTCGTTGAATGCTTGACTTTATGTGGGATGTGGAGTTTTTGTGATTGTTTCTAACTTAGTATGATCTTAAGCCTGAAATTTTGCATATCATGTTTAATTTCCATGTCCTGCATCATGACGGATTTATATAACTGGCATGTCGTGATATGTCAACTGATACAAAAGAATTTTAAAACTCTCCATGTACCTTGTATCACTAATGAGCAATACCAACAGTATCAACCGATACCATTGATAGATTGAACACTGGTTGTAAGTGTTTTCAACACCTTAGGAAAACAATGTTCAATGTAAATCCTTGGATTAGGAGTTGCAGATTGCATCTACTGCAAAGAAGGTAACATAGTTCTGCTCACCTTCATTTAGCAAGCAATCATCACTTTGTTTCCATCTGCACTGTTGCATTTATATTCCATTTGTTACATATAACATAAGTTTTTCCTTTTCGCCATTCTTAGATTTTCAATGAGAAAGCAAAACTTTCTTACACTTACACTGAGAAAAGTACAAGACTCCAACTTTGCAACATTACAGAGAAGGAAAAGACCGTAGTAACCGAGCTGGCCCTAAAACTTCATCTCTAGAGGTATCCGTATCCACCTAAGTTAGCTTCTTTATGGATATATTTAAAACAGTGATGCGGTTGATCAAGGTGTCAAGTGTACCCGAATGGTTTCAGCTTCTATCTCGGAAGGGTAGGATAGACCCATTTGGATTTCCAGAGCCCCTTATGAAGAATTTGCAGGAAATCAAACAATTCCCAGCAAATAAGGTTTTCAGTACTCCAACACAACTCTGAGCAACCAAAAACAGGATTTCAGAAATAGAAATAATTTCCAGCAATTTCGCACAATTTCCAACAGACAAAGAACTAAACTGTCCCAATCTAAATGCAATTTTCATCAGATATATAGTTTCCAGCAGTCGGAAAAATACCATATCACACTTATAGTCCTCACACCTGCAAGAATGCTGACATCATAGCCTCAATCAACTACTCACAACCAACAAGACCTGAAAACACAAATCCTACCACTCACAATCAGTTCCTAAAAATACTCAATACCTTCTAGACCCAGGTACCAGTCGAGATCCTATTGCAGGATTTTATTTTATTTTTAACGATGGGTAGAATTTATTAAAAAAGAGAGTGAAATGATGACAAGAGAAGAAGGGAGTCTCTGATCACAAGACTAAGGAGATTGGATCCCTTCTTAGTTAAGCCATCTGCCAAAAAAAAAAAAGGTGACATCCCTAGACACATAATAAAACTCAACCAAGGTGGTTTCCTTTTAATTTTCCCTTGTTTCATCCATCCATCTAATAAAACGTCAAGAATAGTGCCCAGAGGAACTTGCCCACCTAAGAATATTGGTCGAATAGCCTTTGATTTTTTATTTTATTTTTTAATTATTGGAAAGGTAACATGGTCTCCAACCCATCACCTCAATGTTGAAACACACTCTTTCTACCACTGAGCCATGGGTTCGAAACCCCGCCTTTAATCATACATGGGAGCTTGAATCTGCACAAGTTCTTTAAGACCCTGCCATAGAAAACTTAGTTCTGCCTCATTAGAGTTTAGGGACACCAAATTACCAATGGTCCCTGCAAAGCACCATGAACCTGACCTTGGTTGTCAGTTGTGATGCCTTAGTTACCAGCCGATCCTGGTTACCACTAGAACTCCCAAGCAGTTGAAGTTGAGGGATCCCAACACCCAAGCCTTATGAGAGCGGCCCCTCCTAAATGCAATCTGCTCCTCTTCTTCCTTTACCGACCATCATCTTGATAGAATTTGGTGAAATCCATGGCTATGACTTTCCAGTTACTAATCCACCCAATGATATTGATGTGATACCTTCCACGTTGATTGAGCCAGGTAGTTGAGACAAAAGTCCTCCCACCTTGCAAGAATGCTAACAACACATACTCATACAACTACTTATTACAAGTGGCAAGACACAAAAACACCAATCTTACCCCTCACAATCTGTTCCCAAAATACTCTCAATACCCACTAGACCCAGGGCACCAGTGAGCCCCCAATAAACTTGAGATTGAAGATCCCAATATCCAAACCTTACATCTTTTTTATCATTCTTTCCTCTTTGCAACCATTTGCCAAAATGACTAATCAACACCTTTTTCTTTTTCTTTTTCTTTTTAAAGGAAATTACAAGATATATACAGAAACTAAAAGGAAGGGAGAGAACTTCCCAATACAAAAATCAAGGCTGGATGACTGACCAACATCTGAAGTATTCTTCTTTGAAATCTTGGACCTTCTTGTTAATCAAGGCACCAGATGTCATCAACCATTGATTCTCTCAAATCTTCCAGATCTTCTGGCTTGCCTTAAAAGATATGATTGATTGCTCTACTCTCTTACTATCGCTGTGTCATCACACAAAGTGTAGCTTATAAGAAAAATATGACCTCTCAGAGAAAGGACCACAAGACCATGACTCCATGAGACTGAAATGGAAGTTGATATTGACCAATCATCACAGAGATCAAGGAAGAAGCACAACAGAGTGCCCGCCTCAGGGGAAGTGGATACGGAGATGAACTACACTCTTCCGATGCCAGACAAAGGACAAGCAGGCATGGATGAAGAGGTGATCTATGATTTCTTCAGCCAGATATTTATCATGACAACCCTGTGTTGGGAGTGATCAACCAGAAACAACCATCTTGCAGTCCAACAAAAACCAATCATTTTCAGATGACCTCAAATGACCATAGACTACTCGTAAAGGTGATCGCACCTCTAACCCAGGAAGGTACCTACAGAAAGGAGCCAAAACTATCCTTCTAGAGCCCATATCCATGCCCCGATTGTCCCTACGAATTCCTAGAGAAGAGACCCTTTACCTGTGCCATAAAGTCTTCTAACTGACCAGAAGAATGTAGATCACATCTAGCCTATGCACTAACTCATGTTGCTAAATTAAGCACCCTACACATTTTCTATGGCAATACATAAACAAAAACAGACCTGGTGGACATATGGCTCCATCTGATGCAATAGCTCATATCCCTGCAAGAAAACCGAGTCAAAAGCTTTTAGAGAAGCACCAAAGAAGAGCAGCAAACTACATTCAATAAGACAGTGAACAAGGAAATCGTATGCGTACTTGTTTGAAATAACGAAGGTGAGCATCCATTGCCCCACTAACAGCTTCCAAAAACTCAAACCTCTTCTTGGCCTCAACATTAGAAAGAACTGTGACCTGGAAAGAGAGAATATGACGATTAATGGCACCGGCCACTGGCTATCATTAGACATCCGTATCCAGGATCTCATATCAATGCATCTCTGCTGGAAGTATCAGTGTTGAACATGGATAGAATATTCTGCATGCATAAAGTTGTAAATACCAGATTGAAGCGGGCCTGCTCGAATGAAGACCTTGCAATGTGGAGGTCCTGAAATATGCCTATAACTAAATTAATATTTCTATCTTAAGAAATTAAGCTGACAAATGAAATACCAAAAACAAAATGTCAGATTTTCCATGAGTCAGGATTAGAAAAGGCCTCTCAATTGAAAATAGAACAATACCTCTTCTAAGACAGCAGCAACATCCGACTTTGTACCTTTCCTCAATGATAGAAACTTCTCACGAGCCTGTAGCACAAAAAAGACATTGCAATAGTCTGTCAAAGATCTACCGTGAAAGATTAATCCTAGCAATGCAAGACGAAAGAGGAATTCACGACTAACGTAGAATTGCATTCTCTAAGCCCATTCAAATCAGCTTAACATTTATACTTAGAACCAAGATTCTACTAGGACAGTTATTGTGGAAGGAGAACCTAGCATTGCCATCCCTCAAACAAATTTCAAGTAGTCTGAATCTCGAGCACTAAAAACGGAATTTTCTCTGATATCTTTGACTTTAACTTCTAGGCAAAACATATCATTACCTGTGCTTGTACAGACGTTAACAAGAGCTTTGCACAAAGGACTCTAATGAAGGGTGATATCATGTTGGCTTTCTACAATCCTATCGGAAGGTGGACTATAAATAAAAGCCGAAACTACAGCCCTATGCCAATGCCTTCTTTTCTACCTACTCTGGTCCTTTGGTGGTGGCATTGCACCCAATACCGATAATATATATATATATAATATATATATATATATTATATATATATATATCGGTATAGACTGATACGATATACCCACGGAGAGGTATTGACGATATTATCGTCGGTGTATCGCGTGGGAAATCAAGATCAAACGTGGAAAAGGACCAAAAAAACCCATTCAGTAAGAAATCGTGCTTTTCTTTGTTACTAAATTTCTAGCTCATAACTTGTTAAAACATGCTTGAAATCCATGATTATTTATAATTTTGATGCAAAATCACGGATTTTAAGCTCCGATTTTTTAATTTGGGGAAAATCCCCAAATCCTCCATTTTCACCCATTTAAAACTATGCTGTCAAAAAAACAGCATTCTTGAGTTGTAAGCCTATCAACAGATTTGCAACAATTTCCATAATTTTGGAAAAAAAAAATAACTAAAAAATAACTAAAGAAAATTATTGATTTATCATTATAGACTAATCTATGTATAAGTTTAAGAGTGCACGCTGTTGATATTTTTAGCCACATTTTGTCGTTGTTACGAAGGTAAAATATATATTTTAACCAAATTATTAAAAATTAATTTTAATTTATTTAAAAAACACAATATAGTTACTAGTCCATTAAATATTAATAGAATATTTATTATTCAAAAAAAAAAAAAACTGAAATTAAAAATATTTCAAAAATTAATCAAATGGCGTTAATTGTTGTTTCTAACAACACTTCATGTTTCAATATTGCAGCCATGCAGGTAAAAAAACAGTGGGAGAGGGAGGTAGCACGGGGACCCACTTCCTGATAATTGATTTAGGTCAAAATGTAGATATTTCAGAGAAGTGTCAAGTGGTGGTGGGGTGGTCCATTTGAAGGAACACTTGGCAAGTGGACATCGGAGTGTTATTGATTACCCTATTGTTCTGAAGAAGGTGAGGGTGTTGATGTAATACTAAAGAAAAAGGTGAAGGTGACACAGGCATGGGCTGAGCATGAGATGAGAGTACAGGGAGGAGATAGCGCGTCCTGTTCAAGGTCTAAGGAATAAAGGAGAAAGATGATCCCGAGTACATACGGGAGGTTCAAGAGTCATTGGCTTAGCAGTGAGAGATGGACCAAAGGAGGTGGTGGAAGCTCCACACAAGAGGCTGGTGGGAGTAGTGGGGTAGAAGCGAGTAGTGGGGGGATGAGGGTGGTAATGGGAGGAGGGTGAGGGTGATAGTGGCAGCAGGGGAAGTTGGTGTATATGCCACTCCGAGAATGTGAGGATGTCAAATCCACCATCAGATCTAGTAGCTTATGCAGAAGCAGCGGGAACACAAGCAATTAAAGGACATGATCTCTAAATAAGATTTAAGGAAGAGAATAGACAAGTATATTGCTAGGTGGTCTATTTATGGCCGCGTGCCTTCTCATAGTGCCAAGAGCCCATACTTCAAGAACATAATTGCTGAGGTGCAGCATGTGGGATCAGGTGTGAAGCCTCCCTCCTCATGTGAAATTATGGATGCATACTTAGATGTTGAGGTGGCAAAGATGAGGTAGTACATTGATACATTGAGGCCATCATGGGCGAAGTATGGGGTCTCACTGATGCGTGATAGATGGACGGCCGACTCAGTTGTGCCGTATAAATTTTATGGTCTACTAAAGGGGGATGACCATCTTCCTTAAGTCCGTTGATGCATCAAATGATATTAAGAATGCAAATTACATATATGGGTAGATTAAAGATGCGATGAAGGAGGTGGGGAAGAAGAATGTTGTCCAAATCGTCACGGAATATGGGAGTGCATTGTGAAGGTGAGAGGAGAGGCCAGTGCACTGCCTATTGTATAGATTTGATGATGGAGTTAGGAGAGGCCAGCTATTAGGAGTGCAATTGGCAATGGAAGAGTGGTCACAAACTCCATTTACAGTCATAAATAGCTTATTACCACGATGCAAAGGTGTAATGACGACATAGTGTGCAGCCTGAGGTGACTAGGTCTGTTACTAATTTCATCGCTTTAAGCAACATGCAAAAACACTAGCAAGGACTCAAGCGCCTATTCTCCTTTGCTGAGTGGGGTAAATGGGATAAGAGAGATACTCTTATGGGGAGGAGGGTTACGAGGATTTTCCTGATACATGATGTGTTAGGGATTCTAGAGCCCATTTACATAGTGTTGAGGATGGTGGATAATGAGACATCCATCGATGGGTTCTATGTATGAATCGATGCAATTCATGAAAGACATGATTAAAGAAAAAGCTCCCAAGTCATATAAATGGGTGCACACAATCATCATTGATCAGTGGGAGAGGACTCTTTCTCACCCTTTTCATGTTGGTTGGTTAGTTACCTTTTCATGCAGTTAGTAATTAGGTTTAATTTTTTACATATGTCATTGTTTTACTACTTTCTTGCATGTTACTTTCATTACAATGATTCACTGAGAATAATTTATTCAATGGGATTTAGCATACCACCTTAACCCCAAGTACCACTACAACAGGAGGTTGGGCAACAACAATGACTTAAAGAGGGTGGTACATGACATGCATGAGAAGTATTCCTGAAAAGTCCAGGTAAATCAAACTTTTTGAATGAGGTATAGATTGTTGTATTCATTTGTTCTCAAGTTCTGTGATTTTCTAGCATATAGATACTTGAGAAATTATGATAATTTTATTGGATAGATTGTAATGTTCTAACATAAGAGGGGCCAATATTGGAAAGAATTTGCAATCAGGTCTAGAACGACGATGATGCCATATAAGTTGTAGCATCATGTAGCAAGTTTTTCCTGTTTCCTAATTATCTATTAGGCACATGGCATTTCTATGGAACCAACAAATGATCAAAATCATTTTGTAGGTGAGTTGTAGTCCTTTTGCATGAGCAACTGCCAGACCCTGCAGCGCTTAACAGTCTACATACTTACACAAACAGTATCATCATCATCGTGTAAGCAGAACACGTTTCACACAAAAGAGTTGAATAGGTTGTGCACGAGAGGTTCTGAATCTCGTGTTTTGCCACTACAACATCAAGCTGCAAGCATGCTACAGGAAAACGAAGATGGAGTCACAGATAAGGACGCACTCGACTTGATAATGATCGGCCACTAGGCACATCTAAAGGGGGAGAAAAGGGAGGACCTACTTTACAAGTGGGTTAAGTCAGTTGACCCGGACAGTATCGATGGATGTCCTGATCTGAGGGTAACTAGCAAAGCAAAAATTGCAAGGCATCGACGTAGTTGTAGTTGTTATCTTAGAAAGACAGGCAGCACCCCAGGAGTGTGACTCTTTTGAGCCGCTGACATGAGGAGACCGCCGGACATCAGGATCACGTTACACAGATGTTAGAATCCCTCTTTGCGGATTATTGGATCAATTGCAAATATTGTAGAGTACAAGGTGAAATTGATCACCTAGAATTGGTATTTATTCGTATTTCCACATCCTAGTTCTATTTCGCCTTGGTGCTTCAATAGGATGTCAACAGGCTGGTCTGGGCTGGATAAAGGTCAACCAGAGCTCAGGTCATTAAGAAATTTCTACATGTATGCTACTGGTATCAGCATGAGATACATTATTAACATTATTGCCCATGTCAAGCCCACCCCAACCCAACCCACCAACCCAACCCAACCCAAATATGCCAATTAGCTTGACCCGAGCTTGGCCCAATCACTAACCGAGCCTCAACTTTTAGATCCAACCGGACAATACTACAAGTTCTGACCTGAGCCTAATCCGTGATCAGCCAGGCCCGAAGATTCAATAGACTGGCCCAACCCATTGACATCCTAATAGACATCTTGTGCGAGTTTAAATGGCAAAAGCTACTGTTGTGAGTCCTTACAAATCTAAATGTTTTCGATGTTTCCTTTTACTTCTCTGTGCTTTCCTTTTATTTGAGAAAAGTAAATGTGATGAACAGAATGGACCCTGCTTGATGGGAGTTCATATGGACTTTCTATCATTATCATCTTGATGTTTGTACATCTAGATGTTTTATCATTTATGAACACATTTGCTAAAACTATGTATCAGTGGTTCCCTGCTAGTCTTTGCAGCCAACTGCTTGAGCATGTCCTTTCCACATCTGTTCTGCTGGTGGTACATGTGTGCCTTGTTGCCAACTCAAGGGGATATGTCTACCGCAAGTTATAAGGAAATTCCATGTTTTGTAGTCAACAGTATTGTCTGCAAACTACCCCTCCATACCCTCCTTCGCTTTCTTCCTCTTTGGGGTGTGCACGTAGTTGGATTTCAGGTTAATACTTGGTGGGATCATATTGGCATGTGAGTGTTATTTGAGCCTATCATGGCCAGTTCCAGAGCCCAGGTAAAAGAGGAAGGCCAACGCAAAAATTTATCCAGTCTACCTTTTGAAAGTTGACCCAAACTGCTGGGAGAAAGACTAAGATGATGGGATGATCACACGTTAAAACTATGATACGATCCTCATGGGTTGATCGACTTTGTCACCTAGCATATAGTAGTGGTCAATAGTTTTTAGTTTAATAATTGACGTGAGTTGGAAATTATGCTTAATCAATACTTCCTCTCAGCTTTCCTCAAATTCCCTCTTTTTTTTTGTAAAATTTTGGAAGTAACCTGAAAATTTTTACAATTTACATGTAATTTACAACTCAATTAGAATCAACTGCATAACAATGTGATTTTAATTTTCAAAACACTGGATCATACATAGTACACATCCATCTGTTTACAGTAAATCGTGGCTTAGGATCCCCTCATGAAACCAAAGAGTAACTACAGAATATCCAACTAATGCTGAGTTCAAGGAGACCCTAAAACCATGGATTTATTTTATTTATTTATTTGAAAATATAATTAAAATGTTATTAACACTACAACAATTGATTGGTTACAGATAATAACAGAACAGTAGCAACAATGATCAGTTCAATGGAAACCATAACAGAGTTGCAGAATATGTCATCGCAAAATGGTGAAGGACATATTTGTAATGGCAAGCCATTAAAATGCTAAGTGAAGAAAAACCTCAAAAAGTATACCTGGTCATAAAGAAGGCTAGCCTTATCAAAGCGCTTCCGGGCTTCCTGCCACAACAAAAGATTCCTCATAGAATTCTATAAGCTCCTTACCACATAAGTTTACATGCATGAGAAGATCAGCCAGGAGCGATGAAAGCCTAAACATATGAGGACATCATAATAATGTCACTTTTGATGTGGGACAGAGCAGAAACATCTAAGCCTCTATATAACATGAGGTAATGAAAACATCCAGTTTGAACATTCTCTTCAACATTGTACTCAAAACTATTGAGAGGCTTCAGAAGCCAGTGCACAACTAGCTCACAGTACATAAGTAAACTCCTCTAGATATTCGTTAAAAAAAAAACAAAAACAAAAAAAAAAAAAAAAGCAAGCAAAGAAATAACTAAAAACACGCTGTAAATTTCCAAATAAGACATGAGAATATCCTTCAACTAACATCGAAAAGAAAATTTAGCCAATTTACTATTTTGAATCACAAGGCATATATGTGTGAATATTGTGGATGGTATGCTTTTGTGTGCGTGCATGCAAGGGGGAGCGGTAATTATCCAAAACAGTCAACTGTAAGGGAAGTTCATATATATTAGAGCTGTGTGGGGCCCTCTGTGGTGTTTGTGTGCCATCCAACCATGAATTCCCACCCCCCCCCCCCCCCCCCCCCCCCCCCCCCAACACAAAGCCCAAATATCAGCCTGATCCAAATCTTTGGTGAGCAACAACTCGGAACAATGGAGCGGGGGACGCCAACCACAGAAACTTTAGTGTTCGAAATATCAGTATCGCATTACGTATCACATTCTAGGGATACAAATACATATTGGTTATCACACAGGATATATCGTTTTTATCGGGTAATTTATTGCACTTCTTGGGAAACATGGGGAAACATCGGGAAAATGGTTGTATTTTTCAATGAAACTTCAGAGATTGTTAAAAAATACCTAAATACACACTTTTAAATCATAACATCTCAAAAAAAAAAAAAAGTGCGCATAATAGGTTTCCTTTGTATAGGGTCCTAAGCTATGTGTTGTCTAACTAAACTAATGCAACTATTTTCAAATTGAATGCATAACATCTAGAGTGTATGTAATGATCATTTCATCAAACACTCCTAAATACTACGAAATTAGACTTAATTGACAGCGGGTTGGAGGGAAATTTGATATAAAAAAATTTATATTTTAATAGTTTTTTATTAATTTTTAATTAAAAATTATTTTTATTTTTCAAAAATTGACAAGAACTTAACAAATCAGTAAATCAGCCCTCATACATGCTTGATTTCATGTTTAGAGTGCAACATTGCAAGCAATTTGGGAGAAATTGGGAAATTTTTGAATTTTCCCCAATTTTCCCCAAACCAAACCACCTACACTCAATTTTCGAAATTAGAGTGTATATGATGACATTTCATCAAATACTCCTGAATATTTTGAAATTAGTCTCAATTGATAACTAGTTGAAGGAAAATTTTGAAAAAAAAATGGAGATTGAAATCAAAGCTCCAACTCCATGATTTTTCATGCAAAACATAAAGAACCAATGGATTTATAACCATTTGACACTGATTTAACATAATTTCAACAAAAAAAAAAAAAAAAGGGATCAGAAATTGAAAATGCTAACCGGATCAAACATGTGGGACATATCGGCACTACCTGTGTGTTTCGTATTGCACAGGTGGGATACAAGATATATTGTGGGATATATCAGCCGATATCATCAATATTTAAAACATTGGCTATGGCACATTTGCAGATGGGGTTCAGGGGTTAGGAACTTAGGATGGTCTAGCTTGCCTTGAAAAATGTCATGTGTATGGTTGAAGAGTCACCACCAATTGAAAAGATGCTGGTGAATTATCATATAGCCTAGCCCATAAAAAGTAGGTGTCCCAACAGACTGCTTCAGTTCCAAATTACCTACGTGCCCTTTTTTTTTGTTCGGAACCCTTTCCATGTCCTTCAGTGATAGAGTTTTAACAATTCTAAAACTAACTGCATGCAAATTTTTGCTCCTGACTTCTATGTGTAAAAATGGAGCATCATGCTGCTACTCTGTTATATCTACATTACAAATGAAGCAAAGCAGCAACATATTTTGGTGGAAAGCAGGGAAGCGTCTATTTAAAAACTTCTAGAAAGTATAAAAAGCTAGGAAGCAGGAGCAGGAGTCTAATGCAGAAGCAGCACCTGGGTTAGGGCCTTTAATGGTTCAGGTTCGGGTCCAAGTGTACCCATACCCAACCACTGCAGTTCCCAGGTCCTGTCGGCTAGGGTCCCACCAAGGTCCAGGTCTTATATTTGAGATTCTGGCCTGGAACCAGCCAGGTTTTGCTACCCACTAGGTCTTTTAAATCAAGTATGGGTGGACAGGGTTTGGGTCGGTTAAGGTTCAGGCTTTGGATTGTGCAAATCTTCAAAATTGCATTTTTCAAATGATCCTGGCCATCCAATTAGCATGCTGAGAAAAAGCCTGCAGCAACAAGTAAAACCAAATGGAAGATCCTAGTCATGAAATCTTTGAACTTTTATGGAATCTTGCTGTGTTTTTTACCGTTTATTTCTAGTCACTGATCAAAGAGTTACATCTGGGATATTTTTGAGAAACACCTCATCCACAACCATAAGAATAACATCTGGATGACAGAGATGTGGGTCCATTTGGCGTGTCAAGACACTTCACTTTCTGATACATCAGGATCCCATTGATGACTCCATAACAAACAAGCATAGGATTAACAAATTTTAGTCGAAAAGAGTTTTCATCTACCATTTAGGGAAATGACAGAGTTAGGGAATTATGTGATCCTCAACCCCTCGGGTTTTCAATTTGTACAAGTTGGGCCAATGGGTCAGTGGTCCAAACCACTTGTAAGGAAGGTGGGCCCACAATGAGTGGACAGTGTCCCAAAAAAAAAAAATTCGTCAATTTACAATCATAACCCATCAATTGGTTGACTGCCAAAAGTAGTGTTAAGAAAAAGAAATACAACTGGCCATATTTAACTTGAAAAAATGCTTGAGTTTCGATGGACAAGATCATCCAATCTGAAATAAAATGGGTCATAGCCCATATGCAGTACAGCTCTTTAGAACTATGGTCTATATCACTGAAATATGGGCCCCGGTATGTTTAGAGCCGAGTGGAACTCAGAAAAGCATCACTTCTTAATGGTGGAAATGATGTTGTGGGACATCAATAGCAATACATATTCAATTCCACACATGGGGAATCTTTAGAAGCGCGGACTTCAAAGAAGCAGAGAGATTAGATGGGCCAGCTTCTCATCACCATCAAATCCCAGTATTAATTATAGTACCATTTTCCTTCCTGTTTTAGAGTGAGATGGGAGTTCATGTGATTAGTGATCTCTATTGGTTCATAAAATGGAGCCTACATGATTAGTGGACAGTTTTAAATTCTGTTCAAATGAATCTGTATGTGGAACCCATCCGATGGATGGGTTGGATCTTGTACATGTGTGCTAATTTGGCACACAGATGGAGTGTAGATGGGCTCCCATGTACATGCTCAACTGATTAGCAAAGTTCTCAATAGAAAACAGCCCACACCAAATAATACATGAAACTAAAAAGCACCCTATTTTTTTTTAGAGATAACAGCCACTTTATTAAAAAGGTTGCACGGAATGAGCAAAGAATACATCACCAAACAGACAAAATCAAACAAAAAGAGCAGCCAAAGCGGCCTTTACCCAACTGCTATTAGATCCTTAACTTTTTTAATAACCTCATCAGCTCCCACCCAAACATTTCCAAAACAACACCCATTTCTAGCCCCCCCAATAGCCCATAAGCCATAATGAGCAGTCTCCAAATAGCTTTTCTGTATTTCCCCACTCCACCATGCCATGCCCAAAGAAGATCCTCCACCAACAACGGCATCACCCAATCCATCTAAAACAAAGAAAGGAAGTAACCCCACACCTTTCTGGCGAAGGAACAGTGGATGAAGAGGTGGTCGATCGACTCCTCACTGTCCATATACAACAAACAAATATTAGGAAGGATCATGGGCCTTCTCTGCAGATTGTCAATAGTAAGAATTCTCTTATGATACACCAGCCACACAAAAACTGTAACCGGAGCGGAGCACCGTAGAACCAATGATGGAACATATGAAGGGGGAGGCAAAGACTTGGCTCCGAAATCAAACTAAAGAGCAACTTTATGGAGAACTACCCGGATGGATTTGTTGCCCAAATAATCAAATCATCCGCTTGATTGTCAAACTTAGAATTCCACAAGACGTCAAGAAGGCCAGCAAACTAACCAATCCCTGCTTCTGATAAGTTCCTACAGCAAGGAGGAGCCCACACCACCAAGCCACCAATAACTAAATAACATTCCACCACGACAACAAAGCAACCGGGAGCAAGGCAAGCAATTCTCTGAAAAAGAACTTGGAGCACAAGATCGCCGCACCAGACATCGACCCAAAAGCAAATGCAGAGCCCATTCCCAAGGGCAAAAGGCATACCCCCACGGACAATGTGCTCGGTTGCCGCAACCACTTTCCAAATAGCCGAGGCCCTATACAGCGAAGAACCCTTAATGAATCACCCGCACTCCTGAGTTCCATACTTACAGCTACCATCTTCACTCCATAGTCTTTCCTCTTCCGCTCATCTCCAAATCCACTTCCCAAGTAACATCGTATTCATGTCCCCCAAGGGTTTAATTCCCGCCCCTCCTTTGATCAACTTGCACAACCCGTCCCATTTGAGAAAATGAAACCTTTTCCCTTCAATAGTGCCCTTCCATCAAAAGTCGCGCCTCAACCTTTCAAGTCTCAGTAGCACTGACTTCAAGCATTTAAAAAGAGACAAAGTGATGAGCATATTGGAGAAAGTCGTCTTAATGAGGGTTAAGCAGCTTCCCAATGAAAGATAATGGCATTTCCAACAAGCAAGCCTCCCAATAAAAAGCACCCTTATAACTAAGTAGAGACCCAGCCTGATTGAAGTTAGCCCAATACTTGACCCAACCCGACCCGATTTTCAAATGGGTCAATGTCCTGAACCTGATCCAACCCTGATTCTAAGATTGGGTCTAAAAAATAAACCCAAACTCGTTCTGACACGGGTCAGGTCCTTTGGGTACCCATTAACAGCCCTAACCTGGGTGGCAGATTCATACAACACAATTAAGGTCTGTTGTCCACGAATTCATCATTCATCTACTAAGGGAAGCTCTTGAGACTTTGATGTAAGACAATTAACCACTTGCTCTAAAAGCTCAAACTGTTAGAGTATGGCGAATTAATCCCTTTATCTCATTGCTCAGGCCCCACGTCTCATGGGTTAGGCCCTCGGTCGAACCCCCCTCGTGGGCCCCAAATCACATGGGTATCGCCTCACACGAGCCACCCGAGTCACACGGGTGGGGCCCACATCTCACAAGCCACCTGCCTCACACAGGCCGCCCACCCCGAGTGTGCCCCTGCATCTCACAGGCCACCCCACTCGAGCCCGGTGTGAAAATGCCCCCGCATTAATCACCCCCGATGAGGAGTCTCGAACACGAGACCTCCCGCTCTGATACCAATTTGATGTAGGACAATTAACCACTTGCTCTAAAAGCTCAAACTGTTAGAGTATGGCGAATTAATCCTTTTATCTCATTGCCCAGCCCCATGTCTCATGGGTTAGGCCCTCGGTCGAACCCCCCTCGTGGGCCCCAAATCACATGGGTACCGCCTCACACGAGCCACCAGAGTCACACGGGTGGGGCCCACATCTCACAAGCCACATGCCTCACACAGGCCGCCCACCCCGAGTGTGCCCCTGCATCTCACAGGCCACCCCACTCAAGCCCGGTGTGAAAATGCCCCCGCATTAGACTTCCTATGAGTTGGTGCCTGCAAACGCAAATGCCCTCACCCCCTCTTTTCTGCAACCCACGAAATTGTTTCCCCCCATGTGAAAATACTCTTTCACACATAACCTAAGGCATTATAGAAGGTAAGTTTCCCAAACTTGAGCTAATGATGAGTAATTGGATGCCATGGTGGAGCAGGTACAAATGTCCATGCAGAGCACTAGATCACATGTCCCACCTTGGAGCAGGTGTGATATGGATTAGAGATCAAGTTGCCAATTTGGAACCTCAAGAGGCTCATAGTAACTCTTGAAGAAAAAACAAAAAGAATGGAAACCATTGCAACTCCCTGATAAATAGTGTATTCTCTCATCAATTTCAAACAGGATGCATACTATTGTTTTACTTATAGCTAATTGTAGCGGAACTCCCACATGCCGGTGTATTCTACTGATACTAGAAATTCCAAGTCACATTAAGATTCACCAGGGTACATTTTTCTTTCATTCTACATTGAATACTTTGACATTGGAAGTTGTAATGCATGCAATGTTGTACCTTGACATCATGTAAATCCAAGTTGACAAATTGCAGCAATCTGTCATTTAGCACGTGCTCAACCTGACAAAAGCAGTTCAAAGGTATCACCAATTGCTAGCAACTACAAGAAAAAAATATGTCACAAATAATTTAATGAAGAACCAATATGTAGGGTCATGGTTCAAAATTCTTCTTCTTCTTCTTTCTTTTTCTTTTTTTAGTCAATATCCACAATGATACTGATATTCTGAATCTTGAGCGGCATAAATTCAAGGATACCATAGTAAGCAATTCAAATTAAATAATCAAGTCTGCACATTCTCAAACACAAACAACTCTAGGGTAATGGAGTGTAGAAATATGGACAGACATTGCAAAGTAACAAAGCAAGAGATAATTAAAATTGTGATCAACGACCCATGATTACATAATTTTGTGATTTTAAGTTCATTTCTCAATCATATTCTAAATGAAAAGGGCATAAAAAAATTATTCACCAACAAGCCACTGCACAGAAGGCACTTTGGATATATAATCAAGCATATTGGTCACTGAACTAAAACATACTGCTCGCGGGCAGGGGGGGTGAGGTGATCAGGTATTGCAGTTCACCAATGCCAACAGAAAGATGTAATGTTTTTTATAATACAATAAATTAATATTCCAACACCGTGGATATATACAATTTTTGTTCCTGCAAATCTTCTAAATAGGTTTCAGTCGTACAGTCCAATACACTCCTAATTCTTCAATCCTCAGTACTCGCAACACTATTCCCAGATCTGGAGAAGAGAAATCTCAAAACATTTATAGACTGCCAACCCTCAGCGCCACTTTTCTCTTGGGCTGGAGAGAAGTTTAGTGTAGATTACATGGGCAGTGACTCCTTTTTCTGAAGAGGTTCAGGAGATTTCTAGATTGAGGATCAGTGCTTTCACCTTTTAGTTTGGAGTAAACCGATTCAGTAAAGCTTTGATTGTAGCTCAGAATCAACATTGATTTCAGTGAAGCAAATGCTAAGAGTTAAGACAAACCTCAAGTTTGAGACCAAGGTAAAGAGTTGCTTCTGCATAAGTGGTCAAGCAGTCCTGCATCTTTGAACTGAATCCCGAAATTACTCTAACCCCATCATATCCAACAATGCCACCAGCATTGCCCATCTTGATTTTGGAGAGAATGACACATTTAAGTTGAGGTCAAATAAGCCCAGCCTCAGGAATTCCACTTCGCCAAAGTAATATGATGGCAGCAATGATGAATATGGGTTTGATTCCAATCCTCAAGTAAACAAGTCTCATCAGGGCAGCAAGAGATATAAGTTAACAAAGTTCAGTAACCGATAGCTACATTTTTCTTTTCTTTTCTTTTCTTTTTTTTCTTTTTTTTTAATCAGTAACATGACATTTTACCAAAAAGAAAATGACATACAACCCATCGTGGCAATGGTACAAGTCCCCAGCATAAACAAATTCTCCATGGACTCCTTACTTTGCAAGAGAATCCACAATATAATTAGCTTCCCTTGGGACCTGATTAAAGGTAATATATGAAGTGCGACAAAACAATCTGATGTTGTTTAGGACAAAAGCAAGAATCAAAGTGCATAAATACTTCCCCATGTCCTATGCAATTGCTCACAAGGAGTCTCCTTCTAAAATAAGTGGGCCCTCAAAGCGATCTAAAAATAGTTTGATCCCTACATTCATCAACATAATTTCAGCTCTATTAGAATTGCCCCATCCCAAGAAAACAAACAAACAAAGAACAATGGAGCCCATCTTTCAACAAAAAAAAAAAAAAAAGAACAATGGAGCCCAACACAACGCCACCAACCCTTCCGATACCCGTCTCTCTAGGGTTGCCCAGCGAACTGCCATCTACGTTAAGCTTACAGCTACCGATGTGTGGAGGAGACCGACTCAAAATGCTTATAGGTCCCCACCGATACTTGTCAATGCATCCTTGCCATTCACAAAGGAGCTCAAATAAAGAACCCTCGGGGCGATATCCAAAGAAGTATCCCCAAAGGCTAGGGAGACCTTAATGTTGTTGATCACTAGTAACAAGGATGATCCTTTATCTTCAAAAATTCTTCTATTTCTCTCTTTCCAGACTCCCCATATTATTGCATGAGGTATGGAGGGCAATGTTTAGGTTGGAAATCCCCAATTCAAGGGATGTAATTGGGAAGATATTTTGGGTTTACTTGGGAGCTATGGTTCTATGTAAATGAGGAAGAAGTTGGATGATTTCTCATCATCCCTTTTCCCCTCTCTGTGTAGCCTTTGTCCCATTTAAAGTTTAAGAAAATTCTCTCATGTTCAAATTAAATTTTACAAGAAAAAAATGCATGAGGTTGATTCTCCATAGGACTTTACCACAAGGTTTGACAGGGCCATTCATCCACCTTCCATAATCCCATGGAGAGACCCAACCAACTTCAAAGAGGTGACCTATCGACTTGGCATTCTTCTTGCACATTGTAAATATATAATATATTAGGCCCGTACCAGCTTCATTTTTAAACATTATAAATCAGCCATAAGAATTTTATAAGTGACCACCATCCACGTAAGTCCTTCTAATGGGGGTTCCTATTCGACAAGGTCAGGTTAGTAGAAGCTCGCAGGTATAATGCCTTAAAATACGATTTTGTCGAAAAAGAACTGTTAAGAGATGGGCAACAAATCATATCATCTTAATCAAAGGGAAATGGGGAACAACATCGATCCATATAAAAGATCAAGGAGCTCCATTGACATCAACTTCAATATACTGAAAATTCCTACAAAGTTGAACAGACCACAACACCTTCTTTATGATTAATTCATAGAAATCCTTAACCGAAGTGTTTATCACCAAAAGATGGAAAACATGAGAAATTTTTTCTGCCAGCATCGAATCATCTACTCACACTTCCTTCCAAAATCTGATTCTTTCATCATTTCTCACCTTGAATCTTACATTGTCCATTAATATGGGCCCAACCCTCTTGTTTAAATTTCCAAACTCGCGATGGCCTTCCATATGAAAAAGACCGTTTTCCCCTAGATACCCCACCTAGGTACCAAAGCCCACCTAGCGCCCCATATTTGGCTGCAATTACTCCTCTCCATAGAGCTTCTTGCTCTTTGCCAAATTGCCACCACCGTTTGGCTAATGCTACCTGATTTCTCTCCTTTATCTAAACAATACCAGTACCTCCTCTTGGCTTTTGCACCTCGTTCCAGTTCATGAGTTGGTATTTGTAGCCTTCCCTACACATAAGAAATCTCTTCATATTTTTCCCAATTTATTTGCGTAACAATCTCGTTACTATTGGAGTCTCCACTCATGGCTCAGTGGTAACAAAGTATCCCGTATCGGTATCGATTGGCGTAACGGTGCCCTCCGATACCGATACGGATACGGGGGTTTAACGGTGATACGAGGGCGTAACGACCCGTAACGGTGCATTTTTATTTTATTTTTTGCCAAAAAAAAATATGAAAAAATATGGATTAAATCCAAAATATTATAAGCATTCCAAATATGCATTCATTTATAAATTGGAACATGTTTATGGTGGTTTAACGGTCTACTCTTTGGTGAGAAGTTGTATCAGACTGTCTAATGAATTTATGAACCAGATAACCTGAATTTGACTACAAAATTCATATATTTAATTTTCTAAATATATAATTTATATACTTAACAATTTGATATCATTTTTCCCATAGTTCTTTAAAAAAATGAAATTAAATTCAGGTAGATGGCGTTGCCAATTTGGGGCTGACTTGGAGGACCAATTCATGCCCTAAATCAGCCTCAAATTCATGCAATTTATTGGCATTATCCCACTTATGAATTGTTGGACATTTATTGGATAGTGAATCATGAAAAAAATCAAAAGGCCCTATTTTAAAAAATAAGCGTCCACAAATTAACAATTAAAACTATTCAAACAATTTGATTTTGGCATTGTGAGTTAGCAACTACAGTTCATAATTTAATTGGTAAATTTTAAGTGAATACATGTCTCGTGTACAATTTTTTAAGGGCCCGAATTGGCGGGACTCGGATTGTGAAGTGTAGCACACGAGTGTCAAAGTTTTTTGGGCCCTACCGTGATGAATGTGTTATATCCACACCATCCATCCATTTTGCCAAATAATTTTAGGGCATGAGCCCAAAAATGAGGCAGATCCAAAGCTCAGGTGGACCGCACTATAAGAAACAACAATAATTAAACGTTCACCCTTAAAAGTTTATTGGGGGCTACAAAAGTTTTAGATCAAGCTGACATGTGTGTTTTCCCTTCATCCACGTCAGTGTGACCCAATTAACAAGTTAGATGGAAAATAAACATTACAGCGGACCCGTGTAAAAAAACAGTGTGCTTGCACTGTTCAGCGTGCACCGCAGAACACAAAAAAAAAAAGTGCTCCACAGCCACGCAGTTCATTCCGTTTTCGATGCCGGAAATGAAAAGGAAGAGAGAGAAAGGGAAACCGAAAAGAAAAGAGGGAAAGAAGAGAGAGAGAGAGAGAGAGAGAGAGAGAGAGAGAGAGAGAGAGAGAGAGAGAAGAAGAAGAAGAAGAAGAAGAAGAATCCGCAGCTACAGCAGCAGGGCTGCAGCCGCAGCAGTCCGAGAAGAAGAAGAAGTAGGAGGAGGAGGAGAAGAAAAGAAAGAAAAAAAGGTACATTTTTTTTCCTATTTTCTTTAGGCCCGTAACAGCCGTTTGTTAAGGGTCAAATTTTGCATATCAGACCCCAGTTATTACCCGAATTTACGAACATAATACTGTTTAACGACCCATTATAATCGTGTTTGTGATGCAAGATGTATTTAGGAGTCTGGACTGAAAAAAGGTACTAAAAGCATGGATTTAATGCTCTGAAGTCACCAAGGCAAGGCAAGGCAAGGGACGGACCCTAGGGGACCGAGATCGAAGAATTTACATGCCAGAGATCCGAGAAAATCATGCCACTCACGTTAAATGGGCCTGAAAATCTCCAGAATGCAAGATCACAAGGTTCCCACCATCCATTCAGCTCGAAACTTTATATATGGCCTGAGGACCATAAATTAACCGTACACGTCAAATTTCAGCCATTGGATCCTTATGGAAGTGGCCCAATGGACAGATCAACCCCTAAAATCCTGATTTGATGCCCGCCTGATAGCTGGATATGCTTCAAATTTTGTCTCAACCCCTTAATTGAGGTGGTAAGACGGATGGTCGAAACGGATTTCTCACAAACATCACAGTGGACCCCACATGTACAGTGCACGTACATGGGGTACACGTGTGCTGGACGCGCACCAGACGAACAAGTCGGTCAACCCAAGGTTGACCCGACATCTCTCTCTCTCTCTCTCAGTTACGCAGGCAGGCCAGCAGACGGACGTCCGTCGGCCGTTTTTGGCTTGTGGGCCCCACCCATCCTGCATTCTGATGATCAGAACCGTCCATTGCGTCCATAGGGGGGGCATGACCCTCGCCTAGGTGACAGAACTCCAGAAGACAGCGAATAACGGTTTCCAACCGTCCAACCGTCCAAACGGAAGATGGACGGCGGAGTAAAAGAACTTGTGTGCCACATCAAGAGACGGCCAAAAATATCCATTTCCGATCAGAATTTCAAGCCGCATCCAATGGACGGAGTGGATTTTTCCTTCGTCTCCAATCATGGGCCCCACCAATCATTATAGGGCAAGAAACGTGCGCAGGCACCTGTTTTCGCACGACTGCGAATTCCGGACATTCCAGGATGCTATGGGCCACCATCTTTGGTCGGTTGGCAAATCCAAACCGTCCAGATGGAAGCCCGGTCAGAGCAGATCTCATCAAAGGAAGCAAAACGGAGGTTGAGACGCTCCGCCTTGTCAAAAACAGATTCCAAACGCGAAACTGTTTGCGTTTCTCTGCTGCGTAAAGAAAACTTCCGCATAAAGTTTTCCACCAGCTGACACAGCTAACCGACTCCACCATGCACATCAACCAACCATATCCGTTATAAAAGGAGGAGAAAGAGAGAGAGAAAGCCCATCTTGGTAGCCGTAGAGGCGTGTGGCGGGCCGACAATCAGAGTTTTTCCTTCTCCTTTTTATTCTTTTAGTTTTGATTTTATTTATTTTTTCTTTACTTAGCTTGATCATGTCTACGTCTGGCTAAGCCTCTTAGCTAGGGCTAAGAGGTGAAGCTTGTAGTGAGATGGGAGACTTTTCTTTATGCCTTTGATTTAAATTTAACTGATGTTGATTCTAGTTTGATTATATGGAATGCCTTTAGTTTTTAATGGTTTGTTGTGACTCAAATTACAATAATGGATCTGTGATATCTTCTGGTATTTTTTATGCATGAGTAGAGGTTATGGTTATAGGAGTCATGTTGTTCACCATCGTCTCACAAGCATGGTTGGATGATGGAATCCTTCCATACGTTCATAACTCTCTCAAATTGGATGTGGATTGGTTAAATTCTGTTGTATACTTCGTCTCCTAGGCATGGTCTTGTGATGGAATCAAGTCTAATTCTCATACCTCTCATCTCTTGAAAACTGGATCAAAGGATGTTCATAGTTGATTTTTAATATTATACTTTCCATCTGGATGAAGATAGGACTCTGAGTCCAGATGTGTTCTTGAATAAAGCATAGATCTCTCTGATCTCTACAAGTGGATCCTATGAAACCCTAGTTTCCTACCTTTGAATTTCACAAGTTTTAATTAATTAAATTCACAATTATTCCCTTCCTTTTACCTGATTTAGATTACATTTTCGCCTATTTCTAGTTCAAGTTACTTTCAGATTACGTACAAGGTTCAGTCCCTGTGGATTCGACCTCGGTCTTACCGAGATTATTACTACATCACAACCCTATACTTGGGGTGTGAACACCATTACGGGGCCGTAACGGCCATTACGGCCCTGTGTAACAGCCGTTACGGTCACCAGAATCGGGGGGGGGGGGGGGTGCCGTTACTGTTACGTATCGAAACGATACGGAACACCCTGTGGTAAACACGAGTGTTTCAACTCTAAGGTCATGGGTTTGAGAACACAATGTGCGTGGGGGGGGGATTCAGTAAGGTGCGTGGTTGTGGGGGTAAGAGTGCGTGTGTTCTAACCTTTCCAAAAAAAAACTATCGTGTTATTGCTGATACTAGAAAGGAGTTATTATAGATAGAATCAAGGACTAAAATCTCATGAAAGGGAAATTCAAACCTCTTGTTCCCATTAGAGAGAGAACGACATCTCCTAAGAACTTTAAAATTCCATTCCTAATCATAAAGATGCTTAAATGGTATATTTATCTCCATAGGACTCCTATTCCCATCTTAGTAACAACTCATAACAGTCCATAACAACCTAAGATTTCTCTAATCTCCTAAGCATCCTTTGGTAACCGCCCAGATCTTACTTGATGCGAACATCAGTAGTGCACCCTTTAAAATGTACCAAAGGAGGAGGCGTCGCCGATAGAGTACCGGAGCGAAAGAGTTGATGTGGATGGACGTTGGGTCCATCAGACCCATTTTCTGACGCGCTATGAGTGCAAGAGCAACATGACCGCACCCTGACCATATATCCATAGGTCGGATTTCACACCCTACCATACAGGTGTTTTAGTTTTAGGCATTTTTGTTCTTCTTCTTATTTCAGGGGCTTTATTGCACTTTCTTTACTTTTCATCTTTTTTTTATATATATTTTTCTTATTTTCAGGGGCTTTAGTGCACTTTTACTTTTTCCATAGCTTATATATAGGGTGTGTGAAAACCATATTTTATTATTATTGAATGAATGAAATTCGTTTCTTCTTCCTCTTTATTCAAGATATTAGGGTTTTCAGGATTGGCCCTTGGGTTGTTGAGGATTCCACCCCATTTCAGGTTTCCTTCTGTTTAGATCTCGAGGTGCAGGAAAATGTAAGAATCATCATCATTTTCTTTTGACGACAAAATGACTTGTACTTTCTTCATCTCGAACCCTTCATTCTTCACCCCTTTCGTTCCTCTCTGGATATCCCCTTTCTAGTTTGAACGGAAAAGAGGGATGGTTAGTCAGTAGAATCAGATCCAAAATTGAGTGTGTACCGACTTATGCTAGATCTGGGATATCCTCATATCCCTAGGTCCTCCCTTTTTACTGTTTACATGATTTTACGCTAAGAGGCATGATCTTAACGGAATGACCTCATCTTTGTTTTGAAATTTACCTAATCCCAATGACCGAAAACGGTTAGTTAATTGGTGTATTTATTTGAACATTCTTTAACCTGATTATACATGCATCTAGGATTAGGTCATCACATGTCCCTGCATCATTACCTTATTCAAAAGTCTCAATTTAAATTCAAAAGAAAACTAACTCTTCAAATTCAAAGGAAAACTGATGTCAAATGCTCCTCTCTCCTCTCTCTCTCTCTCTCTCTCTCTCTCTCTCTCTCTCTCTCGGAGAGGAAAAAAAATACTTGGATTTAAATAATAAAAAATAAAAAATCCTCCTCCTCTCTCTCTCTCTCTCTCTCTCTCTCTCTCTCTCTCTCACACACACACACACACACACACACACTCAGAAACTGTACACGAGGCATAACATTAAATCAAATTAAACTGATTAAAATGTAGGTCCCGTTCTTACTAAGTCACAGTCCTAAAATCAGATTGTTTGAATGATCCTACCATTGATTTGCAGAGACTTGTGGGTTGAAATAGAACCACTAGAGATATTTCATTCTTCATTGTCCAATAAATGTCCACGAATTTGATAGTCGGATGATGAAATAAGCACAGTTTGAAGCCCATTGCACTAGTGGGATGAGTGCAATAAATTGCAAGAATTTCAGGCCAATCTAGGGGCATTCGAGTGGTCCTCCAAAATCAGTGAAACTAGTTATCCAAATTTAATTTCAAACCTTTCTTCAAATTTCTTGGAGATAAATTTCTTGTCCCTAGGTGTGGCCTCTTCTTTTTTGTCTCCTTGGCCAGAGGTGCAGGCTCTTTCCTACTTTGCTTTGCTTCTATAATTCTTCGGCCATTGGGCCTTTGGAAGTAATAAAAACTTTTTTGATCTTTCCAAATATATATATATATATATATAGATATATATATAGATTATATATATATATAATATATATATATATATATATATATATATAATCAGTGTTTTAAATAGCGGTAGCGTGTTGCGTAGCGTTCAACCCCCGTAGCATGTAGCGAAATAGCGTAGCGTAAGCTACACAATACTTCTATTTTTTAATTAATTATATACATATATGATAAATATTAAATAGTAAGAAAAAACAAAAATATTTTGGCATTTTGAGTTAGCAATTACAGTCCATAATTTAATTGGTAAATTTTAAGTTAATACATCTCGTGTACAATTTTTTAAGGGCCCGAATTAGGTAGGATCATATTGTGAAGTGTAGCACACAAGTGTCAAAGTTTTTCGAACCCCACTCGTGATGAATGTGTTATATCCACACCGTCCCATTTTTGCCAAATAATTTTAGGGAATGAGCCAAAAATGAGGCAGATCCAAAGGTCAAGTGGACCGCACCATAAGAAACAATGATAATTAAACGACTATCATTAAAAATTTATCGGGGCTACAAAAGTTTTAGATCAAGCTGACATGTGTGTTTTCCCTTCGTCCACGTTAGTGTGACCCTATTAATAGGTTAGATGGAAAATAAACATTACAGTGGACCCTAAGAAATTTTTAATGGTGAGCATTTTATAACCACTGTTTCTTATGCTATGGTCTACCTGAGATTTGGATCTTACTAATTTTTTGAATCATAATCTAAAATGATGTGGCAAAATGGATGGACGGCATGCATGGAAAATACATACAGTATGGTGGGGGCCCATGTTGCACGTGTACATTTTATTAAATTGTGCACGCGTACCAGTCCATTCATTGACACAGCAAGTCCTGTGGGTCTGATCATGAGGTATGTGTTATATCTAAACCGTCTATTCATTTGAAGAGCTCGTCTTAAGGCTTGACACGAAAAATAATACAGATCTAATTATCAAGTGGACCACACTGCAAAAAGCAGTGGGGGATTGAAAGTCTGCCATTGAAACCCTTTTTGGGATCACAGAACTTCTGGATCAATATGAAATTTATTTTGACTATTCATTCAGGTCTCTTTGACCTTTTGAACAGATTGGATGGAAAATAAACATTATGGTGGGCCTACGAATTTTTTAACAGTGAAAAATCATCATCTCGCCGCTATTTTTGGTGTGGTCCAGACGATCTTTGGATACGATTCATTTTTTGGCTAATGCTCTAAAATGATATTTTAAAATAGATGAACGGTGTAGATATAACAAATACATCGCTGTGGAGCCCATGTAACTTTGATCTCCTTTGAACTGTTCGTACAACTCGGAGCTCGAGGAGTGTCAGCGATCGTCTTAGCATGACACGTACCTACAGCAGCTACACTACCACAGTCAAAACGCTTCCGATTTCAAAAGAAAAAAACGGGAGAGGGAAACGAAAAGGAAAAAGAGGGAGGGAGGGGAGGGAGGGAGGGAGAGAAGAAGGAGGAGGAGGAGGAGGAGGAGGCCCAGGCCGCAACCGCAGCCGCAGCAGGGCAAGAAGAAGAAGAGAAAGAAGAAGAAGAAGAGAAAATTTTAAAAAAAAAGGTATGCTTTTTTTCTTCTTTTTTTCCCAATTTTTTTTTCTTTTTTTTTGCTATTTTATACGCTACACGCTACGCTACCACGCTATTTAATACACTGATATATATATATATATATATATATATATATATATATATATATATATATATATATTCTTAGAGTTGCATTAGTGGGATGAATGTCATAAATTGCACAAATTTAGGGCCACTTTGGGGGCATTCTAATGGTCTCCTAAATCGGCGATACTATTCATTTGAATTTTAATTTCAATTTTTCTTTTAAATTTTCTTAGGAAAAATGATGCCAAATGCTTACGGATATGCATTAGTGGGATGAGTGCCATTGTATGAATTTGGGGCCAATTTAAGGGCATTAGAGTGGTCCCCAAATTGGCAACATTATTCATCCAAACTTCATTTTATTTTTTTCTTATAATTACTTGGGGAAACAATGTCAAATGCTTAGGTAAATGCATTAGTCGGATACGTGCCATAGATTGCATGAATTTCGGGCTGATTTGGGGCATTCGTGGTCCCACAAACCAGGACATTATTCATCCAAATTTTATTTTATTTTATTATAATTACTTGGGGAAAATAATATCAAATGCTTAACGATATGCATTAGTGGGATGAGTTGCATAGATTGCATGAATTTTGGGTAGATTTGGGGCATCTAAGTGGTCCCCCAAATTGGCGACACTGTTTATCCAAATTTGAACTTCAAATTTTTTAACTCAATATTACTTGGGGGATGATGTCAAGCGCTTAAGGATATGCATTAGTGGGATGAGTGTCATAGATTGCACGAGTTTCAGGCCAATTTGGGAGTACTTGAGTAGTCCTCCAAATCGGAGTAAACATATAAGCCTGTCATGTTCATAAAATCATCAAACAACGCGAGGACAACATTCTTACCAAAGATTGGATCATTACACATAAATGTTTTTTGGAGAGAGAGAGAGAGATACCATCATAACATGTACAAGGGAAAAGAAAAAAAAAAAAAGAATGTTTCTTATGCAGAAATAATGATGATTCTTGATCATGTTTGTCAAAGATTACTCTTTATTTGATTGTCTAGTTCTATTGGAACCCATTTGTTTAGATTCATAAGTAGTGGTGGGACACATTGGAATCCTTTTGATTTTTGGGGTTTTCCAGTATTTATTCCAATTTTTTTTCTTCAAAAAATAGACTGTTACCGTAGTGTAGCTGACAGTGTTCGAGTTGTCGGTATTGCTACAAGTTTCGCTGATATCGCCGATAACCGGAAATGCGAGAAAAACAGAAAAAACTGTGGAATTTTTCAATGAAACCTTAAGAGATGACTAAATACACATTCTTTTTCATATTTAAGAATAAAACATAATAAGTTTCCATCCATCCAATCCACCCACCCATCCATCCATCCGACCTCCTAATCCACCCATCCAACCATCCCATCCCATCCCATCCCACCCATCCTCCCATCCATCCATCCCTCCCTCCCTTCCATCTACCCATCAATCCAAACCATTCATTACATAATCCATGCAAATAGATTTTTTAACTGTTTTTTTGTTATACATATTATTAATTTATTTTTCAAAAATATTTAAAAATAAATAATTTAATCTTTTATTTTTCTTTAAATAGAACCAATGGATCCTAATGGACCACTTTCGGTCAGCCTATCCTCATCATATGGCAAAATGGGCCTCAATGAGCCCCATTTAAAGAAATAGACGAATAATTTATTCTATCCCAAAAATATATTTATTTTAATATTAAAAAATACCAAAAAAAAAAGATTTTTATATGCAGGTGTACTTAGAAATTGCACACATGACACACAAGTAATCTAATTAAATCGTCCAAATTATGGTACCTAGTGTAGTTATATCATAAATCCAAAGTTAAGTATCAAATTGGTGTACACTAATTGGACGGTTAAAATAAAAGAAATCCAATGGTCCTATTTTCATAAACAAGCATCTATGAGTTACCGGTTATGATTGTTTAATCAATGTCCATGGAATTATGACATGGGCTGCTCACTTTGTGCAATTTAAATTAATACATTTTACGGGGAATTATCTGGGATGAGGATTGCTTGTGAGAGCACTGGAAGCTGGGTGGGGCCTACTATGATGTTTGTGAGAAATCCACCCCGTCCCTCTATTTTTCCAGATCATGTTAGGACATGGGACAAAAAATGAGGCAAATCCAAAACTCAAGTGGGCCACACGACAAAAAACAATGAGATTGAATGTCCACCATTGAAACATTCGCAGGGCCACAACAGTTTTAGATCAGGTTAATATTATAGTGTTTTCAGTTCATCCCAGCAGGAACGACCTTGTTAATGGTTTGGATGGCATATAAACATTACAGTGGAGCCTGGGGAGGTTTTAACGGTAGACATTTCCTTACACGGCCCACTTGAGTTTTGGATATGCCTCATTTTTAGGCCCATTTCCTAACATGATCGGGCAAAACAGATGAATGGGGTGGATTTGTGATAAACATCATGGTGGGCCCCACGACACTGAACTAGCTTCCCTGTAAAAGAAGTTCCTGCAGTAGGCTTTGCATAGACCTTAAACCAGCAAGTGGGTGCGACATGGCAGTGGGGCCCACCTAAACGTATGTGTTGTATATCTACGCCGTCCATCTGTTTTTCCAGCTTATTTTAAGGCATGGGCTAAAAAATGAAATAGATCTAAGTCTCAAGTGGACCACCGACCACACCATAAGAAACAATGGTCATTCATCATTAAAAACTTTTTGTGGGCTACAAAGGTATTGGATCAAGTTGATATTTATGTTTCCCTTTCATCAAGGTCTATGTGACCTTATGAACAGCTTAGATGGCAAAAAAACATGACGGTGGACCTTAAGAAATTTTTAACAGTGGGTGCTTAGTGACCAATATTTTTTACCGTGTGGTCCACCTGAGATCTGGATTTGCTTCTTTTTTCGACCCATCCCATTAAGTGACACGGCAAAACAAATGGACGGCCTGGATGTACAACGAGTGCATTGAGGTGGGCCCACAGAATCACACACATGACACACTGCATGTTTTGAAAGTCGCAACTTCAGTTGCATTTAGAAGATGTAAACAAAAGGGGAAAGTGGGAACAAACCCCGACTATTTTCCAAACCCTAAAAGGATGTTAGGAGGCATCTTCACCAGGGAAACGCAAAAAACAGCGATTCTTTCCAAAAAAGTAGAGGAATTTTCGACGGAAAATCCCAAGAAGATTGCTATCCAACCACCGAAATCTCTGAAATCCTCGAAATCGAAGATTTTTTAGGTTATTAGAACAAATGTTGTGCCGAAACTCCTTGCAAGGTGCTGTAAAAGATTTTTTTCAAACAGATTCGAAAGGAAAAAATATATATATTTTTTCTTTTTTCTTTTAATTTTTTGTATTTTCCAGTTTATACGCTAGACCTTCACTCGATTTTATCGCCAAAAATCAACGAAAATGTCGAAAATTCGAAAATATTGGCGAAATCTTGCCGATATCTGGAAGAGAAACAATATTTGTGGTTTCGGGTTTCGTTGAGCTGGCGACAACAAAATTATCGGCGATAATTCGATAATATCACCGACAACTTAAACACTGGTAGCTGATAAGGACATCACATCACCTATGCCTTTGCGCACGTATCAAAGGAGCAGGCGGGCCCCACTCTCTCTGTGGCTAAGCAAGTATCCGTGTTGAAGACCCCATAGTGCATGTGCGAGCATCTAGAAGGCCGCACACTGGGAAGATGCACATGGGTTGTTTTAGGGAGTGATTTGGACCATTGGATTTGAGGGACACGAAGATCAGACCGTTGGATTGCATGGATTACATGATCAAGCCGTTGATCGTGGACCATTTCTCATCATAGGACATATTTTAGGATCTAGTTTTATGTTTGATTCATGTTTTTGGAAACTTTGAGTGATTTTATATGTTTTTTTTCTTATACTAGGGTTATTTTGCTAAAAATACATAAAGCAAGGACTATTTTGTAATTTTCTAAAAGCTCTTGAGACTATATAGGGGGGGGGGGGGGGGGGGGGGGGGGGGGTAGAGCTCTCGCTAATGGTGGATTTCTCAAAAAAAAAAAAAAACACTTCTTTGTTTCTTCTTCTTCATGCGATGTGAAGACTTGTTCCACGCGATTTGAAACAAAAATCATTGCAATGCTATCTTTAATCACAGGAGTGCAAGGATTCCAATTATCCACCTTTGAATCTTCCTTCTTCGTTCAAGATATTTTGTTGAAATCTCATGATCTTCATCCCAAACCATCCAAACACCTTCTTTCCTTCTTCATTAGCCTCTCCATCAAAACCCCACAATTACGGACCAAATCCAAGCCGACTGGACCCCACACGTGTGACCGTACAACCACATGTGCACTCCCCACACATAGTCCATACAGCCCACTTTTCCTTCCCCCTTGCATCTTTGATACTTCCTTCCAAACCCCCATCATCCATTGTCCAAAACCCTAACCCTAAAATCCCAAATCTCCCGATTTCCCCAAATTTCCTAACCCTAGATCTCCAAATCCTTCAATTAACACAAAATCCCTAATTTCACTACATCCAAAACCCTAATTCACATCTCATAACACCTAAATCTTTCAATCCCTTCATCCAATTCTTAGCCCTAATTTCACCCTTTTCCCCAAACTTCCCTAACACTAGCTTCACCCCAAATCTAGTAAACCCTAGGTAGTATTAGACATCCCCCTTTACAATAGACCTAACCCTATGCTATTTGGATGTCTTTACATCCATTAGATCCTGGTTTTCCATATTTAATGATCATGTAGGACGATGTTTGACAATTTAAGCTTAAACTATGCATGCTTTTCTTTTAGAATCTTGATATATGTGATGATGTTAGCAGGATTCGTGATTTTCATCAATTAATTTAATTTTGATGATTGATCTCACTCATTATTTGATTTCATGCATTGGTCCTGCATCAGTAGCGATTCAAGGTGGCCATTACAACATTGTTTCTGTTATTGAGTGCCTTGATTTTATTGGAAGAGATGAAGCTTTACACCCCGATAAAGTGGCTGGTTCCACTAAATGCTTTTTCTCCAATCCTATTATGACTAAGGAACTTTTAGTGAGATTAACACTTTTTTCTTTTTTTTTTCTTTTGTTCCTTTTTTTTTTTTTTTTGCAATGGTAACTGAATTTTATTAAAAGAGTACTAGCCAGAAGATTGTAAAATGACATCAAATGATTGGGAATTCCACATAAAACAGATTTAATGTGTAAGACAGCTCGCTGTAGTTGGTAAAAAGAGAAGAAAATACCTAACCAGACACAACAGGGAAAGCAATCTGGAATTAAAAAGAATGTCATCAGAGATGTTCATCTTCCTAGAAGCAACATGCGAAAGTAAGGGAAAGATGCATGCATGGTTAACATGCTTCATTCTTGAAATAAGAAAGGGGTGGCGTATGGGTCTGTTTGGTGCACACCACAAATGTATATCATAAGGAGAAAACCGCTGACAGGACTCTGACAAATTTCATGATGAAAGCCACGCCAGCAGTTTAGCTTGTCCAATTGCAGTACTGTTCGCCATTTTCCTGATAAACATTTTTTAACTCTCGAATTTTTTCCCATCCTGAGGTATTCAGATATCCCGTTGACATGGTTGTCATCATGACACCCATCAGAAATGCGTCAGTGACTCTCATGCATGGGCTATGTTCGTGGCAGCAGAGAAAAAGCATGCCTCTTTTTTTTCTTCTTCTTTGTGAGCAAGCAATGAAATAGATTATATCAGCCATGTTGTTGTCCACCCCACCCCCCCCCCCCCCCAAACCAAAAAAAAAAAAACGCAGATCAAGTGATGCAAGATAGTTTGAGAAATCTCATTAACAGAAAAACTAAACAAACAAGAAAGAATCAAGTTGTGTATAGATTATAGACATACATAAACAAATATTATCCGTAGGAATAGAATCTGGATAATTATTTCAGTTTCTCAAGTTAACATAATTCATAATAAGCAACAGACAAATTTATAGTAAGAGATTAACGTAGAGGCTTATATGGAAAGAAAGGCCGGAGAAAGTTTACCTGAGACCGAAGGACTTCCTTGTATGTGCCTATTTCTCTTAATGCAATTGTAAATTTGGTCATGACAGGCCCTAAGACAACATGAATTTCATGCATATCATTAGAAAAATAATCATGGTAATCGAATTTCTTCCTAGATGGTTTCGGCATAAAAAAGAACCCACTGAAGATGATACATCTGTGATCAAAGAAACCATACGATATAATTAGTATTGTCTTTTAATTTATCTGCAATATATAGTTAGTATTGTCAGGATTGACAGGTAACAAAACAAATATTAAGAAGTACATAATGGTCGTTTGCAGTATTGACTCCCCATTATACATCTATCAAAAGGCAATCCATGTTCAGCACCCTCCCTCCCTCCCTAGCACCTTGTAAACTAAACATTTATTTCCAGGCTATCCCTTCCAGCTAAATATTTTGTTTTCTTTCACTGGAAAAGAGGCCAATTCAGCCCCTAAGGCCCAAGAGGGTGTTAGCCATCAGGCTCTTTTTATTGGGGATTTGATTCCACTTTTATAGAGCCTGTGCACCTTTTTCCCTAATAAATTCCTCATGATGTTTTCAAAGAAAGTAGCACATTTGCAGTGGTACCCACATGCAGAAGTATACCTGGAAAGAGATGGTGAAGGATTGCTTCTATTACCTACATGTGCATGCTGTTGACTGCAAGGTTACCTGGATGGCGGGTCGCTTTGGTACATGGTACGGGAAGTGATACACAGTACGCAACTTCCTCCAATACGTAATACACTAAGTGTAGGATCGTGTGGGTAGCTCCAATACATACACTAAAGCGTGTGCAATATATAATTCTATCTATATGAGTGAATATTGCAGTTTGCATATGATATCATTAATGTTGTTGTTATAGACTCCACACACAGTGTTATATATATTATATGCATGCAATGCAATAAATCATATAAATCTCCACATTGTAAATATAAATTTGCACTGCAACTTAATCAACAGTTTATTATAACCATAATTTTGGGTCAATAAAAGTAGCGATCCAGATTGCAAATGACCCATAATCAGGATCGTGCAATTCGGAATGGAGAACATAAGGGTTTTCGTGATTTAAGTAACATTGGTTGAATGCAGGAGCATCATTGAAATTCAGTAGCACCACATTTTATTGAGTTTTTCTAGATTAAGTCACTGGACCACCCAAATTTCCAATATACAATCCTAAGAGAGTTCATGAGATTACTAAACCATTCTTTCAGGTTGCAAAAAGTGAACAATTAATTGCAATTGTCAATAGTAAAGAGAGAAGCAACTGTGTGGATGCTTACCATCCTGCAGTTTTTTGGGCTATCTGGGGAGTGAGGAATGGGAAATGTTTCCGCAATGTGTGTGAATCTTGGGAAAATATCATATTCAGGGTTGAGGGTATGGTGTGAGATTGGGCTTTGTATGTAAAAAGGCGCCATCAGGCCCTTCTTCCTAAGTTTGTTTTTGTGCTTTTGTTGTTGTTTTGTCTCACTGCTCACGAGCTTTAATAAAATTTCGTTACCTTTCAAAACAAGGTAAAAAGAAAAGCAGCAGTGAAAGGTAAATAAAACTGTCACAGCTGTATCACCAACAAAGACACTCTAGCCCAACGAAAAACAATTTATTCAAGTAAACTGCATAGCTAAAATATTACTTTGAAAAAAAAAAAAAAAATCAAGAAACAAAGTGATAAGACAAGGCAAACCTCCAAAAGCAGCACTGATGGGATCATTATGCCCTCCAAACATTTCAAGGGAGCTTGCAAAAGCAATGTCCCCATCATATGCCTCCCCAAGTGCTTCTCTGTGAGCCAAAAGAAAAACATGTGAATGGAATCCCTTTCAACAACAAGAAATCCGTTCATACAAGAAAACATATCCATATAACAATAAGGCCAAGATGAATTCTGATGCAGCAGGAAGATGAAAATGAACATGAGATATAGAGATTCATACGAGCACAAATTTTGATGATCACTGTTCATACAAGAAAACATACCCATATAACAATAAAGCCAAGATGAATTCTGATGCAGCAGGAAGATGAAAGTGAACTTGCGATGTAGAGATTCATATGAGTACCAAATTAGATGATCAATTCCCACCACAATAAGCTGCTCTAATCACTCCACAATATATCTATTGAAAGAATAAGATAAAGAAAGGGGATAACTATGTGGAGTCTACAGGAAGTAGGATAGGGGATGGCACCCAGGGGAAATGTCGAGAGGCAACAAGTCCTTCATGTGAAAGGCCATTGCGACTTTCTGAGATTCGAACAAAAGAGCAGGTCTCATATTCAAGAACAAGAAAAAAAAATTCAAGGTGGGAATTGTAAAAGAACAAGATTTTGGGAAGTATGGGCAGAAAATTCCACTTCGCAGAAAGATTTCCCTGCTTTTATTCTCTTGAAGTTAGAAACTCTCCAGTGAAGGATTCTTACTTTCTACTAGGACTGTAGGAGACAAGGTGGCGGGGTCCATCAAGTTGTGCAGAAATCTTATTGAGATAGAAATGGTGGTGGGATTGCTAAAACATACTGCATAAAGCATCCTTCTTCATCTTTCAGAAAAATTAAAAATAGAAGTCCTTCCATTTCAAGGACAACATGATTTGGTCATCATCTACAGTGGGATCGTTTTCGGCCAAAGCCTATCTGCACACGCACCATCTTAATCCTATGTGATCAAAATTTTGTGGAAGGTAGCACCGCCTATGGTGGAGGCCTTTATGTGGACACCAGTGGCTAATAAAATACTCACCTTTGATTATTTTTATTTTTTTTTAAGGGCCAAATATGTCCAATTATGTGCATAATGAATGTGGAATCGGTGAACCATCAATTCATCGAGCATGAGGTAGTGTGTGGGATTTTGTACTGTTTCTTTGAGCTATTTGAAATCCCACAGGTCCTTCAAACTCCATGGTTGGAACTTTGGAAGGTCGGGACCAATGGCCCATTTAAAGCAAGGGGAAAAGCTCCTTGGAAGATCTTACCCCATGCTATTATGTGGGCTATTTGGAGAGAGAAATAGGAGAATTTTCAAGGACAAGAAGTAATGCAGAGGCATTTTCACACCGGGCTCGAGTGGGGTAGCCTGCGGGATGTGGGGACACACTCGGGGTGGGCAGCCCATGTGAGGCGGGTGGCTTGTGTGAGGCGGTACCCATGTGATGCGGGGCCCACGAGGGGGGTTCGGCCGAGATCCTAACCCATGCGGTGTGGGGCTTGGGCTATGAGATAAAGGGATTAAGTCGTCATGCTCTATCAGTTCGAGCTTTTAGAGCAAGTGGTTAATTGCCTGCAACAAGAAGTCCAACATTTTCTCTCCTCATTGTCCACCATCAAGGTTTCCCTAGCTTCCTGGGTAACCACTTTGAACATCCTCCACAATCTCCATGTCCAACTTGCTTTGTGAATGGAAAGGTAGAATTGGTGAATTTAAACAGGTTTCAGCATCTAATTTGAATTGGTCTCCCCCTCCCTCAGGCTGCCTGAAGCTTATTGCCGACAGTAGCTCCTTGGAAGAGACAGTTGGGGAACCTGGGGGAATCTGGAATTGGAAGGGTGGTTGTGAATGAAAAAGTATGAGATGAAGGAACCCAAATAGAGCTGAGCTCTTGGCCATTCAAACCAGGAACAATTTATTGTTAGATCATTCCAAGGGGCCACTTACAATAGGAGATTACTCTGTCAATTGCTTAGACTTCATGACAGGCCCAAATTCCACGTTCTCAACTTTCTTTCTTTTTTTTTAAGGATAACTTCATTCATAAGAGAAAAAGATACACAAAAAGAAAGGGAAAGGAATCTGCCGAGGTGGCAGAAAACTAGCAACCTAAGAAAACAAGATCAACATCCTTAAGACCAATTACAATGCCCGCCCATTCAATGACATTAGAAAGCATAATCCTCAACTTTCATTTTGAATGACATTAGATAGCATAATCCTCTTTTATAGCTTTAATCATGTTCCAAGATAAGCATCGGTGTATTAAATAGTGAATAGAGTGTAGAGTAGCATTCACCCCTTTGAAGTGTGAGGTGTAAGCTACGTAGCACGTAGCTTATGTTACGCTACACACTACTTCTAGATTTTTAATCAAGGTTGCTTGGTTACACCAATTTTAGGATATCTTGCACTAAATTAGACTGATTAATAATGAAACACAATCTAAAATAATAGGAAAGGGCAGTGATAAAGTATAAAAGTAAAGAAAGAGCAACGGAACTGACTTAATACAGTTACTTATATTATTTTACTAAAAGCATTGAAAAGATTAACTACTTTTTATTGAAAATAGAAAAATATAACAAATCATTGAAAACATTAATTGATTTTAGTGTTGTAGAAAAATAACCTGTAATGTGAGCTACGTAACATGTAACGTAGTCTATGTAGCATGTAGCATATGCAAATTATCGTGTAGCATAGGCTACATTGATTTAAGCTATTTTCATGAGCTACGCTACATAGTGTAAGGTACACACTGCATAGCATAAGCTATTTAAAACACCGATATGTATAGCTGATTTCCTTGCAAAGGATGGAGTCCATAGACCTACGTATAGGGGTAGAGGACTCTTAATCCATTGCCTTGCCAATAAAAAGAAAAAAAAAAAAAACAAAAAAACAATAATTATGTGGAATCACACCACACAAGACAAAGGGAATCACTCCCAAAGGTTGTCTAGAAGCATCCTGACACTAGTAGGGAAGTATCTACACAACCATATGAAATGAATGTGGTATGGTTTGGGTAAGAAAGGCTCCAACTCCATACAGTGTGTGTGCATGTGCAGTGGTGATTTTTTTGAGAGGGGGGGGGGGGGGGGGTGGGGGGGGGGCCTTTTAAACAACACATGGGACCGCCAGCCGTCAATCCAGACTGTCCATTCTTTCAACCATTAGGTTGATGACTATTTATGAGACTGATAAAAACATGATCGGAGATAATTCATCTAAAAAAGTACTAACATACTGTTATGAATTCACACATATTGATGACAATTTATGAGAAATTGACATTTCAAACACTATAGTAGGGAAATCAATTATTAAACCTAAATCAAGATACAAACAAATCTTTTGACCATGATAATGTCCAATCAAAGCATATCAACATTTAATGACAATATGAGATTATAAGGATAAGCTTTCTAGTTGCCACTATGAAAAATAGGCCAAATATAGACAATATGGTTTAACCATGATCGTGAGGCACCTAATCATTCAGCCAAGTAGCACATATATGGAGACGGTGAAGACGAGGAATAAACAAGATGCATAAAAAGGATGAGATATACACGTACGTGTATTTTCGACATCCTTTATAAAATTTTACACTTCTCTCCCTTAACAACTCAGCACTTTCTTCTAGGGTTTGAATCTGATCCACCACAAGAAAGACAATTTTCCATGTTATATTGCTACAATCAAAACAAGTAGATGAAAGAGAACAAACACATGCATATTCTACTGGCATACAGAACACACTATTTTCAAAAAAAAAAAACACACATTATTAGCTACCAAATGCAATAAAACCATACAATGACTAGAAAATATTTAAATTTCCAACTGAATGATGACACCCTGAGACAAATTATTACAGTAAAATTTTCATTTCGAACTAAGACAAGGAGAGAGATTATTTCTAGAAAAGCAACTGTAAAAAGCAGATATTGTCTGTGTTAATGACTGTCGATGTGGGCCATAGAACTGTTTGTACAGCCCACCTGGATGAATCAAATAAGGGGCCATACAGGGATACAACCCACCTAGTCTTGAGTTTAGCCCCTATTTCTCTTTATTTAGTCAATTAAGTACATTTAATATTAAAATTTCATAATGTGAGGGGCAGTTTTGGGATTTTAGTTTTTCTTTTTTACTTGATACATGTAGCCCTAATTCATTATCTTTTGTATTTCTCACATAATTCTACAATCTGTTTATAAAGAAGGGAAACTAACCCCATCTTAAAGTAGACAATCAACAACAACATTTCCCTCCCAAAAATTGTCAAGGCCTTTATCCATAGGGTATGCAGGACACCATCAATCCAGATTCATCCCCTATATATACATACATACATATATATATATATATATATATATGTGTGTGTGTGTGTGTGTGTGTGTGTGTGTGTGTGGGTGTGTGTACATATACACACACACACACACACACACACACACACACATATATTATTATATATCAGCCCCGCCCAAAATATATAATATATAAAGGTTTTGTCTAGACCTTACGGTCAACAAGTCTAACTGCTCACTATAACTAATAACTATGGTTCATACAGTCTGGTTAAAGTGATTCTTGTGCTATGATCAATCAATAGTGCAGCCCATGTAATGGACAGTTTAGATCAATGATTGCACCTTTCCCAATATGATTAGCTTGTACTATCAATTTTTCTAACAATTCATCTAATGGATAGAATCATATGATCAAAGCTATTGTTGAGGGTCAAGCATAATTAAAGGTACGCGCACATGGCCACATGATGGACATTCCAAATCAATGATCAGACCTTTTATCATATAATTAATGTAGACTATCCAATTTCCTAGCTATTGATCATATTGTTAAAATCATCCAATCAAGTGATTCTTGGTAGGAAAGGGCAATAAAAGGTGGGCCTCACGAGATAGGCAATCAAGATCAATGATCAGACCATTTTCAATACAATCAATATACACTCCCCACTTCCTTTTGCATTGATCAAATGGTTCAAATCATCAGATCAAGTGATTTTTAAGACATTGTTGGAGTTGTGACCTAGAAAACCAATGTGTGAGCCCAATCCACTAGCCATGTGGATGTGATGATTATGATCTCGGTCATAGATCATGATGTTGAAGTGTCCTAGATGGACAGATTGTTGTGCCTTAGTTAATATGTAATGTTACATTAACATGCATGAGCAAGGGTTAAGTGGAGGAGCGATTCCTCTGGTTGTCCTTGGGAACGCGAGATTGGACATAACAGTCATTGACCAAGGGAGAGTTGTGGTCCATAGATCTCAATACCCTATATACCATGACCATCACATGTTTTAAGGCAGACCAATGGTAATCATATTGAAAGGTACGGCCATCCAATATGAGGAGACTGTCTCGGGTCAGGATGGATAGTCTCCACCATCGAGACAGACTCAGCGTCGGTATGCATTTGCCCTACCTCGAATGGGAGTGTGAGTGTGACATAAACAGGATCTTATTAGACCTTTTGGGCACTTGCATCGATGGATCGAGATTAACTAGTCTGGGAGCCCATCTGACTGGACTATGACAAGACTTTGATGATGTATTAGAATTTTTATGGTAGTGATCAGAAAAATCAAATGTTCATCAAGTGATTTTTCCACTGGGCCCATTACTTAAAAAGCTTTACGAAAGTTTTCAAACATTAAAGTTTTATTTTAACCATTAAAACTGTTTTGATCACTTAATGATAACTTGTGGGTCCAGATCTAATGGTCCACCCCTTGATTGACATGGATTATGGGTCTTTGGTGGATGGTCATAGCAATGGAAAGATTGGATCAAAGTACATACATGGATAAGGCAGGTTACAAGATTCCATTCATGTGTAGGGACTATTGAAAACTATAGGGTGGCAAAGTACCATAAGTAGTAAGCCCTAATCCCTCCTTATAAATAAGATCTTACCCTAGAGGGAAGTGCACATGATTGTGAGAAAGCTTGGGAGAAAAGAGAGAGAGTGTGAGAGGGGGAGAGAGATCTGCATCTCTCCCTCCTCCATCTCCTTACGCATGTTTGGGCCCACTAGTGTGGACATGTGTCACCTCAACCCTACCCTAAAGGTTAACGCAGAGCTCTCACACTCCCTCCATCTGTAATAGATTGGGGACAAACTTCCTACGTTGGAAGATTGGCATTAGCACCATTCGAGTTTTTGCATTGCGCGCGTCCTTCGATTAGGTAATTCTGATAAACCATTCATCATGGGATTTAGGTTTCTAGAAAATTTTGACATTATCAAAGACAGAGATCCTGGGATTAATTAAATCTAAATTTTTGAAAAACACCTAATTCTAATGCTTTCATAAAAATCCAACATATATGAGATCAAAGGTAAGGCCACATGATGGATGCAGCAAATCATGATCAAACCTTTTTCAATATGGTCAATTAGAATCGTCCATTTTCGTGGCCATTGATCGAATGAATAGGAATGTCCAACAAAAATGATTCTTGAGATTCATGAGAAATCAAAGGGTGGGGCTAGCATGATATTAATGGATAGTCCATATCATCATCCATGATCGAACCTTTTTTTACAATAAAATCGATTTGAACCATCCATTTTCCGGTCACTGATTAGATGGTACAAATCATCCAATCAAAGTGATTATTGAGAGGAATGTGCAATCAAAGGTAAGCCATGTGTTGGATGATCTAGATCAATAATCAAACCTTTTCTAAGATAATCAATCTAGAGCACCCATTTTCTAAGACATTCTATGGATGGTTAGGATCGTCCATGCAAGCGATTTCATGAAGAACATCAAGCAAAGGACAGGCCGCATGGTGGATAACCTTGATTAATGATCGGACCTTTCCCAACATGATTAATGGGAACTCTCCATTTTTTTGGTCATTAGAAAAAATGGTTAAGAGTAATTTGATCAAAGTAATTATTCTGCGTCATGGGCAATCAAAGGCAGGGCCAACATGATGGATTGTCCAAATTGATTATCCAACTCCTTTTACTACAAGTATAACCTAGATTACCCATTGAGGTATTGTTGAAATTCAACCTGAGAAAACCACAAGAGAACCCATTGAGGTACCAATCTATCTTTGGCTTTCTTCTCTCTCCTATAACTTCCCACCACCTCTTTCCAGTGGCGCTTTAAGGACCACCACCTAATTACATGAAATTCCAAGATACTTTGCAAACCACCATCAACAAAAATCATTGGAGTTTAACCTTCACACACTTCTCCAATAATTCCTCTTTGTTCCTAAAAGTAGAACTGTGTGACTCTCTGCAAAAACCACAATGTTCCCACAGAAGATAAATTCTGAAGAATAAATCCTTTTAGAGAGAAAAGAAATCCAACTACCACCTTATAATAAAGCCTCAACTGAACTCAGCATGGCAATGCAACATCCAACTAAGTACTGACAAAAAGGTGAAAAACCACACAGCTCAAGCAAAGGGACATCATATAAAAAGAAGATTGACCTTCTCTTCTACTTCCTCAGGAAGTACCCATCTGCCAGGGGTAAACACATCCTGTCATAGTAGGTTTGTTAGCTTTTCCTACATCAGCCCTAAAAGATGCAGTTCTACTTCTCGATTCTAATTTCTACCTCGAACACTTTTTTAATATATAAGGTCAATTAAATTGCTCCCTTTGAAAGCTCAAATTTCCAACCTGCCTGCATCAAAAACTTGAAGAGTTGAATTTAATCCCATTGATTCAACAAAATATTGGCTCAAAAGTTATTCCTAGTCCCGAATTAACATCAACAACACAAAAACCAACTTCTTGTTGCATGGCTCTGTTAAACTCAGTACCAAGCGATGCTGATATTCGATCAACCCACAGACACAGTGCAAACATAACAGACATTACTTCCACAACAGTCAAAGGCAGGGTAACAAATGGAGCCACTCGCATATGGTTTTAACCTAATCAATGGCTACCTGAACAGTATCGAGTATAACATTTATCAGTTTCCAGCAATTCAAAAAACTCTTCTAAACAAAGATAAAGAGTCATACATTTTTAGTATACAAGAAAAGGGTATTTATGTTTCCATTTTTGCTTCAATGAGGAATAGGTTCCCATAGTTGCTGAAACACATAAAGGGCAATATAAATGTCTCGTACACTTTTACAGGCAAGTGGTCAAGTAATAAGCAACCTTATGCACCCAGTAATTTTTTGAAGGCCTCAAGGGTGTTCTTCTTTTTCCCCTTTACTTCATAGGTTGTTTCTCACCCTCTCATTTGATCCTTGAAATCAAAAACTCATATACATCTGTCTCTAAAGTTAATATAGTACCAAAGCAAGGTGCTTCAACGATTCCCTCAACTCCATCGAGCAATTTTGTGGAATACATTATCATGATCCATCTAAAATTACATTGAATCCATCAATGTGTCTGTGTGGATCAGTTAATCCAACTAGCACTTCTAGATGCAATTTTGTCTTCACTGTAGTTCCACCCCACTGGAAATTCACTGCCACAAGCCCACAACCTCACTCCAAAATCCATCATCATAGACCCAATCAATCCAAATCATATCGTGATGAACCACCATCACATCCCCATGAAACCCCAAACCACATAAACAAGAATGTCCAGTGCCATTGTAGTATCATGCATGCTTGGTGATATCTCTTCATAGCTGTCAACCGCCCAAGCGCTCTCTAATTACCAATGTGCATTCTCCTCATGATACCTGCCTGCATTATAAGCAACCTTCCACAACCTACTCACTTCATGACCTTTATTGGCAACTTTTCAAGGCTATTTCCAGATATGCAGTTGTAGTTACCGGGTTCAACAAACAAAACCGAAGTGAGAGGGTCTTCTCAATGAAGATACCTTGGCAGAGTAACAACTCCTTCCATCTGATGATGGAACTCTCCTCAGCAAGTCAACCTAATTCATATACAGCTGATATTTCAAAATGGTGAAAAAGGAAATGCCATCACATTTACCTACATCCGCCCTCACCTTCAGCCTTAACAATTTTGCAATATTGAACTACAAGCATTGTTTTCGGAACGTATCAGCATCATGAATCCATTATAGGGCATTTTGGTTATTTCAGCATGTTTAGATATGGCACCATGGCAGGTGGGCACCACAGGCCTGGGGCCAATTGAAAAGCAATTTTTTTTTAAAGGCCTGAATGGATACCTAGAAACTGTACATTGAAATTTCAAGCAAGACAAGGGACATTGAAGTGCCCAAAAAATACACTCAAATTCAGCAATTTCAAAGGCGCTAAGTAAAAACAAAAAAAAACAAAAAACAAAAAAAAAAAAAACTAAAACCAAAAAAAAAAACTAAACTAAAAAACTAAAAAACTACAAAACAAAAAAACAAAACAAAACAAAACAAAACAAAAAAAAAAAAAAAAAAAAAAAAAAAAAAAAACAAAACAAAACAAAACAAAACAAAACAAAACAAAACGGCGAGGTGGAGGTTTTAAAAAAAAAAGAAACAATAATGCATTTCTCGTCCTTCTTCCAAGCGTTTCAACCAACCGATTTCCACCATTGAATGAAAGGACGCCAAAAGATCAAGCATTTCAACCTGCACATCGAATTGTTAAAAAAATGCAAAAGAAAAAAGGAAAAAAACCTGTTTCCGAAACATAGGAGAATCGTCGAGCCGTGCGAAAACCATCTTGAGAGCACGATACGTCTTTCCCCTGCTCCGCAGCAAATCCTCATCAAATTCCCACCCTAAACCGCCCGTTCATCCCGTATCGCTTGCTTCAAGCTCCAAACACGGCTCCACGGACACATATCTACCCCATCAAGCATAAAAAACCGCACAATCTCCACCAAAAACCTTCCGAAATCTTTCGATTCCAAGAACATTCATCTCCAACAGAGAATTCGAGCTCGAGTACCAACAGCGCTTCATAAGCCTTGGAATGCAAGAACGGGAAGGAGAAGAAAACCTAGAAAACCCTAGAAAAGGGGAGGAAATATCGCTGGCATTGATGAATTTATAATGGAATTTCTGCGATGAAAGAAAGAGAGAGAAAAGGAGAGAGGCAAGGGAAGGAGAAATGCGTCTTTTTTCCGCTTTTTCTTTTCCTTTGTCTTTTCCTTTTCTTTTTTTTTTTTTTCTTTATTTTTTGACCGGATTTGAAGGGGTTTTGTTTCGCTTCGGGAACTTCTGCGGTTTTTGCTGATGGTCCTGCAACTGCTGCAAGAGAAGAAGATAGAGAGAGAAAGATAACCGAGAAAGAGATTCTCTCCCGAGGAATTATCCGATACCCGACTCGCGTCTTTCATCCTTGGTTCTAACAAGTGGGGCCCAGTAATCTAGACCACTGATCTGCTGAGTCCCATCGTGGATTAACCATGCACCTAAACTCCTCCGATTGGAATTTTTGTTTTTCGACGGGTATTGTATCTCTATTTCCAACCGTCCATCTCTAGGCCACATATCTAAAGGTTAAAGTGGTTCTATGTAGGAGATTTTTAGGATATAGTACATTAAGTATTGAATACGATAAACCAACGGTCCGGATTATCAAACTATAGTCCTCACTTTCCGTACTTATAAAATCGTGTATAGGTGTAAAGATGCTGGTCGGGTATCATACAACCCCTCACTGCTCGAACGGTCGCTTTTACGAGACACCGGTGGGGCGCACAAAAAGACAATCCTTCCCCTTGAACCAGAGTTTTGTTGGCTACCGGACACGCGCCTCCATACGCCGCCAGCATGCCAACCAGGCAGATGCGCAGATCATCTGAGCCGTCCATGACGCGTCGGACCAGCGTTTTAAGATGCCGATACTCGAAAACCTGGTTGATATTCTCGTCTGGTGGGGCGCCCATATACGAGAGGAATGGACGGTTTGTCAAAGCAAGCTAACGGTCCACATTCACGTGCAGGCGTGGACAGTCTAATGAGAAAACCAGGAAACTTCCCTTTTTCATGATTACCATCACAGTGGGGACCATCTTTTTCACGGCTCAGATCTCCTGCAACATTACCAGGTTAGCACGTGTGCTTCGTGTAAAGGTGATGTGTGGGTGAGCTGCGTCCGGCGCGCGCATACCTCAATTAAGGTAAAGGCCGGGACGATAGTTTTGTTTTGTTTTTTATTTCGCTAATGAAGGATGATAGTTCATCACCATTTCTTCAGTGGTCTAATTTCATCTACGGTCTACGTGGCATGCATTCACGTTGATCTAGACGGTCCAAATCTCAGGAACTTTTTCTGATGGAGTATAAGCTGAAAATCATATTGATTCAAAGCGTTAGAAGCATTCAATAGGTGTCTATCAAATAGATGGTTTAAAAAAAGGAGTGGTCTGGATCCGTCGATTAAAATAAGATGGTTAAGATTGTCCCATCGGTGTCAATTTAAGGTTATGCTCCAGCCACAGTGGTAATCTCTTGGACGGTCCGGATTGTCGCACGTGTATGCCATATGTACGGACAATGAGACTCCACAAGTTAAAACTAGAGATTGGGTTGATATGTAGCGTCAGACAATCCGTGGGCTGAGGAGCGTTTACACACTGTACGCACGGCATGCGTGTACCAACATCCAAACCGTCAGTGTCATGGGCCCAGTAAAACAGCAGTTTCAAAATCGGAAGTCTTTTTTGTCATCCTGATGCCTGACTGACGTTTCATATGAATTTGTATCGAACTCTTTTCATTTTAACCGTCCATTCCATGGCCATCAATCAGAGAGTTAGGGTCCACTACTCAGTGTTATTTTCTTACTTCTCGCCCATCTATATTGTGAAAACGATTTGGACGGTTAGGATTTATCCAAAATGTACTGCGAATCCATACATAGTATAGATGAATCATCATACTCCGCCAGTGTCGTCGATTCTGTGTGTAAAGACCAGCTCAGATAGCGTACCGTGGAAAAAATTAGCACTGTAGATCTGAAAGCATGCTTGTGCGAGAGATCCGAAAGCAAAAGACACCTAATGGCGGGAAAACATGCCATCGCTGCAGCTTACCTAAAGAAATCTGACGTTGTTGCACAGCTGTACGAGATCTGAGCCGTTCATCAATCAGGCCTCATTATCAGTGCACTCTTCCAAAATCAAGGCACTCCACTCAACAGGTGGGCGATGAATGTATAGCGAATGAGTACTGACCATCCATTTCTTTCGTAAACCCTGCCAACCTGACAAGCATATTGACTTTATTCTTGAGTCACGGCATATTATGACATGGGGCCCACCTGATGAACCGTCTAGATGTTGCACACGTATGGCACACGAGCTTGCGCTTTCACAAGCAAGATTCTAATCATACTCTCGCAGATGGACTTGGGAGAATTCAAGGGAATGATTCGGTAGACGATGTGATGGAATACATCCTGAGGCACTATGCGATACGTGTGGACCTTAGCTTTTAGATCCGGTGGTCATCTTTCAATGATCAAAACCGTCTGTATTATGGGCCTCAGCTTAGATGGGGATAATCAAAAGATTAGAACTCTTATATTGGAATATTACACCTATATGATCATTTAACTCTTTTCCTATGAATTGGACGGTCTACTTAATCTTTGAATAATCAACGGGTTTAAGTATCTCGAGGGTTCTCTATCTTCTACTTAGGTCACAAGTTGGCATGTTACTGTAGGCATTTAAGGTAATTTGGAGGTAAACCCGTGTTCAAATGCACGCAATAGCAGTGCCGTCCATTTGGTGGGACCTAACAATATTACATTATCCATCCGATTGATGACCTTAGGAGGATAGATCGATAAAAGTCTACAGCTGACATTCAGCAGATAGACATGAGAAGGACGGCCGGGATTTTAGGCAGCCAAACCAATCATATGGGTCCCATAGATCAGAATGCCTCGAGAATCGAGATTGGGCGGGGATTGTGTAACGCCTCACCCAAGGGTATAATATTGTCCACTTTGGCTGGCCCAAGTGTCCACCTTCATGGTTTTGTTCTCGCAGGCGGAAGCGGTTAGCGAACCACCCGCAAAACGCGTTGTTTCCTTAAGGTGAGACCCCCACATATAGACAAAGATCTCGGGCCCTCCCTTTCCGATGTGGGACGGGCATCACACCCACCCCCCTTGAGAGACAGAGCGTCCCGCTCTGATTCCATTTATAACGCCTCACCCAAGGGCACAATATTGTCCGTTTTGGCTGACCCAGTGTCCACCTTCACGGTTGTGTTCTCGCAGGTGGAAGCGATTAGCCAATCACCTGCAAAACGCGTTGTTTCCTTAAGGTGAGACCCTCACATATATACAAGATCTCGGGCCCTCCCTTTCCGATGTGGGACGGGCATCATAACGCGTGGTTCGCTAACCGCTTCCGCCTACGAGAACAAAACCGTGAAGGTGGACACGGGTGTGATGCCCGTCCCACATCGGAAAGGGAGGGCCCGAGATCTTGTCTATATGTGGGGGTTCTCACCTTAAGGATACAACGCGTTTTGCGGGTGGTTCGCTAACTGCTTCCACCTACGAGAACAATACCGTGAAGGTGGACATTGGGCCAACCAAAGCGGACAATATTGTGCCCTTGGATGAGGCGTTACAAATGGTATCAGAGTGAGGGCGCTCTGTCTCCCGAGGGGGGGGGGTGTGATGCCCGTCCCACATCGGAAGGGGAGAGCCCGAGATCTGGGCTATATGCGGGGGTTCTCACCTTAAGGATACAACGCGTTTTACGGGTGGTTCGCTAACTGCTTCCGCTTGCGAGAACAAAACCGTGAAGGTGGATACTGGGCCAGCCAAAGCGGACAATATTGTGCCCTTGGGTGAGACGTTACAAATAGTATCAGAGCGAGGGCGCTCTGTCTCCCGAGGGGGGTGGGTGTGATGCCCGTCCCACATCGGAAAGGGAAGGCCCGAGATCTTGGTCTATATGTGGGGGTTCTCACCTTAAGGATACAACGCGTTTTGCGGGTGGTTCGCTAACCGCTTCCGCCTGTGAAAATAACACCGTGAAGGTGCTGGGCCAGCCAAAGCGGACAATATTGTGCCCTTGGGTGAGGCGTTACAGATTAGATACAACCCCCAGATGGACCTAACTAGAGACGGATGTTACTGTCATGGGCTTTATAGGGCCGCCATGATAGATGTGCTTTATCCAAGCTGTCCATCCATTTTTAAAAATCATTTTAGAAAATGGCCCAAAAAGGAGGCAAATCGAAGGCTCGAGTGGACAACACCACGTGAAGCAGTGGTGACAATGACCTCCTCCATTGAAACCTTCCTGGGCCCATCTTAATTTCCCATCCCACATGTTCATGAGGCCACACATAGGTAGATGATGGGAAAACATAAATATCAGATAAAACTTCTGTCACCTCAGGAGGTTTTAAATCGTAGGCATTCAGTACTCAATATTTCTTGTGTTGTGGTCCATTGATGATTCAATCTACCTCAATTTTAGATTCATTGCCTAAAATGATTTTTCAAAATCGGCCCAGACAGGACCGTCCGTCTCTAGCTAGTCTGGTCGGGTAGTACCCGGTCCCCGCCACATAAGATCGGGATCCTCAAATCTAGAGCCTTTTGAAACATCCCACATCAGTGATGGGGCGTACAAGACCAACGGCTGAGTAACGACTATTTGTACGGTCCACACCATTCCCCAGATTGGAAGAGGACGCGACTTAGCTCTTACCCGAGAACCAGCAATGTGGGTGGTACACTTACCATGGCCCACCTCGATGTGTTCGTTGTATATCTACGCCATACATCCGTTTTGCAAACTCATTTTATGGCATGATCCCAAAAAATGAAGCAGATAAAAATGTAAGTGAACCACACGACGGGAAATAGTAGTCATTGAACGGCCACCATTAAAACCTTCCTAGGACCGACTGTAATGCTTATTTCCCATCCAACCTTACTAAGATCTCCGATCTGGAAGACTTTTAAAGCCAAAACTATCACAAACCGAGAACTAAATTAAAAATCTATATATTTTTTTAAGCCAATACTATCACAAACCCTTCCAATAGGTTGGCCCACCAAGAGGATTGCCTGGTGCAAAAATCAGCCCTATCTACTCATTAAGTGAGCCACACCATAAAAAATCCCAGCCATTGATAAATATCCAATCAAAAGCATTGTCCACTCAGTAAGTGGCTGTTGCTCAGTTTTCCAAATGGTGATCCACGTGATGGGGCCAATCCATTGGATGGGTTGGATGTCGTGCATCACGAAAGGTTGGAAGTTATCTGTTGGTTGGACCGTAACTTAATAGTCCAACCGGTTGGACTTGAGACCTCTTGGTTACCAATGAGCGTATATGCATTGCACCAGGTCTGCTAAGCCTGCCAAGCCCCCACACACACGTAAAAGGCAGCCCATTTACATGCAAGCACACGTGTCGACGTGGCATACATGAAATCCATGCATCCATCAGGTGGGGCCAGATGCCCTTCCCAGAAAATCAGGCCCTTCCACTGCTAAGGCTGGCTACAGTTTATGAAAAAAGAAGGAAACGTCTAAACAATAGAATCTCAGTTTTTGCCACAATGGCAGATGTGGTGGCCTGTAGATGTGCTGCCTCATACATGCATGCTTCAAGGCCTAACCCACCTTGTTCTAAGAGCATGGCTCGAACACTCGCTTACCTGACTCGAAACTTAGCCGAGTCGACTCGACTAAGTGAGATTTCAAGCTGAGTCACTGTCCGGTGGTACTCTCAGGAGTTTCAACACCTGGTCAAGGGTTCGAGTACCCATAGGTGGTGAAATCCCACTACGGCGTGAGGATTTGGGGGTGTGTGCGCGTGTGAAAAAAAAACTGAGTCACTGGGGAAATCGGTACTATGCATGACGCAGCATGACTCGAACCGAGTTACTCGGTTTCTGAGACAGGATTTTGTTTTTTTTTTTTTTTTAACTAGGTGGGGGAAGGGGAAATTCAAACACCTAACCTCAACCAAGCAAAAGCAATGCCCCTAACCAATGAGTTGTGTGTGTTTTTGTTGATTTAAATTACATTTTATATCACCTACAATAAAGTGAACTGTTTTAGGGTCCATTTGGTTGCACCAAATATCATAAGATTTCATGAAATCTTGTGCCAAATTAGACTGATTAATTATGAAATATTGTGAATCATGATATTTTGTGCAACCAAATGCACCCTTAAGTATCAATTACAATTCTTAATATTTTCAATTTGAATTAATTAAATATTGGGACGAGTCGAGTTGAGACTGGTCTTCGAGTCAACCTGACCCAGCTGAACAAAGAGTCAAGTCTTCCGGTTTTGAACTCTTATGCTTAGGGCCCGTTTGGATTGTAAATTGCTTAAGATAAGCCACAAGTAGCTTATCTTAATTTCTACTCATTAAGAAGATAAGTATGTTTGGCAAACAACATACTTATCAGCTTCTCCTCTCTTTCTTCTCTCCTTATGCCTCTCTTCAACAACTTATGAAAAGTAGAAAAGCTAAAAAAATTAACTGAAATGATTATGTACTTTTAAGTAAAAAAGTTACTTAGAACTAATCATTAACCAAACTTACTTATCTGAAATAAGTCACTTATCTACTGCTGTCAGTAGAAAAGGTAAATTATTTGGTAGTATCCAAACGGGCCCTTAGTGACCTAAATGGACGCTGAGATGATAAAAAATTCATCGGAGATGATAGCTTCCAACTTGAAAAGAGAATATAGATATCATGGATGATAGTGTTACAAAATCACCATTTACCCAAACCGGTTTGTCTCTGCCCTCGATCAGATCACAATAGACCTCATCAGACTCTGGAATTCCTGCAACACGATGCACAAAATTCCCTTTTTTGTCAATTCGTTACACATTTACAGTCTCCTACAATACAATCATTTCAGTTTCCATAGCTTTTTGCTTGTGAGATCCAACCCGTTCATCATCCAGGCTGATCACGTATGTGCCCCAGACCAAGGTCTGCTCATCAGCATGGGCCACCATACAGAAAAATGGTTTTAGAAGGAATGAACAACAGTCAACACAAAGCCCATCTGATGATTCGGCCACCCAGTTTTTGCCTAGATGTACATTGCCTTGCCCACCTGATGAACAGCTTGGATTGCGCAGACTTGAGCCATATCAAGACGTGCCACATGTGCCTTGATGTAGGATTATCAAAACTCAATTGCATTATCTAATCATTGCTATGGTCCTATTCAAGGAGAAATCTTTCATCAAAGAAATCATAGTAGTTGATGGAAAGCAGGATCCCCACCTGCCAATTGTGGGACTTTAATGGTGGGGAAATCTAACATGTGCACTCTGCAGTGTTACCTGTCATGTGCTCCTACAAAGATAAGACAAACAGTACAGTAGAATAAGCTTATTCTACAAGTGTTCCTGTGGGGGGACCACCCAGGTGTGATATGACATCCAACCTGAACACCAGGATCACCCCAAATGTACCAAAAATCAGGCGAATCCAACCATTGGGTGGGCCACCATGTGAATTTGGAGGTTTTGGATGACTGTCCAATTTTTTCTACCATGGTGGAGCCTACCAAATTGGGTATACGCCATCAGACTCAGCGTTAAGTAAGCCCCACCATGACGATGTGATGCCCCCAAAATATCAGCTTACACAATGATTAGGTGGGCCATACCTTAGAAAACAATGGGCAACCATCCAAACACCTCCAAATTCAGGCGGTGGCCCAGATGATGGTTTGGATCGGTCTGATTTCCGGGGCATCCAACTTTCTTGGCAGGGGGATCCTGCTGTGGTTGAATCCATACACCAGAATTGGGCCCCATGTGCAGCACTAGGAGTTGCAAAATAAGTGTATTCTTTCTACAAGTAATTGTAGAGGAACCAGCCTTTAAAATGTAAGGATTAGCAACAGGCAGCATACAATGGCGACAAGACCACCTATCAGGCCACTGTTTGTCTTGGCCTGTCTGTAATGGACATGTCTGATTTTGTGGAAGCACGTTCTATAGCGTATTTCTTTTTAGGTATAAAAAATAATAAAAATAAAGCATTTCTTTTCATGTGGGTTGATGAAATAATTACCTTCAGTGCTGCTCCCGCCCATCAAGCGACTAAAGCTACAAACCATGTTGCATCACAACCGCACATGCCCCTGTATCACCCGAGAGAGAGAAGGCCCAAAACCCTACTAAAATGTATAATCCTAACTCCAAAAAGCCCATCTTCCTTGTGGGCCTCACAAGATCAACAGAGATGCCCACTTGGATCTATCCAGTTTACATCAATAGAAGGGGAGGAAATGAAACACACAAGCCCCCTTTGCCTAAGCTTCCGATTTCAGAGAGTGCCTTACACAGACAAGGTCATCTAGTTTATTGCCATCCATCTTGTACAAAGAGACGCCTCCCATTTGGATGTAGTGCTCCTGCGCTTCCTTTCTTAGGCTTTCAAATGGTAGGACTTCCCACTTGCTGTAATTTGATTTCTTACGCTTCTCACTCATGTCTGCTGATCCCGAGACTGGCCCACTGCCATCTGGTCCCGCATTGCCCCATACTTTACAACTGCCAAATGGTCCCAGCCCATCTGCCTGACCAGCTTGATATCTCTTCAGACGCAAAGCAGCAGACTGAGCACGGTTTATCACTTCTCTGCTCGGGACATCTGACCAGTCTTGTTTCCTCTTAGATCTCATGGGGGAATGGATCCTGATAACCTGCAGAAATAACCCCATCAAATCAGTGACTTAGATCTATAAAGTGGTGTGAGCATGCATGTATGTGATAGAGTAAACTGTGAGTTCTATGTTTTACTCAAACATGCCAACTTGCAGGGAGTTCATGTTGAATCAGAATGGTTGGAATCTTTTTCATACTGCCCATTGTTTTAGTAGATATGCCGTCCACCTACCCAGCTTGTTTTTTGGGCCAGGCCATCCAAAAGGGAGTACACCCACCTGATGCACGGGTCTAAGAAAGACATGAAGTTTGCAATGGATGTAAGCCATTATCAAATTTTTCATACCACTCAATTGTTTTCTTAGATGTGTGGTCACCTAACCAGCCTATTTTTGGGCCAGGTCATCCATGGAGGGGGAACCATAGAATGTATAAAATAGGTTGCTTTCAAGGTGTCTGTTGGTCTAGCAAAGCTCATAACGCATATAAAATGGGCTTCTTTTATTTCTTACTGGTTACCTATAATCATGTGGCTAGTATGAGAACTAATCAACTTAAGACATGGAGCTCATGTTGAATGTGAGTCGTCTGCAACTTCTTCATACCACCCATTGTTTCCTTAGATGTGTGGTCCACCTAACCAGCTGGATAGGGCCAGGTCATCTACAGAGAGGGGCCACCTGATCCATGGTCAGACATCTAACATATATGCCAGGTTTGCATATGCAGCCACATGCAGAGGTGTGTCTTGGCCTAGCAGAGCTCATAAAGCATATAAAATAGGCTTCTTTTACTTATGACTGGTAGCTTATGATCATGTCAGTAGCACGAGAAGACAGCTGGATAGGGCCAGGTCATCTACAGAGAGGGGCCACCTGATCCATGGTCAGACATCTAACATATATGCCAGGTTTGCATATGCAGCCACATGCAGAGGTGTGTCTTGGCCTAGCAGAGCTCATAAAGCATATAAAATAGGCTTCTTTTACTTATGACTGGTAGCTTATGATCATGTCAGTAGCACGAGAAGACAGCTATGGGGGTTGAGATGTGCTCAACACACTACAGACCCCCCCCCCCCCCCCCCCCCCCCCCCGCTGTGCAGATAACCCAGCCCAAAAAACCAGGCCAATCAATCATCTTATGATCTGTTTAGCACTCATAATGTGCTCAACACCACACCTTAACTAGGTCACACAAGCACATGTACGTCATGTACTACTCATGTAGTATCACGTGTATATATGCGAGTTAAAGAGAGGGGTATCCAAAAGGGAATGTGTTAAGGGTCATACGCCAAGGCACTCGAGAAGTTGATAATAGGCCCTCCCTTGCAATGGATTGTGCCCCTTTCTGGGGGTCGAGAAATAGCGCGTCCTGCGATAAAACATACACAAAGGTTAAAATACTTGTGTCCAAAAGGTCGAAAGATGGGGTGCTTAAAATGAAAAACAGCATTCAGGGAAAGCAAAAGCAACATCAGCAGTTCTATGCATGCAAGATAGAATTAGAATTACTGAACTGCGTGAGCTAAAGAAACGTTTGTAACAAGCGCTAGACTGCTATGTTAGTTTTGCACCAAGTAAATTGATGGGGACACATCCTCCTCTCATGTGGCACCAATGAACAACTCCAGACCATCAAAATTGTGGGACCCATCATGGATGGAGCATATATCTAAAATCACACTGATCAAGCAATCCTAACCGTCCAATTAATGACTATCAAATGGATGGTTCAAGTAAAATAGTGAGTGGACCCAATTCAATGGCATATATCTGATGGTTAATATTGTCTTCTCAATGCAATGTTTTTTAGTACGCTCCATCCACACAGTAGGGTCAGCAATTCACACAGTACAACTATGCCATTTTGTACACTTGAAGAGTCACCACCATTTTTATTTTAATTGGTGCAAACCAATATACAAATCTAGTCCTCTAACAAATATGTTTGAAGAGACGCCACCAATTTTTTTATGGTGCAAAACTAACATCGGAGTGTAGCCCTTACAACAAATATGTTGAACCCAAGAATCAGTCAGAGAGCAAGAGCCAAGGTCGCATGGGTGCGAAATCTAGGCTGTTCATCAGATAGGCCCCATGAGGTATGTGGTCTGCAAAATTATCAGGCAGGCCTCTCCTCAGGTAACTTGCACAAGTATCTCACAAGTTTTTTAGCAGTGCATTGGTCCAGCTGAGGGAGAGAGCAAAAACTGATCTTTTTAGCCAGGGCACACCCAAAGATGGGGCCTGTCAGGTGAAAAGACAGGATCAAGCATTATGCTGGCAGATGTGTAGTGAGTCCTGCTCGGAATCACAAGATTCTAAAGTATAGGGGGGGAGGGGGGAGAGGGGGGAAGAAGATGACTGCAGCTACAAGCCAGAATCGAAAAAGCATGAAGCATACAGTCAAGAGTTCACTAATAAGCTATAGACACATCTGCAGACTAAGTTAAGATGGACCTGGCAGGAGTATTTAACATGGTTGAACTGACCATTCTGTATAGCCGGGATCCACGGTGAACCCATATATGTCAACAATGTCACACATAGAGAGCGCTAGCTCTACAGATTTCATTCCAGTTCCCTTAGCACCTCTCCTTAGTACAATGCCTTGGAAAAGATAAACCGGATTTGGAATCTCCTGCATTACACATTACACAAATTGTTAACATTAGACCTTAAACAAAGGACTTTGGATGGGATAACTATTTCACTGTCATCCACTAAGCCCACAGCTCCACACATACTTCTGCATGCGGCCATGCATGTCAACCTGGCATTAGCATGGGACATCTAAGTTGATGTACTAGTTAGGTGCCACTCTGTTGATGGACTGGCCCAAAACTCAGTCCCATCCATTCACCAAGGGGGCCACACACATGTCGAATGTGGACTGTTGGCTTCTTCTTTTTCTTTTTTCGATCCCTGAAGATCAATTTTATTAAGAAAAAAACAGAAAAAGGAGAATACAAATTATCCATTAAAATATTGGATATTCATTAGCAACAGCTAGTGAAAGACATCATTGTTTAGCTCTTGTATGGCCCACCTCGTGAGTTGATTAGCCTGATCTTTTGGCCAGGTAATGTACACAGTGGGGACCACCTGATGCACAGCTGAGATGTCCTACAGCTTGGCATGTGCAGTCACATGGAGAGGTGAGTGTGGCTCTTATTTCACTAAGAAAAAAAAATTAATCTATAGGCAGGTAACAAGCCAACAGATGTATGCTGTTACCATGCATGGGATGCCAACACATTTATCACCAAGAATAATAGCAATATGCTAACGAAGTTAATATATGCTTATCAAGAAAATATTGATTATTGAGACCTAATGGTAGTGGATCTTCACCTTTATCATTGCATTGAAGTCTCTATGGGTCACACTTTTTATTATTAGCACCTCATCATCTGCGAGTGAAACATATTGGTTATCAGTTCAATCTACAAAAACAAAAACAGATTCCAAGTGACTGAAGAATATTATTGAATAAATAACATCTAAATACTAATCATCCTTCAAAAAAATAAACATCTAAATAATAATGAAGCATGTCCAAGAGCTCGCAACAAAGAGCTCTTCTAACCTTGCACAACAGAGATGGCAAAGGGACACTGCAGCACACATGCCAATATGGCACAGGCAAGCAAGATCCAGGCAATTCATTAGGTAGAGAACACCATGAACATTCACTAGCACAAAAATCAGTCAAGTCCATTCAGCAGGTGGACCATGGTTGCATGAGAAAAATGGACAGTTGGAAGTGACTGCAGGTCCTCATTTGGCATACACTTGTGGCCTATCTGATGAGAAAACTGGCCTGAGTTTTGAGCAAGATATGTTTAGCAGTAGGATCCAACTAACGAATGGCCCAGATGTGTCACATGTGTGCCATGTTGGCATGTCTGCAGTGTTACCCCTTCTATAAATACCATAGGAATCTTATACCACAAAGGAGAAGAATCTGTAGATGAGCTAATGAACAAGAGAATGGAAATACTATCAGACCCATAAGATGACTTTCTTTCTTTTTTTTGCAAGAGAGATTAGGATGACGGTAATTCTACATAACTTAATGAGAAAAAATCAACCATTACATACGTAATAAGATCAAGATGGCACAAATGTTTACAAGCACAATTACCACATTCGTAACTGAGAAAACTAAACAATGATAGTAACCTTTTGTTTTCTTTAAGAATTGTGCGAGAACAGAAATAAGAGATTGCACATTCTATTTACATATATTCAATAAGTATTAGAAAGATATGAAAGGCCCAGAGGCCAACAAGTAGTAGCAAATGCCACCAGGTTACCGAGAATATGCACAGAATAATTGGGTTTTTAGTTTGTACAAGTGAGGTCAATGGTTCTGCAATCCAGACCATTGGCCTGATGTAACCAACAATGGCTAGACCATTTGCTAAAGTTCTCTCATATGGAAAGACAATAGCCACCTATCCTGGACCTTTTCAGTTGAATGTGAAGCACTGTCTGTATTTCCATTTTTAACTTCCTCTTCGCAGGCCATAAAACTAAAAAGGCTATGATTGTCCTATCACGAAGATGTTTGAAGCGTTTTCCAAGCACAGTGACACCTAACAAACTGGTGGTCTGGATGGCCCCACTAGTATAAGCTGAAACAGGGTATGCTGTGAATATCCACTGGTCATCTAATTCCTCAATGGAATCTTCTTGCAATAGATTGATTGAGAAATTTTTGCCACAATCTGTCAGAGATTCCACCCTGAGGTTATTAACTATAGGAGACTGGCTCTGGATCCAGCTCTACATTGAAGTATCAGGTACAAGCTTTCATAGACCAAGTTCATGTCACATTTGACCATGCATGTGCAAGTTCATTGAGTGTCAGAGGTGGTGTGCATGCAGAATCGTGGGCCTCACCAGAGACCCGTAGGGATTCGATTGGTGCTACTAAGCAATCAGTTGTCTATTACCAAACAATAGAAGTTGTATGTTGGTCCCATGCCCACAAGAACAAGCTAGGCTAACATTGTTACTTCATACAAATTCCTTTTAAATTTGTCTTGTGTTCTCAGTTATAAGGTTTCTCTCAGTCAAATGCTCTGTAGGATTTCCTTTCACCCATTAAAAACAAGGGAGCTTTTAGTACAACGCTGCAATAGACTGGTGACTATGACAATCTAACACAGTACAGCGGATGCACGCAGACAAGGTGGAATTCCGTTTAACACAGAGAATGAGTTTTTTTGTAATGCAAATTTTATTCAAAGAGAGGCAATGCCAGAATCCATTAAGACATTGGATGTGTATTCGCAGCATAAAGCTCATTTTTAATGGCACCCTCCAATCCTCCATAGCTACCACTTACCACATCAGCTATGGTGTTATGCCTCTAGGTCTGAGAACATGGCTAAATGGCACATTAAGTGACCAGAGCAAGGTCCTAAAAAACGAGGGCCATCAAACAGATTGCTAAATGTTTTGGATGCAAACCTTCAAAACTTCCAACTCCACTCAGTTGGAATCATCCAAGCCCGCTAAAACATGAGCGTGAAATATATACTTGAGATTACCATGAATAGAGAAGATTGACTAAATCATTTCACTTGGTCAAACAAAGAATCCTACTCCTATTCGTCATTGGCTAGGTAGTTTCCTGTCGAGAGCTAAATAGGAAGGGAAGTTCTTCTCAAGAGGAACTATACAATCCTTGACCTATACAATCCTTGACCTCAGGATATGTGCACTATACTTTGTTCTTCAGTTTGAACAAGTGAGGCCCATGGTTTAATTACCTGACCTTCTATTTTCTTTTTCTTTTCTTTTCTTTTTTTTTTTTTCTTTTCTTTTCTTCTTTTTTTTTTTTTTTTTTTTTCTTTTTTGAAAGTTTCTTCTCAAAGAATCTTACTCTGATTATTCGTTGGCTAGGTAGTTTGACCATTGACTTGGAGCACTAAAATGGTTCCATGATTTGCTGAAAATCCCCCCAATATGACAATCCTATCCTTCCAATATGTGGGCTGAAAATACTGCCAGAATTGGAAATAGAGCAACTCTCCATACATAACTGAAAAAAGGCCCATGATTGGCAGCTAAGATTTACGGCATGACCCATGCAAGGTGGGGCCAAAATGACCAACAATCTGGATTACTGAATCCCACTTTTGGGGATCATACAATTATTCTCCTCTTAGGTTCCTTCCTGCACTACTCCAGTCTGCTGTCAAAGTCTAACAAAACTATCAGATAGCCCCCAAGCTAACGCTATTGGTTGAGCAACTTAATATAAAGTTGTTTCTCATAAAAGCAAACAAGCATGCCAGGAGGGCCAGGACACTTTAAAAGCACTTCGAACTGAAGCACTCAAAGTTTATAGGAAATAACAAATTAAGGCAATGCCAACTGGAAGGTTAGAGATCACAATGTGTCAATGCTGAAAGGCACTAGGCATGCCTTTTTCTTTCTGAAAGGCATTGGGCATTCAGCACATGTAGGCATTAGATTTTTGCTACAATGCATGACACTATCATAAAGTTAAACAAATAGGAAAGTGATTACAAGCTACACACTGATTAAGTAACCAGAAATTCAACCTCACCAGATCCATTAAGAATAGTAACCATGTTGCGGGCTGCACCCCTAACTACAAGACGGAAGTCCCTCTTCTGTCCAACATATCTTGCATATTTCTGCATTGTGCACACCATGGCAATCAACAGTAGGTACTTCCGAAGACAAGCCCATTTATCATTAGAAAACAAATAAGACCGAAAAAGCCACAGTGAAATTACACAGCTCAACAAGAGAGTCAGTATATGATAAAATGATATTTAATAACCCCAGCCCGGCAGACCCAGTTGACCTTTTTCCTGGGCCTCGGCTCTCGTTCATCTATAGGGCACATTGGGCTCATATAGGGGGTTCTCCCTGTATTCTCCACACCACTTCAATAAATCTTACTTTGGACGGCATTAGCCTAAATCACACTAGGTTACTATCGCTCGCCGAGAGCCAGTGGGTGGAAGTTTCAGTAAGATCCACTCCATCCATCAGATACGCTGCCTCACGTACACCATGGAAACCAATAATCATGATGATCGAATGCTCACCATAGGTAACAGTTGGGATGGGACGTACACCATGATTTAGAAAACCAGTTTTCATGGTTTGCTTTGCTGCCTTATGACCCCAATGGCTCAGACTGCATGGTTCTTTTATCAACAGCTCCTTCAGATGACAGTCACGATGAAATTGTTTTTTTTTTTTTGGCGGGGGTGTGTGTGTGTGTGTGTGTGTGTGGTGGGGGGGGGAGGTTACTTCAATTTTATTAAAAGGGAAAGGAAACTACAAGCAAAGCCACACCAAGCCAACTGGTCCTAGAAGAGCCATCTGCTAGACAACATAAACTATATGGGTAGATCCTAGAAAAGCCATCTGGCCGGTTTGATGAAATAGGATCAAATTAAAGGAGTTGTTCTGCTTCCAAAACTGATTATGTTGGAGCTGATTTTAGGGGTATGCTTCAATGCTGGACTGGTAGATCACTGAATTTATGCAGTCAATCTAATGGTTTTGTCAGTGCCTTCCTAAATAGGTTGCTTTCCTTGATTCCTTCTCTGGAAACTCCTTTGCAAGTATAGTTGCGTGAAGTGTCGAAGTGGAAACAGATTCATTGGGGAAGCAGAAAAGTGTCTGTTTTAGAAAGTTATCAAGCATAAACAGCTAGGAAGCAGGAGTCTAAAGGATCAAGCAAATAATTTAGAAGTTAATATTCAAGATGCCAATACATTGTACGTTAGTGCTAGGTTCATGTGCATCACTCCAATACATACTGTATATGTACAGTTTCATGTATGTACTCATAATGGAATTTATATATGAAATGATGAATGTTATTATTGTAGACCTTGCATGGTTGGTATTATAACTAAATAAATAGAAGTACAAATATTGCACTATAAATATAAATTTGCATTAATTTAATCAATAGTAAGAATAAAGAGCCATAGTTTCAGGTTGCTGAAAATAGCAATTTGGATCGCAATGAACCATAATCAGAAACGCTTGATCCATAACAGAAACATTGAGTAAGATTTTATTTTTATTTTTTGAAAGGTGATATTTTATTAACCAGTAAAAATTTAAAAAATTAAAAAATTAAAAAGGAACAAAGGAAAGACTGACCAAGCGAGACAAAAACAGAAAAAGAAGAAAAAACCTAAAAGAAGTGGTTGAGATTATAAAGGGCATTGTTTGAGAAGTAGTTGTACCTGTTTTCTAGGTAGATTGGCTTCACTTATTTGGATTACCAATTACCCTGGTAATGTAAAGGAAAAGTATCATCATCACAATTTAACCACCACCAAACCAAACACGGGAATCATTGATCAGATGCGGATGTTTTCAGTAAACAAGTAAAGGAATTTGTAATCATTGCACGTTTTCCTGGCATTACCGTGGAAATCTCAAATCCAAACAGTGATTTGGCATTACAGTAGTGAAAAAATGACATCGTTATGATTTTACTGCCGATAAATCAAACATGAGAATCGGTGGTCAAATGCAAATATTGTCAGGTCAGGAGATAGGTAAAGGAATTTGTAATCATTGCACTGCTCCTTTACATTACCATGGTAATTAGTAATCCAAACAGGCCCGTAATTGTCATTGTTAATCCTCAGTTGCCAACCCTCCCTTTCTATATAAATAAGATGAACCCTAAAACCCCCTCCCTAAACCTCTAAACCTCCTCTGCTCCTCCTCCCTTCTCTCCCTTCCACTCCTACTTCTCCTTCTCCTTCTCCTTCTCCCTATCCCTCTCCTTTTGAATGGTTGAAGAAGAACTGTGATTCTTCTTCTGAACAGTTGAAGGATGCATTATGCTTTTCCTTTTGGGTAAGAGGTTCCTTTATGTTCTTTTATGTTTATTAACTAAGGTGGCAGAGAGGATAGAAAACCAGTACTAAGTGGTTGGAATTACCTCATTAACAGGAGCTTCATTGTCTCGAATAACTGCATCATGCCCATCAATCTCTTGCCCAAACTCGGTCTTTAAAAGATCCCCAGAGTTTCCAACAACTGCACACTTCTTAAACTGGCGAGGATGAAAAGGAGGCTTTGGTGGCAAAATCAAATTAAGGTGCTCCTCACAAAGAGATCGATTGTAGCATTTATCTGAGCCCCTACAGGCAAAAAGCCAAAAACACAAAGTAAATTCTTGATACCCGCCAAGCAATTTCCTATTTGAACCTGAATGCAAACCAGCAATAAATAAAAAATAAATAAACGTATGTGTTTAGCATCATACAGCTGCGCAATCCTTTTTGCTGCATATTCTAGCCATCCATCTGGTCGGGCATCTAAATACTCCCTTGTCAAGACTGTCGTCATGTTACGGTACTGGAATTGCCCATAGCCTTAGTACACATGATTTCTTCACAAAACAACTTCCAAAGCTGAGAGGAGAAAAACTAACCTGTTCCCATAATAGAATAGCCTCACAAACGTCATAGTTGTACTCTAAAGGCTCATAAATTTTGAACTGTTCATTGTACTGTGAAGAAAGAAGTTCAGATAAAATTAGAGAAATATAGCTTAGAAATCAATACGAAAACATTATTTCAGTAAGTATTAAATAACGCTCGACCAGCGTATCTATTGTAAACTCTGGCTTTCCAGGATGATTCAATTATCCGGAATGTCCCTATAATGGACCCCATTGTTGACGGATCTCCCGTATGGGAAATCCAAACCCTTCAACAGCTAGACAGATAAGAGACGGCCAAGAAAGAAAAAACAGCAACAGTTGGGGGTGCAAAGAGATATTTGCAATCATCAAATCTAGCAGATTTATCACCACAGTTTGACAAATGACTCACTTATGCCCAAGCCATATCAGTTTCAGTAAGGACGGGACAATACACCAGACAGAAACAGGGACCAAAACGACCAGGGACTGACAGAGAACCAAGAGGGGGCAAATTATACCAGTTACAGTCATGCAAGTCGCACTCAAACCACTGTTTAGAACAGTGCCCGAGAGTGGATAGGGCATCCACAGTGGGTCCCATCATATCAACTGTTTGGATCAACTGAAAACAAAAGCATAATATAGATATTCTTCGCCAAGCATTGTAGAGTACCCATTATTTTAGTAGTAGGATCCTCAACCGAAGGATACGCAGTGTACTATGTCCCTCGACCTATTCAATTGAGCCCGTATTCCAGTTCCATATCATCTGTATGATGGACACGCCATAGCTGATGGATCACACCCCGAAACTCATCACGGCAGGACAATCTTAACCATTTGACCAGCCAAAAAAATATAGCAAAGATCCAGCTTCATCAAAAGGCCAGGGATATTGAATGGCTGGGATCATCCAATCTAGGAGATATCGGGCCCCGGTCCATCCGTGGCAGTGACCTTCATATCAAATCAAAGTCGGATCACCAAACCACTGGCCCCACTAGTACAAATCTGAAATGAAGCCACTATACGTCCCCCATCGAAGGATCATCCATGGGCCCCACATAGCCTCCAGTTAAAATTCAAAAACAATATATATATATATATATATATATATATATATATATATATATATATAATATATATATATATATATATATATATAAAGAAATGCATTGACTGGCCTTCAAACAAAATTAGAGATCAGTGCCTAACCCAGGTGCTGTTTGTGCCCTCCGGAAATTTGAGAACCAACTTGCAGTGATCTACAATGTGAGCAGTCATTCCAAGTCCTCTGCTTGCCTAATTACAACTTCAAGGTTAGTATACATTTACAAAGCAGTCCTCAAAGTACAGGGAAAATGAAACTGCAAAGAGCTGCAGAAATACTCACTCCGAAGCCACTGCATTTCGAAATTAAAAAATAGAACAGATATATAAAAGCAAACGATTGCAATCAGACCTAAACCCTAGTTTGACACCAGATGCGGAATTCAACCAATGCCACAATGCAAATGCAATGAAGCGAAAACAGAATACACCAATGACGAGATGTACGTTCTAGGCCCGAATTACAGGTGTGTATGTCTGGACCGTTTATTTGGTGTGTTCCACCATGGACAGGCAAAGGGCAGTCTAAAAAGAAAATGGCAAATGATCCATGGGCAATAGGAATAAAAATTTCAGGGAATGGTGGGCCAGGGTTGTCAGATGGAAGAGTTTTTTCATCCATCGTCCATCCACGGTACCAGATGATCACCCTGCATTGCTGAAGAGCGGGCACCACCAGTACGGAATCCTGGCCCAAAGGAAAATGCAATAATCCATACTACAAAGCCTCAAAATAAAAAATTCAAGATCTACAGAATAGCCTCAGTTTGAAAAATTCAAGATCTACAGAATACTCATTAGAAATCCGCAATATTCCGAAGAATTCTTTTCCTAAGGATACACCCTTTCTTTCTACTTCGGGTAATCCAATAGCACAATTTCGTACTGATTTAGAGCCGAATTCAGAAGAAGAAGAAAAAAAAGTGCATTTGTCAGGTGGGTACATATATCAAATTTCGTCTGCGAACGGCGCTCAGACAGAAAAATCAGATCCGACGGTCCAAAACTCACCACGCATTGCTGGACACGAGACTGGAAGTCAGAGAGAATTAGAACCTCTTCCTTCCTACTCAGATCTAGCTTCCGGCTTCCTGTAATTTGAAATCCGAAGTATGAAAATGCAGATAAATCGGAGAGAGAGAGAGAGAGATCAGGGTATTTTGGTCATTTCCATACCGGTGAAGAAGGAGGATTGAATGGAGAGGAGGATGATACAGAAGCAGACGACAGCGAAGACGAGAAGGAGAACAGTTGGTCGCCGGTACGAGCCCTTCCCAGCTTTCATCCCTACCAGTGGCGCGAGTCGGTCGAGCGCATTTCAGACGCGCTTGGTTTTAATCTCTACTACTCAAAAAGAGGCGAACGCGGATTCGGTACTACACCCGCCCGTTCTTGGCTACGAACTGGCAGGGGCTATGAGGGGCCACTGTGATGTATGAGTTTTATCCACACCGTGCATCCATTTTTACATATCATTTTAATTTGGTGTTACAAAAATAAGGTAGATCTGAGCTCATGTGAACCACACCACGGGAATCAGTGTTGTTGATGAAACCCACTGTTGAAACCCTCGTAAGGCCACTGTTATGGTTAATTGCCATCCAACCCACTTATAATGTCACGTAGACGATTCAAAATTTCTTTGGCCCTGTAGTCCTGAGCCTAGAATTTTCCTGATTTTAACCTAAAATGATATGTAAAAATGAGTGAACAGCGTGGATGAAACCATACATCATGATGACCCCTCAGAGCTCCTGCCCATGTCTAGGCCAATTTTCTTTGCCCATCCTAAAATGAGCTTGCAAAATAGATGGACGGATTGGATTTCTCACTAAATGGTGGGGCCACTAAGATGTTTGTGAGAAATTCATGCTGTTGATCTGTTTTAAGAGATTACTATTTTAGGACGTTTAATCAAAAATTGGTTGTATACGGCACTCACGAGTCACGATGCTGGAGAAGACGGTGGGCATTCACTGAGCACCATTTAAGCATTCTTACAGCCATAAATGTTTCATATCGTACTATCTTTTTGGAGTTTTCCAATTTGGATAGCATATAAACATTAAGGTAGACCCTAGCAAGGTTTTTTCTGTAGTAATTTCTTTTCCCAATTTTCCCTCTCATGTGGCTTAATTGAGTTTTATATCTAACTCATTTTTTGTAACACATTCTTAAATGAGCTAGCAAAATGGATAAACAGAACTGATTTCCAACATACATTTAAATGGGACCCACTTAACATCCTTTGGAATGAAATCCGCATACATCTGAGTTAGGACCTGTTTGAGAGCATGGGTTTGGAACCCCCAGGATTTGAAATCCTCCCTTGTGTTTGGCACTCTAAAGTGTGGATCAACTTTAATCCAAAAGTCGCTATGTATGGTATATTTACATAGGTTTGATTTAATTACTAAATCAACTTTAATATCTCTAATTAGTGAGATATGTAATTTTTGATACAGTGGTTGTGATAAGCCTGCTGAAATATATGTTTTGCCTAAAATCGATGAAATTTCAAGTCTCGTAAGGCCATGAGCACAGGATCGTGTATGAGTTACTAACCAACGATTTTTAATCATTGATTTACATGGACGATGTTTGGACAGTGCTGATCATTATTAGTGGGTCATGTGCCCAATAGAATGATAATATAACGACACACATGTTACACTTACAACTATTGAAGTGATTTTAAGTATAATCCAAGATCTCACCGTGGATTTGAAACCCCCTCGAACAAGGGATTTGGAACTTACAGTTACTTTACGCTGCCACGCGCGCGCGTATATAGTACGCGTGCACGTACGCCCGCGCGTAAGCGCGTACGCCCGCGCGCGTTTATAGTACGCGCGCCAGTCAACAAAAAAATTTAAAAAATTTTATTTGTTGTGTCCCTACAACCAGTCATAACCTACGCAAACAGAACAGTAATACAGGTAAATTTGTATCCCGTATGGAGCCACGTCGCAGTATAACCGCAGTCGGGAGTCCCACCTAGACCTTGTCCGGCAGATGGCCAACCCCCTAGAACTAGGTATTCTCCTTAGCTTTAGGAATTGCTCTAGCCCATCATAGCCAACCATGGATTTGAAACCCCTTCAAATCCCCTCAAAATGACCCCTTAATTATTATTTTATTTTTTTTAAGCATACCCATCGTTGGTGAAAATTCCCTCTATGTTCTCAGCGCACATTCGCACCTTATACTGTTTCTGAGCCTTTGTGGCACACGTGTTGAGGGGCTACATGTGTATGTAATCTAAGTACATATCAAGGAGGGCACGCTTTATAGTCGTGTTGGCTAATAAATCCACTAAATTTACTTATTGCGTGGACATGAGAAACTATTTATGGCTTCTGTTTAGACACTTGGATGATTCCATGTGCCAGTGAAATTTCAATAGGAAAAAAGAAAAAAGAAAAAAAGAAAAGAAAAAAAAACAACTTATTGCGTGGACATGAGAAACTATTTATGGCTTGTGTTTAGGTATTTGGATGATTCCACGTGGCAATGAAATTTTAATAGGAAAAAAAAAAAAAAAAAACTAACTAGAGATCTTTCAAATGTACCTAACAATGATACATGTGTCGTGTATTCCACTCACTCAAATAGCAAAGTCAGCTATTTTATCAGAGCAATGTCGTGACCAAAAATAAATATTAACCAAAATATGATCAGGGAAATTTGTAGATTCTCAATTAATTAATAGTTCTGTCAATTGGTATAAATTTGGTTGAATGAATCAATTTAGTCTTTGAACAATTTTATATATGTTCTTGATTGATTAAATATTAGGGTTCGATCAATCGAGATAATTTGAAAAGGCCAAGTTAGGTATGTGGACATTTTTGTCTATTTTCAATCGAATTGAGTATGTGGTGTCGATCGATTGAAGGTTATCGTTCAGAGTCGATCAATTAAAGGTCCAATTGACGACGCACACAACTTCTATGTAAGTACACAATTATGTTTCTAATTTCGAAACAGGTTATATAAACCATATTATATGTGGGATTAGGGTATTATAACGTAGTGCTGGAGAGAACTAGAATTTTAAGGAAGGAAATTCGTCATTGGAAATGAGAGTTTTGAATTCGTAAGTTGTTTACTCCTGTAATTCTCTATTCACGGTGGATTGTTTATCAATTGGTGTTGCGGTGTTTTCTCGTTGTAGCTTTTTACATAAAATCATCATGTTATTTGTGATTGCTTGATTTTCATCTCTCCATCCGCATGTTTGATTCGTATTTAAGGTTGTTTCCACGCCTAATGTGTGCCGACTACGCACAACATAAGTTTTATGTTGGTTATTTATATTGAATCCAAGACATGGAGTCAAATGGATCGAATGTAATATTTGAGATGACGAAGTTTACAGGTAAAGATAATTTTGAATTATGGAGAATAAAAATAAAAGTCCTCTTAATTCAATAAGGAGTGTCGTAGGCACTTATTAGCAAAGCGACACGTCTTAAAATAATGAAAGAAGATTATCGGGACAACTTAAAATAAGAGGATAATTAGCACAATTCAAATGTACTTGCTCGACAATGTCCTTTATAATGTTATTTGTGAGATAACTACTGTAGGCTCATGGGCAAGGTCGAAGAGCCTATACACGATGAACTCACTCTATAATCGCCTATATCTAAAGAGACAGTTGTACACTAAATATAGTGGAAATGTCATATTTTTTTGAAAACATCAATACCTTCAACAAACTAAATTGTAAATTGACAGGTGTGAATGTGAAGATCAACAAAGAAGACGGAGCTCCAACATTGTTGACGTCCCTTCCAAATTCTCAAAAAATTTGGTGGATATTATGCATCATGGTAAAGATGCCTCGAACTTCAATATCATTACCTCCGTTCTTAAGTCAAAGCAGTTGAAGAGGAATAATAATGGAAAGGTAATTTTAACAGGACATTGGTTGTGAGAGAGAGACCATTTAAATGATGGAATGGTAAGCCACAATCAAATCTAAGTCAAATGATAAAAGGAAGTTGGAGTGATGAAATTGTGACAGAATGAGACATACGAAGAAGGATATACAAATTTTAGAACCCATAGAAATTATAATTCAAATAATTTACCAAAAAGAGGTCATTTTAACTGAATCCAATAAAGAGACAAGCGTTGTGATGTATTATATGTTTCCAAGGTAAGATACTTATATAACGAGTGAATTTAGAATGTGAGAGCTTCGTATCACATGTGTCATAGTCGGTGTTGGTTTGCTCCTTATAGACTGTGCATCCGTTTGCATTTTAAGATATATTAGATCATCCAGATGTAAAGAAGGGGACGGTGGTGACATCCGACGAGATGGATTTCTCGAACAATAATTAAACATGAGTCGGAGTCGAGTTTGCTATTGGGTGAAAAGCGTTCTGGATCGTTAATAGTAACCATTCATCACCGTTGTTTCCTGTGATGTCGTCAACCTTAGATCTGGATCTACTTCATTTTTGTATCCATAGGTTAAAATAAATTTTAAAAACGGATGGACGGCATGGATATACAACACATGCATCAAGACGGGCCCCACAGTCACGGCCCGACCGAAGCAAGTGTTTCCCCGACCTCACCGCATCCGTAGTCCTAAGCATCATCACACGCCGTCAGAGTATCAAATGGGATCCACCCGGTCAGAGCACCAATGTCTGATCCCATCAGAGCACCAACGTCTCTCTCTCTCTCACATCCTCAGCTCTGTTGTTCTCTCTCCCCCCTCTCTCTCTCTCAACTGCCCGGCTCCACCACTCTCCCTCTCCCTCCCTCTCTCACCTGAGAAGGTAAGCCCTCGTTTTCTTTGCAATGAACAGATGACATTCTCAAATGGGCCAGGCTCTTTCTTCTTCCTTTCTTTTATTTTGTTTTCTTCTATATATATATACATTTCTACATGGTGGAAACTATTTGAGTGTGGACCCGCACAGCGAAAAGATTCAAGAGGTGATTTACTGCAAATGAGCAAGGGAACATTGGCATCTGGACCTTTCATCTTGTGCGGCCCACTGTGATGGTTCTCTGCTTGTATGTTCGGGCCGGTCCATCCTTCCGTCGGGCCACACTGGTATGAGAAGAGCCGTAGGGTTAGGACAAATCAGTACAGGTCTTACGTGTGGCCCAGCTGATGTATGGACTGTGTCTGATTTTTGAGAAGGGGCATGCTCGCTGCGAGCCCCACCTGAAGAATGGCTCGGATCTGTCATGCATGCGCGGTGTTGGGTTGCATGTGAGTACTTAGAGCTTCTCAACAGACATTCAACTGGGCCATACCACTTGTTACTGTTTTCATTGGCTAGGATTAGACGTTTGTTCTTCCGTAAGTGGCTTGGATTAGATGTTGGAATGTAAGGGTTTTGTTATTTGATTATGTTTTTTTGCCTCTGATGCTTTCTGTGTGGTATAAACAGCACCGTATTTTTGACTGTGCTATGCCCCTTTTTATTGATTTTTTTTTTTTTTTTTTTTTTTTAATCTCGAAATGCTGAGACACGGTTGGGATTAGATGTTATTTTACAGTGAGCGGTCTGGATTAGAGGTTGGGAAGAGGGGTTTTTATTTCCCTTTGATGCTTGCTGTGTGGTATGAAGCAGCATCGCAATTTCAACTGGGCCCTAGCCTTTTATACCACTGCCTCTTGAAATGCTGAGGGTTTCAGTTTGTACAATTGGGGGCCGTGGTTCTCTCATCCAAGCCGTAGATGTTGTGGCTTCTGCTGTGAATGGCCCATGTGCAAGAAATCTCCCGGGTGGAGGGGTGGAAAATTCCAACATTAATTAGGTGGTTGACAAATAGGGGAAGCAGATTGCGTGGTGACCCTAATACGGCATAGCTACATGGTGTCAGGACTTTGCGGGGTCTACCTTGTTGTATGTGCTTTATCCATGCTGTTTGCCAGCTCATTTTAGGGCATGAGCCCAAAATTGAAGCATATCCAAAGCTCTAGTGGACCACACCACAGGAAATAGTAGGGATTGAGCGCTTGCTGTTGAAAACTTCTTGGGGGCCACAGAAGTTTTGGATCAAGCTGATACTGTATGACCTTATGAACAGGTTGGATGACAAATAAACATCACCACATGTCCTAGAAGGTTTCAACGGTGCTGTCATTATCCACATTGTTTCCTGTTGTGTGGTCCACTTGAGCTTTGGATTTGCTTCAATTTTGGGCTCATGCCCTAAAATGATATGGCAAAATGAGATGGACAGCCTGGATAAAATACACATACCGGTGGGCCCCACAGAATCAACATGGTGTTGGGGTCACCAAGCAATCCACATAAGACAAATAGGTGCTCAGAGAAAAACTAAAAGCAACAGCTCACATCCAACAGAGAAATGGCCAAATATCAGATGGCTCGGATCTCCAAATCAGGTGATTTTTAAGTGGATAGGGCCTCCCCATGAGGCCTATCATATCAACAAATTGGATTACTGAATCATGGGCCCACATGTACAAACTGTAGACTCAAACTTTATGAACTCTCCACCTGATTGTGTTACTATTTTTTTTTCCCCTTGGCATTTTGAGGAATTATAGGGTCCTTAGCTCAAGGCTTTGGACAATACAGTTGTGGTCAGTTAACCACTTGTTCATTCATTGCCCCATTGTTTGAATGTGAAGGAGGAGACAATTGACCACTTGTTCATTCACTGCTCCTTTTCCACCATTGTACGGTCGGGCATCCTTCGATTGGCCAATATGTCCTGGGTGATGCCTTCTTCGATAGAATCTCTTTATCCAACTTGGCACGTTGGAGGGGTAGGCTGTATGAGAAATTCGAGATGGAAGGCTGTGATGTTGGCTTCTTTGTGGTCAGTTTGGTTAGAAAGTAATAATAGGTGCTTTCGTAATGTTAAGTTCTCCCGTGAAGGTGTTTGTAGCAGCGTGTTGTTGTATACAAGGGAGTGGGTCTCTTGATTGTTGAGTGGGTCCGGGTACCCTGTTTGTAGAGTTTTTAACGGGCTCGAGTGGGGTGGCCTGTGGGATGCAAGGGCACACTTGGGGTGGGCGGCCCGTGTGAGGCGGGAGGCTTGTGTAAGGCGGGATGCTTGTGTGAGGCAGGCCCTACCCATGTGAGGCAGAACCCATGTGATGTAAGGCCTACGAGGAGTTAGGCCGAGGTGCTAACCCATGAGTTGTGGGGCCTGGGCTATGAGATAAAGGGATTTATTTGTCATGCTCTATCAGTTCGAACTTTTAGAGCAAGTGGTTACTTGTCTTACATAAAAGTTTCTCCTTTTTTTTTTTTTTTTTTTTTCTTCTTCTCATTTCTAACAACTGGGGCAAATGGTTAAGTGATCTGGTCCATTGGTCGGCCAGGCCCCATTGTGGATGGACTATGCCACGGACATTCCCTCCATAGGACAATCCTTGCCTTCTGATTTGTATCTGACAGTTGAAAACGGAAATACATCAATTGTCCACATTCAACTGAATACCCAAGATTGGTTGCTGTGATCTTCCAATCTAGGAGAGTTTGGGCCATGATCCATCCACGGTTGGACATATCAGATTAGTGATCTGGATTATCTGAGCAATGGGTCCCACTTGTTGGAAAGAAAACCAAGCACACCATGAAAAAGATTATGTAATTCTCTTGCATTCTGCCTTGACTTTATCATCATTTTTTTTTTATAACATTTTTCTCTTGAATTGCCAACACACTCCACTCTCCAGATGCAGCACACGTGCACCTTGCAAATGCGTGGGACATTTGAGCAGTGCACATAAGGCTGCTCATCCTATGAATTATAAACATATGTAAAAATCAGGCAAATCCAATCAGTAAATGGGCTACATTCACATTGAATGGTGAACAATTGGCAAGTTTTTTTGGCTCATACTATCAATTCATTTGTGAGTGGTTGGCCCCATGTGATGAGTGGTCAAGCCCGATTTTTCATAGAATCGTCTTTGAGATGGGGCCCAGCATATGCACCGTTCAGATGTCCCACACATGCCAATTTGGCATGTGCACGCTTGTAATGTTGCTTGAGGAAGGTTTTGGGTGGGGTGGGACTGGCAAGTGATTGGATTTTAGATGTTCGGATGATGAGCCCAGATCCAATACACAACTTTGTATGTGGGCAATGTGCATCTAAGTCCATTGAAGTACATTGCATGTTTTGTGTGTCTAAGTGCAGTTTAAGTGCTTCAGAGTGCATTTGTAGGTGTGTTTATGTTCATGTAAGTGCAGTTTAAGTGCTTCAAACTGCATTTGTAAGTGTGTTTATGTTCTTCTAAGTACAATGTACTTCAATGCACTTATATACACTAAAATGCATTTAGATGAACATAAACACACTTACAAATGCACTCCGAAGCACTTAAACTGCACTTAGACACACGAACATTGTAGATGTAGAAAGCTTTGCATTGGATCCGGGCTTATAAATGATTTTTATTTTTTTATTTTTTTAAAATTATGTTATTATCTTATTCTTGGATTGTTATTCTGCCTCGCAATCTATACTTTCCTCCTTTCCTTTCACATTCTCATGAAATGTTCAGACATTCGACATCCATGGCTTCTCCTCCCTCCAATCCGCGATGCCGACGAACAGGCACTCCAAACTGGCGCTGCCCTGAGATGGCATTGCCAGGAAAAGCTATCTGTGAGAAGCATAGGTCGCAGTCTATGCGAAACTACTTGAAGAAGCTACTTTCTAATGAAAAGGATGACGAATGTGAGATCCTCAGCCCGAAAAATAACCAATCAAAGGGGAAGGGGAAGAGTCCGAATGGGGATGGCTCAAAAGGGAAGAAGAAGAAGAAGAGTCCGAACGGGGATGAATCAAAGGGGAAGAAGAGGAAGAGTCCGAATGGGGATGCATCAAAGGGGAAGAAGAGGAAGAGTCCGAATGGGGATGAATCAAAGGGAAAGAAGAGGAAGAGTCCGAATGGGGATGAATCAAAGGGGAAGAAGAAGAAGAGTCTGAATGATAACAGTTCAAAAGGGAATAAGAAGAGTAGAGCTGTGGAAGGAGAACGGGATAAGGTCAGAAAAAAGACGGGAAGGAAAATAGAAGATGGGTCTGGGAAAAAGGGGCGTGTTGAGAACATAGGCATGCATTCGGAAGGATCTCTGGTACTAGATCCTTTGTTAATGTCTCCACAAGCAAAAAAGGGTTTGCTTGTTGGAAATTCTGCTCTTTTGGAATTATTGAAGGGTGGGACAGGAGATACTGCAAAGAGCGCAGCCCCAAATGCTAAAACAGAAGGAACTAGTCAGGAGTCTCCCACAATGCAAGATCAGAATCTGACTTTGTCTCCTCAGTTCATGGCTCGCAGAAGTCGTATCTTCGACTCCCTACCTCAAAACCCGCACTATCTTCCTCTTGCAAGCTACAATAGGGAAGTTCGCAAGGGCATTATTGTGGGGCTTGACATTGCTTTCGTTGCATTGTCTGAGAAAATCCTGAATTTGAATCCTGAAAATTTCAGGTATGAAATTGGCGATGTCATGAAGCAGTTGTCGGACTTGGAACAGATGGGATACAATGTGCAGAAGCTGAAGGAACGGTTGGATACCCTTCGAGGGATCCTTGAGCGCTACTTTGCTTCTGAAGAAATGGTTATGAACTTTGAAACTGAAGCCAGAGCTCATGAGCTCAAAGTAGGCAGTGCTGAAGATAGAATTTCTGCATTTGCGTCTCGTATTTCCGAGTTGGAAAAGGAAATTGAGAAGGTGAAGTCTGAAATCAGTTCAGCAAGAAATTATTTGAGCAATGGTAGATCCGAAATCGAAAACTTTGTGGCGCAGGCAGCAATCGTGAAGAAATATTCTTGCAATTTGAAGTCCGAGTTCATTGCTACAGCTCAATCTCCATGGTAGCGATGCTTTTTTGTGGCAGCTTGAAAGCATCTTGGTGAGTATTAGTGAAATATTCTTCTCCTCCTCCTTGATTTTCAGATCCTTCAAAACACTGGAATGCTTGAGTCAGATACTTGGGGCCCGTTTGGACACACCTTCAAAAAGGATGTTTGACAATTGACACCTAAACAGTGTTTCGAGCCAGCCCCAGTTTAAGCCGTGCATTGGAATTCACTTTCACGAACCTCGTCTCATCTCTCTCATCTCCCACTTGGCAAAAAGGGCATGCAAAAGCCGACCTGACTGAAAAAGCAGGCATGAAACTGAAAACCCTTCTTGCCGAAACTCCCTTTTGCAGGAGTGCATCCAAACAGGCCCTTGGATCTTTGTGTGGTGATACTGGGATTTGAATTCAACTTCAGCTATTAGTTAGTAGAGTTTTCCTATGCCCATACACATGTACCAGGCAACTCATGTAACAGGTCCGGCTCCATGGCTCATTGGTAGATGGACTCTTTTTCAACACTAAGACCGGGGATCGAGTGCCCATGTGGTGTGAGTGGGTGTGTGAGTGTGTGGGGTGTGGGTGTGTGTGTAAAGAAAGAAAAAAGAAAAAAAAGAAGGCAACTCATGTAATGCCATCACATGACACATATCCATCATACCCAATCCATCTACCAGTGGCATACCACTATCAAGATTTCCTGGCCCACGAATCAGTCGGTCTACTAATCAGGTTAGCCAAACAGATCTTCTGCTGAAGAAAATCTGGCTAAGTTTTCTAATCTGCCTACCCATTTATAAACCCACAATCCACCTGATGAGTGGACCAAGCAGATTTTTGGGTGAGACCATCTTCAAGGTCAGACCCAACTGGTGGATGGCTTGGATTCCTCACTCATCCATGACTCTGGCACACATGATGGTTTATTGATGGTAAGCAAACCTCTTGTTTGTTAAAAATTGTAGGAGATTGTGCGATTTGGACAATAAATTTAGGTTCTGATATTGTTAAGGGTCTTAACATGATTTTACTTGTGCAGCAATCAATCCATGCTGTTCCTGTATCCTCAGAATTTGGACTTTCGAGGATCTGCTAAATCCAATCCTTGCTGTACTGGGACCCACATCAGCACTTGGGTAATGTAGGCTTTGTTATATATGCAACAACTGTTTGTATTGAAATCCTTATATATGCATACTTCTCTTTCTACTAGAGTTCTAGAATTTGGAATGCTAATGTATGTGTAGATACTCCCAACTTCAGCTGCTAGCTTTTCATCTTGCGCCTTGTTTTCTGACTTGCATGTACCTGCTCACATTACACATGGCATACATGTGTGTCAATCCAGACCGTCTAAACTGTGTGGTCATTATGGATGGAGCATAGCCTGAAAATCACACTGATTGGTTGATCTTTCCTTTCTGATTTCGCCTTTCGAAGAAACTGTTCATTCTTAGGACTAGATTCAAATGTTAAAATGGTGGGTGATTTATCACCCTCACATGATGTAAAAACATCCAACCATCCAATTGTGGATTGAACGTTCTCTATTGAATCCCACTGATCTAGGCAATCCTAACCATCCAATTAATGGCTATCAAATGGATGGTTAGAAACAAAATAGTGACTGCTCCAAATTCAATGGAACAAACAGATGCTTAATACTATCTTATCACTGCAACTTTTCAGTTATGCTCCATCCACAGCTAGGTCAACAATTTGGACGGTCTGTAATTGCCAACCTCATTACCATTTAGATATGGGTGGCCCCATAATGGCTGTATCAGATCATTATGGCCCTATATCGGCCTGTTACAGCCCCCTGCCAACCCGGCCGAGTGATTTATCACCCTCACATGATGTAAAAACATCCAACCATCCAATTGTGGATGGGGAACGTTCTCTATTAAATCACACTGATCTAAGCACCATCCAATTAATGGCTATCAAATGGATGGTTAGAAACAAAATGGTGACTGCTCCAAATTCAATGGAACAAATCAGATGCTTAATACTATCTTATCACTGCAACTTTTCAGTTATGCTCCATCCACAGCTAGGTCAACAATTTGGACGGTCTGTAATTGCCAACCTTATTACCATTTAGATATGGGTGGCCCCATAATGGCTGTATCAGATCATTATGGCCCTATATCGTCCTGTTACAGCCCCCCGCCAACCCGGCCCAGTGATGGCCGTTGCAGCCCTGTAACGGTCAATTGTTTTAAAGGAAAAAGCTGTCTCGGTCCCGGATCAGATCATTATGGCCCTATATTGTCATTCTTTCAGAACAGGCGTTACAGCCTTGCATCGCATATCAGGTCCCACCATTATTGTTATGTAACTGTTTTTTAATACCATGTGTCCAACCATGGCATGCGTATGGTTTTCGAGTCGCTACCATATTTGAAATGGTGCATAACTAACACAGGAATCTAGCCATCATTCCTATAGTAATTCTTAGACCCTTTTCCTACCCCTGCAGTTAGGGGTGCACATGGTTCGGTCCGTTTATGGGGCAAAACCGGAACCGAACCATTCCCAACGGTTCTAGGAAAAGTAGAACCGGAACTGGACCTTTTGCACCCTAGAACCGAATTGGAACTGGACTGTAAAAAACCGTTTCGGTTCCGGTTCAGTTCTATGGTTCTGGGCTTTTATAATCCGGCCCAATTGCATGTTTTTTTATAATCCAGCTGAAGCTCCTGTACTGAAAATTTTCACATAAGAGTAATCTTGTCATGGTTTGTTTTTATGACCCTTTTGTGTTCCCAAAATGTTTTTATGACTACTTTTTACAGTGTGGTCCACTTGATCTTTGGACCTGTCAACGATCTAGTCAAATGGAAGGACGGTTTGGATATAACACACACCTTATGATAGGACTCACAGAACTGGTGTCTGGTACACTAGCCAGCCAATCCACGACACACTAGCCAGAAGTGGATCAGCTGGTGTACCACACACCACCTACCCGACTGGTGTGTATGTGTCGTTTGAAGAAGAGTGCCGTTGCTCCTCGAGCACTGGGCTGTACCAACGGTTCAAAGTTACATGGGACCCACAATGATGTATTTATTACATCCACACCGTTCATTCATTTGATAAGATCATTTTAGAGCAGGAGCCGAAAAACAAGTCATATCCAAATCTCAAGTGGACCACATCATAAATAGCAATGTGACAGTGACGTTTATTTTCCATCAAATATGTTCACAAGGTAATATAGACATGAATGAAGAGGAAAAACAAATATCATATTGATTCGAAACTTCTCTGACCCTGAACTCACCAAAACTTCTCTGACCCTGAACTCACCAAATGGTCGTATCGTTTGGATATAATACACACATCACGATGGGCCCACAGAACTTGGTGACGTCATCATACCAGCCAGCTAGGTGGTGTGCTGCAAGCTATCTGCCCCACCGTGCTGTCTGTGTGACATCCACTCTGACCATCTGTTGCTGGTGATCTTCATGGTAGGCCTATCACTCATAGTAAGGCCCACTAAATGGAGGGTCCGGATTGACAAATCAGCTTGAAGATTACTTGTATTGGTTACCCCACTGTCTTCAATCTGCGTGAAAGTACAAGTTCTCAGGGCACGAGGTTGGACCACCGGACCCGAATTTTGTCTTAGAGGGAAGACAGTGCAGCCATCGTGATGTCTTTGAGAAATCCAGTCCGTCCATCGGTTGCGGTCTGTTAGGAGAGTACGTGGTGCGAAATTTAGGCAGATTCAAAACTCAAGTGGGCCATACCGCGGGAATCATTAGAAATGGGGACTCACCGTTGAAACTTTTTTAAGGCCCACCATGATATTTATTTGCCATCTAACCCGTTCATAACGCCACACGGGCAAACATCAGAATATGAGCCTGGTGGTAGCTAAGGAAGGTTTTAAACTTTTAATGGAGGGTGACCTCTTCCCCGCTGTTTCTTATGGTGGGACCCACTTGAGTTTTAGATGGCCTTATTTGGTGAAGTGAGTTGGAAAAATTGATAGACAGAGTGGATTTTACATAAACATCGTAGTGGCCCACGGAGCATTTTGTCCCGCGTGCTGACACCATCACGCACTGTCAACTCCCGTCGGACAATTGACGCTTCTCTTCTTCGCTGGTGTACCACACACCAGCTATATAGCTGGTGTAGATACGTGCGGGGGGTGTACATCGATTCAATCGAGTTGAGCAGAGGCCAGATAGACTCGGCTTTAACACCGGCTGACCTCAACTTGAACATGGCTTGGCTTGGTCCTCGAGCCTGACAAGCCAGCTCAGCTCAGCTCAGTTCGGTCAATAGCTCAAGCCAAGTTCAAGCCAAGATCGAGGCGAGTTCACTGTTAAGCCATTTCCACAAACACCTTAACTATAGCTTCAAAACCCCACAAATAGAGGCAATCTTGGTGATGGGATTTGTCAATTTCTCTCTGCCCCGCACGACTCCACCTTCTTCAGCTCCACTCACCTTCTCTCCACAGCCCCACCATCCATACGATCGCATCTCCTTACTCGCCATCACCTACCAACCATCTCAACAACCGCCCTTTCCACTCCCCAACAAATCTCATCCCTTCATCACCACTTCCACAAAACCCCACGATTGACGGCTGAAGTTGCAGTTCGATTCGAGTTGGATTTGAGTGGAGTCGAGTTGGACCTGCTCGAACTCATTTTCGAGCTCAAAAAATTAACTTGACTCGGCTTAAACTCAACTTTGAACCGAGTTGATTCGAGCTTTTTCGAGTCGAGTCGAGCAAGCTAACAGAGCTAGTTCAGTTCATGTACACCCCTAGATACGTGTTCTATGAAGACCAGCGCCGACAATCCTCGACCTCCCAGTTGTACCAACGGTTCAAAGGAGATCAAAGTTACATGGCCCCACAATGATGTATTTATTATATCCACACCATTCACTCATTTTTCGAGATCATTTTAGAGTATTAGACAAAAAAATGAATAGCATCCAAAGCTCAAATGGACCACACCAAAAATAGTAGGAAGGATAATGATTTTCACTTTTAAAAATTTAGTAGGGCACACCATAACATTTATTTTCCATCAAATCTATTAATAAGGTCACAAATACATAGATGAAGAGGAAAAACAAATTTCATATTGATATCTGGAACTTCTGTGGCCCCAAAAGGGTTTCAATGGTATACGTTCAATCGCCCATTGCTTTTTGCATTGTGGTCCACTTGATCTTTAGATCTTTCTTATTTCTCGGCTGAAGATTTAAAGACAAGCTCACCCAATGGATGTACGATTGGGATATAACAAATACCTTATGGGACCCACAGAACTTGTTGACGTCAATACACCAACTATATAGCCTGTGTATGGTACATCAGCCAATCCGCTTCCCGATCCACCAAGGTGGGTGGGACACTGACTGTGGGGCCCACTTGTTTGTGGACACTTGTTTGTTTAAACAGGGTCATTCAAGAATTTTCAATGTTAACCGTTTAATAAATGTCGAGGAATCTGATAATCAGACAATTAAAAATAAAAATAAAAAAAGCTTAATGTTTGGTTCATGGTGCATCAGGGAGCCATGATTTAAACCGTTTAATTTGAAAAATGCTTTTATAAGTAATTTGAAAGTGCCAGCGTATCATCCATCTAACTCTCCCGGAGTATTGAAGTTTTTCTTCTTCTTCTCTCTCTCTCTTAAAACGTCATCTCGTTTTGATGTCTCGCTCTCCCTTCTCACTTTTCCGAAGAGCAGAAGAACCGAGGGCTTGAAAGTTCAGACAAGTAAGCCCTCTTTTTTTTTTTTTTTTTGCCTTTGCATGCTATGTTACTTCATTGTTTAAACAGAGCTTTTCCTTATTATTATTATTATTATTATTTTTAAAATTACTTTTTCCTCTTGAAATGGTGGGACCCAGTTGAGTGTGGGTGTGAAGAATCAAGAGGTGATTTGCTGCACATGAGCATCTGGACCGTTCATCTTGTGGGGTCCATTCTGAGTGTTCTCTAATCCGATGATCAGGGCGGTCTATCCATGAGAACAGACGGATTGTTAGGAGAAAATGAGTACGGGTTTTACATTTGGCCCAGCTGATTTATGGACCTAGACGGGTTATGTTTACCTCGGGTCCCACCTGATGAATGACATCTATCTGTTGGGCTAAAAGGTACTACCAACAAAATTAAAATGAAATAACGATTCTGGAAAAAAAAGAAAGATGGAATATAGAAAGTCCTATCATGATTTAATATAAAACCAGATTTCTAGACAAGTCCGAAGGTCCCAACTGCTTCAACATGCGAACCACTTCGTTCACTGTCCGTTGGTTTTCTTCAGTTAAGAAAACCCTGCATGGTATTGGTAACATGGATTGTAGAACCCGAATCAATCCACTAAGTATCATGAAGAACATCAACCATATTAGATTCATAACACTAAGGAGATGAGATTACCATTTTTCTCAATCCAATTCTTATAATTGGGGCATTCCTTCTTTAGGTGTCCTTTCTTCTTGCAGAAGAAGCATGTGAGAGTGTCTTTATTGCCAAATTGATTAGTTGGCATTTTCTTGTACTTTTTTCTTTTAAAGAGTGCATTTTCTCTTTCCTGTATGTCCCTTTCCATGATCACTAGATGTTCCACATTCAATAGGCGGGGAGTTGAGTATGAAGTGGACAAGACATGTCTCAAACATCTCTATCTCTAGGGATTTCAGCTGGGCTGCAATATTCCTCATTTCCATAATGTGCTTGTGCACTCCACTATTTCCATTGTACTTTGTGGTTGACATTTTAGTCATTAGGGTGCTGGCCAATGCCTTATCGGAACTCACATACTGTTCTTCAACAACATTAGGACATTCATTTTCCTTAATGCATGCTGGGCTAGATCCCTGAATACCTTTTCTCACATGGATCTTAATGAGCATTAAGCTTAAGCAATTAGATTGCTCCCAACGCTCATATGTGACCCTTTCATTTGGCATACTTGATTCCTTAGGGACAGGTGGTTCATTCATATGGAGTGTGGAATCAAGTTCTATACATCCTAATGTAAAGAGGACTTTTTCCTTCCATTCCGATGAATTGTCACTTCTCAAAATTGGGATAGGAGATGATTTATTTGACATGAAGGCAGATGGAATAACTGCAAAATTTAAATAATAATCATGCTTACTTGGGTGTTTTTTTTTGAAAAGTGACGAAGATTATATTAAAAAAGAGAAGATAAACAAAAGAAGAGAGCGGGGCCGCTGAGAGGGCGGACCACCTAAGCTCCCAAGAAGAGGAGATTACATCCCCTTAGAGAGTCTACACTAGTAATCCATTCAGACATAGATTTTTTAGCTCTGTTCGCAACAAACTCAGTTGAGTTAGAATCGTCTCTAAAACATCTACCATTTCTTTCTCCCCAAAAAGTCCACCAAATAGTGAGAATGGCTATTCTCCAAATTGGAGTCCGATGTTTACTAAGTTTAACCCCATGCCAAGCCTTCAAGAGACGACCTGAAGTGTCTGGGAAGCACCATGAAATATTGAAGGGGTTTAAGAGAAGAGACCGGATCTGATAGATAAACGGACATTGAAGGAACAAGTGGTCGACCGTTTCTTTGGCAACCATGCAGCAGAGACAAACGTTGGGAAGGATCATCCCCTTTCTTCTCAAATTATCAACCATGAGCACCTTTCTATTTCTTACCAGCCACCCAAAGACGACTATCTTAGGAGGGGTTGCGTACTGCCAGATGTGAACTGTCGAAGTTTGATCTTCGTGAATGGGGGCTGAAGCCAGAAATCTGTAGAAAGACTTGATAGAAAACAGTCTCGATTTGTCAACTGTCCATGCTACGTTGTCTTCCGATGACAGGTTTTTGAAATTCTATCAAGGGGAGACGTGAACTCTGCAATCTCCCTATCATGGAGGTTTCTTCTGCATTCCAGATTCCAAACAATGTTCCCGCCAGATAGAGAGATACATTTAGAGACTGTAATGGCTTGATTTGGAACAATGCGGAAGATGTTTGGAAGTTCCTCTTTAAGGGCCACATCACCCGCCCACCTATCTTCCCAAAATCAGACCTTATCTCCCTTACCAATTTGAAAGACAATGTTTTTGAGAACTTCTTTTTTCATAGCTAGAATACCCCTCCATAGGGCCGAGGCTTAGAGAGACGAATCTTTGGTCCACCAGCCACCCGATGAATACCCATACTTACAATTTATGAGTTTGTTCCGAAGGTGTCCCTTGTCTGATCCAAGCCTCCGCACCCACTTCCCTAGAAGAGCCCTGTTCATACTCTTGAGGTCTTTAATCTCCACTCCACCTTGAGTGTGTTTACAGACCTCCTTCTAGCCAACAAAATGGAATTTCTTATTTTCCTCTCTACCATGCCAAAGGAAGTCGTGTCTAGATTTCTCCAGAATAACCAAAACCGCCACTGGACATCTAAACATGGACATAAAGTACAGAGGGAGATTTGCTAAAGTCGATTTGATTAAAGTAACCTGACTTCCAAGGGATAAATATCTGCATTTCCAAGTGGCGAGATATTTATCAAACCTATCAATGACCTTATCCCAGAGTGCTTTTGGGGGTTTACCAATGCACAAAGGAAGGCCCACAAAAGATGTCGGGAGGCTGCCTATAGAACAGTTGAAAAAATCTGCGAAGGAGACAGTCTCTTCCCGACCCATGTTCACCCCGAAAATTTTGGTTTTTGCCATATTGACTCTCTGGCCAGAAACCACCTCAAAGCATATGATCGCTGTACGCAGGTTGCCCGCTGATTCCCGATCTGCTTCGCTGAAAAGAAGCGTGTCATCCGCAAATTGGACATGAGATATCGGGCTATCCATACCTTTAATTGTGACTCCGCTAAGAATACCTGCTTGCTGACTTTTAATTAACATTCTGGATAGAGCGTCCGCTACTATAAGGAAGAGGAAAGGCGATAACGGGTCCCCTTGACGTAGGCCTCTGGAACTTTTAAAGAAGCCTCTTGGGGAACCATTCAGAAGAATTGAGAAGTGGGCCGAACCGACGCACTCCCCCATCCACTTTCTCCACTTCGCCCCAAACCTCATATGGAATAGCATATACTGGAGAAAGCCCCAATCAATGTGGTTGTAAGCTTTCTCAAGATCGAGCTTGCATGGAATGGACTTCACTTTGGATCTATAAGAGGAGTCCAAGCATTCGTATGCTATCGAAGCGCTGTGTTATGAAACATTTATAACAAAAATGTAGAATGCCAACCCATGTTAGCAAATCCGGTAGCAAAAAATTACTGCGTCATTATAACCCTCTTGTGGGCCGGGGTCCCATGCAAATGATTTGCTCAATAACTTTATAATGAGACTAAACGGATTCATGACATCAAAATGAAAAAGGTCCCATGCAAATGAGCATTTAAAATAATCTTCTTCTTTCTTTTACACATGCATTCACACCACTGTGGTTTTGCACCCCAATGGGTACTTGAAAGTTAAACCCATGACCTTGTGTTGAAACTCTTGTGAGTCTACCATTGAGGCATGAGTAAGGACCCCATTTAGAATAATCTTCATATTAATGCATAATCCATTATCCTATTTCGATTAATCCATGAAATTTGATGGCCTCCTTGTGATGCCAAGCCACCATTTTTCAAGGGATAATCACAACTATTGATGCCATCGTCTCTAGAATAGTTACATACATATTGGGATGTAATTTGTGATTGAACATTGTCATGGCTTTGTGGCTACTTTATATGCCAATCAAATGTTCAAACTTTATAATGGCATCTAAAAGGTCAATAATTTATAAATTAACTAAATTAAAGTCAATATAAGATTTTGAACTAATATAGAATTATAAAAACTCAAACACATGGCAATACATTACGATAGAGTCCCTCTTGTAACTTTTTGTTTGCAAATAAGTCCCGGTTAAAATTCTGCACAGTTTACAGTAGTGTGCTCACTATAATTTTCTTTGGCACACAGGTCCTGGATTATGAAATTTACAAACAGCTCCCTGGAAAATTACAGAAAGGTGCTCCTGAAAAATTACTGAAAGGTGCGTAGAACTAAATTTTAATTACTGCTCAACCCAAACTATAATAGAATAACATCCAAATGCACCATGGCCATTAGATGGGCCTGAATGGGGCTCGGCTCAATCTAATTAGGACGAAGTCCAGTTTACCTTTTAAGGTTCAATCTTATATGCATTTGGTTCAACTTTAAGAAACCTATGAATTATCTTATTTATTTGTAATTTTGATTCACTCACAGTTTTATTATAGAAATGGGTCAAGTTAATTAAAATTTAATGACCATACTAAAAGGAGCTTAGAAGATTAACCATAGTAATCACATCAAGGTAAGAAAAAAAAGGTACGAGATCTCATGGTTTTTACATCAAATTGCCCTAAACTAATAGACAATGAATTAATATATTACATCACCATGAACTCGAATAAAATACACCATTAAATAGGTGCTTGCAATGAAAAATTTAAGCCGTGAGATTTTAACCTAAAACCCTTTAGAAAACAACCAAATAATACTAAATCATCAAATCCACTAATAACAAAATAAAATCTCAGTCCCATATCCTTATGGAATTTTTTTTTTGAAAGATAACTCAATTCATTGAAAGAGGAAAGGAAACACAAAAACAAAAGAAACAAAAGCCTGCCGAGATGGCAGACAGCGGAAAACAAGGGAGAAAAGAAAAAATAAAAAACAAAAACAGCAAAAGAGAGACACTACATCCCCAGGAACATCAGATCGCAGTCTTTCAGCTTATCGTCACTGGAGGCCTACTCGATAATACAATGCTTGGCCCTGGATATAACCTTCTGAACAAAGTTGGAATAGTCTCTAAAGCATCTCCCATTCCTTTCCTCCCACACGGACCACCAAATTGTTAGGATAGACATCCTCCATAGTCTAGTAGTAGTCTTGCCACACGCGACTCCATTCCACTGGTGGAGCAGGAAATCAATTGAATTAGGAAAACACCAACTCATGTTGAACCGAGGAAGAAAATCCGACCAGATTTCCGAAATGAAAGGGCAATGAAGAAGCAGATGTTTAACAGATTTCTCATCCCACATACAGCACAGGCAAATGTTAGGTAAAATCATACCTCTTCTTCTGAGATTATCAACAGTTAGGATTCTCTGTTTGCACACTAGCCAACCAAAAGCAGAAAACTTAGGAGGCACAGGATACTTCCAGCAGAAATGGGGGATACGGCTGTTAGATTCATAGTTGCTGTTGAGCAGGAGATTATACAGGGAGCGAACTGAGAACTTACTGGAATTTTCCAGGTTCCAAATGATGGAATCAGCTTCTGAAGATGAAGGACAAGAGGCATGAATATACTGGAGAAGCTCTGCATACTCGTTGATTTCTCAGTTGTTTAGATTGCGACGACACGTAATGCTCCAAGCGTTACATCCAATGTTGCCAGTGTAGCAATCTGCCACAAATATGCCTCTATCTAGTGAGAGTCTGAAAATGTTAGGAAACAAATCTTTTAACCGCTGAGAACCTATCCAAGGATCCAACCAGAACCGAATTCGCTCTCCATTGCCAAGGGGGAAGTTGGAATTGCTTAGAATGACCTTTTTTAATTTAGATATGCCTTTCCAAATGTATGAAATATTGCTGGTAGCCCCTTCTTTTGTCCGCCAACCATTCTGAGATGTGCCATATTTACCTTTAATAATACGATTCCATAGACTTCCACTTTCTGATCCAAGTCTCCAAGTCTCCATATCCACTTGTCGAGCAGAGCTTGGTTCATGATTCTTAAGTCTTTGATCCCAGCCCCACCCAACCGAGTATGACATCACACGTCCTTCCACTTGATAAGTTGGAATTGTTTCTTGTCCTCCTTGCCATGCCACAGGAAATCCCTCTTTATCTTCTCTAACGAGGCTAACACAGTAGCAGGGCATCTGAACATAGACATGAAATAAGTAGGAAAATTGGAGAGGGCTGCTTTGATGAGGGTGAGCCGCCCGGCCAAAGACAAGTATCTGCATCTCCATCTGGATAGGTAAGACTGAAATTTGGATACAATCTTATTCCACTGAGCTTGAGGAGGGGGGCGAATACCTAAAGGAAGACTCACAGATGAAGAAGGGAGAGAATCTGCAGTACAATCCAGAATATTCGCCAGAGTTGCTGATTCCTCAGCGTCCAGATTAACACCATAAAACTTAGACTTTGCAAGATTGACATGCATACCTGACATAGCTTCAAAGCATCGAAGAGAGGTGCAAAGGTTGAAAATGATTTCTGCATCGGCTTCAGAGAAGATGAGGGTATCATCGGCGAATTGCAGGTGCGTGAGAGGCGAATGGATACCCTTCATGGAAATACCTCTAAGAATACCTTCCTGTTGTCCTTTTGATAGCATCTGAGAGAGGGCTTCCCCAATAATGAGGATCGAAAAGGGCAGACCATGGGTTCCCTTAAAGAATCTCTTAGGGGATCCATTAAGCATGATCGAATAATGAGCCGAATTTAGACAAATAGAAATCCAATGACACCATTTGCTGCCAAATCCCAATTTTCTCATCATGTATTGTAAGAAATTCCAATCAACATGGTCGTAGGCTTTTTCGATGTCCAATTTATATAAGACACTCTTCTGATCAGAGCTGTGGATTGAGTGAAGGCATTCATTGGCTATCATCGAGCAATCGGTAATCTGTCTACCAGCTATGAAGGCATGTTGATTAGCGGAGATGATGCTTCCATTATCTTTTTAAGCCTGGAGGAGAGAACCTTAGCTAGAATTTTGTACAGACTTCCCACAAGGCTGATCGGCCTGTAATCTTGGATAGATGTAGCCCCGACAAATTTCGGAATGAGAGTTATGAAGGTAGCCCCCAGATTCTTAGATAATCTGCCCCGGATGAAGAATTCAGAAAAGAACTCCATATGATCCTTCTGAAGAAGATCCCAAAAGGTTGGTAGAATCTGATCGGAAAACCATCAGGGCCCGACGCTTTGTCACTGTCCATAAAGTCGATGGCGAGCTTAACTTCTTCAATAGAGAAAGGAACTTCGAGAGACGCCGCTTCCTCACTAGAGAGTCTACCCATGACCAGCCCATCCAACCGAGGTCTAGTCCATAATTCACCCTGCAACCGCTCTCTGAAATGGGAGATAGCTTCCGTCACTATTGTCTCTTTGTCTTCAGTCCTCTCCCCATTCACAATAATGCTGCTGATCTGATTACTTCTAGTCCGTACGTTGGCAATTCTATGGAAGTAAGCAGTGTTTTTATCCCCTTCCTTGATCCATTTGACCCTAGACTTTTGTTTCCAAGAAATTTCTTTTTCTAGGGCCTTGGCGGAAAGAAGTTGGATGAGGGAAATTCTTTGGGCCATAATGTCTGGGGTTAACGGTTGGATTTCTGCACTAGCATCGATCCTCTGCAGCTCTTCAAGAATGGAATCTAGCTCCTGCTCTCTGACAAGAAACTCCTATTGGAACCAGGCTCTCAATCTGCATTTGAGACGCTTCAGCTTTTCCATAAATCTGAAACCAGCGAAACCTTCAACCTGGGCTTCTTCCCATCACACAGAAACTTTCTGATGGAATCCCGCTATCTTGAGCCAAGATAGGTCGAATTTGAATGGTTTGGGCCCCCAATTAGTGTCTTCGAGAGAGAGCTTGATAGGCTTGTGGTCTGAAGTGGTTCTAGGCAGCGCAATTTGAGAGGAGAAGGAGAATAGGTCCATCCAATCAGCAGAGAGAAGAAATCTGTCGAGTTTGGAGTGGGTAGGGGAAGCTCTTCCATTAGTCCAAGTAAATTTTGAGCCTAGGAGTGGAAGATCGATCATCTCGTGTTCTTCAATCCAATTAGAAAAAGCGGCCATTGCAGGGGAGAACTTATTACCGTGCGATTTTTCTGAAGGGGATCTGATGGCATTGAAATCTCTTGCGAGGCACACTGGGCCGTCAATAGGCCCGTATATGGAGGAAATAAGGACAGTAGCTCCCGACAAAGAATGAATCAGCGAGGCAGAAAGGGAGTAGGAGCCGGTCCAACTATTCTGGATCGTCCAAATAGAGGAACGCCAGGCAAGAAGGATGCCACCAGTCCTACCTTGAGCATTGAGAGCGATCCATTTGGTATCCGAAGCCCCCCATAATGTACCCAAAAGCTTTTCATCGAACTGAGTCACCTTAGTTTCCTGTAAGCGTATGATTTGAGGGTGCTGACGATCACAGGAGTCCTTTATGAGGCGTCTCTTTTGCTTGGACTCCACGCCTCTCACATTCCATGAGATAATGGTCATTTGGGAACAGGACTTCCCCGGGTTCCCATGCCCCTAATTGGAAGGTCAGGGAACACCACCATACGCTGAAGATCAGCGCCACTGCAAGATTGGGATCGACGGGTACGAGGAGACTTAGAAGACGAGAGAGGGCGACCTCGGGCTTCCACGCAATGAAATATAGCTAGGTAGTCGTCCGGGCAGTCGCCGAAAGATAGGCCCAATTATCTGCCAACATGGCCCACGCGTCGCGAATCCATTTTTTGTTTTGAATCTTTCGGAATAATTTTTCACGATCTGTGTCAGCCGCACTGTTAATCGGGATATCTTGAGGAACGGTGGTTGTGCCATCTTGAATCTGGAGAGGTTCCGCATCAATAATCTCAATGTCCGGGACTTCCTGAAATAAAGTAAGGAGGCCGTGATCTGATCTGTTTTCCAGGGTGGAGAGAGAGGCAGAATATACCGAAGTAGGAGAGGAAGGGTTATATGAGAGGATCGAATGGCGGTCGGGTTCGATGTCAGGATCGTCGGTTGATCGGCGCGGCTCTTCTGCAAAGACTGAGAGGCCCATAGGTTGAGACTTACCGTGAGGGTGAGGAGAGGTTTGATGAGATAGGGTGGGAAGATGAGGAGATAATGGCGGCAAGGCAGAAGGCGATAAGGGTAACAGGTCTCGGATTCTGATTTCTCTAATATCAGGGAGAACGTTGAGGTTAAAAGACGTAATGCCTGGTAGAGTAATGAGACCCGAGGTGGATTCGATAAACTCATGTGTGGGTCCAATAGTGGAGAGATCGGGTTCGGGTTGAGTAAAAGAGGCAGCAGAGTCTCCACTTGGCAGGAGCTGAGGGAGCGGATTAGGGGAAAAAGACTGCTTCGAGATGCAAGATGGGAGCAGGCACTGCTGCCGTAGATCGACTGAAGAATTCAGACGATTGTCTCCACGTGTCGCAGGAGGCGGACGTAGTGAGGGCTCACTAATCGACGAGAATCCACTGCGTTATGCACAGAGGTGCTCCCAGAGACCCAAGCGTCTCAGGGATGGGACCTGTCACCATCTGCTGAGAGGCAGGCCCTCCACGTGTAAGACGGAGCGGGTTGTCCACGAAGTGTGATGGACTGGCGACTTCACGCGTCTGAGCTGACACGGAACTCGAGGGCGGAAAGCTTCCTGCAGACGGAAGCTTCTGACATAGTGAGCATGTACTGGGGATTTCCTCGCGCGCTTGTAATACAGCGGATGACAGTGTGTTCGGTAGTCCGCGAGAGAAATTCGCAACTGTACTGACATGCTTTTCTCCAGCCACCGACGAGGGCGTAGTTTGAGGTGGCAACTTCGATCTCCAGAGATCTCCCCAACGAACGCAGCGTGAATCCTTCTCCTCTCGCTGAATAGGCAGGTAGATAGTTCTGTCGTTGACAAGGATTTGGATATGATGAGGGATGAGAGACCCCTTTCTTCTCCGTATGCATACTCTAATAACATCCTTATGGAATTTATTGTGAATCTTAGCATCTTATAAAATTCACATAGATTCCTAAAACAACAAAATATAAAACAACCATGGCATTCCAGAGTGTAGCTCTGATACAACAATAATGGATATTAAAAAGAACAAAATCATCGGAAGTCCAAGATTTTGCCTTTGGCCATGATGATTAGCTTTATATTTGTTAACGGTTGAGATCCAAACAAAATTTATGATGCTTCAATCGTGCGGTGCGATCCAACGACCAAACACTCTTCAAACTAAAAGAGAGATCTTCTAATCTATTAAAGCACTTCATGCATGTATTAGATGGAAGATCACATGCTATGTTGCTTGTTAGACTAGGAACCCTCCATGGAATAACCTTATATCTCTCTCCCATCAAATGAAGTAGTTTCCATATGGAGATCATGGATGGGTAGTTATCTCCTACACCTAAACCACTGTCTCAACCAACTAGGCTCATAGATGGAATAATTACATTATTAAAAAAAAAAACCAATAGTTTTGAAAACTAACATAAGCATGGGCTAAAACCACATGTAATGGATTGATAGGGCAATAGTTTCATGTAGTGTGATGACGTGGCAATAACTATCTATAGTGTGATGACATGGCAATAACTACATGTAGTGGGATGACATGGCAATATGAATGTGGGCCACATCAATCTCTCTCTTAAATGAGAGATATGTCTAATAATACCTACTTATGTGTAAAATCACATTGGAAAAAATGGCTTTTGATTTTATTGACTAACTAAAAAGTTACCTTAATTTCCTCTTTTTTTTTTTTTTTTTTTTTTTTTTTTCTTCTTTCTTTCTTTCTTTCTTTCTTTCTTTTTTTTTTAATTTTTTTTTTTTGGAATTTCGGATATTAAAAACCCCAAATCTCCTCTCTGTCTTTAAATAAGGCTTCATATGTTTTAAAAGTAAAAGGTGAAGAAAACGAATTTTTTTTATTAATATCATCTTTTAAGATTTGGTGTGGGGGAGGGCAGCTAGTGGAGATATGTTGTTATTGGGAAATATGGATAAAGTAATCATTTTTTTATTGATCATCCTTTGTTTGGAAAGCTATAGATTGTTTGACTTGTTTAGTGTATTAGGGTGTGAGTTTTGCTACTGGGGATGGTTCGGGATCAGATTCTGGGAGAACGAATGGTGCCTCACTTCGTGATTGTTTCCCTTCTCTGGCCCGTCTTGGTTCTGTTGTTCATATCTCAGTGGCTAGTTGCTTCTTAGCTGATGGGAACAAGGGTATTTAGATTCCTCCTTGTCGTTGAAACTTGACCGATTATGAGTTTGATTATTTGATGCTACTTCTATCCCGGTTGCAGGGTTTTCATACATCTTCGGGAGCTGTCGATTCTCAGGTGTCGTTGAAAGATAAATTGGGATCATTCTCCGTGAGATCCTTCTACAGGCTCGTGGCTCAGCTCTGGAACTCTACTGCCCGCTCCCATATTGGTCCAGTCTGGTCCCATGGCGCCCCTCCGAAGGTGGCGACTTTTGCATAGTTTGCTGGTAGGAACCATATTCTTACCACCGTAACCTTCACAAGAGGGCTTTGGTGCTCCCTAACGTCTGTTTCCTATGTCTTGGAGATGTGGAGTCGGTGTACCATCTGTTCATCCTAGTTGTTCTGTGGGCGATTTGGGGCGAAAGGAACAATCGTTGTTTCTGTAATAAGAGCATCTTGCTCAAGGGGGGTTATCAGGCGGGTCTATTTGTATATTGAGGATTTGATGCCCTAAGTCGGTGCCTCTGTTGTGTCTCTTTCATTTTTCCTTTTTTGTTTTCTTCTGTTGCCTTTGTGGCTTTTAATAAATTGAATTTATCTTAAAAGAAAGTTTTGGGGGGATGCGAAAAAAAAAAAAAAAAAAACAAAAAACACATGAATCTCACAATTTATACAATTCAATACGGTTCATGAATTATTTGATATAAATTGTTCGGCTCATTTATGATTTCAATGGATTTGCGATTTGGGCATGCAATACATATCGTGATATATTAACATGATTTGAATTTGTATGATCCAAATCGAAATTTTATGATTTTGATAACATTGTCAATGGCTAAAATCCACAATAAGTGTTTAGAGGTAAGAATCGTTAAACCAATTTGATTTTTGGTTGATGACTTATTTATAATGGATCCCACAATTTGCATAGGTACCTTTAGGGGTGTACATGAACCGAGCTAGCTCGGTTAGCTCACTCGACTCGACTCGAAAAAGCTCGATTTGACTCAGTTTGAAGCTGAGTTCGAGCCGAGTCGAGTTGATTTTTTGAGCTCGAAAACGAGTTCGAGCAGGCCCCAGCTCGACTCGACTCGGATCGAATCCAGCTCGAATTGAACTCGGATCGAACCAGTTTGGTGACTCGGTTACTTTGCCATTGATGTTGCTCACCAACTGTTTGATAAAATGACTCAACGAAAGGTGGCTGGTGGCAAGGAAGGTATGTACATGAAACAAAAACCCTTTTTCTCTTTGTTTTTCTTGGTTTTTATGTTGCTTTGAAGGTGTTTGATAAAATACCTATAAAACCATTGCCTCTGTTTGTAAAACAGTGAGATTTTGAAGTTGCAGTTCAGGTGTTTGTGGAAATGCCTCAATGGTGAACTCGGCTCGATCTTGGCTCCAATTCGGCCCGAGCTGGCCCGAGCTGCTGACCGAACCGAGCCGAGCTGGCCAGTCAGGCTCAAGGACCGAGCCGAGCCAAGTTCGAGCTAAGGTTAGCCAGTGGCCGAGCCGAGTCGAGCTGAGGCCAGCTCGACTCGGTTCGACTCGATGTACACCCCTAGGTACCTTCATGTCAATTATAGTTGAGATGGATGAGTGATGTGGCGGCATGACACACCTAGGCCCATCTAGGGCCACTATATGGGCCAATAAAACATAGGCCCATAGCCCACCATAGGCCCAACATGTGCTGATTTTTGGGTTTATTATTTACAGATTTGGAGATTATAATTTACTATTTTTTGGGAGATATGGGCTAGATTTAGAGATTTGATTGCTTTCCATGTTTGCTTTTCTTTATACTTTTGCCACATGGAGAAAGATTAGATTATGGTGCAATAAATTGTGATTGATTCTCTTAGTTGTAGAGATTTCAATCAATAATTTCTTTAGGATCTATAAAAGGGGGGTAATGGTGTAAGAGTGAGGAGATTTGAATATTTCTAAGTGTGGTTTTTCTTCAACTTTTGTAAGAGAAAAATGTTGATATCAATAAAAGTTCTCTCCCTCTCTACTTCATTGTTCTTGTGAGATTTTTGTTTATAATTGTTTTGCAGCTTGGGTATTGAGATCTCATTGACTTGATAATCGGGTTGTACCATTTTGGTATTAGAGCGGGTCATCTTTGGGAAATTTTGACTCTATGTCATCTCCTAATGGCATCGAAAGAGGTGACAAAAGAAGATTTCGCAAAAGCAGCTCAATTGATCCGCTTATTCGCAGAACGGGTAGATAAACTCACGTTGCCACGCATGCGATGAGCAATGTCACTAATAAAATGGGGGAGCTCCGGCGTAGAGGGAATTCGAAGATTGAAATTGGAGCATGTGACACGTAGGGGAAAGTCCCCACCAAAGTCCTAACCAACAACGGGCGGCCCCGGCTTATGAAGTCACCAATGATTGAATCCATCAATTGTTGGAATGTGACAAAGAACTCAAAATTGAAGTAGAAATTTCGGAAACAGTGAAGCAATCCATGGAGTCGAAGAAAAATTTGACATTTGAAGTGATTGGTGCATTAACGTTAGACCTACACTTAAATTCACCAATGGATCAATTGATGGATCTGGTGATGGTGATAGTCATAGAGGTCTCAATACTCAAATTGAAACATCTTTGCGTTGTGGCATAAAAAATGGGACAAATGTCCAAGGACCCATAAAGAACTTTAAAGTTACAACGAACAAGTTGGCACCCTACAAAAGCGTAGGCGAAAAAGACAACATCTACAATGGATTCTAACAAAGGTCATGCCAAGCCAATGCTTAGGGTTGCATCATCAACTTCCACCAAAGAAGAACATGATTTGTTGCAGTCCAAAGGTTGAGATTGGTTTCCAACTTGAGGATGAGTTTTTTGAAGCTGGGGAGAATTGATGCAGGCACTCGGTGCACCTAGGCCCATCTAGGGCCACTATATGGCCCAATAAAATGTTGGCCTATAGCCCACCATAGGCCCAACATGTGCTGATTTTTGGGCTGATTATTTACAGATTTGGAGATTATAATTTAGTAATTTTGAGAGATATGGGCTAGATTTAGAGATTTGATTGCTTTCCATGATTGCTTTTCTTTATAAATTTTCACATATGAAGAGAGATTAGATTAGAGTGCAATAAATTGTGATGATTTCTCTTAGTTGTAGAGATTTCAATCTAGGATTTATAAAGGGGGGTAGTGGTGTAGGAGCAAGGAGATTCGAATATTTCTGAGTGTGGTTTTTCTTTAACTTTTGTAAGAGAAAATGTTGATATCAATAAAGTTCTCTCCCTCTCTACTCCATTGTTTTTGTGAGATTCTTGTTTTTAATTTCTTTGCAATTTGGGTATCGACATCTCATTGACTTGATAACTGAATTGTATCAATGAGTGCCAAGACAAGGTTAGAATTAGAAATGAATGTTTGTGAGGGAATTTAGGAGTAGCACCAATACGTAATAAGATTAGGGAAAGTTGACTTTGATGGTTTGGCATGTGCAAGGGCGATCAAGAACTGTCCCGGCTAGGAGTTAATTTGTACGAGTTGAAGGCTCAATAAGTGAAGGGGAAGGCCAAAAAGGACGTGGGTGAGGTAGTATGAAAAGACTTGAAGACCTACGGCCTAACTGAAGTTATGGCCCTTGATAGAGTGGAATGGCGGAATAGGATACGTGTTGCTGAGTCCAATTAGTTTCGATAAGGCTTAAATGATGATGACGGCAACCTTCAAATCAACCATGATACTTTGCCATAGTATCGAATAACTTCACAAAGTGGAAACTAGTATCAAATAACTCCACAGTGGAAACTTCCAAGTATTAATGGGTATAGGTGATTTTTTTGGTTTGTTTTTTCTGTTTCAAACCGTAAATGGGTATCCAATACCTCAGTGAGTACCCAAATCCTAGTGGGCATCCATTTAAGGCCTAACATGAGCATGTGTATAGACCGGTATGGGTGTAGTACCTATTGGTATGAATGGGCATGGCTACCCCTATACCTGAACCGGGTCCATTGCCACTCCTAGAATTGAGGGATTGAAAGTAAGGGCAAGTTAGCCCCCCTTTTTTCTTGATTTTCTTCAACATTTGTATGTTGGAGGCCGGTTCCTTTGCAACCTTTGTAGAATAAGCTTGTGTTGAACGTGGTGTATGGGGCCCAATGTGATGTAAGCAAGGTATTCTGTAACAGTAATGGTGGCTGTAATGGCCACCATTGTTACCTTTATGATTCGGGCTGTAACGGCCATCAAGGTCTATTTTTTTATTGAAAAAAACCCCCTGAAAAACTTATCTCTGCCTCGTAACGGACCATTACGACCTTTATGGGGGGCGTAATAGGCTGTTATCAGAGCTGTAATGGCGGCTATGGGTCATTTTTTCTATAGTGGCCGTTATGGGCGTTATGAACCCATAATGTGTAACGGTTGCAACTGTTACCTTTACGGAATTGCCTTTACAGCTCCATAACAGCTGTTACGGCACACCATGATGTAAGGCCCACACCCAATCCATTTCATAAGGTGTGCCCATTCAAGTTCACCTTGTGACCAAAAAATAAGCCCTATAAAAAACAAAGGTGGGTCATGCCACATGGAACAATTGGGATGGGGATAGGAATCATTAAACCTTCCAGATTGTGTGTGGTTCCAAACCATTCATAATTGAAGCGCCCCACCAGGGTAAATAAACACCACAAAAATCTGGCCATTCCAAAACTCAAGCTAGCCACAACACGTGATTTTAGAGGCTTCGAAGCACTTGGTGTGAAGCACCTGAGTTTTTGGATTGGTCTGATTTCTGGGCTCACAGGAAAACATGAGGGGGCACACATGATGGACAGATTGGATGCCATGAACACAACACGGTGGGCCCTGCATGCCACATGATAGAATAAGTTTTTTCTACAATTTTTGTAGAGGAACCAAGTCTTGTGTGGTATGTGATTTCATTGTTTAAGCAGTTAATTTTCTCAAATGGGCCATGCGTTTCTTTTCTTTTTTATTTTCTTTTTGGTTTTTAACATTTCACTGTCGCAATGGTGGGACCCAGTTGAGTGTGGATCTGTACGGTGAGTTATCTGCTGCACATGGGTATGGGAACATGAGTATCTGGAACATTCACTGAGAGGGTGCCCTGATCCGGTGATAGGGCCAATCCATCTCTGTTGGGTCATAATGACATGAGAAAAAGATGGACGGTTAGAGGCAAAAGAGTTCTAAGTCTTACATGTTACTCAGCCGATGCATGGACTGTCTGATTTTTTAGACAGGGCTTGATGAATGGCCTGGATTTCGCATGGATGCGTGCTGCAAATCACCTCTCTCATCTCTTTGCTTGTGATAATCTTAGAATTTCTTGACAGACCATTCACCTAAGCCATGCCACTTGTTACTGTTTTTATCTCTAAATGCCAAGGCATTGTTGGGATTAGACGTTGGAATGAAGAGATTTTATTCTTTGATCACAGTTGTTTACCTTTGATGCCTGCATTTTTGACTGGGCAATGCCCCTTTTTACTGTTTCTAGCTTGAGATGCTAAGACACTGGGATTACATATTTTTCAGTGAATGGACTGGATTAGATGTTGAGATGAATGGGGTTTTCTTCCTTGATCATGTTATTTCCCTTTGATGCTTGCTGTGTGTATAAAACATCACTGTATTTCCAAACGGGCCATGCCTTTTATACCATTTTTTCGCTTTAATGTGGAAAGTTTGTGCAGTATCATTTTGGCTGCAGTTTGTAGAAGTGGGGCCTGAGGTTCTCTGATCCAAACTCTAGATGTTGTGATCTCTGTTGTGGATGGTCCATGTCCAAAAAATATCCTAGATGGAAAAAAAAATCCTTACCTTCAGTAGGTGGCCACAAAATAGGTGTTAAGAGAAAAACTAAGCAGCATTCAACAAAGAAATGGCCAAATATCTAATGGCTGGGATTTTCAAGTCTGAGGGATTTTTTGGTGCATGGGCCATCACAACGAGACCTATCATTTCAACAAATTGGATCACCGAATCATCGGCCCACGTGTAGAAACTGAAAACTCAAAAGTAATTGTGTAATAGCTATATTCAATGTTTGCAGTATCGATACTATCGGCCGATGGTGTTGTTATCCCTTGTGCCTAATACGAAACAGCCTGAAAGTCATTGGACTTCCTGGTATCGCACAAGATTCGTAAAATATCATATTGTAGACACCCCACCCAAGATACCAACTTGGTGAGGCATGGATGACCTTCAAGTACCCATTACTTAAACCCTTAAACCATAAGCTAACCCAAGCCTTAGTCATACTTAAGCCATTGCCTAAGCCTAGCTATTACCCAAGCCATTTACCAAGCCTAGCCATTCCCTAAGCCATTAGCCAAGCCCTAGCCATTACCTAAGGCATAACTACTTTCCAAACCAAACTAAACCTGAGCCAAAACTCCAAAATTTGGCTAAATCCAAGATAAATTCAAACCAAATGCAATCCAAATGTGGAAAACCCAAAAAATTGAAATAAAATGCCAACACTCACTAGAGACCACCCCAGACTCGAACCATGGTCCTTTTGGAGATTGCAAGACCAACTAAGCCAACTGACCAAATTTCAGAGCTAACAGAGGATGTGGTGGTAATTCTATTACCGCTAGTGGTATTTGAAGTACCACTCCGGTCTGTAATGAGCTCATCCCAGCCAGTTATTATTCCTCTGGACGAGACAACTGTGGTAGAACTACCAACACCCCCAGACTTTCACTTATTTACCGTTTTACCAACCCTTCCAACCCATGTGAGAGTGCCATGTAGCACTTCCTTTCCCTTCACCAATCACAAGCCCGCACTTCACCCTTTACCCCTCAAAGTCCCTATAAATACTAGAATGCCATCCAAGGGGGCTATAAATACTCCCTCCTCATTTCATGCACCAAAAAACCAAGAGGAGGAGAGAGAGCAAGAAAGTGAGTGAGAGTGAGAGTGAGAGGTGAGCTTGAGCTTCCAAGTCCTCATCCCTTCCAGTCCCCTATTCAACCTCCTCCAGCCCTCTCCTAGTCTCCTAGAGTCATCCCTTGAGCCTAAGTCACTTGGGCTACAAATTCTAAGCTGCTTCAAGTTGCAAGCTAAGGATCGAGCCACTATCACTAGCATTTATACTTCACCAATAGCACCATCATCTCCCTTCTCAACCTCCCTGCTCTTCTAGGTTTCCATTGAGCGTATGCTTTGCGACTTGTCAGAATTTCGGATCTTGTCACATAAGAAACTCGTATTAGTCTAGTCCTCCTACATATCATTCTAGCACCATCACATCTCCTCTTAACCTCATTGCTTTTCTAGACATTCTCTAGACGTATGGTCTGCGGCTTGTCAGAAATCCGGATCCTGCCACATTAGAAATCCGAGTTTCTCTAGTCCCTTTTTTTAGCACTTTGCATTTCAACATAAAATCTCCTAAGATTAGCTAACCATACAAAGAAGAGATTGTACATTTGTACGGGCATAGAAGGTGCCTAAATCCCTCCCTGTAACCGACGTCCCCTACTTGGAATCGCATGTCGCAGATCAGGAGTCACTTTTTAAGTAAGAGAGTTTCCAGATTCTCTAGCTTCATGGATTTTACAAGGTCTAGTCAATTGCGAGATTTTGAGCTAATTGGCTAGTTGCGACTCTAAGTCAACTATACCACCGGTACAAGTCAGTATATTCGCCCCAAAAGTAAAGATAAAAACGTGTGGACGCTATTTCCACCATTCACAAATACCTGATACAATGTGATATTTTGACGATATTGCAATTAAAAACTTCTTGGTACCAATGATACATTCGATAGTATCGTCAAGGCCATTCCCGCCACAAGATTCCCTTTGTTGTTTCGAAAAAAATCTTAAAAAATCCTAGAAAATGGAATTGCCCCAAATCCCTTGCATGCAATCCATTTATAACCCGATTTCGACCAACGCTCTTTCATTTTTTTGGAGAAACAAGGGTATTTTCGTGCGAAAAGTCATTGGACTTCTGGGTATTGCACGAGATTTGTAAAATATCATAGTAGTGATAAGATATATGATACAATGCGATTTGACAATGTCACAATTAAAAACTTCTTGGTACCGATGATACATGCGATAGTATCGTTGAGACCGTTCCAGCCACGAGATCCCCCTTGTTGTTTTTAAAAAAAACTTCAAAAATCCTAGAAAATGGAATTTCCCCAAATCTCTTGCATGCAATCCATTTCTAACCCGATTTCGACTAATGCTCTTTCATTTTGATTTTTATTTTTGGAGAAACAAGGGTGTTTTTGTGCGAAAATCGAGGTCAAACAAGGTAGGCACGATATTCAAACAGTAAGATTTTTTCAATTTTAATCCCCCCCCCCCCCTTTTGGTAAATCACTTGGAATCACTAGAACTAAAATGAAAATTCATGATTTTGCATGTTTTGCATGCTCAATCATGAATTTCAGTTGCCGATTTACGAATTTGGGGAAAATGGGGAAAAGCCAAAATTTCCCTATTTCACCTATTTAAATTGCAATTAAAGTATGTAAAAATCACATTGGACACGTTGGAGGATGATCTACAGATTGACGGAGGTTGTTGGATTTTTTGAAAAAAACCTTTTTAATTAAAATGTAAAAGAAAATAGGGATTTTTAAGGGAAAATTCCTCACAAATCTCAAATTTACCAAAGAATTCCCCCCATGAATCAAAATACCAGGCAATGCTTTTTGAGAAGGGAAGTTACCAATGTACTCCCATATAAAATTTTCCTTTAAAAAGTAGTGAAGTTACAAAAATTTTGGGGCCCAAAACGTATGTGTATGCCATCTAACCTGTTAAACATATGCATCAGACCATGATAATCATTACTAAAGAAAAATCTTTTTGATTGAATCACCAGATGGGCTGCACGTGCATTTTGATGTTTTTAAGTGGTGATGGTGTGGCTTACCTTATGTTTAGATCGATCAAATTTTTAGTTCTTCTAAACATCATGGCAGATTACATCTCCATTGGATGAGATGGATATCATAAAAATATCACTGAACCCCACAATTCTCTACTTTACTACTTTCGAAAGGAACATGTGTACAATGGGCATTACGGTAATTTCACCACTCAAAAAAGCTCCTCCCTAGCATTTTGGTTGGTAGAGGTATTATTTGGTAAAACCCTAATTTCGGAGGATTTTTGCGATAAAAGTCCCAAAAATCTAGATTGATCAATGATTATTTAGCCTTAATTTGCAAGTGTTTATGAGTGTTGGCTGATCTTATCATTGGTAATGCTCTAATTTGCGAATTTGTGAAAAAATGGGAGAAATTGGGAAAAATCCAAAAATTTCCTCATTTTACCCATTTTAATTGTAATTAAGTGTATGGAAAAATCACATTAGATATATTGGAGGCTAATCCACAGATTGACTGAGGTTTTTGGATTTTTAGAAAAAATATTTTTTAACTAAAAAATATAATAACAGTAAATATCTTTTAGTAAAATCCAGATTGATCATCTCCAGCCGTGGAGATGGGAGATGATGACTTTGAGCTGCTGCACAACTCTACGTGGGTTTGAGGCACAATCACACATGCGCATTGGGGGCGCATCACAATATATACATTTTTTCTTTTTCTTTGGCTTTTGAATTTAATGCTTGTGTTTTCGTACATGTCTTCTTAGATTTATAAATGATATGAACTGATTTTGAATATAGTTGAATTACTTCTGTCAGATAGCGCTAGTGTAGGAACCTATACAAAAGAAACTTATTACGTGCACTTGTTTTTTGTGAGCTTTTGATTTCTAAGTGTTAATGATTTCTTAACATCCCCTGAAGTTCCATTGAAAAATTCGACCAGTTTCCCAATGTTCCCCAAAAACAGTGATACATTACGCGATACATCCAATATTTCCAATGCAATACCCGATATGTTTCTGCATCTCAAGGGTGCAATACATCATCAATGCTAATACTGGAAACACTGCCTGTGTTGCCCTTCTTCTTTTTTTTTTTCTTTTCTTTTTTGCCTGCTCGACATGTACGCTGCGTGTAATGATGCTTCAGGACGGGTGTGTATGGGATTGGCATGCCTCTTGGATTTTAGATGTTTGGATGGTTTTCCTTTTTCTTAGATTGTTATTCTGCCTTTGCATGCTACTCTACTTTATTAAGCTAATTCACATAGAGAGGCTTTGCATTTTTGCCAGCTCAGCATGTAAGCTGTGTGTAATGATGCTTCAGGAAGGGCGTGTATGGGATTGATGTGCCTCTTGGATTTCAGATGTTTGGATGGGTTTCTTTTTTCTTAGATTGTTATTTTGCCTTCGCATGCTACTCTATTAAGCTAATTCACGTAGAGAGCTTTGTGGTCCAGCCAAACACACCAAGTTGGACACTAAGATGGATGCACTCTGCATTGTGAATTGCAGAAAATGGATGAACAAGGAGCCACTGCTGCGGCAGGTGATACTACTTGTGTTGAAAGTGGTCGGGATGATGTTACGAGCAAGGGGTCATTAGAGAAGACGGAAAGAAGCTCGGGCGGTGGCAGTAATGGTGACTTGCTACCCAAGGGAAATCCGCATGCATCTGAAGAATCCTCACGGTTTCAAGGAACACCAAAGAAACTGCAATTGATGGCGCAGATAGATTCAGGCGGTGATGTTGCTACATCGAATTGTAGTGGACATGAAGAAGCATGTAGTATGGGAAATCTTGTTACAGGTGACTTTTGTTTGTCACCACACCTGAGGGAACTCAAGAGCCGCATCTTTGCTGCTCTGCCTCAAGACCCACATTACCTCCCACTCGCGAATTATAGTAGTATAGTGCGTGAGGGAATGATCCTGGGCCTCGATTTGGCTTTTGTTACAGTTTTTGAAGAAATCCGGCAATTGGGTCCTCATGATTTCGCCTCCAAAATAGAGGATTTGACGGAGAGATTGTCCCAACTGGAGCAAATGGGCTACAACGTGCGGAAGCTGAGGCAACACTTGGATAATCTTCGAGGAATTGCCGAACGCAATCGAGCCTCTCGAGATGCAGTTGCAAGGTTGGAAGCTGACGCTAGAGATCGAGAGGCCAAACTGCACTCCGCTGAAGGTAATGTTTCCATGTTGGCTTCGTGTGTTGCCGTGCTAGAAGCAGAAATCAAGAGGTCCAAGGCGGAGATTGAATCTGAACGGGCCATCATAACCAATCGGCAATCTGAAATCATCAACCTTCGATCAGAGGCTGAAACACTGAGGAAACATCTTTGCAATGTAGAATCCGAGTTTGCGTCTGCCGCCCAATCACTTTTGTAATGAAGCTTATGCCAAGGTGGGTCCTTCAGATTTATCTACATGTTTTCTTTTAGAACTGAACAAATGAGCTTTACTTTTTTTGGAAGGATAATCTGGTGCAAAATGCCTATAGCGACATTTCACTGTTGATGAACCTTATACTGTTTGATCAAGACCGAGCAGTAATGAGAAGTAAGCTGGTTTGATTGATCATGGTCAGATAAGTGATAAGATTCACTCATGGTTGATTATGGTCAGATCTGTTTGCATGTATAAATACTGCTCTCTGTTTTTATCTTCTTATGGCCTATTCGATTACCATGATTTCGAGGGAAAAAGAAAACACTCTCTCTTTATTTGATTGTTCTCCAATATGATTTGCAAGGAAACTTGCAGATTCTACAAAGTTACCTACATTTGCTTTTCTCTGGCACGAGATACAAGAAGAATGGTGTCTAATAAATATTGGATTTCATACTGAGTTTTCCTTGCAAATCAAACACAACCTGATTTTTGGAATCTTCTCTTTTACCATGGCGGCAGAAATTATCATTATGATTTTGGTTTCTTTTCCTCCTTATCAAAGAGGAAGAGTTCAATATGCGATTCATACATTATTTACTAACGGATTTACTAACGGGCACTGGAATGGAAGATTGCTTCCAATTTCCATTTCCCAATTGGCTTGGATGAGTTTGATGCAACTCATCTGAGTCGACACGGACTCGGTCTGGTAGATTCTTTGACCTTTATATATATATATATATATATATATATATATATATATATATATATATATATATATATATATATCTCGATGAACTCTTTCTTCTTTGCTTGGCAAGCAGGCAGTGTCAGACCAGAAGATATCTTGTGGAGGCTCTCATCTTGTGGGCTTTTGGTTTCTTGGAGAGTTCACAATAGGTGCTTAGGCCATCGCATCTCCGTTGGTTTCTTGGGTTTTGCTTCTCAATCCATTTGTGAATTGTTCTTTCGAGTCTTTTAATCCTCCTTAGAGGAGCTCTGTGTAAATTTTTTTGGCTTTGATTTCTCATCTTCGCCTTGATCTCTCCTCTTAATAGAACTTTTGTGGTTTCTCAAGAAACATTGATGTGCTTTCTATCGAAGAGAGTTCTGTATCAGACCGTTCACAAGGGAACCATTGCATCCAAACATGGGTACTTAGATTTCCATCAAACCAAGTTCCAATTCCTCGCATCCAAACAACTGCTAAGATCTGATTAGAGCTTTGATTAGTGTTGAAATCCATGCTGATTGATGCTTGGAGCTTAACCCATTATTATTAAAGATATATTATAATGCTCTGTGTTTTTAGTTTATACGTAGTTTTAAAACTCGGTGTCTCGACTCAAACTTGGCCAAATCAAGTCGGGTTGATGAGATTGCAAGAGTCTCTTGGAAACTTGCTGATCTTAATGACTCAGTCGGGACTCAGCAATACTCGTTGAGTTGACTAAAAACTCGGTCAACCCGCTACCATGACTAGAGCTAGGCATGGGACGATTTGGCAAACTTGACTCGTCCAACTCTTTCGGATCCGACTCGATCTGAACCCAAGTGGGTGAGTCGATCCGAATCAAGTTGAGTTCGAGTCAACCAGTAACTCGACTCCACCTGAAATCCAACCTGGTACTGACTCTACTAGAAACAAAACTTGACTTGATCTGAAACTCGACTGTAATATATATAATATATATATATATATATATATTATATATATATAATATATTATAAACCTCAAATATGACTTTTCATATTTGAGATACCATGTAGCTGATGAAGAGGCTGAAATTCTGGCAAGTGAATCTAGGTTTTGAGTTGTGATTTGAGATTGTGGATACCCATTGTACCTGACCCAACTCGGTACTTGTGATTGGATCGGACTCGGTCCGGATTAGTCCAGGCCAGACTTGTACTTGGATCGGGTTAGGTATGCTGGACTCGGACTCGGTATCGAGTCGGGTTGATTTCAGGTAGGCTTATTTCAAAACCAGATCAAGTTGGGACAGCCCTAACTCGGTCTGACTCGACTTGATGCCCAGCTCTAACCATGACACACATCTAAATCTAAGCTCAGTGAGGGGTATTTTATTTACTTTTAAATTTAACTAGTAAAACATCTGATTCTCGAGTCATCGTTTAAGTCTTTGAGTTGAACCAACCTGGCTAGATTTAGAGTTGAGTCGATTTTTTTTAATTGCGATTGTCTGGCAACCTCAATCTTCGGCCCATACCTTAACATGATTTTAGAAAAGGAATGGACGGCATGGATAAACAGGTACATTAAGGTGGGCCCACACAGATCTGGTAGGACGCTTGAAGGTCCGACCAGGGGTGGACGCAATGCACGTCCATATAAACGGACGCAGATTTCCTGCTAGAGCCTTTAGCAGGAAGTTCCTGCGTGGCCCACCATGATGTTTGTGAGAAATCTACCCCGTCCAGGCGTTTTGTGAGCTCATTTTAAGACTTGAGATCAAAAGTGAGCAGGATCCAAGACTCAAGTGGGCCGCACTAAAGGAAAATGTGGGTAGAGAAATTCTAACCGTTGAAACCTCCCTGGGTCGACATTGATGTTTACATGCCATCCATACCGTTCATAACGTCATTCCTACTGGGATGAACCGAAAAAACAAATATTTGACTGATTCAAAACTTCTGTGGCCACACGAACTGTGAACATTCAATCCTCACGTTTTCGGCCCGCTTGAGTTTTGGATACAGCTATTTTTAGCCCATATCCTAAAATGAGCTCAAAAAAGGATGGACGGCGTGGATTTCTCACAAACATCACGGTGGGCCCACCTAAGTTACCTGTGCAGAACTTCCTCGGAAAAGCCTTTCTAGGAAATCCGCGTCCCATATAAACTCCTTTCTCCCGCTCATTTTCGCGCGTGAGCCCAGACAGGAGCGACGGACGCGAATCAGGTGCTGCTGCCCTCACCCCCATTCGTGTGTCGATGTATTGGGGGCTGTGGGGCCCAACGTAATGTATGTTATTTATATCCACGCCGTCCATCCCCTTTCCCCCCTCATTTTCGTGCATAAATCCAGAAAATGAAGTAGATCCGAAGCTTAAGTAGACCACACCACAGGAAACAGTGGTGATTAACGCCTACCATTAAAAACTTATTGGGGGCCACAAAAGTTTTAGTTCAGGCCTATATTTGTGTTTTCCCTTCGTCCAGGTCTGAGTGACATTATCAACAGTTTGGATGAAAAATAAAAATTACGGTGGGCCCTAGAAAGGTTTCAGCGTGGGTGTCATTATCCCCCTCTTTTAAATGTTGTGGTCCACTTGAGTTTCAATTCTATTTCAATTTTGAATTTATGCCCTAAAATAAGCTGTAAAACATATACATCACGTTGGGCCCCACTTCACCCAACACGTTAATACACCACCAATCCCCCTCCAGGAGGGAGATTCAAAACTTAAGTGGGCCATGGGAACACAGTAGGATGGAGACGCCTATTATTGAAACCTTCCTGGGCCCACCGTGATTTTTATATGCTATCCGTTCATAAGGTGGTCCAACCTGGATGAAGGGTGAAAAAAATAATATAATCATGATCCAAAGATTCAGTGATCCCAATAAGGTAACGGTGGGGGTCCTATCCTCACTCGTGTGGCTCACTTGAGTTTTATATCTCCCTCATCTTTGGGTTGATGTCTTAAAATGAGCTGACGTAAGGAATAGACGGAGTGGATATAACATGCAAACATCATGGTGGGCCCCACAGGCAAGTCGCGTCCCAAGGTCGTACCCATCCCGATTTTGGTGTCGACCACTCGAGTTTAGATAGGCGTGATTGTCGGCTAACGTCCTAATATAAACATAAGCTAGGAGAAAATGGGAAACGGATTGGCTACTGACCCTGTGAATAGCCAATGGCTAGTGGTAGGTGCTCTGTGGGCCCCACCATGATGTATGTGTTTCATCCATGCCGTCCACCCATTCTTCCAGATCGTTTTATGGTATGATCCCAAAAATGAGGTTGATCCAGATATCAAGTGGACCGCACAGTGTTGATTGGACGCTCACCGTTAAAAACTTCTTGGGGCCACAAAAGTTTTGGATCAAGCTGATATATATATATTTTTAACCTTCATCCAGTTCTGTATAACCTAATTAACAGGTTAGATGTCAAATAACCATTACAGTGGGTCCTAGGAGGTTTTTAATGGTGGACATTCAATCACTACTGTTTTCCAATGATGTGGTCCACCTGATTTTAGATCTACCTCATTTTTGAGATCAAGCCCTAAAATTATCTTTCAAAATGGATGGACGGCGTGGATAAAACACATACAACATGGTGTGGGGTCTACATTGCACCGACCACTAGCCACCTGGCTGGTGGCAGCGTCAGTAGCCAAACCGCGTCCGAGAAAATGATGGACGGATCACCGTGGGCCCCACAGTTGTTGCTCTCGGGCGACATACATCAACGGTTGCAGGAATTCGCGTCTGGGAAGGAGAGAGAGAGAGAGAGAGAGAGAGAGAGAGAGAGGCATCTTGTCCTGAAGTTCACCACACCAGAGGGCCGAGAGAAAGAAGCGGAGATGGCGGAGAATGTGCTCGTCCTCCTCGGCGGACAAAATGCTCTGTACATCTCTCGAGAATGTCCCTTTCTCTCTCAATCGATCGACCGCCATCTCCATATCTAAGAAATCCGATAAACATCCTAACATTCAGGTTTCCCAATCCCAACCATTTTCTCTGATCCGATTCGGCTCAGCTCCGAAACAGCATTTCCAAGTCGGAGCGATTTCAGAAACAAGATTTTCGAGTCTTTCCGAATCGCTATTTTAATAACATTTGCGTTTCTGCTTCAGATGCAGCCGTATCGTTCATAACCGAAACCGGTTCGTGTCGGACCAAATGCGTTTCGATGATCTCAGCATTGTTTTTTGGGCTGGTTTGGAGGATCTGACCCTTGATTTCCTTGCAGATAGAAGAAGAAGAAAATCGTGATTGGAGAGATATTTCATTCGTGGCAATGGATTCGTTGTCCGCGATCAGCGAGGCTGGCCAACTTTGATGGAGAGATCAATGACATCTTTCGAGCGTTATCGTAAGGATTTATTTTATTTTTTAAAATTCTTCTCTGTTCTTATATATATATATATATATATATATATATATATATATATATATATATATATATATATATATATAATATATATATATATATTAGGTCCATGTTTCGTGTGGTAGAAGTTCGTTTTGTATGTGAATTCGGCATTTTATGGTCTAAACATGTCTTCTGAAATTTTTTAGAAGTATCATATTTTATAATTACCTGTATATAGGTTGTAATCTCGGTGCATGAGTATGGAATGTCATGTTATTTAGATTCATGTTAGAAGTTATGGCATAGGTTTGATGCAGGCTGCCAACCTGGTGCAACCATCCTCCATTGTCCGGGTTCGGAGCTGACAATGAGAGCATAAAACTCCCACAGGCATAATGTGATATACTATTACATGGGTTGATTACAATCAAGCGCCGTCTAATAGTCTATTACATATCTGTATAAGTAAAGTTATTTCGCTTTTTAAATTTGAGTTAAATGATTTGATACACAAACACATACATATCCGTATAAGTAAAGTTATTTCACTTTTTAAATTTGAGTTAAATTATATATATATATATATATATATATATATATTGAAAGATGAGAAATATTATTAAAAGAAAAAGGAACGACAGGAGAAAAGCAAAAACAAAACGAAGAGAAAACACTAACAAAACCTAAAAACAGAGAGAAGGAAGGGAGAGAACACAGGCTACAACCCCCGCCTAAACCCCGGCAACTAACCCAATTACGACGCCCAATCCCTAAAAAGGAGCAAGACTTTGAGAAAACCGTTTGAGAGGAGAGACTTTGATTCCTGAAAACCCTGTTGTTCCTCTTCGCCCAAATCAGCCAACACTCGACAAGTAACATGCACTGCCACTTTCTCTTGCCTATCGCACCCCATCCTCCGCATGCCAATAACAAAACAGATTATCTAGAGTAAGGGGCATGATCCACGACACACCACCCAAATGCAGAGTGCACCACCAAATCTCGGATGTGAAGGGATAGTGGATGAGGAGATGATCCACAGACCACAGTCTCCTCATTACTGAGGCAAAGAAGGCAGATATTAGGAAGAATAACCCCTCTCTGCACAGGTTATCGATGGGAAGAATTATGTTTCTCCCTGCAAGCCAACCAAACGCCGCCACCTTGGAGGGATACCATAGGACCAGATTGCTCTTGCATGACAATGGGCAGAGGAATTGACGGAGGACATCGGATGGCTATAGAAGGAGTTGACCAAGAAGACACCAAAGCTGGACCTCTTCCAAACGACCGAATCTTCCTTTCGGGGATTTGGACGGTAATCTTGCAATATGTAGAGCAAAGAGATTAGGTCCTCTATCTCATCGTCATTGAAATTCCTTCTAAAGGAGGGGATCCAAACTCCTCCCATCCCATTATGAAAGAAGCAATCTTTCATAGGGATATTTTGATTTCGGCATAGAGAGAAAAGAGAAGGAAAATCTTTCACCAACATGTTGGATTGTAATGCCCCGGATTTTAAAACTCAAGTTTCATACTCGTTTTCTAAAATTCCGAGTGTTAACCTTTAAAGATAGCCCACATTTCACATATAATTCCATTAAAATTTTTTTGTTAGCAACGCAATGAAAGAAAAACAAACCACATATAAAGGCAATGTCTAAAATATACATCTCAAAATATACAAATAGCTGCCCATAGGGCTTATACAAACCAATGTCTCAAGACTAAACAAATTATAGAAATAAAACAACTTAATACAAAAAGGAAAATAAAATGCAGGTAGACTTGAGTTGCAAGATTATCTAAGTCTTCATGCTCCATGTGTGCACTAGCCTGCTCATTATTTACGTCTCCTGTATCAATTAAATATGTTTTGATAGCGTCAATGGCTATCCCAGTGAGGTATACCCCCAAGATTACCAAGGCATCACAATTAACACTTAGGAAGATGCAATATTCAATCTACAATATACAAATAAAATACAAAAAAGAGAGTACAATATCTAAACTACAATCCACGCATAACACACAAGAAGATACAAACCACACTCCACAAGTATAACATGAACAACTACACATCCAAACTACAATTCAAAATATATCACAAGGAGATACAATCCACTCAGAACAAGTATAATAAAAACAACCACAATATTTAATCGCCAATTTAATTTTGATTAATGCATGGATGTATGAATGCAATCAACCTGGGGATGCACATCCAGCTGAACAAATGAATGAGTATTTCAAGCAGTCAGCCTATTCATGTAAAAGAATGAGTCTTTCAAACAGTCGACCCATTCCAAATGAAATAAGGATCATTCGAATAGTACACCGGTCTTTCAAACAGTCAACCAGGCATCTGATAACACCCATGCCCCATGTATGTATGATTAACCTAGTCTTATTAGTTCAATTTACAAACAACACATCGGAGAAGCTCAATGGTCACTATGGGGGGTCATCACCCAGCATAGGCCGACAGGTCGAGTACAGTGACCCATACCACCATGCTTGACTCATGATACTTTAACAATTAAGATTCTAACACACTTAAATGATTATAAGTAGTGATTGTAAAACAAAGAATCCAAGGCATTCCATTTATATAAACTTCTAAAGCTAGTGGCCACTCACGACTCAACACAACATTACCATCACAAGTCCAGATATAGTTCCAACAAAAAAGGATCCTCCCAACAAGCCACATTGGCACCAAGTCCATTCAAGGACACCACCAAAAAATACAATCCACAAGCCGCAAGGGTACAAATAATCCACGCGATGGTAAGTCTACACCCAAACAACATTTAATCTACTCATAAACGGCCACTAGTTTGAGGAATCTCCAATAATACCATCCAATCTCCAAGCGGCAAAACAAATCGTAATTCTCCAAACACATAAATCACCGCAACTAGATTAAAGCAAATAATTCCACTTCTAATTAGATCATAACATTGTAGAATCTAAACATTAATATCTATAAATCCAGAAACATACTCATGTGACTTTTAAACATAAGAGAAAGTGCATATATAAGTATGAATCAACTTAAAGCTAAGATTAACAATTTATAACTCAACTAACTATTTAATCATACACATAAACTAGTCATAAACATTGAATAAAAGAAAACTAAACTAATTATTATAATGAAGGAAAGCTTGAAGGGTAATCTTCACCTTCTAAGGGTTGAATTGCCTTCAAGTTTAATTAGATTCGTGTTCTTGCACCATAGGTTGAAAACCCTCTTCATAATGTTGATTGGATTTGGCTTCAATTGGATTGGGTTCGACGAACTTACGAGTCGACTCAACAGCACGTTGGAAAATCCGATTCAACTCCACAAACTGTAATACTTGAGTCGATTTGACTCGAGTTTCATCTCGGCTTTGGCCTCTCGACATAATGAAGATACACCACTCAATAGCTACCTCGGAGTGGTTGGCTGCACTCGACTCAACCCTACGGTCAGACTCAACTCAGACTTGGTGGATCCCACTGAGTCAAATCGACAATGACTCGATGTAAGGCGACGACGAATCGGATTGACACAACACAAACTGGGTTTCTTTAAAGCTGATTGAGATTGCAACAATTTTCGGACCAGGATCAATCTAAAACATAGCTGACTGGATCAGGATCTCACTAAAACCAGCCTAGTTCGAATCTGAAGTGGCGAGGGCTCAGTTGACTCAGCTGAAAACTCGGTAGACCTCTAACTGCACTTCTCTTCTTCCCTTCTTCCCTTTTCTTTCTTCTCTTTCCCTCCTCTTCTATCTTCTCCAGACTCAAGACACATCCAACAATAGATCTGGACTCACACCAGGCCTAAGAACCAACTTAGCTCTCTTACTGAGTCAAATAGTGAGTCACAGACTCGTCTTCTAAATCCGCCTCTCTTCTCTCGATTCCCTCATCCTATTTCTTTATCTTGCACTATGAGGAAGTTATCTGGATAGAACAAGACTCCATTTTCGATTTGAACAACCTGCTTCAACAACTCAGTGTGGCACTGTTAATATAGTTAACTCCTGCACCTCTTCATTGAGCTTATGGATACAACGACTGGCGTGCTTCTATGTATGATTTATAGTGATTGGATGATGTTTTCATGGCCTACCCAATGAATGAAACATATATGAAATTGGTTCTATGACAAGAACGAACAACTGCCACTAGAACGAGGAAGACAATCTGGCCATTAATCGCAAATCACAATCTATCGCTTCTTTCTCCAAAGCGACACTTGGGGATGGTCCTGATGGCTACATAGGAGCTTGTAGAAGTTTCAAATCGAAGCTCCATGTCTATTTAGGTGGTGGTTTCAAACCTTGAAGGAAACCCCACATTTTTAGGGTTTTTGAAAAAGACGGAAGGAAACCCCTTGCTGCTCGATTTTTCTCTCTCTTATAGCATAACCTAATTTCTCACAACCATCAGAAGAGAGATAAATGGTCTAGATGCGCACTCAACCTCACTCGTCTAACAATCTTAATGGAAGAAGCTACCGCATGTGGAGGAAGTTGCAAGCCGCCACAACGATCCGCGAGAGGTTAAAATGGAGGCTGACATGTGAGGAGATAGAGGGATAGGATTGGGAGAGGAGATCACGTGCGGATTGCCAGCTTGGCAATGAAACGGTTTCCATTTTCGTGAATGTGCCGCATGCACACCTGTTTGTGTCGGAAATCGTGTGCATATATATGTCTTTCAACATGCAAATTGAGTAAGGTCTTGGTTGAAATCAATTGTTCTACTAGATGGACAGTTTGGATTATCTAAATGAAAGCAAATGGTGGGCCACGACCAACACTACAAATGTCATCCGTTTAAACGCCCACACCGTTTAAACGCCCGCCGGGTGGGAAAAAATGAAAGAGAGAGATAGGAAACCCCTCTCTTTCAGAAACTATCGGGTCAACGCCCATTTGATCGACCCATGGGTCTTGTGCACTGCATGAGTGCACACACACTGCGAGTGTGGAGTACACAATGATGCTTAGTGAAATCCACACCGACCATTAGGTTTCTCGCCTCAATTTGGATCCCTAGACTACAGGTGAGGCAGGCCCATAGCTCAAGTGGGCCATTCTCAATAAATTTTAAGTTCTATTGTTGATTCATATCAATCTAATGGCCAGATCAACTCTAAATCTTATCATTAGTGACTCTTAGGCTCCTTAGCCTAGTTTAGAGGAATCTAAATAATTTCTTTCATAACCAAGTGGTCAATTTGCTTGATTAAGGGACGGGTTGCTAATTTGGAAGCGATGTGGCCCAATGAATGATGGATTTGGTGATCCAGGTCTCAAATTTTATTTCATACGGCTCATTCCATCCGTCAATGCGTCATGCGAGATTTTACTACAAATTGAATTCTAAAATTAGATTTCCACATGTGCATTTCGAATTATTAAGTGTAAGTTAAACGTAATCCACACACACCTAAACTACATTAGATTTTCATGGTAACACTCAAGTACGGAAAAGTATGGGGTGTTACATGGATCCACACCATTAATCCAACCAAAAGCTTATCCTGTTACCATCGCTTAGAGAGAAGCTAACATTTCCATGAATGGACCTAGCCGGCTTGGCTATATTTTTCCACAAGAAAGACAATCTATACATGGAAGACTCCCTCATTCACCAACCAGAAGAGGAGATTCCATATTTCGAAGCTATAAGTTGCCTCCACAAACTATTGGGCTTGGGACGCAAAACATCATATCCACTTGCCGAGGAGAGCTGTATTGACAACTTCCAGATTTTTAATATTAGCTCCCCCTTCAGCGTACGGGTACACACATCTTTCCACCTGAGCGGATGGAACTTGAAGGAATCACTGCTTCGTTGCCAGAGAAACCTCCTGTGAATTCTATCAATTTTAAGAAGCACTGATTTGGGGCAATGAAATAGCGATAAAAAGTAAATGGGCATACTAGAGAGAGAGAGAGGCTTTGATTAAGTTGATTCTTCCCCCAAGAGACAACTCATTCAACATCCAGCAGGATAGTTTTCTTTCCATTCTTTCAAAGAATCCTATTAAGAAGTATCAGGTGATATGATTACTTGAATTTAGGTATTTAAATAGACGGATTCGGCCGGGAGAAGAATCCTGGTATCTCACATATGCGTGTCACTGTCGGATGCTTTTGAAATGTGATTCTGCTCCTGCTTAGGAAAAACCATGTAAAGGCAACTACTGAGTGCAGGACAACCATAGCAAAAGTTTAGTTTTGGGTGAATCTTACCACCACTAGATCATTCTTGGACAGTGGGCCCTACTTGATCCCACAGCTTCCTCCTAAAATGTCAAAGCAATTGGGGGCCACTCTTTTCCACCGCTTGAAAATGTCAAACAAGTGAAGCCAACTTCTGTTCAGATGGTGCTGGTACTTAAACCCCAGTTGATCCCATGGCCTCCTAAAAATGAAGCATGCACAGAAACCCCCCCCCCCCCCTCCAAAAAAAAAAAGAAAAAAGAAAAAAAAAAAGAAAGAAAAGAAAAGAAAGTTGTACAGTGCGGCGACTTCTGGGCAGACAGGGTTCAGATTCTCCCAAAATTAAAGCTCATTATGGGTGTTACACAATGGGTCATTTCCCTTGTTCATGTTAGGTTACGAGTCTTGTTTTGAGGGAAGCTCTATCTGTTTAGCCGTTGATGTGCATTTGGTGCCTGGAAGTGTTTACTTCTTAAGACATGAGGTTGCTCTGTCAAGCTGTTGATGTGCATTTGGTGCCTGGAAGTGTTTACTTCTTAAGACACGGGGTTGCTTTGCATCGGAATGGGCTGGGGCATTCAAGGTTAATGGGGTTTCATCATTTTGTATAAGGGTATCTGAAATGTGCAATATGTTTTCTTGCAGAAATGGATTCCAGAAACTGGAGAAGATTAAAGACTCAAATAGGCAGAGCCGGCAGTTGGAAGAACTTACAGGAAAGATGCGAGATTGCAAGAGGTTGGTGGTCTCTCTCTCTCTCTCTCTCTCTCTCTCTCTCTCTCTCTCTCACACACACACACACACACACACACACACACACACACACACACACAGAGACATCATTTTCATGCATGATACTAGTTTATTAGATGAACTAGATGTGGAAAATTCCATCCCCTAGATGAAAGAACCTTTCCATACTTGTCATTGGGTTATTGTTTCTCAGGCTTATCAAAGATTTTGACCGAGAAGTTAAGGAAGAGGAAAGTAGAAATACTCCAGACACCAACAAAATGCTCAGTGAGAAAAAACAATCAATGGTGCTGTTCACTCCTTAAACATCTTTACTCTTTATAAGCGATTACTACTTCTCAGTGTTTGTTTGAAACTCTAATAAGCTTTTTGTCCATATTCACTGTTATGTATTGAACTTGAGAATTCTTTCTCATTTTTTGCAGATTAAAGAATTGAATTCTTATGTCGCTCTCAAAAAGCAGTGAGTTATCAACATTTCTTACAAATTACCGAAGTTGGCTTTATGTGGAACCCTTTCATTTACAAAAGCATCTATTTGTTTATTTCGAAACATCAATTTTTTTAGACCATCTACTTTGCTTTTTGCTATATTTTCTTTAGATTTGTTTATTCAGAAATGGAAAATGCCCTTTTCCATCTTCCTATTCTAAAACTAGTCTATGTTGTTAGATATCCGAGCCTCTATTGCTAAATAATTGCAAAAGGCTCTGGGACCCGTGTGATTGTGGACAATTTTAGAATAGGGAAGATGGCAGCATCCAGGTCCTATTGCTGGAAGTATACAGAAATATTAATCAACTTAAATTTCAGCTCACATAGTGGAAGTCAGGGTGTTAAAGGCAATTCCAGACATAGACATTGAATGATGAACCAATCATAGATTGGTTAAGAGAAAAAGGTTAGATGACTACAACTTTAGATAGCACGAGGAATAAAATTAGCTTAGGAAAGGAGCTTTTTCTAGGAAGATTATCATCGAATCACAATTTTCAGTGAAAAGGGTCCATGGAATGCATTAGTGTCACCTTCCATTGCACTTTATCATCCCCCCCCCCCAAATAATAAAAATAAATAATAATAATAATAATAATAATAATAATATTAAAAAAAAAAACCAGAGAAAGATGGCAACAGCCAACAGCAATGAGATCATGAGGAATCATCCCAAATATATTTTAACAGAAAGGATGTTAATGACTACATTGAGCCAACATAATGATTGGACTGGACTCTTGGCGGCAAAGGAATCTTCAACGCCTTAGTTGAAGGAGCTGGGTTCCCACCATTATCTGAGATTCCCAAAAGAACGATTTGGAGGTTATTTGCCACGCCCTGCCCATTTCCAGACCTTTTTTTTTCCCCCAACAATGGATCAAGACAGACCTCCTGTGGTATGGTGAACTAGATTCAAAGGTTGATTGTGGGGATTCCACTGAGGCGGAGAGTGTATTGTAGTCTGGATTCCATAGTGCTCGTACACCCTCGAGGGCACTTAATCTTTTTTTTTTTTTTTTTATAACTTTCTTTATTGTAGAAAAGATACAAAAATGATATATTGAAATTCCATTTTATAATATAATGCTCTAATAACCAGTTGCTTTCCTTTTGTCATTTGACGAATTGCTTTGTAGTTTGAAAATAATTGATTATTAGATACTTCACTCTAAATACTATTCGGTAAATATTTCTATCCACATTTATTTAAGTAAATCTAATTTCTCATCTTTACCATTTTGTGAAGTTATCTGTTCATGCCATAGGTTTGTTTGCTGAGTGTCTTTGTTTATTTATTTATTTATTTTTTTAAAACCTTGTGCACGGGAACACAGGTATGCAAGCAGTCTTGACAACAAGCGAGCTGATCTCTTTGATGGGCCTGGTGGTGGAGGGGGTTTTGGTGAAGAGAATGTTCTGCTAGCTTCGTGTATGCACGTAACCTACTTCTTTATGGTTGGAGTGTTTACATAATTTCTGTTTTGGTCGATTTCTTTTCCACCATTATTTCCTGCTATTGCGATTTCCTTTCTTTTGGTAGGTAACATAAATTGTGTTAAGGGCCAACCTGTTGCAAATACATACATACAGACATTGCTTCCGTCAGAAGTTTGATCGAACAATAGAAGAAAGAGAAATAGCACAACCAAGAGTGGATTCAACTTCCGAACAGGAAAGTGTGAATTGACAGTGGGTGTACTAACAAGCTAACAAAAAAAAAAAACTTCTGAACAGGAGCACTGGAAGCAAGTGTGGTGAAGATCCAGGTGTAGAAGAAACAAAACAGGATCTGTCATGACAATAATGCTCCACCTATGAAGGCTCAAACAATCAACAAGTTGCATTCGTCATAAAAGAAGAAATCGACACTGTCTATGTCGATTAAAAGAACACAAGGGGCTTTCACTCCCATTTTGGAAGATGATCAACAAAAGCAACATCTGCAATTGATCAGTGCATCTTTGGCATTGGTGACAAGGGAGATGGGCCCAAAGGTCATCTAGGATGAGATCACCAAACATGACCTTTTCAAGAGGGTGATTGAAGCAACCTTGAGGACAAACTTGTTTCCTGGGTGGTGGAATGTTATGATCCCCAAATTATTTATTTACATTTTTTAAGATTATTTTGAAATTTACTTCTTTAGGAAGATAAGGCATGAGATATATCCTATGTAGGGAGATCTTGTTGATTTGGAAGGGAATGAATTAATTAGGTTAAAGATAGATATTAAGATTATTTATTAGATCTATCTAATATTTTTAGCATTTCAAATTCTTATAACTAAGAGAGTGGGGAAAAGACAAGAGAAAGGGTGCGTTTGGCAAATTAAATAAAAAAAGTTTGAAATTAATTTAAGTATTGGATTCATCGTGTATTGAATTTTAACTATTGATAGGTGTTGGAATGCTTGTTTGGTAAATTGTCTGAAAAAATTCCTAAACACAAAAATTGAATCCAAACATTTATGTTTGGTAAAAATGGTCTTAACCTAATTTGGGCCCATACCCTAACATGATCTGAAAAAACAGATGGACGGGGTGGATTTCTCACAAACATCACGGTGGGCCCTACCTAGTTGGCTTCCTTCCAAAGCTAGAGTGGATTACGTGTTACCGGGGTAATGCTGGACTGTGGGGCTCACCTTGATGTATGTGTTGTATATCCACATGGTCCATCCATTTTTTTGGATCATTTTAGGATATGGTCACAAAAATGAAGAAGATCTTGATCTCAAGTATACCACACCACAAGGAATTGAATTCCCACCATTAAAAACTTTTTGGGACAACAAAAGTTTTGGATCAAGCTAATATTTGTCTGTTCCCTTCATCCAGGTCTATGTGACCTTATAAACAGGTTGGATGGCAAATAAGCATTATGGTGGCCTCTAGGATGTTTTTAATGGTGGTCGTTCAATGACTATTGTTTCCTGTAGTGTGGTGCACTTGAGATTTGGATCTGCTCCATTTTTGGGCCCATGGCCTAAAACGAGCTAGAAAAACTGATGGACGACGTGGATATAAAATTTATTTATTAAAGTGGGCCCCACAGTCACAACAACACCCACTATCATGCAACCCAGGTAACACCTAATCCGCTCCCGCACAAAGCGGAAGGACACGGATATCCTAGGAAAGCCTCTCATAGGAAGTTCATGTGACGGGAGAGTGGGGCCCAACGTGATGTTTGTGACAAATCCACCTGATGTATGATACATGTATGGATGTCATGTTTCACAGGAGATTATTCAAAGGACAATTCAAAGCATACAGATCCTAGGACTTGTGGGTTATGGGCCAAGCCCACTAAACAATAATTTCAGCAGAACAGTTCACCAAACAGTAATTTCAGCAAACAAAAATTCATGTTATTTCATTAGAAATCATCCCCACATGCACACAATCATATAAAAATTAAATCGCAGGATGTCAAGGTTGTTAGAACAACCCCTTAGCACAAAATATCAACAAAATACTCATGGGCAGATTCATACACACATAGAATTTACCATACTCATTCACCACATAAACTATGTTTAGAGGAGATGAAGATCACGTGGGATATGGGGTGGGATAAATATGTAATTTGGGAATTGAGGGTTGTGGGAGGAAATTGGGAGAGGGTCTAGGGTAGGTTTTATGTGGGAGGCAGGGACATAGGGTGTCAAGGTTTTAGGCGCAATGGATTGAAGGATTTACGCTAGATAGGATCAAAGAGTTTTTTTTTTTTTTTAATATTATTTATTTATTTATTTATTTTTAAAATTTTTTTAAGGAGTAGAAGGAGATGGAAAGACCATTCCTTGTAGAAGATAAACACATGAGCGAGTCGCATGCCCACAAAAAGATGGAATCTCACCACCTTGCTCCAAGTCTCATGGAGGGTTCTTCCAAGTCGCATGGAAGAAAGAAAGGCTTCTCTTTAGAAAACAAATGTGTACTCTTCATCCCCTAGGGTTGGACGTTTCCCCCCTTTAAATAGAGTTTTTACATTAAAAGTAAAATGACCAACATGCCCCTTTTAAAATCTAGCAAATTAGGGGCCCACTAAGAAATCCAAACCAACCAAAATGTGTAGAAAAATAATAAAACATAAATGGACACTAAAAACTGAAGAAAGGACTTGATCACATGGTGGGCCACCATGTGATCAGACATGATCCAACGGTTGGATCTCAACCAAAACTCTAAAAAACTATCCTGGCACTCCAAATAATGCAGCCCATGTGCATCCTCCCAGTTTGGGGCCTTCATGATGCACATCCTATGCACATGGGGTCTTCAAAGTGGCCCACGGGTCAGGCCCAAGTAGTGATCACCTAAATAAAGTGTGGGCTGGGTTGGGCCAGGGCCTGGGGCTCTCCTACAGCGACGCTGGTACACTCTGATGCCTGCATCAACTCTCCCCGGCTGAGAAAGTCTCGCTGCTGGTGAGACAAAACTCCTGTAACGCTCTGTAGCTCTGCCTCTGTAATCCACGTGCAGTCTGATGTAGGTCGATCCTTCCACTTGACGAGAAACTTCTGGAATCCACTGTGGCGGGTAGACACTATCTGCTCATCCAGAATGTCCTCGATCTGCTCTCTCATGTGTACAGATGGTATGCGGGGTGCAAGCTGAGAGGAAGGCTCAAGTATAGGCCCTGGGTCAGGGGACTGATCAGTGGGAAGGCTCAAGGTGTGGATCATTAGGTGGGCCTCTAAATGGCACGAGATCTTCCACGTTGAATGTAGAGCTGATATTCAATGTAAGTGGAAGCTCGAGAACATACGCATTGGGACCCATACGGTTTAAAATTTTATATGGTCCTGCGTTGTGGCTATGTAATTTCTTAGTGGCACCAGGTGGTATCCGCTCTGGCCTAATACGGACCATGACCTCATCACCCACTTGAAATTCCCTGAATCGACGGTGCATGTTTGCTTGAAGTTTATAATTTATATTACTTGAATTAATCCATTGTCTAATCTCCCTGTGTAAATCATGCATGTAATGTGCAAAGGACTCAGCAGACTCAGAAGGACGACGTGACACAGACATGAGAATCAAATCTATAGGTCTCCTAGGCTTATAACCAAGAACAATCTCAAACGGACTCTTCCCCGTAGACCTATTTACTGAACTATTATATGCGAACTCTGCAGTCGGCAAGACTGCATCCCAAGTCCTAATATGATCACCAACTAGACATCTCAACAAGTTGCCTAGGCTCCTATTCACCACCTCAGTCTGGCCATCAGTCTGAGTATGGTATGCCGAAGAAAACTGGAGACGAGTTCCCATAATATGCCACAGTGTCTTCCAAAAATAGCTCACAAACTTGACATCCCGGTCAAACACTATGGTTTTTGGCAAACCATGCAATCGAACAACCTCATCAAAGAAGATCCAAGCAATGTGTGAGGCGTTCGTTGTCTTGGAGCACGCAATGAAGTGGGCCATTTTGGAAAAACGGTCCACCACGACAAATATGGAATTGTACTTCTTGATAGTCTTGGGAAGCCCCAACACGAAATCCATACTAAGATCGTCCCAAGGGGCATATGGCACAGGCAAAAGAGCATACAATCCTGTGTTCTGTTTCTTTTGCTTTGCTAGCTGACATGTACGACATTGCCCTACAATTCTAGCCACATCGTGGCCAGTAAAATCGGTCCTCAACAAGGGTTATCGTTTTATCCCTCTTCCAAAATGGCCAGCTACACCACTTGCATGTAGCTCCCATATCAGGAAATCCTGTAGGGACGTGCGAGGAATGCAGAGCCGATCTCCACAAAACAGGTAATAATCATGAATGACAAACTCAATGTCTGTCCTCGTGGGATCCTCTAGAAGTGACACATATTTCTCTCCAAAGTTTGGACACTCAGGATATTCGTCTTTTAACCGCTCAAAACCTGTAACCTCTACTCTCAGAGAATGGAGAGTCACAACCCTACGACTAAGGGCATCCGCGGGTTTGTTCTCAACTCCGGCCTTGTGCTTGAGAACAAACGAGTACTCTTGAAGAAATTCAACCCATTTGGCATGCCTAGGGTTTAACTTCTTCTGAGAGCCTAAATATCGTAAGTCCTCGTGGTTAGAGAACAAGACGAATTCATGCGGGAGTAAATAGTGGCGCCAATGCCTTAATGACTGCACCATCGCATAAAATTCTTTGTCATAGGTGGAGTATTTCTGTTTTGCCTCATTCAGTTTTTCACTGAAAAAGGCAACTGGGTGTCCCTCCTGACTTAGTACTCCCCCTATTCCCACACTTGAGGCGTCACATGCCACTTCAAAGACTTTAGAAAAATCTGAAAGTCGCATGACAGGGGCCTCAACCATCTTGCCCTTTATGTCTTTAAAGGCCTTAGAGGCTGCACTGGTCCACTGGAACTTCCCTTTTTTGATACAATCGGTTATGGGAGCCATAATGGAACTAAAGCCTTTAATGAATCGACAATAAAAGGTAGCTAAGCCGTGGAAGCTACGCACCTCATGAATGTTCCATGATTCTGGCCAACTCACTATGGCCTAGACCTTTTCAGGATCCGCACGCATACCCTCGGACGGCACTATGAACCCTAAGAAGATAACTCGATCTGACATAAAAGTGCACTTCTTCATGTTCGCATATAATTGCTCTGTCCTAAGGATCTCACAGACCTGCCTCAAATGGTGGAGATGTTTTTCCTTTATGGTATTATAAATGAGAATATCGTCAAAATAAACCACTAGGAACTTGCCCATGAAGGGCCTCAACACCTGGGTCATCACTCGCATGAAAGTACTAGGGGCATTAGTCAACCCAAAGGGCATGACCAGCCATTCGTACAACCCATCCTTCGTCTTGAAGGTTGTCTTCCATTCATCACCTGGGCGAATGCGAATTTGGTGATACCCACTATTGAGGTCAATCTTCGAGAAAATCGTGGCACCGGCCATCATGTCGAGCATATCATCAAGTCTCGGTATAGGAAATCGATACTTGACTGTGATCTTGTTAATTGCTCGGCTGTCCACGCACATGCGCCACGTGCCATCCTTCTTGGGTGTGAGGAGTGCAGGCACATCACATGGACTCAAACTCTCTCGAATGAACCCTTTTCTTAACAACTTATCGACTTGCCTCTTCAACTCGGCATGCTCGGTCGGGTTCATTTGGTAGTGAGGAAGGTTCGGGAGAGTAGACCCAGGGACTAAGTCAATGACATGCTGGATGTCCCTCATGGGTGGAAGTTCATCTGGTAAGTCCTCAGGAAATACATCACTAAACTCCTCTAAAACTGGACTCACCCTAGACGGGATCTCTGCCCTAACCTCTGGTGTAACCTCTCTTGCCACTAGGGTATACACCTTCAAACTCTCTGTAGCCTCTTTCTCAAATTCTTTCGAATTAATAATGTGAAGAGACTTAGTTTGGGATTTCCTCACTTCTTTTCCATCACCCTTCTTGACGTTTCCCCTTTTAGCCTGGGTGTTCTTGGGAGGCAGAGGCTTCAGAATAATCTTTCTGCCTTCGTGTAAGAATGTACACGCATTTGAACGACCATATATCGTGACATCCTTATCAAAGAGTCAAGGCCTACCCAAGATGATGTGTCCCACATCCATGGGCAAAACATCACAACACAATGTGTCTTTATAGGATCCAAACTCCAAAGGCACCAAACAATACTGGGACACCGGCATGGAAGAGTCGTTAACCCAAGAGACTTTATAGGGTTGAGGGTGGGGAGTGGGCTTTAGGCCCAAATGATCCAAGGTGCTAGCGGAGACCACATTTGCACAACTTCCACTGTCGACAATGACTTTGCAATTCTTTTCCCCACTTTTGGCGTAAGTATGGAAAATAGTAGAACGACGCCAGTCATCTTGGTCCTTAGCTTGAGTTAGGATACGCCTGACTATAGCAAGTGGGATAGTCTCCTCATCGTCTTCATCACTAGCACCAACATCAAGGCGATACTCTTCTTCTTCATAGTCGCCCTGGTCATTATGATCTTCCCCTTGATCTTCAATCAGGAGGGCCTTTCCTCGCACCTTTTTGGGGACACTCACGTGCGAAATGACCCGTTTTGCCGCACTGGTAGCATTCTGTAGGCTCACCTCCTCTTAAGCTAGATCCCTCAGTGGCCTTACCCTTGAAATCTCTAGGATTGGGTCGACTAGAGGAGGATGGTTTAGACTGAGTCCCATAATTAGGTCTCATACCATGAGATGGAGCCCTAAAACTAGGATCTCAATAGTCCATACGTCCAGAACGCTGGAGTGCTACATACCGCTCTAACTAAGGCACCAATTGGTGGACATGATCCAAGGTGCCAACATCATGAGTGAGCAGCTCGTGCTGAAGATCAGGTCGGAGCCCCATCCTAAATCTGGAGATTGTCGCAATGGGGTCCTCCTGGATGTCACACCGTAACATATGCTCATCAAATTTAGCAATATAATCTGTGGCTGACATGTTCCCCTGGTGAAGGGATTGCCACTGATCCATGAGCTTCTGTTGGTATGACAAGGGAAGATACTTCTCCCTCAGGGCCTCTTTCATCTCGGCCCATAGTGTGATGGGAGGTTGCATAAACCTATCAAGTTGGCGCTCATAGTTCAACCAAAAAGACTTAGCTTGACTAACAAGCTTCATCTTGGCGAACTGCACTCGACGGTCGTTAGGCATGTCATGCCACTCAAAAAAGTGGTCCATGTCTGCCAACCAGTCGACAAAGACTTTGGGGTCCAGCTGAACATTAAAGCTCGGCGCATTGACTTTCACACCTCTCATGACACGGTCTTCAACATCATGTCGATCATGGTACTCAAACCGAGGTGGTTGAGGATGCACCCCTGCACGGCCAACTACCGGGCCATGCCTCCTCGCATAATCTCTAACAGGCTCTCTTTGAGGAGTAAGACATGCTATGGGAGCCCTAGCTGGCTCTACTGGGGGTGTGGGATCCCTCCTAGCACCACGCTCCAATACCTCAGCCTGAGGCTCATGCTCGTCATCAGGATCCTCAAGGTCAGCAAGGCGCCGCTTATTGGATTCTGTCGCTGTGCATTGCTCCTCAATGACTGTTTCAAGACGATCTAGCCTAAATGTGATGGCTTGTAGTTGTGCTAGGATCTGTTGAGATAACGGGTCGGGATCACGACTATTACTTGTGGTTGCCATACCGCGACACACCTAAGATAACTTTAATGTAAGGACTCACTCAAAAGGAAGAAACTAATTCTAGGACTGACACGAAAACTGATTCGATGGGGCACGAGGTGTACCCAATGTAACCCTAGACTCTAGTTCAGATTTACTATCCTAATGGTGTGGCCTAAACACTATATGAGATGCAATCTCAACCTATATGCATGCACGCAAAAGACCCTAACTTTATATGAGACTCACAATACTCTATGCTAAACTTGGCTTTGATACCGAAAATGATGTAGGATACATGTATGGATGTCATGTTTCACAGGAGATTATTCAAAGGACAATTCAAAGCATACAGATCATAGGACTTGTGGGTTATGGGCCAAGCCCACTAAACAATAATTTCAACAGAACAGTTCACCAAACAGTAATTTCAGCAAACAAAAATTCATGTCATTTCATTAGAAATCATCCTCACATCCACATAATCATATCAAGATTAAATCGCAGGATGTCAAGGTTGTTAGAACACCCCCTTAGCACAAAATATCAACAAAATACTCATGGGCAGACTCATACACACATAAAATTTACCATACTCATTCACCACAAAAACTATGTTTAGAGGAGACGAAGATCACGTGGGATATGGAGTGGGATAAATCTATAATTTGGGAATTGAGGGTTGTGGGAGGAAATTGGGAGAGGGTCTACGATAGGTTTTATGTGGGAGGGAGGGACATAGGGTGTCGAGGTTTTGAGCACAATGGATTGAATGATTTAGGCTAGATAGAATCAAAGAGGTTTTTTTTTTTTTTTTTTTTTTTTTTTTCAAGAGTAGAAGGAGATGGAAAGACCATACCTTGCAGAAGATAAACACGTGAGCAAGTCGCACGCCCACAAAAAGATGGAATCTCACCACCTTGCTTCAAGTCTCATGGAGGGTTCTTCCAAGTCGCATGGAAGAAAGAAAGGTTTCTCTTTAGAAAACAAACGTGTACCCTTCATCCCCTAGGGTTGGACGTCCCCCTCCCCTTAAATAGAGTTTTTACATTAAAAGTAAACTGACCAACATGCCCCTTTTAAAATCTAGCAAATTAGGGGCCCACTAAGAAATCCAAACCAACCAAAATGTGTAGAAAAATAACAAAACATAAATGGACACTAAAAACTGAAAAAGGACTTGATCACATGGTGGGCCACCATGTGATCGAACGCGATCCAATGGTCGAATCTCTACCAAAACTCTAAAAAACTATCCTGACACTCCAAATAATGCAACCCATGTGTATCCTCCCAGTTTAAGGCCTTCATGATGCATATCCTATGCACACGGGGTCTTCAAAGTGGCCCACGGGCCAGGCCCAAGTAGTGATCACCCAAATAAAGTGTGGGCTGGGTTGGGCCAGGGCCTGGGGCTCTCCTACGACGACACTGGTACACTTTGATGTCCGCATCACCACCCTATCCATATGCTTTTCCAGATCATTTTAGGACATGGAACCAAAAATGAGTCAAATCCAAAACTCAAGTGGGTTTCACGATAGGAAACAACGAGGATTGAATGTACACCGTTGAAACATTTGTAGGGCCACAAGTTTTGGATTAGGCTAATATTTTTGTGTTTCTACTAGTTCATCTTGGTAGGAATGACCTTATGAACAGTATGGATGGCATATAAAAATTGTGGTAGACCCCAGGGAGGTTTCAACCGTAGGCATTTCCCGACCCACTATTTCCTGTCGTGCAGCCCATTTGAGTTTTGGATATGCCTCATTTTTGGTCTCATGTCCTAAAATGATTTGGCAAAATGGTTGGACGGAGTGGATTTCTCACAAACATCACGATAGGCCCCACCCAGCTTCCCATCTCAGGAACTTATTACAAAGGCTTTTGAAAGAAATCCAAGTGCAAAGCGGAATCAGATTGCCTAACCATAACACTACACCTATGTGCGTACCATGTTGATGTAACAAAGTTTTGTGGGCCCCACCATGATGTATGTGTTAGATCCATACCGTTTATACATTTTGTCATATTATTTTAGGTCATGATCCCAAAAATGTGGTAGACGCAAAGCTAAAGTGGACCACCCCATAGAAACCAGTGGAGATTGAACACCTACAATTGAAAACTTATTGGGGGCCACATAAGTGTTGGATAAAGCTGATATTTGTGTTTTCCCTTCATCCAGATCTGTGCGACCTTATGAACAGGCTGGATGGCAAGAAAACATCATGGTGGGCCGTAGGAAGGTTTCAATGGTGGGCGGCATTGTTCCCACAACTTTCTGTGGTGTGGTCCACTTGAGCTTTGGGTCTACCTCATTTTTTGGCCATGCCCTAAAATGATGTGGCAAAATGGATGGACATGGTGGATATAACACATACATCATGACGGGCCAAAATAGCATTGTTCCCACGTCCACACGACAACAACTACGCAATTAGCCCTAAAGGGTTTCACCAGAAGTTACTTCAAAAGGGGCAGAGTTATTATTTAAAAAAATGTTTTAACTTAAAATCACTTACCGCTTTTGGCGCATACACCACCCTTGAATTAATTCCGTGATTAATTTCCATTAATGACTTTTTTAAGTGTGTTAAACAAACACCCAAAATAGCATATTAAGTGGCTGAATTCTGATATTAAGATTTCGGTGACATATTAAGTCGTAAACAAATAGCCCCAAAGAGAAGAAACTTATTTCAGTCTTATATGGAGTTTTTTTTTTTTTTTTTCCTTCTTTTCCCAAATAATTGGGAGAAGGCTTAGATGATGATAGGATGATCTGGAGGTTTTTTTCTGCTTGAAGTGGCAAGTTATCAATAAATATTTCATTTTTATGTCAATTATTTTAGCTCAATATCACAATTGAGGTTCAAAATCATGGAGAATTTAATCAATTAGGAAAGGCGAAATTACGGGATATTTCCTTATACTCATTTGTTGCTGATAAATACTAATCAGTAGATTTCTTATACTCATCAGGCTAATACTCACCTTGTATTTAAAAATTACTTAAAGAAGTGTCAATTCTTATACATGACTTTAGATATTAATACACCGCTACTGTAGTATGTGTGTGTGTGAGTGCTATGTCCACATTGGATTTCTGAACTGTCCTTTTGTCAGATATGTGCCACTAAATTTTGGGCATTCCTGATATTAAGTTTCCAAATTTTCTTCAAACTGTTGTGTATCAAAACACCATTAAAAAAGAAGAAGAAGAAGAAGCCCAGGACAAACTCCTGCCAATTAACCGAATAATACATGAAACTTCTAAGATTTTAACACCATGTTGGCTTGTTCATTTCCGAATTACTGAAGCAGAATCTGTACTTTTGCAGCTATGACAAATCAGCAGTTAATTGATGGTGGAAATAGAATGATGGATGAGACAGATCAAGCAATTGAGCGGTCGAAAAAGGTTAACTTCCCTCCCAAAGATTAGTATGGCACTGAACAAAAGGGTGTGTTAATTATCATTATTTGGGGCTTGATGATTATTCAATTTCCAGATCTTTTTGAACTCATTCATTTCAAAATTTGCATGGTCTCGAATCCTTATTGATGGAATTGTTGATGGGGTTTCTTCCAGCACTCTTTGTTTGTTCCAACTGCCATTAGTGTATCTAAATATTTGAGCTGACTTTTCTTAGAGCTGATTATGGTTTAGAAGCTCCAAATCGGTGTTCATTGTCATGGAAATATAGTCGGTTTTAAAAGCCCTTTAGGTCATGATTGATCTCAACAGATCTGAATTGTCCAAAATTACCCTTATGAAAACTCGAAAGAAGGATTAAAAGTCAAAATTACCCACAATGATTAAAACCTACTTGAGTTTAAATTTTGAAAAGTTTCTGAACTGTTTGGTTTCCCCTTCTTTGTTGCCAAAAAATCTTCAAGGTTCAAATTCTTGAGTTTACATGCCAATCTGTTTCTGCAATCACTGTGGTTACAGGTTGTTGAGGAAACCATCAATGTTGGGGCTGAGACGGCAGCTGCTCTAAAAGCACAGGTCTCCGATACAATAAGATATGAGAACCTCGATTTCTGGGTTTGTCTCCTTTTATTATATGCCACCAGTATTAAAACTACTTGTCAATTTGTTCTCTTCAGACTGAACAAATGAGTAGGATCGTTAATGAGCTGGACTCGATCCATTTCTCAATAAAAAAGGCCTCCAAACTGGTTAAGGAACTTGGTAGGCAGGTGAGTCTTCTCAAACATCACTCAATTGTTTTCTGACTGTTCTTTACTCTGCTTATCTCTCTGTTACCTTGAATTTATTTATTTATTTTTTAATTCATTCACTTTTTCTTTAGGTTGCAACTGACCGATGTATTATGACCATGCTCTTCTTAATTGTCATCGGAGTGATAGCAATCATCATTGTAAAGGTTGGATTTCTTTTTCTTTCATTTATGTTACATTTTCATTGTTGGTTCTCCCTTTTATTTATTATTTGGGGAATTATATAATCCTTGACTCTAGGATATGTATTCTCAGGTCCTTAGTTTTATATCGGATCTTCTTTTTTTTTTTTTTTGTTGATCCAGACCATTTTTATATGGTTTAGCCCCACTGTGGATCAATATTGCCACACCTGGTTAAGAAGCTTTTCTATCTTTGACCCATTTTTTTTTTATTGAATGGGGACCATTGTTTGCGCCTTCTGCCATCAGCAGACCACTGATTGAAGGGTTATGATTGTTCCATTAGGGAAGTTTTCCTGGCGGTGGTCTCAGTGGGGCTCATCAGTGTGATTTTCTGGATCACCGAACCATGGTCCCACTTGTGCAAAACCAAGTGGCAGTGATACAGTAAATATCCTCTGGATGAGGATCATATAATTCCCTTTCATTTGAATTATTTTTCATGCTCGTGGTGGTGTTCGGTAGCATTTTACATGTTATATGAGTTTAACTCACTTCTATGATGGATTTTGTGCGTTCAGCTTGTAAACCCAAATAACAAGGATATACGGGATATTCCTGGATTAGCCCCACCGGCGCTTACCCGGAAGCTTCTGTGGGATACAAACTAGAGGCTGAGAATAAGAGTTCATTCTTTCATGCCAAAGAGAAATGCCGGGCTTGGGTCTTATCGGTTAAGCTGCCGAGTTTTGTTTGGTTGATGTTTTTAGCATCTCAAGGCCAATGAGGTGATTCAGATTCAACCACATGCCGATTGTCAAGTGGTATTCTGTGATGATTCTACAAGCTGTTTTTTCTATCTTATATTTCTGGTTTCTTAATTTTCTTTCTTTCTTTTTTAGTCTAAAATTCAATAGCAGTTTTTCCCCCCATTATGTCAATGTCATTGTAGACACTGACCATTAATGAATTGGTGAGATGTATAATAAATTAATAATCCCTCTCTTTCTTCATTATGAAGTCCTTTATTCATGGAGGAATGAAATGGTCAACCCACCTGTCTGAAAACTAAATATTCCATGTTGGCACTATATGATGGGGCCCATCCATACCCAACCCATCAGCTAAAATCACATCCGTGGGCACTGCTGTGTCGGCTCAGTCAACATGACATCATACATTCATACATGGATATTATAGCAGTTTGATCTCGCTGACATGTATGCATATATGCATGCATATACATACATATGCTATTTGCATGTGTTTGGGCACAGAGGTGTACATTGGAACTGGCCTGCCAGAGGTGTACATTGGAACTGTGTTTGGGCACAGAGGTGTACATTGGAACTGGCCCGCCAGAGGTGTACATTGGAACTGTGTTTGGGCACAGAGGTGTACATTGGAACTGGCCTGCCAGAAAATATATGCTGAGATTACTGGTATTTGGAGGCTAGAAAGTGGTTAGCCTTGTTGTAATTTGCAGAGTTGTTTGAGAAAAACACAATGACTTCTTTCTTTCCTCTATTTGGGAGCTTGGAAAGTATTTGGGTGGAAAATATTTTCCAAGAAAATGTCATGTTCCCCTGATTGTGAGTCTTTTTGGTGGAAAAAAATTTTCACGAATATGTTTTCTCCCTTCTCTTTTTTCCTCCATTCTCTCCATTGTTTTGTAAAATAGCTTTGAAAAAAAATATCCACTCCTTTTTTCCAAGTTCCTGAGCAGGTCCTTAGAGTAGTGGATCTTAGGGGTTCTTTGGCAGCGTGAATTATGTTCTATTTGTGGGGATTTCAAAATTTTGAGACTTTTTTTTAGCAAGGATTTTAGTACGGTGTGGATTTTGATTCCTTCAAAATCCATCTGAAGAGCCCTTTTTTGCATTCCCAGCTCAAAGCTGATTTGCAAAATCTTCTCGATTCTGCAGGTTCAAAATCCACAGGGGTCCCCAAGGATTTTAAATCCATGTTGCCAAAATGCCCTAGTGAGGTAAGTGCATGAAAACCTTCCCACACACGGTTGATGTCTGAAAATTATGTTCCAAGCACTAATGACATGGGAGGATGATTTTGGTCCTGTTCTTGATAGCAAAATGATTTCCAAATAAGGTGATATCAGTTCCATTGAAAGGCTTGGCAAGTGATCTCTCCAACGAGCTTGAGATTGTTTCGATCCGAACTGTAACAAAGAAATTATGGGTTTTTTTCATATCCAAAAACTCTTAAGTGAGATCCCGTAACCTGCCTAGCTGTTCAGTGTAGGCTTGGGTATATTTAGCTATTCAGCACAGGCACATGGGCATTTTGATTTGCCACGTTTTTTCAGTTCGAACTTTTAGAGTAAATGGTTAGTTGTCTTGCATTAAAATGGTATCGGAGTGGGTGGTCTTGTGTTTGAGACTCCTCACATGCATGAGCATTTTCACACCACGGGATATAGGGCCTGGGCTATGAGATAAAGGGATTGATTTGCCACGTTCTATCAGTTCGAGCTTTTAGAGCAAATGATTAGTTGTCCTGTATCACATTTATAGCTGTTTAGCTTAGGTGTGGGTGTATTTAATCAGGTGCTGCTACTTTAAACGTAAGTGCAGATGTTCTTGGCAACAACATGAATCACATGAAGATTGAAGAACCTACACTGTTGGTCCAGGCACCCAGTCTTTTGACTTAAAGCATCAGTCGTGCCTGTGATGTGTAAGAGAATTCAATTTTATGATTGTACATAAGCTTAGCCGCAGCCCACACCGACCACTTAATTGCGAGATGGCTCCACATTGGTTATCCTGCCTTAGGCATGGCATGTACTTACCCTTGTATTTCCCTTGTATTTCCTAGAAGCTTGCACCTACATCGAATCAAGCTTTAAAGCTCATGTCTGCAGTTAGATATACTCAAGGGCTATTCATGTGGTCTATGTTCTCCATTCAACATGAGCATAAACGACAGTTGCACTCTCACGTCCAGATGGGATTATTTTCGGGAGGCACGGAGGCTTAGTCAACTGCATTATTCTTTCTTCTCGATACTTCCCTACATTATACAATTGATGATCCACATTATACAATTGATGATCCACTTGTTTGGAGATGATGTTAATCATATGATTTGGATTCTATATTCATTCATTTGAAAATCAGAGTGACTGATTCAAACAACTTAATGCTCAATTGATTTGGATTCTATATTCATTCCTATAACGTAGCAATGTGCATTCTATCATAAACACAACTTAATGCTCAATTGTTTTGGAAATGCATAATGTTTTGATATATCTTGCATCGGTAATATTATGGATTTTATATTGGAGAAACCCTTGTAAAGACAATGTATTTACATTCGTAGTCATTTCACTACGTGAGGGGGCATGCGGTCCAGATCAATTGATCATGGATGTCTTAAGAATCGCTTTAATCCTCACTTTGAATGTTATGCTCAACATGCATCATTTACATCTTTCATGTCATTCACATATACTTGTGATTTCTTTATTTTATTTTATATTATATTTCTCTTATATTTTACCTTAAAATCAAGGGTTATTATACCTAAATGAAATGAAGATTTCATGTCAGATTATTCCTTTGAATGCAATAAGAATTCATACTAATAAAATTAGTAACGGAAGCTTTTCAAATATGTCTACTCTCTTTTTATGTATATCTTGGCAATGTTGATTGATCTATATATATATATATATATATATATATATATATGTGAAAATTAATATTAATCACAAATCCACACAGACGCTAACATGGGTGCATTTGGACCTTTTTAGAATTCGCACCACCAATCTTAACTCTCTATCAGGTCTGGGTCCCTCTTCTTCTGCCATGAGGCAAAAATCACATCAATCATATGGCTCTAAACATATGTGATTGGGCCTATCTTCTAGGAACAATCTTATACATTGATTTTGCATGCTACTAGCTGGCACATGATCAGTATGACTTTTCAAGGCAGCCTGAGGAGTGCACTGGACCTAATTGGGAAGTGTGCTCAAGTAAACTCTGTGGGGCTCACCATGGATTTATGTCTTATCCAAGCCGTACATCTGTTTTTCCAGATTATTTCATGGCATGTTCCGAAAATTGAATCATATCCAGAGCTCAAGTAGACCACACCGCAGGAAAAATGGGAATAATGATGTCCATAGTTGAAACCTTCCTAGGGTCCACACCAATATTTATTTCTCATCTAGCCTGTTTATAAGGTCACCGAGACATGGATGAAGGGAAAACACAAATATCGTCTTGATCCAAAACTTCTGTGGGCCCCATGAAGTTTTCAACCGTAGACGTTCAATTCACACGGTTTCCTGTGTTTCATATGCTTCAATTTTGGGATCATGCACTGAACCGAGCTGATAAAACGGATGGACGGTGTGGATAAAAGATATAAATCGCAGTAGGCCCACAGAGTTTACTCAGTACGCAATCTGCTTCCACCTAATGGACGGTAGTGATACGGATGTGCATGCCACCAATTCCAAATGTAACGGAAAGGTTTCCATGCAAATAGCTGGCTAGATTAACGGTCAAAGATCAAGCCTGTCTTTTGTTTTCAATCATCATTGATTTAAACACGTTTTCCCTTTTTAAAAGCCAGAAAAATCCCCGGGAATTTTATAATCATCTGCACCCAAACGCTGCCTGATCAGTTTGGTGGGCCAATCAGTTTGGCGGCTGGGATCGCCCGAACACTAATATGCCATGCTAAGCTTCAACCAAGCATCTAATTATATATGTAATAATGCAGAAAAAGTCTCCTCAATGAGATTAGGGGTGCACATCGAACCGGTAGAACTGTGGTCGGTCCGGTTTAGTCCGGTTCTAGAGTGCATCGGTTCGGTTCGGTTCCAAAAATTAAAGAACCATTTAGTTCGTTCCGGTTTGGGGGTATATAGAACCAAATCGAACCGTGGATCTGAACCGTGAATCCGAACCATGGATCTGATCTGTAGAACCAGACAGGGAACCGAACCTAGAACTAGGAATTTACAATATATTTTAATTGTATATTTGACTCATGATTTATGGTTTACAATACACCTTTTGATTGCTTTCATAAATATATTTTTTCCACGCCATATACAATATCTAAACCATTCATCAAATGGATCAAAACACCATTGGACATGGGCTAAGTTATAAAATAGAACATACAATTGGGCTGGATTATAAAAAGCCCATAACCGTGAAACCGATCCGGAACCGAACCGGTTTTCACGGTCCGGTTTTGGTCCGGTTCTAGGGTGCTAACAGTCCGGTTCCGGTTCCGAAAATCTTAGAACCGTAAGGAACGGTTCGGTTCCAGTTTCACCCTGGAACCAGACCGAACTGAACCGTGTGCACCCTGAATGAGATGATCATAACCACTTGATCCGTGGCCCACAAATGGACGGTTAAAAATTGAAATACAACACTATTCCGCGTTTAACTGAAAAGGTCCTGAGATTGGTGATCTTCTTATCTGGGAAAATTTCAAGGCACTGATCTATGTTGTGGAACCGTGGGCCCCCCTTGTTAGAATTTTAAAAGCGTGTATAGCCGTCCAAAGATGCTGACCAAGTATCAAATACCCTATCTACCAACAGGGGATTGGTCTTGGCCTTTTATTTATTTGTACGGATGTGGCCCACCTCATGATTATATCCAGCTTGGTATTTTAAACATGGTTTCTTGGGCACACGTACGCCTTGTTTCCACATGTGAAACGGGTGCATGTTTTTCCTCGTGTTTCACGCTTTCAGGCAGAAGCGGATAGGATGGTGTACTACACACCACCGACCTGGCTGGTGTGGGTACGTGTTGTGCGAATACCAGCGCTGAAGGAGATCAAAGTTACATGGCCCTCACAATGATGTATTTATTATATCCACACCGTTCATCCATTTTGCGAGATCATTTTAGAGCATGATCCCAAAAATGATTCATATAAAAATCTCAAGTGGACCACACCAAAACTACCGTGACATTTATTTTCCATCAAATCTGATCATAAGGTCACACAAACCTGTATGAAGAAGAAAAACAAATATCATATTGATTCAAAACTTCTGTGACACCATTAGGGTTTCAATGGTAGATGCTCAATCCTCCACTACTTTTTGAAGTGTGGTCCACTTGATCAACTTGATCATTGGATCTGTCTTATTTTTCGTCTAAAGGCTTAGGATGACCTTGCCAAATGAATGAATGGGTTGGATATAACAAATATCTCATGATGGAATCCACAGAACTTAGTGATGTGAACACACCAGTGAGGTCGGTGGTGTGTGGTACACCCGCCAATCCGCTTCCGGTGACAACAGAAAGCCAAACTCCGGTGTGTGTGGCCACAGGACCATGGTTAACCTCGGTGACTCGACTGGCTCTTCTGGTCGCGAGTGGAATCGCGACACACATGAGTCGGGGCTGAATCGGCCTGACTCGACTGAGTCAGTGGTGATCCGTATCATTGAACTTGACTTGACAAGTCTGAGTTGACTCGGACGAGTGTTAAAACCATGCATCGTACGAAACTGTGACAACTCTAATAAAGATAACGATTGTCATAAACAGACCAATTGAAACTGGTGCAATCCGGTGCACTCATCGGGAAAGCTTCATGTGTGCAACAAATGGACGGTTGATAAAATTGACCAACGATCGACAATCAACTTATTATCGTGGCCCAAGATACCATGGAAGACCAGATATATATCAAACATAAACATCATTACTTGAGACTAAGCATGATGAATGGTTCAGATCTACCATAAGAGTGATATTCTAGTAGGTGTCCACGCGAGTAGAGGTCTGCATAAGTCTAACTGAGTCAAGTTTGGCATAACTCGACTCGGCTTGGCCATTAGCTGATCCTAGCTTAAACTCGGCTCAACTCAGTCCTTAGCTTGACTGGCTAGCCCAGCTCAATTTGGTCAACAACTTGGGCAGTTCAAGTCAAAATCGAGCATGTGCAACATTTTCACAAACACATATAGTGCACTTTTAATATCTTATTATATGTAAACAACAATTATTTACATGTATTTTAACAAACACCTTGTAGGTAACATAAATATTTTTTTAAAAAATGGTATTTGTTTCATATACATACCTTCTATGCCATTACCAGACACTTCGTTGAGTCATTTCATCAAACACTTGGTGAACAACATTAATATCAAACTAATTAAGTCACCGAATTGGTTCGATCCAAGTCAAGTCCAGCTGGGCTAGCTTAAACTCATTTTTGAGCCAAAAAAATCAACTTAACTTGGCTCAAACTCAGCTTTGAATCGAGTGGAATCAGGCTTTTTCGTTTCGACTCGAGCGAGCTAACCGAGCTAATTGGGTTCGTGTACAGCTCTACGCACGAGCAGGACTCCAACCCCGCCCGCGAGCATCTTTATCACCTCTGTACGAGATGAGAAAACCTTTGATACTCTGGATGTGTATGATGGATGATACTCAGGCACTTAGAAATAACTTACAAATTACTTACTTGGCATACTATTAATTCAAACGAAACCATCCAAATTATTATTCTCTGTTTAGATGTATCATGAAACAAAAATCAAGAATATTCGAATATCTGACTACTGTATTTGTGGACGTTTATTGGACGGCTAATAACGAAAAAATCCAATGGTCCTTTTCAAACAAACAACTGTCGACGAATCAGAAGTTAGGATTATTCAATCAATCTGATTTTGTAATTCTGACTTACAAATAATGATTTGCACAGTTTAGTCGGTTCAATTTGAGATGTTTCCTACCACGTGCACTATTACTCAATGCCTGCGTATCAATTATCAGAAGCTGCCAGAGTATAAAAGAACTCTCCGGACAAGATATCTTGGTGTAAGAGACAAACACGGCCGATCGTCGTCCACATCCTTCTTACACGAGCCGCACGTGCACCCTATATAAGGTGTCCCACACCCTCCGCGGCTCATCTTTCTCTGTGAGGAAAGGGTGCGCATTACACACCCCCAACCTTCCTTCTTCTCTATATTCCCCTTTTCTCCCTTTCTTCTCCTTTTCCCTTTTTTCCTTTCTTTATCACATTTATAGCCTGAGGGTTGGGCTTTTCGTAATTTCAGCTCCAAAGTCGTTTATTTTGGTAAAGATTTTCCCTCTCTGCCTATATATATTTACATATATCTATTTCTAGGGATTTTTGTATTATTTTATTTATATGCTTGGATTGGAGATTAGGGTTTTGCTTTTCTTTTATATACTCAAGGGATTGGAATTAGGGTTTTCTTTTCTGGAAGGTGATCTTCTTGCCAAGAATCGATCAGATCAGGTTTTGTTTGTTTGATTTCACATCTGCAATTATGTGATTTTAGCTGTTGTGGGTTGGATTTTATTTTATTTTACTCTGCTTGAAATGCTATCCATGGCTAGGCAATGATTGATTGAACTCTTCTGAATTTATTTAGAGAGATTTTCTTGTGTAATCGATTTGTTGGAGTGGAAAAACCGCAGATAGAAATCCTGCCTTTTGCTGATTCTTCTGAAAGTGTCAACTAAGGCCTTGAACGACACGTGGAATGCCTGATCATCAATCGGGACAATTCGTTCAATGATACATTGGGGGCTAACCATGGTGCAAGAATCACCCGAATTTCTTACGGCTGTCCATTTTTATGACCCATAGATCACGTGGTTAGAATTATCCAACGAAAATGCTACCTTGTAATCATTAGTGATATAGAGTGGGATCCATCAAATAGATGTTTCAAGGTGATGATTGGACCTATTTTGCTTTTCCATGCAATCTTGATTCTCTGTTTTTTGTGCTATTGATTGGATGTTTTTGGATCATCCTATTGGCATGATTTTTGCACCATGGCTTGCCTCTTATCGTGTCAACGAATGCATGGTTCAAGTTGTTGTCCCATGTGCAATGTAAGAGCTTCACAGATATTAATAACCTCTCCTTGAAGGTGGGTGTAGATACATATGAAATATTAGAATTGTTCTTGAAGATATTTATAGAAATGCTATGGTTTTTCAAGCCTTCCATCTCGTTCATTTGTGTTTGGGTTTTTCATGTATTATTATGAGTCTATGACATGATTCGGTATCCTCGTGGAGGCTTTTAATTGGGACAGATTTTTTATGATTATTTTCTAGTTCTTTATGATACGGCCTCTCTCTCTCTCTCTCTCTCTCTCTCTCTCTCTCTCAACAGAAACTATTTCTTTTTACCTAATTATTGCGGTGTGTTTATGTCACGCCCCAAACTCGGAAACTGGGTTCACAAAATTCCCGATCGCTGAATCCGGTGTCAACAGCCTCCGTAGTACCACATTCTCGGCTCCCAACTCCCATATGCCAGATTCCGATCCTGGGATCCTACGAGGAAAATTTTCAACATGAATTTCTTTGAAGATAAGCATAACCACAAGTTTACCTAAATCATAAAGGCAACATCATCACCACATATCCACTAATATAAACATTTGAATACAGTGCTGAAAGGGAAATACATATATAAAAAATCGAAGCTCCAGAAGACAGCTGCACGCTCTAAGCTCAATGCTGCTGCGACCTAACACCACTTGCACGCATCTATCATGCATAGGCTTATAGAAAGCTTAGAGGGTGGTGAAAGTGTGTGCACAAGGTAAGTGCCAAACATTTAAATATCAGAGTAAGCGGAAATACTGCAAGTCTATAAATACCATTAGCCTTATCCAAGCTACGCGATGCAAAAACATAATAAGCCAATATCATATACTAAAGAAGCAATGTAGAACAACTTTGCAATGCGGATCGACTATGCAAATGTGGAATCATGGAGAGCTAAATATCAGATGCCGATGATGCAATGCAATATGCAAATCCTGAAGAGCCACGAATACCATTAACCTCATCTAGGCCATACATCAAACTTGTGCGTATCGCGCGATCATGTGGGGATAACTCCGTCTCACAAGGATTCCCATAAATATCTCAGCCCAATGGCATCTGCTTTAATTAATCATCCATCACAACATGCATACGAATGATGAGGGTCCACAGAAGGATGGCGGATCTAGTCCAAATATCAAGATAAACTCACTGATTTAAAACGCGTCACGATAGTTAATGAAAGAATCCAACTTATAGCCGTCACAATATCGGACGATACTCCCGATGGGAGACAGTTCTGCCTTCATTGTGTACACAGTAGCTTGCCAGCACAGTAGCCTGCCAATCACTGGTATCTCGCTCAGGTCCTAATGCCCCGCCCATTCAGTGTCCACCCACGTGCACCCGCTCACATGTGATCACAGTGATGGAGCGTCACAATATCCTCCACCGAGGGCAGATCCGGGTCTAAGTGCAATAAGTCAGCTTCCTTACCTCCTCTATCGCGCAATAAACTAGACTTCCTATGGGGCTCAATAATTAGGGTCAACCCACGTAGAAAATGATAAGAATGGGCCTAACAAGGCATAAGGGAAGGTCACAATGAGGACATTCAACCATCATTGCCCATCAATGTGGACATTTAACCAACATTGCTCTCAAGGAGTGGCCCACATAGAGTCAAACGTATCGTGGGCCCATGGCCTCATACAAGGGCCTCATACAATCACATTGGGCCACATTCAGTCTCATTGGGCCTCATACACGTCACAATGGGCCGCATCACGGTGGGCCACATACATCACAATGGGCCGCATCACATGGGCCTAATACGCATCACGATGGGCCGCATCACATGGGTCTTGAGTACATCACGATGGGCCGCTCACACGGGCTTAATATAGATCAAGTGGGTCTCATCTCACGGGCCTAATATACATCGCAACGGGCCTTGTATACATCAAGTCGGGCCGCATTATATGGGCCGGAAATATATCACAATGGGCCACGTCCCACGGGCCTCGAATACATCACAATGGGCCGCACCACCTGGGCCTCGAATGTGTCACAATGGGTCATAACCCATGGGCTACATCACAATAGGCCACAACCCATGGGCCTCAAATACATCACGATGAGCCTCATCACATTGGCTTCAAATACACAACAGGTGGCCTCAAATACATCTAATCGGGCCCACCGTTCTAGGTGAACTATCTACACCATACATCTATTTTTTAGAGATCATTTACCCAAAAATGAATCATATTAAAAGATCATCTGGACCACACCCTAAATAGCGGTAGAGATAACGATTTCCACTGTTTAAAATCTACAGGGCCCACCATAACGTTTATGTTCCATGCAATCTATTCATACGGTCACAAGGACCTGGTTTGAGAGGAAAATCAAATATCATTTTGATCCAAAACTTCTGTGCACCCAAAAAGGGTTTCAAGGGTAGCCGTTCAATCCACCACTATTTACTGTAGTGTGGTCCACCTGATGGATCTGCCTTATTTTTAGTCTCAAGCCATAAGACGAGCTCGCTGATTGTATGGACGATATGGATGTAACACAAACATCAGATGTGGGTCCCAACATCATACATCAACGGTGGGTCCCACCTTCCAGCCATTTGGACGGTGTGGATAAGACCCATACATCGGTGGGTCCCATGGAACTTATTGACGTCAATACCAGCTATATAGCTGGTGCGACGTACTCCAGCCAATCCGTCAGTAGGTGGGTCCCACATGGGGCCTACCATATACATATGTGTGTGTGTGTGTGTGTGTGTGTGTGTGTGTGTGTGTGTATAATATTTTATATATGAAGGAGTCCAGCGTCCAGACTCTCTGGGCGCTTTGGACGGATGATGTAGTTATACAATACATATACCAAGGTGGGTCCCACCCCCAAGTGTGGGGTGGGCCCACGTCTCTAAATGGGTGGACGGTTTGAATAAAAAAGTACTTCATGCTGGCCCGCCAATCTTGCTGACGTCAATCAGCCATGGCCCCACCGTCCTAAGAATGGATGGACGGCTTGGATCTGGGGCCCACAAAATTTTGCTGACGTCAATATAGCAACTAAGGCCGCTGGCCATCCAACAGATGGACGGTCCAGATATAATGTGTGCATGGGGTGGGTCCACATGTGTGGGACCCACCAGATTTGAATAAAGGTGATATTTATGTTTTCCCTTCATCTGGGCTGGCTGGATGTCAGCAAAGTAGGCCCCACGAGCGGCTGGATCAGGTGGGCCACATCACACTCCTTCACAAAAAGGGGGAGAGAGGGATAGAGAGACGTGAGAAGGGGAGGGACCCCACCACTGTGGGCCCTCCCTATACAATGCATACATCAAGATGGGTCCCACCATATGTGGGCCCTTCAAATCACAATAAAAACTACGGTGGAAGTCATGAAATCACCCACCTTTGATCTTCTCGGACTTCTCCTCATCTTTAGCTCCAAAGGAACAAGGTTTAAGGGTTGAGATGAAGCTTGGAAGGTGGAGATGGGAGATAGGAAGTGGGCCACACAAAGCTCTCTCATGGAACTTGTACGTTGGAGTTTTCTCCTCTCCTTGGGGTTGCTTGAAAATGGAGAGAGAATGAGAGAGAGAGAGGAGATGGGAGAGAAGTGATGGGAAAGGGATGGGTGAAAGGTGATGGAGTGATGGGTGTACTTGACATGTATGGGTTGTGTAAGAGAGAGAGTTGACTTTAGGGTTTGTTTTTGGGGATGAGACATGTACTTGATTGATGGGATTGATTTGATTGATTTGACATGTTCTCTTGAGTTTTGCAAAGCGTGGCGTTTTCTCGAACTGAATGCGGGCCCACATCTCCTGGCCCGGGTATCGCATCGTCGCGTGAGACGCGGCGTCGGAACCGCGACGACGACGTGGTCACAAGGGTACAAGTCTCGGGTCGAGCCGACTCTGGAATACGAGATACGACTCAGGGTTGCGTGCAAATGCTATCTTCGCGTCGTGGGTCGTCGGAATTCAAACGGGAGGACCACGGGAGTCTTCGCAACGGTACGGTATAGGATACGGGCCTTACAGCTTTCCTATCCTAATAAAAATTTCGTCCTCGAAATTTACACTATATGTAGAACTCAAAGGAATGAGGAAACATGGCGTCAGAAATACAATATCGGGCATAATCAAACATCGAAGAGATGAGAATAACGCTCGCGAATCTCAACCTCCCGCTCTCAGGACACCTTGTCAACACTACAATGATCCCACTGATCCTCGGATCCTAGTCAGAAACGATAGAAACTAAAATACTATGCAGCCTCACAATCTCAACGGTAAGGAGCTATATCAGAAAATTTTCAAGTTATCTGAATTCAGGGATCTAATCATTCTAAGTTCTCAACAATCATAGAGTACATGGTAGCTATCAGCAGATATGTGATGTTATCTTCAGGTATTTTCAAGCTATGCTTTGATACCAATTTCTGTCACTCCCCAAACTCGGAAACCGGGTTAACAAAATTCCCGATCGCCGAATCTGGTGCTGAAAGAGAAATACATATATAAAAAATCGAAGCTTCAGAAGACAGCTGCACGCTCCAAGCTCAACGCTGTTGCAACCTAACGCCACCTGCACGCATCTATCGTGCATAAGCTTATAGAAAGCTTAGAGGGTGGTGAAAGTGTGTGCACAAGGTAGATGCCAAACATATAGATATCAGAGTAAGTGGAAATACCGCAAGTTTATAAATACCATCAGCCTTATCCAGGCTATGCGATGCAAAAACATAATGAGCCAATATCATATACTGAAGAAGCAATGTAGAACAGCTCTGCAATGTGGATCGACTATATAAATGTGGAATCATAGAGAGCTAAATATCAGATGCCGATGATGCAATGTAATATGCAAATCCTGAAGATCCACGAATACCATCAACCTCATCCAGGCCATACATCAAACTTGCGCGTATCGCGCGATCATGTGGGGATAACTCCGTCTTATAAGGAGTCCCATAAACATCTCAGCTCAATGGCATCTGCTTTAATCAATCATCCATCACAATATGCATACGAATGATGGGGGTCCACAGAAGGACGGCAGATCTAGTCCAAATATCAAGATAAGCTCACTGATTTAAAACGTGTCACGATAGTTAAGGAAAGAATCCAACTTATAGCCACCACAACATAGGACGATACTCCCGATGTGAGACAAAGTTCTGCCTTCACTGTGTGCACAGTAGCCTGCTAGCACAGTAGCCTGTCAATCACTGGTAGCTCGCTCAGGTCCTCATGCCCCACCCATTCAGTGCCCGCCCACGTGCGCTCGCCCACATGTGATCACGGTGATGGAGTGTCACAATATCCCCCACCGAGGGCAGATCTGAGTCTAAGTGCAATAAGTGGGCTTCCTTACCCTCTCTACTGCGCAATAAACTAGACTTCCAATGGGGCTCAATAAATAGGGTCAACCCACTTAGAAAATGATGAGAATGGGCATAACAAGGCTTAAGGGAAGGTTACAATGAGGACATTCAACCATCATTGCCCATCAATGTCGACATTTAACCAACATTGCTCTCAAGGAGTGGCCCACATAGAGCCAAACGTTCGTGGGCCCATGGCCTCATACAATCACACTGGGCCACATACAGTCTCATTGGGCCTCATACACGTCACAATGGGCAGCATCACGGTGGGCCACATACATCACATGGGCCGCATCACATGGGCCTAATACGCATCACGATGGGCCGCATCACATGGGTCTCGAATACATCACGATGGGCCGCTCACACGGCCTAATATACATCAAGTGGGTTTCATCTCACGGGCCTAATATACATCGCAACGGGCCTTGTATACATCAAGTAGGGCCGCATCATATGGGTCGGAAATATACATCAAGTGGGCCGCACCAATGGGCCTCATATACATCAAGTGGGCCGCACCAATGGGCCAAATATGTCGAATCAATCAAATCAAACCCATCAATCAAGTACATGTCCCATCCCCAAAAGCAAACCCTAAAGTCAACTCTCTCTCTTACACAACCCATACATGTCAAGTACACCCATCACTCCATCACCTTTCACCCATCCCTCTCTGCCATCACTTCTCTCCCATCTCCTCTCTCTCTCTCTCTCTCTCTCTCATTCTCTCTCCATTTTCAAGCAACCCCAAGGAGATGAGAAAACTCCAACGTACAAGTTCCATGAGAGAGCTTTGTGTGACCCACTTCCTATCTCCCATCTCCACCTTCCAAGCTTCATCTCAACCCTTAAACCTTGTTCCTTTGGAGCTAAAGATGAGGAGAAGTCCGAGAAGATCAAAGGTGGGTGATTTCATGACTTCCACCGTTGTTTTTATTGTGATTTGAAGGGCCCACATATGGTGGGACCCATCTTGATGTATGCATTGTATAAGGAGGGCCCACAGTGGCGGGGTCCCTCCCCTTCTCACGTCTCTCTATCCCTCTTTCTCTCCCCCTTTTTGTGAAGGGGTGTGATGTGGCCCACCTGATCCAGCCGCTCGTGGGGCCTACTTTGCTGACATCCAGCCAGCCTAGATGAAGGGAAAACATAAATATCACCTTTATTCAAATCCGGTGGGTCCCACACGTGTGGACCCACCCCTTGCACACATTATATCTGGACCGTCCATCTATTGGATGGCTAGCAGCCTTAGCTGCTGGTTTGACGTCAGCAAAATTCTGTGGGCCCCAGATCCAAGCCGTCCATCCATTCTTAGGACGGTGGGGTCATGGCTGATTGACGTCAGCAAGATTGGCGGGCCAGCATGAGGTACTTTTTTATTCAAACCGTCCACCCATTTGGAGACGTGGGCCCACCCCACACGTGTGACACGTGTGGGGGTGGGACCCACCTTAGTGTATGTATTGTATAACTACATCGTCTGTCCAGAGCATCCAGAGAGCCTGGACGCTGGACTCCATATATATATATATATATATATATATATCTATACACACACACACATATATGTATATGGTAGGCCCCATGCGGGACCCACCTACTGATGGATTGGCTGGAGTACGTCACACTAGCTATATAGTTGGTATTGACGTCAGTAAGTTCTGTGGGACCCACCGATGTATGGGTCTTATCCACACCGTCCAGATGGCTGGAAGGTGGGAGCCACCGTTGATGTATGCTGCTGGGACCCACCTCTGATGTATGTGTTACATCCAAACTGTCCATCCAATCAGCGAGCTCGTCTTATGGCTTGAGACTAAAAATAAGGCAGATCCATCAGGTGGACCACACTGCAGTAAACAGTGGGGGATTGAACGGCTACCCTTGAAACCCTTTTTGGGTGCACAGAAGTTTTGGATCAAAATGATATTTGATTTTCCTCTTAAACCAGGTCCTTGTGACCGTATGAATAGATTGTATGGAAAATAAACGTTATGGTGGGCCTTGTAGATTTTAAACAGTGGAAATCGTTATCTCCACCGCTATTTAGGGTGTGGTCTAGATGATCTTTTGATATGATTCATTTTTGGGTAAATGATCTCTAAAAAATAGATGTATGGTGTAGATAGTTCACCTAGAATGGTGGGCCCGATTAGATGTATTTGAGGTTGCCTGTTGTGTATTTGAAGCCCATGTGATGAGGCCCATCGTGATGTATTTGAGGCCCATGGGTTGTGGCCGATTGTGATGTATTGAGGCCCATGGGTTATGACCCATTGTGACGCATTCGAGGCCCAGGTGGTGCGGCCCATTGTGATGTATTCGAGGCCCGTGGGATGTGGCCCCCGATATTGTATTTCTGATGCCATGTTTCCTCATTCTTTTGAGTTCTGCATATAGTGTAAATTTCGAGGACGAAATTTTTATTAGGAGATGGGAGAGAAGTGATGGGAGAGAGGGATGGGAGAGAAGTGATGGGAGTGATGGGTGTACTTGACATGTATGGGTTGTGTAGAGAGAGAGAGAGAGAGTTGACTTTAGGGTTTGCTTTTGGGGATGGGACATGTACTTGATTGATGGGATTGATTTGACATGTTCTCTTGGGTTTTGCAAAGCGTGGTGTTTTCTCGAACTGAACGTGGGCCCACATCTCCTGGCCCGGGTATCGCATTGACTCTGGAATACGAGATACGACTTAGGGTTGCGTACAAATGCTATCTACGCGTTGTGGGTCGTCGAAATTTGACCGGGAGGACCGCGGGAGTCTACGGAACGGTACGGTCTAGGATACTGGCCTTACAGTTTACATTTTCCAATCGATGCTAATTTCATCTTTGAATTTGCTTTGATATTTTATTACTTAATATTCTGCCTAAGTTCAATGATAAGATGTATGGTGTATGTCCCCCCCCCCCCCCCCCCCCCCCCCCCCCAATTGTTGACACAAATGTGGAGACTACTTGCGAGCTCACATACCAATGTGGCACATTTTTGTAAAATCCACGCCATTGATGCAGTCTGCTCCACCTTGTATGTTTTATGGTCGGAGGATATGGCTAGTACAATCAGCAGGTGGGCATGCATCTGCGGAAACAAATTGGTTTTCAAGGAAGATTTGTCCAAAGGACTGTATATGGCATGCTTTTTGTGGCTCCTCTGATAAGAGAATGGCCTGATTCTTGTGCCGTGGCACATACTAGGTGGACCCACTTGATGAATGCCCCAATCTTGCCTGCATCCGATGTTGGCATGCATGGGAAGCATAGCATTTTAAATCTTGTGATCGCCTTAGAAGGTTCCCGTGAAATGTATCTAGGTGTGAGATTTTGATTTTGTTCTTGCTGAACTCTTGCGTTTGTATTTATCACAAAAGAGAAATGGCGGTAGAAAAGCCTTGATGACCTATGGTCTAACTGAAGTTATGGCCATTGATAGAGTGGAATGGCGACAGAAGGATTCATGTAGCCAACCCCAATTTGTTGGGATAAGTCCTAGTGATGATGATGCTGATATCTTTCCTTCTTTTTACTAAAACTGATAGCTAAATTATACTTTTTTTTGCACTTTATATTTCCCCACGAGGTTGGTTTGGTGTTATAAATTCTTGGAGTATCCCTACAAGCAGTACATTAGCTCCTCCATGGCTGTTCGTGGACACCATCGACTGCTATTTTTTTATTTTGGGCTGATTTCCAGTGAGCATCGATTGATAGTCAATTGGGTTGTTCGTACTTTAGATACTGACGCTGTTGGTATTTATTAATTACATGTTGTTTCTCCAAATGTCATGTTTTTTTTTTTTCTTTTTTTTTTAAATAAAAAATTTCTTTTACAATCTCTAGTAAACATGAATAAGCATTCAACCCCCCCCCCCCCCCCGCCAAAAAAATCTAATGTTGCTATGTGAATGAGGTCTTGATTTTTCTGACTTTGAAGGTATTATTACTTTGACAAATTCATGTATGGCTATTTCATACACTTTCAGGTATAAGCTTCATCACTAATCCTGTATGTATGCACTGTCAGCAGGCTGTTTAGTCACTTAGAGTTGCTTCTTGTTGGTGGGAATCATGACTGGGGCTCTAATTCAGGCAGCAATCCCCCCTGTTGCTGTCGTGAGTGAGAATCATGGACGACTTCGAGGCTCTGGAAGAACCGGAAAGACTGCCAGAATGATGTGCAATGTGAGAGTGCGCACCCCAAGTGTGAGAGGTTTCACTGGACTGAGGGGATCAAATGCTTTGGATATGATGCGAAGATCAGGCCGAGATTTTAATACTGCAGTTGCAGCTGCTATCTCTGTCCCACGGGGAAAGGCTAGCCGAGGAGTAGCTGTGGCTATGTTTGAGCGCTTCACAGAGAAGGCCATAAAAGTTATTATGCTTGCACAAGAAGAGGCCAGACGGCTAGGACACAATTTTGTTGGCACAGAACAGATCCTGTTAGGCCTTATAGGTGAAGGGACTGGTATTGCTGCTAAAGTTCTGAAATCCATGGGAATTAATCTCAAGGATGCCCGGGTGGAAGTGGAGAAGATTATTGGAAGGGGCAGTGGATTTGTTGCTGTGGAGATACCATTTACACCTCGTGCAAAGCGTGTTTTGGAACTTTCTCTAGAAGAAGCCCGTCAACTTGGTAACTTCTTTCACAAGCTTTTTTAGAAGCAAGCTATTGATAAATGTGTCTTCAATTCATTGCTCAATGTTACATTGAAATACTTATTTTGAATGCAGCCATTGGTATCATGGTTTGCAAATCGATTTCTGTGTACCTTATCAATTACCAGTGATAGGGCCCCTTTTAGTCCCCCTGTATCAGGCTGCTTTGGGCTGACATGTACAGCTATATTGTTCATGGGCGATACCGGTACAGATCAGGCAATATGTACCGGTTTTGGATAATACAACTAACCATGGTTCGCAAGCCTTGTGATTTTAGCTCTCCCATTGGACACATTTTCCTTTAGTTTCTTCTTGTTGCTTCTTGTTGTTTTGTCTTGATTCTTTTTGTTTTCTTTTTCTTTATACATCTTTTTCGCTGGCAAAAAACTCTATCAACTGAATAAATAATCTTCTTAACATTTATTTACTCGCACTAAAGAAATTTGTTATTTTCTTTGACAGACGAACTCACTAATTCCACTGTTGAATTTTTCAGGTCATAATTATATAGGATCTGAGCACTTGCTCCTTGGCCTGCTTCGTGAAGGTGAAGGTGTAGCGGCCAGAGTCCTTGATAACCTTGGAGCTGACCCTGCTAACATTCGTACGCAGGCATGTTTGCAATATATGTTCAGATCCTGAGTGTGCATATAACACATTCCATGTTCTCATTTCATTACTAAACTTTGTTGGTGTAAGCAGGTCATTCGCATGGTGGGTGAAAGTACAGAAGCTGTCGGTGCTGGGGTTGGTGGTGGAAGCAGCGGCAATAAGATGCCGACGCTTGAGGAGTATGGCACCAATCTGACAAAGCTGGCGGAGGAGGTATTTGTGCTATGATATGATGCTCATAATCATATTATTGTATTTGGTGAAATGTCTTTTCTAAGCATGTTTCTCTTTTCAGGGTAAATTAGATCCTGTTGTTGGAAGGCAACAACAAATAGAGCGGGTGACCCAAATTTTGGGCAGGCGGACAAAGAACAACCCTTGCCTTATTGGAGAGCCTGGTGTCGGGAAGACAGCTATTGCAGAAGGGCTAGCTCAACGCATTGCTAATGGGGATGTACCAGAGACTATTGAAGGAAAGAAGGTGAGGGATAAAGATCATTTGACAAATCAACTCGATCATAAATCAATACTTCCAGAATAAACTGATCCTGCAGTATTTGCTTTTGCTTCATAATTTCCTATGTTCATGAAATTGTTTCACGGGATGTACCCATGGTCTGCTGAATTGCTTTATTCTTTCAAAGGATACCCTGGTTTAAAGTTTTTATTTCCTCTTCATGGTCTTTTTACTTCGAAAACTTGCATTACTCTTCATATAGATACAATGCTATACGTTTTGCAGACTTCCCTTCATTTTTATTTCTTTGCAATGCAGGTGATTACCCTGGATATGGGGCTTCTTGTTGCTGGTACAAAATATCGCGGAGAGTTTGAGGAGAGATTAAAGAAGCTGATGGAGGAAATCAAACAAAGTGATGAGATAATTCTATTTATTGATGAGGTACATACTCTGATTGGAGCAGGAGCAGCTGAGGGTGCAATTGATGCTGCAAACATCTTGAAACCAGCTCTCGCAAGAGGTGAACTGCAGGTAATTTGGACTAATACATCCATGTGGGATTGCCAGATCCCTTTAACACTTCTTGCCTTTTCTTCCTAATGCTATATTGCCCAGCGAGTTTTATCTTATATCTGGAACCGAACTAGAACCGAACTGGAACCTACAGTTGCTACTTATATTTGGGACTGATTCAACCTCAGCCCTCACCTTTGATCTTAAACATGTATTGACTTGTAAGGATCCATTTGTATTTTGCTAAGATCCTGATTTAATGTGGTGCAGTGTATCGGTGCAACGACACTTGATGAATACCGGAAGCACATTGAGAAAGATCCAGCTCTGGAACGGCGATTCCAGCCAGTAAAAGTGCCTGAACCATCTGTAGATGAGACAATACAGATTCTGAAGGGGCTACGAGAAAGATATGAACTTCACCACAAACTCCGTTACACAGATGAGGCTCTAGTTGCTGCTGCGCAGTTGTCATATCAATACATAAGGTTTGTGGTATTGAAGATTCATGCCCACCACATTCAATCCCACCATATCTTTACCTTAAAATATGTATCAAAGGGATCTTAATAAGGAGACTAAGTGACTAACGAAACAAATCCTTTGTAGATCCCTCTGTTATCCTGGTTGTGTGCTTTTTTAATTCCTAAATGTCTTATTTCAGCTCGTCTGTTAGTATGCATTCAACGTCTCTTTTACTTCTAATAGATGTTTCTATGTGCTTCAGTGACCGCTTCCTCCCCGATAAAGCAATTGACTTGGTTGATGAGGCTGGTTCTCGTGTTCGGCTTCGTCATGCACAGGTATTGGTTCAATTTCTTTACCAAAATGCGTTTACGCCGTTGCTAACATTTTTTTTTTTTTTAAGGATGACAACTTTATTAAAGAAGGGCAAAGCCCAAAAAACAGAAAAGCAACAGAACAGAGCAAAAAATGCAAACAAGAAAACAAAAGAAACAAAAGAAAATTACACGGGCTACGCCCCACCCCATTCAGCTATATAAGCCACCCCATTCAGCTACCATACATTTAAGCTATTTACTTTCTTTGTGGCAGCTCCCTGAGGATGCTAGAGAGCTTGACAAAGAGCTCAGACAGATTACCAAGGAGAAAAATGAAGCTGTCCGCAGTCAAGACTTTGAAAAGGTACACCGCATTTTGTTGCTATGCATCTGCAATTTACTTGATCTAATTTTATAAAGTGTCAGGTTGTATAATCTGGAACAGTTTCATGATCCTTTCCGGTAAGATCCCTGCTATAGCTGCTAACAAGAGTAGGATCCCCAGTTCTATTCCCGACTTGTGCCTATATGAAATGTGTGTGGGATCCTGGCTGTTCATCAGATGCCCCTACCACGTGCCTGAAAAAATCAGGTTGGTCCAGGGGGGATGCATCAACATGGATACATTATATGGATGCCACAGGTGGGATCCTGGCTGTTCATTAGACTATGGTTCAATCGTCTGAGTCTGGTTTTTGGGCAATTGCACATACACACTGCCGCACATTTGATGGATGCCACATCTTGTATATGGGGCACTATGTACTGACCTGTGGGGGATGGTAAGATTCATAGTCCCACTATCATGTGTAGCCATCACATTTCTCCTGAAGCAGCAAAACCACAATTACCATGCACAACTATGGCAAGAAAACCATATTTATAATAACATCTCTCTCTCAGAACAGCAGATGTACCTAGCCCTAGACTGGACGGAAGTGTTCTGTGTTGGGGCCCAGTACATTAGCTAGAAATGGGAGCTTTAGCCTAGTGCTTTCAGCTCAGTACTATTAACTATTGCAGCTTTTGTTCAGGCTCAAGCCTGGGTCCTATCATTTCAGAAATTGGGCATTAAAAGCCACAGGCAGACCTACTACCGCAGGAACAAGTCGTTGGAGGAAAGCAGGTTGGCCCTGGCCAGCCCAGTCCGATTTCACCCCCTACCAAAGATCCCCATCTCTGAAGGGCATCTGTACGACATCACTCTTTTCCCCTTGTTGCATATGCAGACATGTGCCGCTGGAGAGATGTGTCCAGTGACATTGTGATGTGTGTGCATTTGTGGTTCTGTGAAGTTGTTGTGGCAGATTGTGTACTTGTTTCCATGGTTAGATTGTCTGCCATCCTCTTGCATATCCATTATATGCTTACACTGGAGATTTCTTGGCAGGCTGGGGAACTGCGGGACCGGGAAATGGAACTGAAGGCCCAGATCTCAGCCTTAATTGACAAAGGCAAAGAGAAGAGTAAAGCAGAGAGTGAGGCAGGTGATGCAGGTCCAATTGTGACAGAAGTGGATATCCAGCATATTGTCTCTTCTTGGACTGGAATCCCTGTCGAGAAAGTCTCAAGTGATGAGTCGGACCGCCTCCTCAAAATGGAAGAGACTCTCCACAAGCGAATCATCGGCCAGGACGAAGCTGTCAAAGCCATCAGCCGTGCCATCCGCCGCGCCCGTGTTGGCCTCAAGAACCCCAACCGCCCAATTGCCAGCTTTATCTTTTCTGGCCCGACTGGTGTTGGAAAATCGGAATTGGCAAAGGCGCTGGCTGCTTATTATTTCGGCTCTGAGGAAGCCATGATCCGTCTTGACATGAGTGAGTTCATGGAGAGGCACACAGTCTCGAAGCTCATTGGTTCACCACCTGGCTATGTTGGGTACACAGAAGGTGGACAGCTGACAGAGGCTGTTCGCCGCCGTCCCTACACTGTTGTGCTCTTTGATGAGATCGAGAAGGCCCACCCTGATGTTTTCAACATGATGCTCCAGATTTTGGAAGATGGGAGGCTGACGGACAGCAAGGGCCGCACCGTGGATTTTAAGAACACCCTCTTGATCATGACATCCAACGTCGGCAGCAGTGTGATTGAAAAGGGTGGCCGTCGGATTGGATTCGACCTCGACTATGACGAGAAGGACAGCAGTTATAACCGGATAAAGAGCCTAGTAACTGAGGAGCTGAAGCAGTACTTCCGACCAGAGTTCCTGAACAGGCTGGACGAGATGATTGTCTTCAGGCAGCTGACGAAGCTCGAGGTGAAGGAGATTGCAGATATCATGCTAAAGGAGGTGTTCGTGAGGCTGAAGGCAAGGGATATTGAGCTTCAGGTGACAGAGAGATTCAGGGACCGGGTTGTTGATGAAGGTTACAGCCCGAGTTATGGGGCGCGTCCGCTTAGGAGGGCGATCATGAGGCTTCTGGAGGACAGCTTGGCAGAGAAGATGCTCGCAGGGGAGATCAAAGAGGGGGATTCTGCGATTGTGGACGTTGATGCGGATGGGAATGTGACTGTGCTCAATGGCAGCAGCGGCATCCCAGAGCCAGAGCCATTGCCACCGGCCATCCCCGTCTAATCTTTTTGAGTGTGTTGTATGTAATCGAATGTTGGGATAGATTGCAATTGTAGTCTTTGTTGCAGTATGACGATAATATGGTGGTTAGGAAACAGTGAAAAAGTAAGAATGTTGGCAGATTAGTCCCTTCCGTTTAATTCATTTTCTTAAACAAATGTGTCTACTGAGGAAAGATTATTCATCCTCTCTTTTTTGGGAATAACAGACTCCAAGTAGATGGACTTCCACTGTATAATTGAAAATGACAGAAAGTGAAGACCATCATCATCATGGCTTCTTTTATCTTTTGTCGTGTTTGCAATCTAATGAATGGTTCGAGTTCTGCTTTGAAATGCCACCAATGATCATCTCGGTGTTGGAATTTTGAGCAGTCTTCAGATGGTCGGCCAGTGATCACCATCCGGAATGAGGCCCAACAGTCAAATTCATGTATTTGGTGCGTTGGAGAAGTAGATGACCTTTTTAAGTTCGGTGATTAGGTATTATGGGTGGCATTGTGGATAGGCCCACTTACCGAAAGTCCCCCAGATTGGAAATTTCTTACCTTTTCCTATCTTTTCTTTTCTTCTCTTTTTATTGAAGGCAAACCGTTGAATAGGTGGGGTCAGCAAATTGACTAATAAAACACAGCAATGGTTCAAATTCAATCAACAAAATATGAACTATTCAGCTAGGATCTTCCAACCTGTGTGATTTTGCAGTGCTGAAGTCATTCACCTCATCATTTCAACAGTTTAGATTACAGAATCATAGGTCCAACTTACACAAACAGGAAGCTCAAGAGGGATACTGAAATCACTTTTTTATTTCCCTCAAAACTGATCTCAGAATATAAGCTTCTACCTGTTCTTTCAAATCAATGCAGACCATTCTCTAATTTTGACTGTCTCAAGAGTATAATCTTACATCTCTTCATAGAATTGATGGCAAACCGCAACAACCTATCATTTCGTCGGTGATTCCTGTTGGGTTTTCTCTTTCTTAAATCTATACTTGTAAATCCGTAATCTAAAAAAAAACTTCAGTTTCTTGGAGGAATGATCCAGCACAAATTCTTATCATGGTGCAGTCCTATGTTGAGCCCAAGTGGGTCCACTGAGAATCATGGTCGACAGTTGTAAATGAGGAGTCAGCCATGGATTGCTACCGAAAATCTCCATGATCAATGATTATGGACCTTCAAATAGGTCCTGCAACATGTTCTGTGGGATCATTTTTTACTCTTCTATTCATTTTACAAAGCCTTATTGAATGGTTTTGATCCTCCAAGAAGGCAATTTTTGTGAACGTAGGTGGGACCGCATAGAAATATGCATTGCAGTTAGTAACACTGTTTCAGAGTATTCCCGATATTATTGAAATATCCCCGACATTGTCTCCATCTCCAGCTTGGTGATGCCGATAACATTGGTAGTCTCGGAAATTTCAGGTTTCGGTGATGTATTGCCAATATTTTTACTTTGTCGCCAATGTATTGATATTGATTGATATTGCCAATATTTTCGACTGTGCAAGTTCCAGGTGCCACTTGTATCGCCAGTGTGTCGGTGATATTTTGATAATATCGCCAATGCATCAATATCTCCAAAAATCCGCTTATTAAAAAAAAAAAAAAAATCATTTCAGATTTTTGGGAACAAACGTGGGACCGCATAGAAATATGCATTGCAGTTGGTAAAAGAATTCATAATGGATTATGATCGCAATTTGCCTTCAGAGGGCACTATCACAACCCTTCTACAACTGCCTCTGAACTGACAAGACCAAACCAGCTATTTCCTGCTGACTAATGAATTTTTTACTTGTTTTCTCTTGGCTTTGCTGGCTATGTTGAAAATTCCTAATTTGCCAATTTCATACGTCTTTTTTTTTTTCCCCTTCTGTTAGCTTGTTAGTACACCCCACTGTCAGTTCACACTTCACCGTTAGCCAACCCCCACTAGGGATTGATGCCAAGACCTCAAGTATCTTTCACTCAGTCTACCACTTGAGCCATGGATCAGGGTGTCAATTTCATACGTGGATTACTGCCTGTCTAATGCACAATCAAATTGAGTTTATTGGCCTCCTAAATTGGAAAAGATCATATTGTGAGTTCATTCTGCTGCATTCATATTTACAGTCCAGGTTCTGATTTGCAAGGATTTTATTTTATTTTTGATGACGACATGGTGTCCCCGCCCTGCAGATGCACGCAATCACCTGCAATTGGGTAAATCATGAGGGGAATTGAACTTGCATCTGTGGGGCGCAAACCCACAACAATAGCCATTCGCTCAAACCCCAGGCAGGTTTGCAAGGATGTTAACTACAAGTTTGACTCGAAAGGATTAAAGGGACAACACCTGAAAAAAAAAAAAAAAGAATTTTCACAATTTGATTGACGTGTGCACCCAAACACAGCCTAGAAGTCTGGGATGGAATTAAAAATGGAAAAAGAAATACATTCTTTTCCATCTTTTACAAAATTCTTCAACTCGAGAGTTTTCACCACATTGGCAAACTAGTGAACGAATGCAAATTTCAAATGATTTCCAACTCTTTCCTAATATCATTGCAAACATTACTTACATTTTCATTGAATTTCTACAAGCTCTGAAGCGGCGTCAGAATGTTTCTGGCAATGGTCTGCCTTCAAGAAATGCCTTGAACAGCACGAGCGATCTCTCCGGCTGAGAGAACGGAGTTTCATGAGAAGCTCCTCTAACAGTGGCAAAGGAAAGGATGTTTCCATACACTTGAGTCCATCCCCCAACCTAGAAAAAAAGGGTCCATAAAAGATCTTGAAAAAGAAGAAAAAAAAAAAAAACCAAATGAATGAAACCCAATTGTGGAAATCCAAAATCATGAAAATGGAGGCTGGATCCAGTGTCCTTCTGTTTGTGTAAACCCTTTTTAAGTGGAAAGATGGGCAAATGTGTCAATCAATCAGAACCAATCAACTAGTAGGCCACCTCACGGAGGGTGCCAATGGTCTGCTGCAGTTGCCTCTAACCATTCAATCTATAGACATTTTATCAACCATCAATCAAGTTTTCTCAAACACCTGAAGATAGTTGATGGATCAGATAATTCTGATCTTTCAACTGGCCAAATTGTCATGCTATGGCTCATCGAAGAGGCAGACACCAGTTGGGTGGGCTGGATCGGTTGCACAAGTGCATCAAGCAATGGTTTGTTGGGTCGGACATGTTTGCTGAAATCTGAAAGGTATCCTAGGAGAGTAAAACATTTTCCACAGATGTGATGTTTTCTGCTGATTGCGACAATAAAGTAACCCGTGGAAAACTGTTTTCCTTTCCATGGTTTTCTTCAGAAAAAGGGTGTTTTACTTCTCCAAAAAACTTGGATAATTCTCATTTCTACACTTTTCGGGAGACATATTTCACTTTTTAACCATTGACTATACCACATTTCTCTGGAAATTACGGAACCAAACAGAAAAACTTTTTAGGATTCTTTTCCATGGATTTCCTTATTCACGGTTTTCCTCAGATATCTATCATGTTTCCTTTCCTAATCTACTTTTTTTGGATTCCACCAATCCAAACAGGCCCTAAATGATACTAGCTCCAAGGTGAAAATATGTTTTTTTTTTTTTTTTTTCATGAAAATATGGTGGCCTGCTGAAACATCGAGAAGTCGAAGAAAAAACCAGACCCTATTACAGAAATAAATAAAAAAATGAAATCATGGAACTTCTAGAGATAAATGCAGTTCTTGTCAACAGATTTACCTGCTGCCCCTCAAACCAAACTCGATAAGGTACGGTGGTATTCAGTCCTAGCTCGTTCGCCAATCCATGGACCAGTTTTCGGCTCCCAGTCAGTGGGATCACGGAATCTTGATCTCCACTGAAATGAAAATCAAAACATAAACAGACGAAGAAGATTGCTTCATTTATTCTCTTGATTCTATCGCATTTTTGCATGAGATAGGGTGCAAAAGGAAACCTGTCGCAGCTTAACCATTTACCTGTAAATCAAGGCAGGGATACCAGACTTGATGATGGAGCCCACAATGGAAATGGTCGGTATCTCCACGTTCAGAACATCATAATCCAAGTTACTATGATCAACAAAGTAGAAAATTCGAATAAATACATATTGCCACCAGATATATCAATTAAACTAGAGGAATGCAAAGGGCGACAGGGAACATAATGTCATGTGTTTGAGCTAAATCTGAGCCGTTGGGTGGGGCCCCACCATGCATGTGCATTGGCCAAAAGTCAGGCTGGTCTGACCATCAGGTAGGCAGTGGACGATGTATACAAAAAGAAACAGACAATTGGAAAAGAAAAGCAATGGTCCACATTTTACTTACAAATCTGGCCCACCTGGTGACCAGACTGTCCTGATCATCAGGTCACAGAATACATACAGCTGTCCTTACCGATCTTCTTCTTTGAGCGTTTTACTTACAATTCTGATTTCTGACCCACTTGGTGACCGGACAGTCCTGATCATCAGGTCACAGCATACATATGGCTGTACTTACTGATCTTCTTCTTCTTGTTCTTCTTTATTATTAGTATTATTATTTTGAAAGATAAAATGTGTTAATCAATATTTATTATTATTATTATTATTATTCTTATGGCAAGTGGAAACTCACAAGAAAGAAGACTCCGAAGAGTTACTTATAAATTGTTTCCGTTATACTGTAAGGAGCAGTGCATTGGATGTTATCTTCACTTGCGTTGATATTTTTTGGCAATATCTTGAGAGGATTTAGAATGACTTGATTGAATTTTCCATAAGGGAGTGAAGATGGAAAATAGGAATTTAACAAAAGCTAATACCTGCTACAAGCTTCCCATTTGGCAATCAGGTCACAGAATACATACAGCTGTCCTTACCGATCTTCTTCTTTGAGCGTTTTACTTACAATTCTGATTTCTGACCCACTTGGTGACCGGACAGTCCTGATCATCAGGTCACAGCATACATATGGCTGTACTTACTGATCTTCTTCTTCTTGTTCTTCTTTATTATTAGTATTATTATTTTGAAAGATAAAATGTGTTAATCAATATTTATTATTATTATTATTATTATTCTTATGGCAAGTGGAAACTCACAAGAAAGAAGACTCCGAAGAGTTACTTATAAATTGTTTCCGTTATACTGTAAGGAGCAGTGCATGGATGTTATCTTCACTTGCGTGATATTTTTGGCAATATCTTGAGAGGATTTAGAATGACTTGATTGAATTTTCCATAAGGGAGTGAAGATGGAAAATAGGAATTTAACAAAAGCTAATACCTGCTACAAGCTTCCCATTTGGCAATCAGGTCACAGAATACATACAGCTGTCCTTACCGATCTTCTTCTTTGAGCGTTTTACTACAATTCTGATTTCTGACCCACTGGTGACCGGACAGTCCTGATCATCAGGTCACAGCATACATATGGCTGTACTTACTGATCTTCTTCTTCTTGTTCTTTTTTATTAGTATTATTATTTTGAAAGATAAAATGTGTTAATCAATATTTATTATTATTATTATTATTCTTATGGCAAGTGGAAACTCACAAGAAAGAAGACTCCGAAGAGTTACTTATAAATTGCTTCTGTTATACTGTAAGGAGCAGTGCATTGGATGTTATCTTCACTTGCGTTGATATTTTTTGGCAATATCTTGAGAGGATTTAGAATGACTTGATCGAATTTTCCATAAGGGAGTGAAGATGGAAAATAGGAATTTAACAAAAGCTAATACCTGCTACAAGCTTCCCATTTGGCAACTCCCATAAGACGTGCATGGAGAGCATTTTGGACATCTTTTCGATTGAGATAATTCTTTGTTTCATCTTCCACGCAGACATCTATACGCTCTGTGACTTGCTGGATTATAACAACCACATCCAAAGATTTACGACAAGAAAGGCAATGAATGGAGGAGAAATGAACTTGCTACTCGCAGTAGGATGGTGCAAGATCCAGGTTGTCCATTAGGTGTGCCCCACCAGGGCTGTCAATGGCCAGGACTGGCTCATCAGGCTTTTGGCTTGGACCACTTTGGGCTGAGATACTAGGCCCAGAGCTAGACCTGGGCCTAAAATTTAAGCCCATCAGCCTGGCACAGCCCGTTTAAGGTTCCAAGCGCATTTTGTTCAATATCTTGCATGATTGAGCATGCCTAACGAACAGACTAGCTCTTGCACAAAAGAGGGTGACCTGGCTCGGTTGGGCACCGCCTGTTTGTTTTGGCCCATCAAGGGCCCAGGCAGAACTCAGGGCTGGGTTTTACTTTGCAGGCTGGGCTTGGACAGATCTTAGCCCAGTCCATTGACAACCCTAGCCCCACCTTTATGTGCCTTGGCGCAAACATCTGGCTGGTCCAGTCATCAGGGTGGCCACATACATATGAAAATACAGAGTTACGGAAAATTGACTGGTATTCCACAATTGATGTACATGCCTGGCCCACCTAATGACTAGACGAGCCTATTTTTTGGGGTGGGGTCCATGTGATGATAGACCTGCACTGCAGACATGTGGGGCTTACAAGTAGCCATAGAAAAACACATGATCAAGAAAGGAGAAGAAATCATGGCATAGAATCACCTGAGGACTGAGAACCATGGATTGCGAGAGCACTGATGATATGCAGACGTCAAGTGTGACATCGTAGCTGTCAACAAATCTGCTAGTTTCTTTGTTCACTTGGCTCATCACTCTTGAACAAATAGGGGAAACAGAGCTTCTATAGTACTCGCTCACATACCGAGAGTAGTTACAGCCGGAAGTGAAGATTTTATATGTTGAATCCGATATCAGCCCATGAGACCAGAAGAACTCAGCCCTTGAATTGAAATCAGTGGCGAATTCGAGAACCGGATTTCCCAGCTGAAATGTGAACAAACCTTTTGATTGAGCTTAAGAAGATCATGAAACTTCAGCTTATCCTTCAAGAAAACGGGAAATGGAAAGGAAAAGGGAGGGAAAAAAAAAATAAAAAATCTTTGAACAATATTTCAATTGATTGCTTGAAAATCCATTTTAGAAAAACATGCCAAAATCAATATATGTGTTGTTTGATTTAGTTCTTTTAGAGGGAATGCATAATGCTGAATCAAACCAAATGGAGATTTCATTGACAGCAACTCTACAGTCTGGCCCAGTTTTCTGTGATCCAGGCCATTTATTATATACAAACCATAATAAATGGATCACAATTCATCCATATAACTGATGCTTTTCTCACTGAATGTGGAGGTTTGGCAAGACCATTGACTTGCAGGCCAGCAATCAGATGGTTAATATCACCCAAGCAGCAGGGATTGCATGACCAGGCACAATGAGAACCAGCAGATAACCCATTTGGATCATTGAGAGGCGGGTCCCACCTGTACAGTTGTTTGGGTGAACGAAAATGATGCTTTGTTCATTCAAGCATCAGATAACACCTCAGTTCTTAATATCTGTACTACTCACAGCAATTCCTTTGAGATTAAACAACTTTTCCTTCTTATTGAATTCGATCATGAGCTGGGCCAGTTGCGGAACATAGTGACCTGATAACAACAAGAATTCTTTCAGATTCATCTCTCTTTAAATTGATTTTTTCTGTTTTCATCACAAGCGGACAATTTTCAGTGACGGGAGGAGTACCTGCATAGCTTTCTCCTGTTATAATCAGATCACGGCTCTTGTACTGTGGGAACTTGACGAACCAGCGCTGCAAGAACACTAAATTGTCCCTGGCTTAAGTTATCAAAGACGATAGTAGTTTCAGAACCTAAAGGAGAAATGAGAGATGAAGATAACCCATGTTCCTAAAATCAAAAAACACCATCAAAGAATTCAAGGGAAAAAAATAGTAAGAACTCATGGCCACAAGGACCGATTGATCTGCTAGCATCACCATGGATAGGGGTGGCCTGAAAGTCTCCCAAATCAGAACCCGCAACTACATGCATCAGAGTTGAACCCATGCCTGTAAGGAGCAAACCCACGGTGTTGGCCGCTCACCCAAACCCCCTCAGGTGCAAATATAGGACTACTAACAGTTCAAATTCATGAAGAACTTGGAATAATCTCCATCTCATCCAATTACTATTCCTTAAAAGATTGGGTTTTTATTCAATCAATAGCCCACATTTGCCCAAAAATAAGAGATTCTCAGATTCCAACAATTACACGAAATAAAAAATGGTTTACTAGAAGTCCAGATCTGTGCATGTCACAAAAACATAAAATAGAAAATCAAGAGTTGCAAGTGATAAAATCATGCCTGTTTTCTTGTCATCAACACCAACATAGTAAGAGGTATCAGTGGAATAGGAGAACCCAACTCCTGCTGGTGTCTCCAAATACAACATGTTTGCTTCTGAAAATTACAGGAAATAACAGTCAGTACATCAATTGAGTTTAACACCCATCCCATCACCCCCCCCCCCCCCCCCCCCAAAAAAAAAAAAAAAAAAAAACAAAGAGGTACCTTTATTCCAGCTATGCTCATTTCTCACCAAAATCTCTCCACTTGGTCTAAAAGGCCCATTTTCAGAGAATGCTCCAACTCCAACAGAAGAACAACCAGGCCCTATAAAAAAGAAAAAACAAATACTTAATTAAAAAAAAAAAAATAAAAAACTAAAAAGGGTATCTTTTTCTGTTTCTTTGGTAGAAATCATTCACATTCAGAAAACCCATAAAAGGTTTCTTTTTTTCTTCTTCTCCTTTGCTTTTCTTTTTACATTTCTATTTGAACTTTTCCAACTCCAATAGAAGAACAACCAGATTCTATAGAAGAATATCGGATACATACAAAAACCCAAAAAAGCTGTCCTTTTCTTTTTCTTTGGAGCAAATCATTCCCATTAAAAAACACCAGGGAAAGATCTCATCTGTTTTTTTTCCTTCTCTTTTCCATTTCATATGAATTATTCCAACTCCAGTAGAAGAATAATCACATCCTACAAAAGAAAATCAAACATATTCAAAAACCCAAAAAGAAAGAACATCAACTTCTCTGTCTTAAAATTCAAAAACCCAGAAAAGATTTCTGCTTCTTTACATTTCTTTCCCATCTCCATTTGTTTTTTTTTTTTCCATTACACAAACCCTCCAAAAACAATATCAAAATATATTTTTAAAAAAGGACATTTTCCATCTTTTCTTGTAAAAATCATTAAAATCCAAAAAACCCATCAACGATTTCTACTTTCTCCGTTCGCATCAATTTGCCATTTTCAATTGATTTTTTCACATTCAGAACACCCAAGGAAAAAAATAATTTCTTTTCATATTTTCTGCTACGAATCATGGTAAAAAAAAATAAAAAATAAAAAAAAACAAAAACATCAAAGATTCTACTTTGTTTTTCTCCGTCTGCACTCATTCCCCATTTCCAACTGAAATTTTATGTACCCATGAGAAAATCAAGCACATTAAAAAAACTCAAAAAAAAAAAAAAAAAAACATGTTTTCCCATCAAAGATTTCTATTTTTTTTTTTTTTTTTTCTACTTTTGCATTCATTTCCAATTCCAAATTGAAAATTTTCAAGACCCAAGAGAAGTTTCAGACCTCCATTCAACCAAAGAACAAGAGGCTTAATAGAAGGCTCCATCTCTGCCTCAGCAAAGTAGTAAAACAGAGATCTCTGTTTCCTCTCATCCACTGTAATGTAGCCTGAAAACTGCTGGAAGCTGACCTGAGGCTGCCCTGGCAAGTTGCTGATTTTGTCAGGAAGATAGGATTCAACCTCCATAGAAATACAGAGATGAAGGAGAGCTGTAGCTATTGCTATGGCCTTCCATGAAAGAGAATGCATGGTTTCAGAGAGAGAGAGAGAGAGCTGCTGTTTGAATGGGGAGGTTGGGGACATTAAATAAAGGATTGAAAATATTATTTACACCCTCCCTGATGATAAATACACCCATTATTTATACTTTTGGTAATGCAATGCTACAACTTGTACTGTTGTATTACCATAAGTAGAATGTGTGGGAGAATGGAGGTGCAACTAACAAAGGTAATTTCATTTCTTTGCTGAAAACTGCACATGCTTCACACCTAGAAACGATGCACATGCGTGTCACATCAGAGCCGTCCATCAGGCCACACTATCTATGTAGATGCTTGATATCTGATGATCAGGAAGTGAGCACAGACACGTTGAATTTGGACCTTTGTCAAATTCTCTTGACCGTTCATTTGTTTTCCCTAGCGTTGTAAACCCGCTGATCAAATCGTCCTATTTATTAGGGACATGCCTCATATACAGCGAAGGCGAGCCTGATTAACGGCTCCAATTTCACACGTGTGTTGGTTGCATTTGTGAGGCTAGTGCATTTCTCCCTTTAGGTCTCTTTTCGTTGATCCCCCGATCCGCCAGGGTCGGTGGATAAGTGACTGTGGGCCTAGCTTAATGCATGTTCCTTAAGGGCGTGTTTGGACGGGCCAATCCCATGGGATCGGATTGTATTAGAGTGGATGGCAAGTAATGATGGCACTGTCAGCGGATTGGTGCCAATCCAATGGGATTGCTATATCCAGGAAACTCACCACCGAGAAACTCACCACCGAGTATGTTTGGCTCGCCTGGCCAATCTCGGGATTACACCGGGCCAATCCACTCCATCTAACCAAACATGTCCCGGGCAAAATAGGAGGGATTGGGTGTGATTATGAGGGATTGGGTGGATTTCAAGGTAATGATGGTGATGTCAGTGGATTGCCTGCAATCCCATGGGATTGCTATATCCAACTTGTGCCTGTTTGGCACGCCCGGCCAAATCCCGGGATTGCTCCTTCCAATCCACCCTAATACAACCTAATACAATTTACCTTGCCTGGCCAAACAGGCCCTAAGTGGACCACACCACATAAACATTAGTGATTTAATTGTTGGGGGCCTTGTACAAAACCTTAGGATCTAGCCTCCCGAAATAAACCAGAATTATAGAATAATAATGCAATAAACTAAATCAAAACATAAACCATACCACACCAGGATTTTTACGTGGAAAACCCTCAAAGAGATAAAAACCATGGGACCTCGTTCAGATCAACAATCCACTATAAAGCAACGTTACAAACACCTCCGACCACAGCACACACCGCTTGGATCAAACCTTCTTCACTCACGCAGGAGTGGATAAACAATAAGAGAACAAGAGAAAATGGAGAGATCTCACTGATCACGAGGATGTAGTAGCGCTGAGACGTGGACTGCGAAGTAGATGACCTCTACGAGCAGAATCTCTCTTCTACAAGCTTTCTCTCTCTCTTTCTTTCTCTCTCTCTCTCTCACCTTTTGATAACCCTAAGCCCTTCTAGAAAACCTTTAGGAAACTTAGAATGCCCTGGAATTACACCTCAATCTCGAATACACCCCTTTATATAAGTATAGAAAGAGGTAGAATCCAAATAGGAAACAAAATTCACAAAATCTGCGTTTCCGTAATCGCATCTACGGAACTCGTCGATGATATCGAAGGTCTCTCGATAACAACTTCGATATCATATGAAGGTCTCTCGATAATATCGAGACGGGACAAAAACTATCCAGCGACCAGGGGTAGAAATTCCAACAATTATCGATGCCATCGAGCCACTCTCGATGACAGCCTCGATATTATCTGAAAGTCTCTCGATGATATCGACAGGACCAAAAACTGTCCAGCAACCAGCAGTGAAAAATCCTGCAATTATCGATGATATCGAAACCTGTTCGATTTCATCGATACCAACAATGAGGAGAAAAATCCTCATCAAATCGTCCCCTTTTCGACTCAGGAGGAGTTCACCTTCTTCAAGCTAGCCTGGTTTCTATGTAACGCCCTGAAATTCGGAGGTCGAGTATGAACTCAACTCCCGAGTTCCAACGCATCACTTATGCAACATACACAATGATGGTTAAATGTTGTCTGAGTTAGAGCAATAAACATGAATGAGATTATATCAAAACAGTAATTCATACTCCAGTTCAATTTTATAAAGGCAAGCGGAAGACTGAAATTGTATATTTAAGGTGTGTAAAGAAACAAAAGTTTATGAACACCAGAGTATGAGTACTAACTGAGTAACAATATACATGTATAGTTTCTAAGTCAAAAATCAAAATACAACTCCATAAATAAGCCCTGGAATTCCCGCGATGCAGTCGACCTAAGTAAAGCCGTCAGAGTACTGCATAAAGGAGAATTCATCATGATCCTCATCGAAGTCGGGCTCCGGCTCCTGAACCGATGCACCATCTACACCTGCGACAGAGTCTGGTGGGTGTTGCAAACACCGTCCCGTAACGTGGGAGTGAGTAGCTAACTCAGTGGAACAATAAAGCATAGGTTAACATGTTATCAATTCAATCAAGCAATAATGATAAAGCAGTACAAATCAAACAATTCTAGCTACTCTTATTAAATGCGAGAATGAAATCACATGATGCTGTATGCCCTTGCCAAACCACCCTCATGCGACATCATCTTACGTTCGCGAATGCTTAACTCCCTCAGTGCGCCACATCTACTAAGCACATGCGGTGCGATGATGATCGTGATTACCGAGTTATTATTAGTCCATTTCAACCAGCAGTATTGGGAAACTAAGGTACCTCCCTTGTATCATTCCCAAACATGATCCTTCTCTAGGGTCGTCAATCCTAGTTAATCTCATACGATATTATGGTTCGAGAAGCATAGTGAAGGCATCGCAAAGGGCTCGTCACCCGTCAGCGCGGATACAGATCTCACCGTATGCGGCTCAATTGCTGGCCGTCAGCTCGAGTACAGGTCTCACCGTACTCGGCTCAATCACTAGCCGTCAGCTCGAGTACAGGTCTCACCGTACTCGGCTCAACTCATACTCTAGTTGCTGTGAAGACTCGTCGCCAATTACAGACCCTTGGAGTATACTCGAAGATACTATGGAGGACTCGTCGCCCGTCAGCACGAGCACATGTCTCACCGTACTCGGCTCTCGCCGTAAGTATCGACAGCTCGAATACAGTGTCCCATACCACCGTATTCGGCTCACGAGTTTGGTTGCGCAATGGTCACTACGGGGAGGCACATGGCCCAGCGTAGGCCGACAGCTCGACCACGGTGTCCCATACCACCATGCCCGGCTCATGCGTCTTAGCGGATCGAGGTACCATGGTTAACGGGATCGCCACTGGTAAGTTTGGTACCCTAGGTTCAAGCAGTAGCGACCAAACATGGTGAACACACATTCAACATATCGGGTTACTTGGCGAACCTGACTAGCTCGAGCGCACAACAAGTTAGGCGATATGGAGCGCAAAAGCACTCCGTGTGGCCAACCACTATCGCTAACCGGAGTACGACTCGGGTTCGTCAGACACACCCCTTGTGGCGACATGAATCTCAACCACAACCTCAAGTCTGATACCGAATGTCTGGACTATGGGCATAGTCCCAAACTCAATCAATCTTCATCCGTAGCATGTAGAGTAAAGCATGATAAACAAAGTAATACAAGCATGTTAACAGGCATGTCATAAGGCATGTTATAAAGCGTGAAGTAAAGCATGTTGTAAAGCACGAAGTAAAGCATGTTGTAAGGCATGAAGTAAAGCATGTTGTAAAGCATGTTGTAGAGTACTATACAAATAGAGATACAATTACATACACATCACAAGTGAGTGGTTATAGCGAACCACCACATGGAGGGTATCCTACATGTCTCTAAGGTAGTCTGGAATTCCATATCAGCACCTCTCTAAGGCACTAACACTCAAGCATTTACACTCACAAGCAGTTACACAAACGCTTAGAGTACGCTATTCCAACATACATGACGTATGTTAGCAGAATACGTATTAGGGATATCCTTTTGCCAAGCGGTTATTTTATCCGTGTATACCATAATCATACAACAAATAATCATGACAATTACATTTCCAAAATTTACACATATGCGGTATTTCTAGAATACACAATTTCAACATACATAGTGTTTACAAGCGAACATATATTACGGCGATTCCTTTCGCTAAACTAGTATTTTATCCATATATTGTATAATCATACATTAAATAAACATGTCAAACATTATTCCAAAAAAAATACGTATACGGTATTTCTACGTATACCTAGAGTATGTGAATTTCAATATTCTACAACGTTAATCGAAACAGGAAACGGAAAGCACTTTGTACATGTGCAATTGCATGCAGATCATGAATCTATCATTATCTGACATTGAAAGCGTTGAAAACCGTAACCTATACACTTAAAGTCCTCACCTTTGTCCTTGGAATCTCAACGAATCAGCAAGGGTTGTTGAGCTTCCGTATACGGGCGTTTTCTAGGCTAAAGAGCGGAATCGGTTAGTCTTTCCACAACCTAAAGCCTACATACTTCAAATCAGACCTAGGGTTAGGGTTTCTCACCTTAAAACGGAATGGATACCGCCGGGAAAGCACCTGGAAAGAGGCGGTGTAGGCCGTGCGATGTCTGAAAGCGGTAGGAGGAAGTTCTCCCACAAATCCCAAGCTCTTCTCTCTCTCTCTTTTCTCTCTCTCTCTAGGGTTTTATCCCAAATTCGTATGGCTGTGAGAGGGGCTGTTCTAAGCTCCTTTTATAGCCAAAAACCTCCCCAAAACAGACTCAGGTTCAAGGGTTATTGCTAATATAGGTATTTCGTCACTTTTCCAGCTCAAAAGAGAGGTTCTGGTGGCCCTCCTTGAGCCAAACATCAGACTTAAGCTCACCACACATGGATCTATGTGGGATTACGTTTTCGACTCGATCGGATTCCCAGATCGCACGTGGCGGACCACTTTCAATTCAACGGTCAGTGGGCCACGATCCAAAATTCCAAGTACATGTAAATGTTCCTGAAATTTTTCTTAATCCGAGGGTGTAATTTGGTCTGATTCTGACGGTCTGGTTGCTTAATACTGATGCGCAAGCGAATGGTGCTAGATCACTATTTCAGATATTTATTTTGTAAAGGGAATAATGTTTTTCACACTCCCTCACTCCGGATCCAAACGAATGGTCGTGGGACATCGGCTGGACCTGATTTTTGAGATGATTGTCAAGCCCAGTGAGGCGGTCCTAGTTCCTTAACTTCATTTTAATCGGACTTCCGATGTGCGATCTAGACCTAATACGAAGTTTCGTTTCATTCCCGAGAGCAGCCGGGTAATGAGTTTGGTTCTAAACTTTAGGATAACCTAGAGTAACTGATTTTGCAAGTTTTGGGTCTTGCAGATCGTATTTAAAGCGATCCCAACAGATTTCATGGCTAATCGAGTTTAGCACTTAGTTAACTTTGTTAAATTTCTAAAGGATTTAATCCTAATTGATTTTGGTGTCGAGGTGGTACTCGAGCCAACGTACGAAAATTTACGGGTCGTTACATTCTACAAGCCTCAAACTTACCTTTGAGCAAAGCCTTGGTCATCATGTCTGACCCATTATCGTCCGTGTGGACCTTCTCAAGATGTAACACCTTCTGTTCCAAAGTATCCCTGATCTAGTGATACCGAATCTCTATGTGCTTCGACTTGGAGTGCTGACTTGGATTCTTGCTCAAGTGTATAGCACTTTAACTATCGCAATAGACCACGTGCTGCTCCTGCTTCAGGCTAAGTTCCTGTAGGAATCTCTTCATCCAAAACATCTCTTTACATGCCTTTGTGACTGCAATGTACTCGGCCTCTGTCGTCGACAATGCTACGACCTTCTGTAGCTTGCTCTGCCAAGAAACCGCTCCCCCTGCAAACGTGAACATGAACCCCGATGTCGACTTCCTGGAGTCTATGTCACCTGCCATATCTACATCTGTGTAGCCCTCTAACACATGTTTACCGTCATCATAACATAGGCTCAACCTGAATGAGCCTCTTAGATACCGCAATATCCACTTCACCATGTCATAGGTGTAGTTCTTATGCAAGGATCCCATCTCCTCTTGCATAGCTTTCAAACAGTCCTCCTTATGCTCGTCGACTAGGGCCTCAGAATAATCTTCTGGCTCTCCCCCATCGGTTAACATAATGTACTCATGTGGCGAGTACCTCTTGGACGACTGTCTGTTCCTAAATGACCTCCTCACCTGTGGCTCAACAGGTGGATCAAGTGGGGGCTGCTTCCCTGGTCCATCTTCTGAAGAAACTCCCTCGTCCTCTGCACCTTGCTGTACTCCCCCGTCATCAGGCACTACGGGAGGAATAATCGGATATATATCCTCTAGCTCACCTGAATTAGGCTGGTTCTTCTCTGGCTTACCAATGTCTTCTATACACTGATCTTCAAAGAAAACCACATCTCTGTTCCTGACGAGCTTCTTCTCGGTCGGATCCCACAATCTGTAACCGAACTTTTCATCACCGTACCCTAAGAACACACACTGCCTGATCTTCATATCGAGCTTGGACCTCTCGTCCTTTGGTACGTGAACGAATGCCCTGCACCCAAACACCCTGAGATGACTGTAGGATGGATCCTGTCTAGTCCACACCTTCTCAGGTACTTCTCCATTCAATGGGGTTGATGGAGACCTGTTTATCAAATACACCGCCGTGTGCATTGCTTCTCCTCAGAACGTCTTGGGCAACTTCGCATGGGATAACATGCATCTGATTCTCTCAACAATGGTGCGATTCATTTGCTTAGCTACACCATTATGCTAGGGGGTCTTGGGAACCATCTGTTCATGCCGTATACCCAGGGACTTGTAGTACTCATGAAAGTCGCCAATGTATTCACCACCATTGTCAGTGCGGATGCACTTCAATGATCTACATGTCTCTCTCTCGACCATAGCATGAAACAATTTAAACACACAAAAACCTCGTCCTTGGATTTCAAAGCATAAACCCAAACCCTCCTAGATGCATCATCTATAAAAGTAACAAAATACAATGCCCCAACCAAGGTTTTTGTCCTCATAGGACCATAAACATTAGAATAAACCAAATCTAATGCATGCACTTTGTTAACGTGAGAAGCAGTTTTAACGAATGAAACTCTATGGTGTTTCCCTGATAAACAATCAAGACAGGTTTTGAGAGGTGTACCTGTCACGTCTGGAAGGAGCTGCTTCCTTGCTAGTAGTTGAAGCCCTTTTTCACTCGTGTGGCCTAGATGCCTGTGCCACATGTCAATACCTGAATCTTCCGCTGCGTTCAACCCACCATTACACATACTGACACTTGCCTTGTAAAGGGTGCAACACTTCTTTCCTTTGGCCACAATCAACGAACCCTTGATGAGCTTCCAGCGCCCACCAGCAAATCGACTTTCATAACCATCATCATCCAACCTTCCCGTCGACATCAAGTTGAGGCGAAGGTCTGGGATATGCCTCACATCCCTAAGAACCAATGCGCAGCCTACATCGGTCTTCACACAAATATCACCGACTCCCACGATTTTTGATACGCCAGAATTTTCCATCTTCACAGTCCCATAGTCACCTGACTTGTAGCTTGTGATGAAGTCCCAGCGTGGAGTCGCATGAAAAGAAGCTCCCGAGTATATCACCTAGTCGGTGTCCTGACTCGTAGCCGTGAGACATACATCATGATTTGCAGAAAGAATAACTACAACGTCGCCATCTGAAGCGAATCTGATTCATCTTCCTTCCATTTTTCATTTCTTGTCGTTTTTCTTACTACGACATTTATTCTTGTAGTGGCCCTTCTTGCCACAATTCCAGCAATCAACATCTTTTTGGTTACTCGACTTGCCTCTTGATTTATCTCGGGCCTTCCCGCCCTTCCTGTTCTTTCCTCTTCCCCATTCCTGTGTCACAAGGGCTTCTTGCTGAGTAGACCCCTGAGAATTCCTCTTTGTCTCTTCATTGAAGAGACAGCTAGTTACCTGTTCCATGAATATCTTTCCGTCTGACGTGGAGTTACTTAGAGACACCACCAATGTCTCCCAACTGTCAGGCAATGAACTAAGCAAAAGTAAAGCCTGCAATTCATCATCCAGGACCATCTTCATAGAGGAGAGTTGGTTCACTATATTGCTGACCTCATTCATGTGCTCGGCCACAGAACCACCATCCTTGAACTTGAGATTCACAAGTCGCCTTATCAGAAAAAATTTATTACCAGCTGTCTTCCTCTCATACAGCTCTTGTAATTTCAGTCATAAGCTAGCGGCTGAGGTTTCCGTAGACACATGGTGGAACACTGAATCATCCAACCATTGTCTAATAAACCCCACCACCTTCCGGTCCATCTTCTTCCAATCATCATCAGTCATATCCTTAGATTTTGCTGATATGCCCAAAATTGGAGAATTAGGTCCTTGCAATAAAGCAAGTCCTCCATCTTAGCCTTCCATATGGTCCAATTAGAACCATTGAGGCTGATCATCCTTGATGAGCCACCTTCCATAATTCAAAACCAATCTTACCCGTTCAATGAACTTAGCTCTGATACCACTTTGTTGGGGGCCTTGCACAAAACCTTAGGATCTAACCTCCCGAAATAAACCAGAATTATGAAATAATAATGCAATGAACTAAATCAAAACATAAACCACACCACACCAGAGATTTTTATGTGGAAAACCCTCAAAGAGGTAAAAACCATGGGACCTCGTCCAGATCAACAATCCACTATAAAGCAGAACGTTACAACCGATCCTACAAGAACATACCGCTTGGATTAAACCTTCTTCACTCACGCAGGAGTGGATAAACAATAAGAGAACAAGAGAAAAAGAAGAGATCTCACCGATCACGAGGACGTAGAAGCGCTGAGACGTGGACTGCGAAGTAGATCACCTCTACGAGCAGAATCTCCCTTCTACAAGCTTCCGCTCTCTCTCTCTCTCTCTCTTTCTCTCTCTCTCTCACACACACACACACACCACACACACCTTTTGATAGCCCTAAGCCCTCCTAGAAAACCTTTAGGAAACTTAGAATGCCCTGGAATTATACCCCAATCCCGGATACACCCATTTATATAAGTATAGAAAGAGGTAGAATCCAAATAGAAAATAAAATTTGCAAAATCTGCGTTTCCGCAATTGCATCTGCGGAACTCGTTGATGATATCGAAAGTCTCTCGATAACAGCTTCGATATCATCTGAAGGTCTCTCGATGATATCGAGACGGGACAAAAACTGTCCAGCGACCAGGAGTGGAAATTCCAACAATTATCGATGTCATCGAGTCACTCTCGATGACAGCCTCGATATCATCTGAAAGTCTCTCGGTGATATCGACAGGACCAAAAAATGTCCAGCAACCAGCAGTGAAAAATCCTGCAATTATCGATGATATCGAAACCTGTTCAATTTCATCGATACCAACAATGAGGGGGAAAATCCCCATCAATAATACCCACTATAGAAAACTTCTCTCGGAACATTTGAATGTTTTTTTGTAAATAAGGTTAGAAAGACATTAATGAAGAGAAGGTATAAATATTAGCGTAGCCTACAAGAATTTTTTATGATTAATCACTATTGGTTGTAATGTATTGTGCACATGAGATTTGAATATGCTTGGAGGTGTACACCAAGTCGAGCTGGCTGCTAGCTGACCCCAGCTCGAACTCGGCTCGGCTCGGTCCTCGAGCCTAACTGGCCAGCTCAGCTCAGTTCGGTCAGCAGCTCGGACCAGTTTGAGCGAAAATTAAGCATCTGCGGCATTTTCATAAACATATGCAGTGCACTTTCAATTTCTCATTGTATGTAAAATAGTATTAGTTGTTTACAAGTATTTCATCAAACACCTTATAGGTAACATCGATATCAAGAAAAAATGGTATTTGTTTCATATACATACATTTCTTGCCACTAGCCAACACTTCGTTGAGTCATTTCATCGAACACTTGGTGAGCAACATCAATATCAGAGTAATCAAGTTACCGAACTAGTTCGATCCGAGTTCGATTCAAGGTAGGGTTCGATCCAAGTTGAGTCGAGCTCGGTTCGAAATTTTTTCGAGCTCAAAAAATTAGCGAGTTCGAACCAAGTCGAATCGAGCTTTTTCGAATCGAGTTGAGCGAGCTAACTGAGGTAACTCGGTTCATATACACCCCTAGATATGCTTCCCTCATTGTGCCGTAAAAATAGCTGTCAAAACAGTGGAGCATGGATGTATGAGGAGGGGATTAAGTGAGACCCAGCCTTACCCAAGTTGGTGCAGCCCTTACCATGGGGCACACCTTGATATATCTATTATGTATCCATACTGTTCATTCATTTTTTTCATATTATTTTACGGCATGATCCAAAAAATGAAGGTCTAAATCTCAGGTGGATCATACTCTAGGAAATTGGTGATTAAACACTACCATTAAAAACTTATTAGGGTGCACTGTAATATTTCCCTAGTGTTTATTTGCCATCCAATCCGTTGATAAGGTTACATAAGCCTGAATGAAGAGAAAAAACAAATACCAGCTTGATCCAAAACTTTTGTAGCCTATTAATGTTGATCACCACTATTTTCTATTGCATGGTCTACCTGATAATTAGGTATGCTTCATTTTTGGGATCATGCACTAAAATGATCCGAAGAAAAAGGATGGATGGTACAGATACAAAACAGATGTATCAATGTGGGCTCCAATATAAGGGCTGCACCATCTTGGGTGAGGCAGGGGTCTCACCTAATCGCCCCTCCCCATATGTAAGGCACATATATCATGGTGGCAAGCTAAAGAAATGTCAATGAGAAATCCACCCACCCTAAAGAAATGTCTACATTTGAAACTTTTTTAGGCTCCACCTTAATAATTTTATGCCATCCAAACCGTTTATAAGGTCATTCTCATTGGTTTGAACTGAAAACACAAAAATCATAACTTCATACGAAACTTTTGTAGCCGTGTGAATGTTTTAATGGTGATGGTATAATCCTCACTTTTTCTCTCATGTAGCCCACTTGACTATTGGATCTGACTCATTTTTTTGTCATATGTCCTAAAATGAGCTTGCAAAATGAATGACCTGAATGAATTTTGGGTCTCACCTAACTTACTAACGCTGGAATAACATGGAGAAAGCTTCTGCATGAAATCCGCGTCCCTTTTACTGTGCCTGTTTAAACAAACTGATTTCCGTGGACAACAGATGAGGCCCATTTCCATAAATGGATGTCCATTGATAACACTGTCTCGCCTTTTCTGTAGGTAAAGAAAACTACAGATTTTATGAAATGATCGTTAATGTCTTTTACCGTTGTAATTTTCTCAACAGATATAAGACGACAATTATCCAATAAATCAAATAAAACAAAGGTACTGCTAAAAACAGAGTTCATTTTCAGTAGAATAGATCGAAATAATCATTACAACTTATACAATTTTCAACTGTGGATCCTTTCTTTGCCTCGGATTCCTTTCTTTTCCTGATAAGATTGTTTTTATCTGTACCTGGTTATAAAAATCATCCCTAAAAATTAGGAGTGGATTAAGTGTTACCCCAGTGACACCACAGAGGATGTTACCCTTACTGTGGGGCCCACCTTGATGATGTGTTGTATATCCACACTGTGCATCTGTTTTTCCATCTCATTTTAAGTCATTGTTCTAAAAAATTAAGCAAATCCAAATCTCAGTTGGACCACACTAGAAGAAATAGTGTTGGTTGAGAGCTCAATGTTGAAAACTTCTTAGGACCCATCATAGGTAAAACCGTAATGTTTATTTGCCATCCAACCCGTGGATAAGCTCAAACAAACCTAGATGAAGGGAAAATACAAAGATGAGCTTGGTCCAAAATTTTCGTGGCTTACAAAAGCTTTTAATGGTTATTCACCACTTTTTTTCAATGGTGTGGTTCACCAAAGAGATTTGTATCTTCCTAAGAGTAGGGATAACCTCCTAAAAATGGATGGATGGCATGGATATACAACAAGTTCATCAAGGTGGGCCCCCACATAGTAAGGATAACAACCACCGGAAACACCAATATGCTCACCTTAAATTAGAGGTGGGCAGGATCCGACCTAACTTGTCAGATCCGACTCGACTAAACTGGTCGGATCCGATCCGACCCGAACTGAAAGCCAGGGTCGAGTTATATCGAGTAGACCCACTTGGATTCGATGCCAAACCGAGTCGAGTTTGGGTCATGTAGCAACTCGATTTGATACGCTCTGGACCGGAATCGACTAGTATAAAGTCAGATTTTATTCTTAAAAAAAAAAAAAACCTTTATCCTTCTTCTACCCAAACCCTAACTCTACCCAAGTGAGCGCCGCCAGATAAACTTTTATAGCATATAACAATTGCAACCATATTAGCATTCCCATCCTGCTGGTTAAAGCACAACCAGTGAATAAGGCCTGACTTGGTTTTGACGTCTTACTCGGTGTGAGAGAAGAGTTTGGGTTGTTGACTCGGGTTAGGCGGAAGGCCTAGTGTGGTGTGGCACCGCAGCCCGAGCCGACTTCCTCTCATTCCCTCCTTTCTCTCCCTCTTTCTCTCCTGATTCCTCTCATCTCCTTCTTTCTCTCCCTCTTTCTTTCCTAATTTCCCTCATCTCCTTCTTTCTCTTCCTCTTTCTCTCCCGATTTTCTTCCTATTTCCTTTCTAGCACCAGAGTCTCCGGCTCAGCTTGACTCAGCTCAGTCCGAATCGACCGGACAGACTCAACTCGATCCGATTCGGTTTCCATGACCGAGTCGAACTCGGTTCGGGTCAGGCCAGCAAGGAATCGGTTTGGATCGAGTCGGCCCTGCTGGACTCGGTCCTGAATCGGATCGAGTCAAGTTGGACCTAATCCGGTCCGACTCGACTCGATGCCGACCTCTACCTAAAATGCTGAAAAAACATAGGTCATTGTATATCATTTGTTTTTCAAGATATTTTCATGTAAACAAACCAAAGTAAGGGGACTTTTATATAATTATAGACATGCTAGCGAATTGGTTTTTTAAGAGAATCAAAAAACTTTTTAGATGACAAATGTAATTAACATGGTTAATTTTCACAACTATTTTTTATAATTCAATATGTCTATATATATATATATATATATATATAATGGTAATACGAGGTCGACCTCATGGGAATGTGTGGGCCCACCGTGATGTGTATAAAAAAATCAAGCTTTGCATTTGGTGGGTCCTCTCTAGGTTATGGGATATTCCAAAAATTAGTCATATTTGAAATTAAGGTATACCATACCATCTGAAATAGTGTGAAATCATGCCTAAAACATTTAAAATCACTTGGTAGGCCCCACTTGAGGTTTGGATATGGCTGAAACTTAGTGTGACCCATCATCCAAGTGAGATACATACAATGGTTAGCCTAGATGCGTGAACCATATCTTAGTGGGCTTTATAAACGATCATGAAGATTTTAGTGGGTGGGTATCCACTCTCAAGTATTGTCGATAATATTACCCACTTAAGTCATGGATTAGCCTGATTTTTATGCTTGTAGCTCACTATATAAGGGTGCATGCATCTGACTAATGAGGTGGATGTCTGTTATACATCACAGTGGGGCCCACACAGCTTGACCTCATGAGAAGCTTGTAGTACCATTTTCTCTATATATGTGGTGGAACTAACAATTATTGGAGATAACAAAATGTACTTTGGGAATAAGAATTCTTAAGGTAATTAAATTTTTTCACGAACAGTTTCAGATTATCATCCAGGTTATTCGGAAATCAGAATACTCAACTGCATACATATTTAAGTAAGATGGGTATGTGAAAATTCATTTTACTACATCCAATGATGAAGAACAAGTGTTCTCCGCACCACGGCCTAAATACAACCTCATACTCACTTCAAATACAATGGACGACCATCCTCTCAGTGTCTCTTACACCAACTGATGTGGCTTTTGAATCAGGTCCGCAGGGACAATGATCATCCTTTCTTATTCCCCAAATGTATATCATTGTCCGTTGTAATTATTACTTCCATCATATAAGGCTGGTCCCGTCACTAGTCACTGCAAATCATTAAAAATTAGGCTTGCTTGGTAGGAGCAAAAGATTAATAATGCATGCAGCTTACGTGGGACTTCTTCCTATCTTATCCACGTGATCATGTTGTCCTCCACTCAAATAATTTATAAGTTCGTTTTCAAGCACTGGACTGAGGGTGGGTTATTAGGCACATGTGCCATGGATACATTAAAATTTTAGCACATGTGACATTTGAAAATATGTAGCATATGTAGTACAAGGGTACTTGAAAATGTACAATGATTCACGTAGCACATATGCAACACTTGACAATATATGGTGACATATGGGACAAGTGGGCCATGTGAGGGAACAAGAAGGTTGATTGTGATATACTAACCAAGCTTGAAAATGGACGTCTGAGCAGTCTATATCATAGAAAAATAGTCTAGCATATGAGATAATAAGAATAAGTCTAAAGTATCTTTGGAACAATAAAAGTTTATAATAATAAGGAAACTTAAGGATTATAAATATTTTAAATTAATTAAATATTTATTTTTAATTTAAAAAAGTATTAGACAAATCATGAATAAAAGACCAAGGATGGGATGAAGAGATTGAGATGATGCACCCATTTCCTAGAAGTGGGTGGATGCAATTTGGATAGTGACATTGTGGTTTTTAGATCATTTTAGGGCTAGATCCAAAAAAAATTAGGCAGATCTAAATCTCGGGTGGACCACACCACAGGAAAACAGTAATGACTGAATGTCCATGGTTAAAACCCTCCTAAGGCCCACTGTAATGTTTATTTGACATCCAACCTGTTGAATACATCATACAGACCTAGATGAAGGGAAAAACAAATATTAGCTAAATCCAAAACTTTTGTGGCCCCCAAGAAAATTTTAATGGTGGGTGTCCAATCAACACTGTTTCTAGCGGTGTTGTCTACTTGAGATTTGGATCTATTTCATTTTTGGACTCACACCATAAAATGATTTGGAAAAATGAACAGACAGCATGGATAAACACATATATCATAGTGGGGCCATAGCACATCGACCACTAGACATTGGCTAGTGGCAAGGTCACTAGTCAATCCGCATCCGAAGTGGGCTTCTTAGGTTGATGAGATGGACCTATGATATTATGATGGCCTATTCAAACTGACAATGATGAGGTGAGATGGACCTATCTATGATCTTATGATACCTATTCAAATTGATAATGATGACGACCAGGATTATAGGCATCCTATTCTTCTTCTTCTTTTATTATTTTTATTATTTTTTTTTACCATTGCTCTATTTTTTTTTTTCTTAACCGTCTGTTTAAAAGGCCACTGGATACTCTGGCAGACAGTGATGGATGATATGCACCCATTTGAATTCTTAAAAATTAGCAAGTGGTGTGCAAGAAATTCAAATTAAACTGTCCACATATTGGAAGGGGATTTGCTGCTGACAGGTTGAGTAGCGAGATTGGCTCAAAGTGACATGATCAAGTTTTGTGGGACCCACAATGATGAATATGTTATATCCACACTATCTATCCATTTGAAGAGATCATTTTAAGGCATGAGCCAAAGAATGAGACAAATCCAAATATGGAGTGGACCCCACCAAAGAAAACAATGGGGAGAGTGACGCTCATCGTTGGAACCATGCTAAGGTCCATCGTGATGTTTATTTGAAATCCAACCTGTCCGTAAGTTAACACAAATATTAAAGAAGGGAAAACACAAATACCAGATTGTAACACCCCGGATTTTTGCCAACCTGGAGTTAGACGTCCTTGGGCAATGAGTCGATCATAACACTTTAAATGACTTCTCAGAACTCAATCCTAAAGCCTCAAATCCCCTTTTGTAACGCCTCGAAAAAATCCGCACAAAGACCCGAGTACCACCACAGGCAAAAATCACTTAGGACCAAATCCTTTAGAAATTAGACGAAATTAACTAAGTGCTAAACTGATTTACCTATGAAATTAGCACTAATCACTACAAATATGAACTGCATGACCCAAAATCTGTAGAATCATTGACGCTACATTACCCTATAATCTAGAATCAATTTCATTACCCTATTGCTCTCGGGAGCACATTGAAACTTCATATCGGATCTAGACCGTGCGTTGAAAGTCCGATTATCGCAAAACTAAACCATTATGACCGCCCTGCTGGGCTTGACAACCATCTCAGAAATCAAATCCAGATAGTATCCAGAAACGGACAACTTGAGCCAGAGCGAAGTGTGTGAGAAACGTGAATATATTTAGAAATGAAATCTGAATTTAAGTAATCTGAGACTTGTCGCTTGCGGGCCAAATATAAGGATTCAGACCATCAAAATCTGTCCCAAATACACCCTTGGATCAGGAGAAATTTTCCACACATGTCAGTACACTTGTGGCCCTCATCGAATACCGATGACCATCGAACTGAAACTGGTCCACCGCGGCCGATCTGTAAATCCGATCGGATCGAAAACGTAACTCGACCTAGATCCATGGTCAGGGAGCTTAAGGCCGACCACACATAGAAAAAGGGGCCTCCAGAAGTGCTCCGTTGGATCGGGACAAGCGCCTTTTGGTTATAACTAAGTATACCAAGGCCCTAGGGCTATTTTCGTCAGTTCTCGGCCTATATAAGGGTCTTAAACCCTCTCTCATCCCATACCTACGAATTTGAGAAAACCCTAAGGAGAGAAGAAAAAAGAAAGAGAAGGAAAGAGAGAGAAAGTGAGTGAAAGAGAGGGAGTGGTTCTTGAGAATTGTTCTTGTTAATCTACGTACTTATCCATCACTACCAAATCGCTATTTCGGCGATTCTGACTTCGTTCTTAGGTAAGAAAACCTAACCCTAATCTATTCTAGGGTTTTAATTGTTGCAAGTAGCGACATAGCTGATTTAACTCATGCTATAGGTTGTCATTCCATCGTTGACGAAGACTTAGAGTCTCTATCGAATTCGTTACACTTCTATGGCGTAAGGTGCGGACTATAAACGTATAGGTTATGGTTTTCAAGGCTTTCAATGTCGGTTAATGATTTATAACTGACGTGGGTGCTATTTCAAATGCAAAACGTGTCGTCTGTTTCGCCTTACAATTATATATGAACTATGTGGAATATAGTGTATTCTAGGTATATGTTGAGATGTTTGAATAAGTATGGAATTTGAATTTGTGCCTAACATGATTATCTGTCGTGGATTTGGCCTAATACATGTGTGATCAACATACATCATGTATGACGATGTATGCAGCCTAAGTGTTTGTAGAAATGTCTAAATGAGCTAGTTGTTACTAAGAAGTACTTTGTATGAAGGTTGAGATATGAATCTCAGTTACCTTAATTATGTGTATGATTTCCTCCATGTACGTTACATTATGATGTCTATTTTATTTATGGACTGAGTGTGTGTGATCTCATGTTTGTGTTACACTTTACAACATGCTAATGTGATTGTAAGACTTGAATTATTTATTCATTACTGCTTGACTGTCTCATATGATTACCTGTTGAAATTAAATGAGGTTGGACTATAATATAGTCCAGGCAATCGGTAATAGACCCTGATTTGATGGCTGAGGTTGTTTTCGCCATCTTGGACATGTTCGGTGAACCCGAGTCGTACATTGATCATCGGCAGTGGTTAGGCCACACGAAGTGCTCACGCGCTTCATGTCGATCTATTCGATGTGCGCTTGTACTAGTCGAGCTCGTCAAGTAATCCGATTTGCCTATTGTATGTTCACCATGTATGGACGCTAATGTTTGAACCTAAGGTACCAAACTCACCAGTGAAACCCCGTTAAACCATGGTACCTCGATCCGCTAAGACTCATGAGCCGGACATGGTGGTATGGGACACTGTGGTCGAGCTGTCGGCCTATGCCGGGGCGACGAGCCCACCCGTAGTGACCAGTGAGCAACCAAAGCTCGTGAGCCAAAGACGGTGGTATGAGACACTGTATTCGAGTTGTTGGCCTACACTAATAAGGTGACGAGCCCTTTGTAGTGACCTCGAGCATACTCTGAACCTGCTTTGAGGCGACGAGCCTTTGTTTAGTAATCAGAGTATAAACTAGGCCTGCACTGATCAAGTGACGAGCCCTTTGCAGTGACCTAGAACCGCAACATCGTATGAGAGTTACTAGGACTGACAACCCTAGGATAGATCATTGTTTGGGAAATAACATAAGGGAGGTACCTTAGTTTCTCAATCCTGCTGTATGAAAATGATTAATAAGAACTTGGTAATCATGTGCATGCACCGCATTACGTGTGCGTTTGGCGTAGCAGGTCAAGCACTTAGGAAGGGTTGTATGCGCGATCGTGAGATGAAGTCACTAAGAGAGCGTAGGTGAGGGCATGCATCATATCATTCATATCATTTTTGCATTAACAAGAATACTTAGGACTTCATTGCTGTATTGTGTTATCATTATTGCTTGATTGAATTGATAACATGTTAACCTTTGCTTTATTGTTCCACTGAGTTGATCACTCACTCCTACGTTATGGGACTGTTGTACACACCAACCAGACCCTGTCTTAGTTGCAGGTGGTGGCGATGCCTACTAGACGGAGCCGGACTTCGAGGATGACGAGGAGACATTCTCCTACATGCAGTTTTCGGGCGGGTTCATGTGAGCCGTGTCCTGATCGATGAGGATTTCTGGGATGTTGACTAGATGACATTACACCTTTTGTATATTTTAAAATTGTACATGTAATTATTTAACCTGGTAACATTATCACACTTTGGAGACTTACCACAGTTTATATATTTTTATATATCTATCACAGACTTCCGCTTGTAATTTCACTTGTCTCTGGAGTATGATATGTTGTTTTGGTATAATCCCATTCATGTTTCAATGCAATCATCATAATCATCATTATCTATGTTGCATAAGTGATGCGTTGGAACTCGGGAGCTGAGCTTTGCTCGACTCCTGATTTTCAGGGTGTTACACAGATCGATCTAAAACTTTCGTGGCTCTTAAAAGTTTTTAACCATGGTTGACACTTTCTCCGCTGTTTTCTGTGGTGATGTTTACATGAGCTTTTGAGCTAACTCATTCTTTTGGTCATGCCTTAAAATGATCTCTCCAAATGGATAGAGGGTATGATACAAAACATACATAGTTAATCTGTGTCCACAAATATTCCTACAAGAATTTTTATGGTTAATCATTTGTACGTGTTGTCCACCCCAGACTTGGATATGCTTCGTTGTTGTTACATAAAAATAGTAGTCTTATCATGGGGCACACCTTGATATATCTATTATGTATCCACCCCATTCATTCATTTTTTCATATCATTTTACATCATGATCTAAAAAATGAAGGTCTAAATCTCTAGTGGATCATATTCTAGGAAACTTGAGTTTGAACACTACCATTAAGAACTTCTTAGGGTGCGCTTTAATATTTTCAGTGTTTATTTGCCATCTAATCCGTTGATAAGGTTACATAAGCCTGGACTAAGAGAAAAATAAATAAATATCAGCTTGATCCAAAACTTTTATGCCTATTAATGCTAATCGCTACTGTTTTCTATCGTATGGTCCACCTGATAATTAGATCTGTTTCATTTTTTGGATCAAGTACTAAAATAATCTAGAAAAAAGATGGATGGCGTGGATACAATATATATATATATATATATATATATATATATATATATATATATATATATATATATATATTATATATATATATATGGGAAAAGGTACTATGCGCTCGAGCTGATGATAACCTCCCTTGACGTCGAGCTGTGTGGGCCCCACCGTGATGCGTGTCGACCATCAACACCGTGTATTTGATGGGTCCCCTTTAAATTATGGGATATCCCAAAAATTAGCCGCATACGGAACTCAGGTGGGCCATACCATCTAAAAACATGCCAAAAACATATAAAAACACTTGGTGGGGCCCACCTGAGTTTTGAATGCTGCTGAAACTTGGTCTGAACCCTCATCCAAGTGGGACACACATAATGGATGGGCTGGATTTGCAAACCACATCTCGGTGGGCCCAAAATATGATTATGAATGTTTTAATGGTGTAAGGCCCCTCTCAACTTCTGTATGTGGTGTGGCCCATACAAGTCAAGGATTGACTTGAATTTTGAGACCTAAGCCCACGATAAAATGGTGCATCTAACTAATGGGGTAAATGTTCGAAAAGCATCATGGTGAGGCCCACATAGCTTGACCTCAGGGGACCTTCCCATCAGCTGGAGCGCATAGTACCTTTTTCATATATATATATATATATATAATATATATATATATATAACGTGGCCTCAGTATAAGGGCTGCACCGTCTCGGGTGAGGCAGGGGTCTCACCTAATCGCCCCTCACCATATGTGAGGCACTTATCACACGGTGGCTCCATCGTCAGTGTACCACACACGCTGCTGTAAGTACGTGTCGTGCGAAGATGAGTTCGCACGACACTTACGCTCCGAGTTGTTAAAACTGTTCGAAGGAGATCAAAGTTACATGGGCCTCACAGTGATGAATTTATTATATCTACACTGTTTATCTATTTTTATAGATAATTTTAGAGCATTATCAAAAAATAATCATATCCCAAGATCATCTGGAGCACACCACAAATTGCAGTGGAGATGATGATTTGATGATTTTTACTTTTAAACAATTCGTAGGTCCATCATAACGTTTATTTTCCATCCAATCTGTTCATAAGGTCAGAAAGACCTGAATGAAGAGTTAAAACAAATTTCATATTGATACAAAACTTCTGTGACCCCAAAAAAGGTTTCAATGGTAGACGTTCAATTCCCTACTGCTTTTTGCAGTGTGGTCCATTTGATAGTTATATCTGTCTTATTTTTCATCCAATTCCCTACTGCTTTTTGCAGTGTGGTCCATTTGATAGTTATATCTGTCTTATTTTTCATCTCAACCCTTAAGAAGAGCTCGTCAAATGGATGGACGTTTGGATATAACACATACCTCATGATCAGACCCACAGCCTGACGTTAATACAGCACCTATATAGCTGGTGTGAGGTACACCAGCCAATCCGCTTCCTAACTTACCAACTTTGGAGAAATGTGGACGCGGATTGCGTCCTACGGTAATCCGGGCGGGGAAAATTTTAATATGTGAACCAAAAAACTGAGGCAGGTCCAAGGCTTGAGTGGACCGTGGGGATTGAACGTCCACCATTAAAAGCTTCTTGGGAGCCAGAGAAGTTTTGGATTAAGCTGATATTTGTGTTTTCACTTCATCCACGTCTACGTAACCTTATGAGTAGGTTTTATGGTAAAAAAAACATCACGTGGGCCCTTAGAAAGGCTTCAACGGTAGGTGTCATATCAGTGCACGTTCCTTTGGTGTGGTCCACTCAAGCCTTGGACCTGCCTCATTTTTTTGGTTCACATATTAAAATTTTCTGAAAAAATTATTAGACGGCGGGATAAAACAGTTACATCACGGTGGGCTCAACCGAGCCCTGCCCGGACAGGGTAGGACGCAATCCGCGTCCGAGAAATGTGGAGAAGGCTTTTAGCAGGAAATCCGCGCCCCTTTTACTGTGCCTGTTTAAACAAACTGATTTCCGTGGACAACAGGTGAGGCCCATTTCCAGAAATAAATGTCCATTGATATCAAGGTCTCACCTTTTATGTCGGTAAAGAAAACTACAGATTTCATGAAATGATCATTAATGTCTTTTACCGTTGTAATTTTCTTAACAGACATAAGATGACAATTGTCCAATAAATCAAATAAAACAAAAGTACTACTAAAAACAGAGTTCATTTTCAATAGAATAGATTGAAATAATCGTTACAATTTATACATTTTTCTACTGTGGATTCCTTTCTTTTCCTCGGATTCCTTTTTTTTTCCTGATAAGCTTGTTTTTATCTGGACCTGGTTATAAAAAATCATCCCTAAAAATTGGGAGTGGATTAAGTGTTACCCAGGTGACACCTCACCGGGTGTTAGTTACCCTTACCGTGGGGCCCACCTTGATGATGTGTTGTATATCTACACCGTGCATCTGTTTTTCCATCTCATTTTAGGATGTTGTTCTAAACAATTAAGCAAATCCAAATCTCAGGTGGACCACACCAGAGGAAATAGTGTTGTTTGAGTGCTCAACATTGAAAACTTCTTAGGACCCATCATAGGTAAATCCGTAATGTTTATTTGCCATCCAACCCGTCGATAAGATCAAACAAACCTAGATGAAGGGAAAATAAAAAAATGAGCTTGGTCCAAAATTTTTGTGGCTTATAGAAAGCTTTTAATGGTCATTCACCACTTTTTTTTTCACTGGTATGGTCCACCAGAGATATTTGTATCTTCGTAAGTGTAGGGATAACCTCCTCAAAATGGATGGATGGCGTGGGTATACAACAAGTTCATCAAGGTGGGCCCCCACATACTAAGGATAACAACCATTGGTAACACTAATATGCTCACCTTAAATTAGAGGTGAGCAGGATCCGACTTGACTGCACTGGTCAAATCCGATCTGACTTGAACCGAAAGCCAGGGTCGGGTTAGATCGAGTAGACCCACTCGGATTCGACGCCAAACCGAATTGAGTTTGAGTCATGTAGCAACTCGATCTGATACGTTCCGGACCAGAATCAGATAGTATAAAGTTAGATCTTATTCTTTAAAAAAATAATAATATATTTTTATACATTTACCCTTCTTTTACCTGAACCCTACCCTAACTGAGCGACCACCGCCAGATGAACCTTAGTGGCATGTAACAACTACAACCATACTAGCATTCCCATCCTACTGGTTAAAGCACGACCAGCGAACAAGTCCTGACTTGGTTTTGAGGTCTACCCGTTGTGAGAGGAGAGTTTAGGTTGCTGACTCAGGTTCGGTGGAAGGCCTGGTGTAGTACGGCACCGCAGCCAAGCCGACTTCCTCTCATTCCCTTCGTTCTCTTCTCATTTCTCTCCCTCTCTCTCCCGTTTTTTCTCATGTTTCCTTTCTAACACCAGAGTCTCCAGCTCGGCTTGACTCAGCCTAGTCCGAATCGACCAGACAGACTCAACTCGATCCAACTTGGTTTCCCTGACCGAGTCGGACTCGGTTCAGGTCAGGCTAGCATGGAATCGGTTCGGATCGAGTCAGCCCTGCTGAACTCGGTCCTGAATCGGATCGAGTTCGGGTCAGGTATTTGCAAAAACCAAATCGAGTCAAGTTGGACATAATCTAGTCCGACTCGACTCGATGCCCACCACTACTTAAAATGCTGAAAAAACATAGGTCATTATATATCATCTGTTTTTCAAGATATTTTCATGTAAACAAACCAAAGTAAGAGGACTCTCATATAATTATACACATGCTAGTGAATTGGTTTTTTAAGAGAATCAAAAAGTTACATTTTTGATGACAAATAGTATATATATATATATATATATTATTATAATATATATATATATATATTATATTATATATATATATATATATATATATATAATGGTAATACGAGGTCGACCTCATTAGAATGTGTGGGCCCACCGTGATGTGTATAAAAAATCCACACTTTGCATTTGGTGGGTCCTCTCTAGGTTATTGCCCACTTACATGTATGGGATACTTTAAGAAGTGAACGTCTTTCTTAGTAGCAAGGTCCGGGGAAAGAATGAGAAAGATGATTTCACTATATTTCTGACCAGTTCGGTCCATATCCGGTGTGCGCATTAGAGCATTGAGAGGACCTTTCCCAAGTACGAGAGGACAGGGAAGGACACACCTCTGGTGTACCAGTTATCGTGCCCATGGTAAACGCTAGGTAGCCAAGTGCGGAACTTAGATATGTTCGTATAGCTAGAAAAGCCAAAGGGTCAATAGGGCAGGTTTTACTACAACTACTTGAGATGCATTTGGATAACATCCTTTTTTGATTGGGTATGACTTTGACCATTCCTGGAGCCAAGCAATTAGAGTAAGAGGCTTTGGTTGTTCGCCATTCAAGAATTCTTGTTTAGGCAATTCATACCAAGCATACATAGTGTTTTGATCTAAGATTTCAATTTTTCCATGTTTCAGCGGTAACGTATTGTCCCATGGAGCTAAGATCCAGAATATGGAACCCCAAAAGAACCAGATTCCGTAAACAACATAGAGGAAGAATAAAGGGAATATCTTATCGAGGCAATCATATTTGTTTCCACTTGAACCCACTTTTTTACACAGAGGGATGGAAAAAATTGTGGAAAACTGAACAATTATACAGTATTTACCTTAGGTAACACGTTGGGATTATTTAGCTACTATGTTCACGGTTCTTCAATACCCGCATTAATAGTAGGACGGATTCCAGCATTGAATAGATCAGCAGATAAGAATTTTGTCCATCTGTGATGGAAATCACATTAGTAGGAATAAGCCGAAACGTCCCCAGATTGGATATTCCAAAAATTAGTCATATTTGAAATTAAGGTAGACCATACCATCTGAAATAGTGTGAAATCATACCTAGTTCATTTAAATTCACTTGGTGGGCCCCACTTGAGTTTTGGATATGGCTGAAACTTAGTGTGACCCATCATCCAAGTGGGATACATACAATGGATAGCCTAGATACGCGAACCATATCTCAATGGGCCTTATAAACGATCATGAAGATTTTAATGGGTGGGTATCCACTCTCAAGTATTGTCGGTAATATTACCCACTTAAGTCATGTATTAGCCTGATTTTTATGCTTGTCACTCACCATATAAGGGTGCTTCTGACTGATGAGCTAGGTGGATGTTTGATACACATCACAGTGGCGCCCACACAACTTGACCTCATGAGAAGCTTGTAGTACCATTTTCTCTGTATATGTGGTGGAACTAACAATTATTGGGGACAACAAAATGTACTTTGGGAATAAGAATTCTTAAGGTAATTAAATTTTTTCACGAACAGTTTCAGATTGTCATCCAGGTTTTTCGGAGATCAGAATACTCAACAGTATAAATATGTAAGTAAGGTGGGCATGTGAAAATTCATTTTACCGTATCCAGTGATGAAGAACAAGTGTTCTCCACACCACAGCCTAAATACAACCTCATACTCACCACAAATACAATGGACGGCCATCCTCTCAATGTCTCTTACACTAATGTCACTTTTGAAACAGGTTCATAGGGACAATGATCATCCTTTCTTATTCCCCAAATGTATATCATTGTCCATTGTAATTATTAGTTCCACCATATAAGGCTCCTCTCGTCACTAGTCATTACAAATAATTAAAAATTAGGCTTGCTTGGTAGGAGCAAAAGATTAATCATGCATGCAGCTTATGTCGGGCTTCTTCCTATCTTATCCATGTGATCATGTTGTCCTCCACTTAATAATTGATAAGTTAGTTTTCAAGCACTGGACTAATGGTGGGTTATTTGGCACATGTGCCACATGTACATTATGCCACATGTACATTAAAATTTTAGCACATGTGACATTTGAAAATATATGTGGCAAATGTAGTACTACAAGGGTACTTGAAAATGTACAATGGTTCATGTAGCACATATGCAACACTTGACAATATATGGTGACATATGGGACAAGTGGGCCATGTGGGGAACAAGAAGGTTGGTTGTGATATACTAACCATGCTTGAAAATGGACGACTGAGCAGTCTATATCATAGAAAAATAGTTAGCATATGAGATAATAAGAATAAGTCTAAAGTGTCTTTGGAACAATAAAAGCTTACAATAATAAGGAGACTTAAGGATTATAAATATTTTTAATTAATTAAATATTAATTTTTAATTTAAAAAAGTATAAGACAAATCATGAATAAAAGACCAAAGGTGGGATGAAGAAGCTGAGATGATGCGCCCATTTCCTAGAAGTGGGTGGATGCAGTTTTGCTAGTGACATTGCGGTTCTCAGATCATTTTAGGGCTGGATCCAAAAAATTTAGGCAGATGAACTCTCAGGTGGACCACACCACAGGAGAATTGTAGTGATTGAATGTCCATTGTTAAAACCCTCGTAGGGCGCACTGTGATGCTTATTTGACATCCAACCTGTTGAATACATCATACAGACCTAGATGAAAGGAAAAACAAATATTAGCTAAATCCAAAACTTTTGTGGCCCCCAAGAAAATTTTAATGGTGGGTGTTCAATCAACACTGTTTCTAGCAATGTTGTCCACTTGAGATTTGGATCTATTTCATTTTTGGGCTCACACCATAAAATGATTTGGAAAAATGAACAGATTGCATGGATGTTTATCGGGGGGGGGGGGGGGGGGGTCCGCGTCAGAAGTAGTAGGCTTCATAGGTTGATGAGATGGACCTATGATATTATATATGATACCTATTCAAACTGACAATGATGAGGTGAGATGGACCTATGATCTTATGATACCTATTCAAATTGATAATGATGAGGAACAAGATTATAGGCATCCTATGTTTGTTTTTTTTTTTTTTTTTTTTTTTTTTTTTTTTTTTTTTTTTTTTTTTTAAATACCATTGCTCTATTTATTTATTTATTCTTGACCGTCTGTTTAAAAGGCCACTCGATACTCTGGCAGACAGTGATGGATGATATGCAGCCATTTGGATATTACTTAAAAATTTGTAAGTGGTGTGCAAGTAATTCAAATTAAACTGTCCAAATCACGGCTCTCAATTTAGATGTATCATGAGTGAAAACTTACACTTATTTCCTTATTAACTATTGTATTAGACAGTTGAAAATGAAAATTATCCAATGATCCTGTTTGGACAAACAAGTTTCACGAATGAAAGGTTAGGATTGTTCAACTAATCTTATTTTGGGACCACAACTTAGTGACAGTAGATTCCACAATTTAGTTTAATTTGATTAAATGCACACTACATGTACATTTTTGTGTGCCTGTGTATCAAGCATCATACTATGCCTGTGCATCAAATAACTCCCTGAATAAGTACAATTGGGAGTAACAAGTGCTCTTAGAGCACTTTAGGTTATAGTACTTCTGAACACTTAATTTTGATTGATTGATCTAGACCGTCTATTAGGATCACCACGTATTCATGGTCTACCATGTAGATACTGTACTAATTTGACAATCTTAACCGTCTTATCATTAGTCTTTAGTATGGAAGGTCAAGATCATTTACACAAAATGGGTCCGGTCAAAAATTAGATTTATCTATTTTTTGGAGTCCATCACCCATTGTTTATGATTCCAAAGACCATCATAACTTATAAAATGGCCGGTCATGATTGTTTATATATAAAAAATAATAATAAGACTATTCAATAATTTGAACCTTATGTTAAAGCTTATCAAGAATCATTTATTGTTCCAAATAATCAAATCTACCGGACCATTCTAAACATCCCCACCATTGCTCGGAAAATGAATGGTCATAGAAGATTAAGGCCAAGTTGCACATGGATTGAACGGTCAGATCAGTGTGAATTTTTTTTGAAAACACATAAATGATGTGCTGCAACTTATGGACAGTCTGGATTTTCCATATGTCCAAGGCAAGTAGGAGAAATATTCCTTGTATTTTTGGCCACGAAGTCACTAGTCCAACCGGTTGGACCATGAGTTACCGTCCACCTATTAGACAACTTCCAAGGTTTTATATGAGTGCGAAATCCAACCTGTCCAATAGTTGTCTGCATCATGAGAATCATCTTCAGAAAAAAGTCAGCTACATCCACTCATCGAGTGGGCCATACTTGTATTTTGTTGTTTATCAATAGCTAGAAATCATTTTCTATGGTGTGGCCCATTTGATGAGTGGGTAGGGCTGATTTTTACACATTGTAATCTTTATGGTAGGGCAAACCTATTGGAAGGGTTAGATTTCACAAAGAGATGATAGGTTAGATGTCATTCAATGGGTGGACCATAAATTATACGGTACAACTAGTTGAACTCGAGAGTATCAAATAACTCTCCATAGACCATAGCTCAAAAATCTCTGGAAGTCGAAGAGCCAAGCCTTCCCATCTTTGGCCCTTTTCAGTTGAGCATGGAGCATTGCAGTAGTTTCTTTCTTACCGTCGATTTGCAGGCCAATGTTCCATCGAGGAGATTTTTAAGTATGGCCTATTCACTTCGCCCATTAGATAAATGACTGGATACTGAACCATAGGCACGGCTGGTTCAAACCAAGGACCCAAAGATACAGTGTATATCAGTTGAACTCGAGACTTTTCATTTTTATTTTTGTTTTTATTTGTTATTTCAATGTAGTATTAGATATTCGAATGTACTTTTATACACGTAAGTGAATAAATGTTCCTTCTAAAAGTTTGAGGGTACGAAAGTAAGTCCTTAATGAAGTGGGTCTTTCGTCACTTATTTCAATGGTAGGTTTTAGACTCGTATGTTTGTTTTGTATTATTTTAAAAATGGTGGTGATTTTTAAATTATACACAATGTATAGTTTTATGGAAATCTACACCGTCTACGTTGCCAACCTAACCATTGATGGAGCATGGCCTAAAAGTTTTACTAAGACAATGATATTAATTACCTGATTTTTCCATTTGAATCTTAATCACTCCATTCATCTGATAGCCATTGATAAGATAGCTAACATTTTTACTATTTAAGAGATATGCTTCGGCCACAATGTGGCTTATAATTTGGATGGTCTAGATAACTGTAGGCGGGCAATTTAGGGAGTGGATTAGGTATAACACCTTAATGAGCGTTAGCCTTATTATGAGGGCCACCTTGATGATGTATTGTATATCCATGCTGTTTATTCATTTTTTTTAGTCCATTTTAGTTTGTGGTCTCAAAACTTAATCAAATCCAAATCTCATGGACCATACCATAGGAAACAATGGGATTGCATGCCCACCATTAAAAACTTCCCAAGCCCACCATGAGAAAAACCATAATTTTTATTAGCCATCCAATTGGTTGATAAGGTCAACCAGGCCTCCATGAAAGGAAAATACAAATATCAGCTTAATCCAAAACTTGTGTGACCTATAAAAAAAAAAGTTTTTATAGTTATTCACCACTGATTTACTTAATTTTTTAGATAATCCTAAAATGAACCGAAAGAGTGGATGCTTAATATTTGAGATAGTCTTAAAATGAGCTGAAACAATGGATGTAGGGCATGGATATACAACAAATTCACAAAGGTGGGCCCCACACCATAAGGATAACATCCACCTTATCATCATTTTAAAGGTGGTGGTAAACTAACATAGGAGACTACTCTATAAGGCAGAAGTAGCACATCCACCAAGGCATTTTCTTTTGTCAGGGCAGGTGCTCTCACTTTTGTGTAGAAATTGGCCTTTTATGGATTGTTTTTTTTGTTTGACCCTTCTCTCTCTATCTAATGAGACCACCAGCCTGCATCCTTGGCTTTTCTCTTCACCACCTTGGGCTTGTAATGCAAAAGCATGGGCTCTTGTAAAAGTAATAATCTATCTCTCCTTCTCTCTCTCTAGTCTACAACCCCTGGTTTTGTTTTTCCCCACCTTGGGTTTGTAGCTTTGGAAAGCACAGGACCTGTAAAGGCAAATGCCAGTTGCTCATTTGCTTCCCCAACTGTAGAAATTCCTCTGATTATGAGAAGGCATTGGTCCCTTTTCTCTCACACTACTCTCCTTACAAAAATCTGACTCTGACTCTGGCACGCATACCCACACATGTGATACCTTGTCCTGTAAAAAAAGCAATGGCCCATCATGCGCATGCATGCTGCCTGTCGTGGCATACAGATAACTCCACCTGATCCGTCAAGTACAAGGCACTAACAGGATCATCCTAGCCATTTGTTTGGTGGCCATGGAATGGATGGTTAAAAGGAATTGCAGTTCGATGGCTCAAATTCAGCAAGAATCTCCGCTGATTAGGATTGTCCAATCAATGTGACATTTGGGTTATGCTCAATTCATTGTGGGCCCCATTACTTGACGGTTCGAAATATGATTTCTCATGCTTTGGCAAAAAAGAAAAAAAAATGATGCGTTGCCTGTGTGAAAAGGTGTACTAAGAACGCATGCTTTGGTAGCTCTAATAATAGAGAGAGAAGAAAAAAAAATTAATTTCAGACAGATAATAAAATAGAAATAAAGCAAGGAAAGTACGGTTGTCTTAAAGATAGATTTATCCCCCCCCCCCCCCAATGAATCACTAGAAGCTCAAATTAATTCTTCGACTTGCTCACATTGAGTACTAGAGAATAATAAAAGAGTAGAAAGAGGAGAAAAGTTTTCTATTAATTGCTACATTTTTTTAAATGGTAAAATTCTAATTATGGGTGTACATGAACCGAGCTAGCTCGGTTAGCTCGCTCGACTCGACTCGAAAAATCTTGATTCGAAGCTGAGTTCGAGCCGAGTCGAGCTGATTTTTTGAGCTCGAAAATGAGTTTGAGCCGAGTTCGAGCAGGCCCTAGCTCGACTTGATTCGGATCGAATCCAGCTTGAATCCACCTCAAATCGAACTCAGATCAGACCAATATGGTGACTCAATTACTTTGCCATTGATGTTGCTCACTAACTGTTTGACAAAATGACTCAACGAGATGTGGCTGGTGGCAAGGAAGGTTTGACCGGTAGCAAGCAAGTTATGTATATTAAACAAATACCTTTTTTTTCTCTCTCTCTCTCTCTCTTTTTTTTTTTTGGTTTTTATGTTACTTAGAAGGTGTTTGATAAAACACCTGTAAAACCATTGCATCTGTTTGTAAAACAATGGGTTTTTGAAGTTGCAGTTCAGGTGTTTGTTGAAATGCCTCAATGGTAAACTCGCTCGATCTTGGCTCGAACTCGGCCTGAGCTGACCCGAGCTGCTAACCGAACCGAGTCGAGTTGGCTAGTTAGGCTCGAGGACCGAGCCAAGCCGAGTTCAAGCTGAGGTCAGCTAGTGTTCGAGCCGAGTCAAGCTGAGGCTAGCTCGACTCGGTTCGAGTTGACGTACACCCCTAACTCTAATCCTTTTAAAGTGGTTATCAAGAGGCAACCTTGAACACGTGGTACATGTATGGCATATATTGACATGTTAATACATGTGTAGTGATGCAAACACACTTATGAATGTGTGACAGTTCACAACAACTTTTGACGCACGTGTGACAACTTTATACATGCACGTGATGTCATCCAAATAAAAAGGAATGCTCTAAACAAAGGCGCTACATCATACTAGCTAGCTCTGCATCGCACTAGGACTCTGACGCAGGGATGAACGTGATGAGGTCGAGCACGATCTTACTCAAGGATAACTACTCCGAATCCACAGATCTTCTCTGGACTCCTCACATAGACTTCTCGAATCCACGAAGAAAAAGCAAGGAAAATAGATAATTAATTCTCTAAATTTTGTAATTTGATTGATGATTGAAATAAACAAGTTCACAACCCTTTACATAGGGATACTAAGTAATGAGAGATGTTTAAGAATCAAACTACAACTAAAACTCCTATAATTCACAACCTTACCATAAATAGTAAACTTACCATTTATAGATGGTTGTGATATTTACTAGTGCGCAAGGTTTTTGGCCAAAAATAGTAAGTGTCCTATTTGGCTTCACCACGATGTTCTCCTAATTATTCCAAGCACTTTTCACGCTGGGCACAATTCCTAAAGCCCAACGGATGATGCGTTATAATTAAACTAAAACTTACTATTTATAGTAAAAATGGAATTAAAATAGGGAAATGACCGTCGATCTGATGGTATTTCGCAAATTCGGCTTGCGCAATCCGACATAGTGGGGTTGGGCGGCTAAAGTAGATCATCCTACCTCAACATCATATATTTTACATCCGATAACTCATTTCGGATTATGAGATACCTGATTTAAGGTCTGACTGTCCAAATCACTTCTGTTGTCAACTGGGCCATTTTTGATCCGTCTTGGCCATGAAATTGTCAGCGACCCACTCTACATCAAACTCTAACCTAGCTGGCGCATTCACACACGTGCGGTGGGTTATAGCAGCTTTAGGTGCACATGTGATAGTTTTATGCATGTGATGTGTGGGACATCATCCAAAACAAAAGGATGCTCCATACAAAGTCACCGCACCATAATACAATATTGCAATGCACCGCGCCTCAGCTTGGTGTGCACGTGAGAAGATGCTCTAAGGGCCTGTTTGGCTGGGCAGATCCCATGGTATTAGGAGGGATGGGATCAATTTTAAGGTATATGATGGTGGTGTCAGTGAATTGTCTTAAGATCCATGTGATTGCTTATATCCCGTGACAAGTTCACTGGGTTTGTTTGGCACACCCTGCATATCCCGGGATTTTACCTTCCAATTCATCCAACCAAGAGATGGGATCAATTTTAAGGTAATGATGGTGGTGTCAGTGGATTGTCTTAAGATCCATGGGATTGCTTATATCCCGGACAAGTTCACTGGTCTGTTTGGCACACCCTGCATATCCCGGGATTTTACCTTCCAATTCATCCAACCAAGGGATAGGATCAATTTTAAGGTAATGATGGTGATGTCATTGGATTGTCTTAAGATCCACGGGATTGCTCATATCCCATGACAAGTTCACCGGATCTGTTTGGCTCGTCATGCCTATTATAGGATATTGTCGATCCCATCTCTCCTAATACTGTGGGATCTGCCTGGCCAACAGGCCCTAAGGCATTCACCTAGTTTCCCCATCAAACTACTAGAAAATGAACTTAGGGCTTGTTTGGATGTCACCAAATAAGTTACTTTTTAACTAAAGTCATTTACTTTTTTTTTACTTTAGTTTAGTAAACATTATTGTAAAAATAACTTATATACTAAAAGCTACGCATTAGTAACATTTTCTTTTTAGCTTTTTGACTTAAGCATTTTTTGAATATTAAGAGATAATTGCTTGTGATGTTGGAAACAAAACATGCTACCAAATAACTTATCCGTTGATTAAGCAGAAACTAAGATAAGTTACCCCCTTAATGCAAAGGCTTTTTCATCACTATTCCTATTGATGCGGGACAAAATTAACCATTACAAAAGGAAATCAAATAAATTTTATTTATATTTATTTTTAAAGTCACTTTTTATTTCAACATGCTAAGGAAGGATCCAGTGCCACTAATGTTATTTAAGTTGGCCTTCTAAGAAAAAAATAAATAAATCAAAGTTTGTAATCAGGTGTTTAATGCATGAGGGACACATATGAGATCACGACCTTTCATCTATGGTCCCAACGCATGACCAGAAGATAGTCACACCTCTCTGGTCATCCTAGCCCACCAGTTGGATGAGTGTAGATTATTGGATGGTCAAGAAAGGTCCAACTAACAATATGTTCAATGAGATTAACGGTCTGGATCATTTTATTGGCATGTAGCCGATCCAGCATGTGATATCATAGATGAACGGTCTGGATCTCATGAATGATAACTAACTCATATATTATCATTTAAAATGGAATAACGTCCACACATTAGACTATTTCATCTTTGAATACAAGTGGTAAAGATCAAGGTTTTGAACCATCTAAGATTCTAAATAGCCAATGCACTAAATGTGCGCCATGATATGGTGTGTACTAGTTTATACTGGCTCATTTCCTCAACGAAATCTTCCAGAGTGAGCTGTGTGGGGCCTGCCAATGATGTTTATGGAATTCACACCGTTGATCCTTCTCATGCTCACCGTACATTCCGAGAATCAAACCTATCTACAATTCAGATGCGACAAACCAATGAGGGTAATTAACAATTACTCAATACGTATGTGTGTGTGTGTGGTGTGGCCAATCTGAGTATTGGAATGGCTCGAGTAATGGTGTGTGCCTTCATCCTGGTGGGTTACACCTGATGAATGGTTTGGATGGCATATAAACAACACAGTGGATTCCTCATTCCAAAATTTCTAAGGTGGGCACTCCCTCAATGTCCCTCATTGCTCCTTTTGATGTGGCCCACCCAAATGATCAAGCTGAATTTTAGGATGTAGGCTCCATAGAGCTCAAAACGCATATTGATCATTTCCCTATTGAAGATTTCTCATCATGCACGAATGTTGGGCCCCGGCCCATTCGATTTTTTGGATTTGAAGCAGTGGGATTTGTGTGGCCCATTTCCATCACCGACCATTTTAATTAAAACCTTGAAACTGACGCGGATTTGGAAGTTCCTGCGCTAGAAACCTAAGGTGGGGCCCACGTAATGTTTGTGAGAAATCCACTCCGTTCATCCGTTTTTTGAGATCATTTTAGGTTATGAGAAGAAAAATGAGCCGGATCCAAAGCTCAGGTGGACCGAAAACGTGAGGATTTAATGTCCACAGTTGGAAAATTCGTGGGGCCAGAGAAGTTTTGAATGAGGCTAATATTTGTGTTTTCAGTTCATCTCAGTAGGAATGATGTTATGAACGGTATAGATGGCATTTAAACATCACCGTGGGAGTTTTCAACGGTAGGAATTTTCATACCACCTTTTCCTTTAGTGCGGCACACTTGATTCTTGGATCCTTCTCATTTTCTGCCTCAAGTCTTAAGATGATCTCACAAAAGGGATTGGACGGAGTAGATTTCTCAAAAACATCACAATATCCCCACCTTGGTTTCCAGCGCTGGTACCTCCCTCAAAAGGCTTTCGCAGGAAATCCGTACACTACACGAGTAGCGCGTAATTACCATACACGTGCATCTTCTCCACCTATTTGATTGACTCTGGAGTGGTATTGGTGGGGTCCACGCTCCATGTCCATCCCATCATGATCAGAAACTGATCAAAATCACCAGGAGAATCTTTGCTATGGCCGTTTACGGACCAGATCATCATCACCTCATATGAGGAAAGATAAAAACAACCAATAGATAGAAAACACGTGGCAGGTACGGTACCTTTGGCCATCTTCCCTAAAAAAAGCGTAATACCATTTTACCCGAACATTCTCTTTTGTCTCCATATCCGCTGGGAGTTTCAATGGGTGGGGCCCACTTCAACGAAACTTGTGTCTTTCTCTTTCGTTATTTGATACTAACCATTTGCCAACAGTCATAGTTTACCACCATTGTTATTACGGCAGTGACCAATACACCATACACGTGGCATTATGTAAAGCAATCAGGACCGTCCAAATTTCAGGCCCGTTTCGGTTGTATCCATAGTTCATAAAATCACATCGATCAGACAATTAAGCTACCTGGTTTTATCTTAACCGTCCATTTTCTATCCACTAACTGAATGGTTAAGATTGCTTGATGGGAACGATTTGTAGTTTATATCCCACTAAAAAATGAATGCAAAAACTGTATGGTCAGGATCAATATAAATCCCACCATGAGCATAATGGATGATTCACCACCATTTAAGAAATGGAAATTGACTGGTACCAAACATGTTCTCTTACCTCTTCCAACTAAAATAGTACAATGCACCACTCCAACACACAAAATGAAAAATGGGTGTGTGCAAATCAACCATGCTGGGTGTAGATATCAACTTTTTTTTTGAATATTTTATCAAGGTGGTTGTCATGATAGTCGGGACACGTGGGAAAACTCACGTGATCTTTTCATGTCTTGTGAAGGAAGCAAAGGTCCACTTTTCTCTTTTCTTTTCTCTCTCTTCTTCTTCTTCTTTTTTTTTTTTTTTTTTTTTTTTTTTTTTTTTTGTTTTAATTTCCATTTTCTCCTTTTTCTTAAACTGTGGTACCTTCTTTTTATTATTGTTGGAGAGAAAGCCCAATAGCTTTTGATTACAAAATACCTTGGGGCTTTTTATTTTTACTTGGGTTAAATAATCAATGTACAATTACCCCTAAGTCCTGCCATGAATTACTAATTTGCCACTAAAATAAATGATGGTCACTCATATTTGGCCGTGATTTACAATTATTCATACCATCCAAATTCTAAGGGTCCACAGGATGGAGCACACTCTAAAATCCTTCGGGGCCTGTTTGGCCGGACCGATCCCATGGTATTAGGTGGGATGGGATTGCAATATCCCAAGATATGCATGACGAGCCAAACAGACCTGGTGAACTTGTCCCGGGATATAAGCAATCCCATGGATCCTAAAACAATCCACTGACATCACCATCATGACCTTAAAATTGATCCCATCCCTTGGTTAGATGGATTGGAAGGTAAATTTTCTCACAAACACCACAGGACCCACTTAGAGTCCAAGCATATGAACTTTCTCAAATAGGGTATGGTTAAAATTTACCACCGCCGAGTTTTTATAAATTCTAGCCCATCAGATGAGAAGAGCAACATGAGCCTTGGGTAGCATCTACAAATGTGTGGCACATGCATGATATGCCTTTTACACGGGTATAGCTTATAATAATTGAAAACTCACTTTTCTCTCCATTAATGGCCCTAACATTTGTTACATTTTCTTATGTCAATGTATTCTTTTGAAATTCTTTTCCTTTCCCAACGTAGTCTATCAGATTAACTCTACATAAGTTGTATCATAAGTTTTCTCAAAGTAAATAAAGATTATATGAATATCTTTTCTCCTTTTCTTTTTTTATAAACTATCTAAGTAAGAAAATAGTTTCAGTAATATATCTCCTTGACATAAATCAAATTAATTTTCTAATACATTCATCTCGTGCCTTAGTATTTGTTGAATTGTTTTTTCAAATTTTTATAGTATGTATAAATTTAATCCTACAATAGTAATTACCGCAACCATATATGTCCCGTTCATTCTTATAAATCCATATTATGGTACGTTTCTTCTATTTATTCGATATTTCTTCTATCTTATAATCTTGTTAAACAACTTTGTCAATTAAAATATCTTATATCAGATACATTTTCAAACATCTGTTGATATACCATTTAGTTCAAGGGTCTTTACTAGTTTTATCTTTCTCAAAGCTTCTTTCACTTCAGATATTCTAATCTTATGGAAGTATTCATTGACTCTAATGTTATGTGAGTTTATGGTTCCATCTATCCTTCTGTTCTTAGACTAATTAATATTTAACAAGTTTTAAAAATAGCTTCTCAACACTTCACTAGACTCATTATCATTGATGAGTGTCCTTTGGTCATCACTATTTATTTATCGAACAAGGTTTAAGTCCCTACTCTTCTTGTCTCTCATTTTTGCGAAGTTTGAAGACTGAAGACGTCTTTTTCACCTTTTCTTGTTTTCAATTTATTATAAATTTTAATTTTAGCCTCTCTACTTTCTTAGTAATAAATATATTTTTGTTAGCAATCTTATCATATTGGAATATCGCAACCCTTTAATCCCTACTTTGAATATTGACGGGGAACCCCCCACACTAGCCAGCTAGCTGGCGTCAAAGCTCTATAGACGTCACACTGATGTATGTGTTTTATCCATGTTGTAGGCATGTGACGCAGGGATGAACGTGATGAGGATAAATACTCTGAATCCATAGAGCTTCTCTGGACTCCTCACATAGACTTCTCGAATCCACAAGGAAAGAAAACAGAAAATTGAAATAAATTCTAATAAATTCAAAATTGATTAATTAATGAATAAAAACGACTTCATGACCCTTTAAATAAGGGTACCAAGCAATGGAAAAGAAATCAGAATCAAACTACAACTAAAACTCCTAGAATCCGCGACTTACTATAAATAATAAACTTACTATTTATAGACGGTCGTAATGTCTACTAGTGCACAAGGTTTTCGGCCAAAAATAGTAAGTGTCCTATTTGGCTTCACCAAACCGTTCTCCTAATTATTCTAAGCTCTTTTCACGTTGGCCGCAACTCCTAAAGCCCGGCGGATGAAGAGTTATAATCAAACTAAAACTTACTATTTATAGTAAAAATGAAATTAAAGCAGGGAAACGACCGTCGATCCAGGGGTTTTTCGCAATTTCGAGCGTCATAACTCGGCATAGCCAGGTTGGTTGGCTAAAGTAGCTCGTTCTACCCCAAAATCATATATTTTATGTCAGGTAACTCATTCCGGATTGCGAGATACGCCCGATCTAAGGTCCGATGGTCCAGTTCACTTTTGTCGTTGACCGGGCCTTTTCTGATCCATCTTGGCCATGAAACTGTCTGCGACCCGCTCTATATCAGTCCTCTCCACTTCAAAAGAACTCGTCCTCGAGTTCTCATCCTGGGCTGGTTCATGATATTCGGTCAGGTCCGCGACGTTGAAAGTCCGTGAGATCGCCATGTCATCTGGAAGATCAACAACATAAGCATTGTCATTGATCTTTCGAATGATTGGGACGGGTCCAATCTTCTTATTTTTCAACTTGTTATATATCCCGGTTGCCTACCTCGAACACTTTTTGTCGCCGGTGCTTGTCCGCTTGTTTCTTGTACTTCTCGTTCAAGGCATGTAGCTTGACCTGCACTTCTACATGGATGCCCATGATCTTATTTGCCATATGTTCTGCTGCAATGCTCGTGTTTGGGTGCTTAGGCAGAGGGACCAAGTTAAGCGTGTGGCGAGGCACTCGTCCATAGATAATCTGGAACGGTGATTTTTCTGTCGAGCGGTTTACCATGTTGTTGAATGCAAACTCTGCTTGAGCTAAGGCCAAATCTCATTGCTTCGGTTTTTCTCCTGAAATACAGCGAAGGAGGTTTCCCAACATGCGATTCACAACTTCAGTCTGCCTATCAGTCTGTGGGTAGTAAGCATGCTGAATTGAAGTCGTGTATTGAATCGAGTCCACAAAGTCGGCCAAAAGTGGCTAATGAACTTTATGTCACGATCAGAAGTAATGGTCTTGGGGACCCCGTGCAGCCGTACGACCTCCCTGAAGAATAGATTTGCCACGTGTGTTGCATCGAGAGTCTTCTTGCATGGAATAAAGTGTGTCATCTTGGAGAAACGATCTACCACCACGAACACCGAATCCATACCGTGTTGTGTCCGTGGGAGACCAATCATGAAGTCCATTAATAAATCCTCCCAAGGACCGTCAGGCACAGGTAAAGGGGTGTAGAGGCCCGTATTCTAAGATTTCCCCTTGGAGGTCTGACAAACGTGACAATGTTGTACAGTTTTTTCCACATCACATACTAATTGCGGTCAGTAATACTTCTCTTCCACAAGAGCTTGAGTCTTGTCTCGCCCAAGGTGTCCACTGAGGCCACCTCCATGTAGCTCCTGAATAATCTACTCCCTTAGAGAACTTTGGGGGATACACAATCGATTCCCTTTGAAGAGAAAATTGTCCTGTATATGAAGGTCATTGGGGTGACCTTTTTGGCACTTCACCCAAGAATCTTTAAAGTCCTCATCCTCGACATACAGCTCCTTGAGACAGTCGAAGCCGACCACCTTGTTGTTCATCGTAACAAGTAGTGATGCACGACGGCTAAGTGCATCAGCCACCTTGTTTTGCTACCCTGACTTGTGCTTCAGAACGAACGTGAATTCCTGTAAAAACGTAACCCATCTAGCATGCACACGATTCACGTTAGTCTGACTATTAATAAACTTTAATGCTTGATGGTCAGTGTAGAGAACAAACTCTCTTTGAATCAGATAATGCCGTCAATGTCGCAGCGCTTAAACAACTGCGTACAACTCAAGCTCATAAGTCGACCACTTCTTTCGGGCTTCGCTGAGTTTCTCGCTGTAAAAGGCTACCGGCCTACCTTCCTATGATAATACTCCCCCAATTCCGACGTATGAAGCGTCACACTCAACCTCAAACAATTTGTTGAAATTAGGAAGCACTAGGACCGGTGTTGTAGACAAACGATGCTTGATCTCATGAAAGCTCTTGTCAGCTTTATCGGTCCACTGGAACGGTCCTTTTCTCATGCAATCTGTTATAGGTGCGACTATGGTGCTAAAATCTCGCACAAATCGATGATAGAAAGTCGCCAACCCATGAAAACTCCTCATCTCATGAATGTTTGTCGGGATCGGCCATTCCCTAATAGCTCGCACCTTTTCATCGTCCACACGAATGCCTATGGACGTTACAACAAATCCTAGAAACAACAGGCTGTCAGTTAAAAAACTATACTTCTTCGAGTTGAGGTACAACTTGTTAATTTGTAGGACCTGCAACACCTGCTTGAGATGTTTCCTGTGTTCTATCTAATCCTGTCTATAAATCAATATGTCATCAAAATATACTACCACAAATCGGCTAATGAAGGGTTTTAGAACTTGATTCATCAAACGCATAAAAGTACTTGATGCGTTCGATAGGCCGAAGGGTATGACCAACCACTCATACAACCATTCCTTAGTCTTGAATGCCGTTTTCCATTCATCATCGGGTTATATACGAATTTGATGGTACCCGCTCCTTAGATCTAGTTTAGAGAACACCTTGGCCCCTTCTAGCATATCGAGCATGTCGTCCAACCGTGGTATTGGGAACCGATATTTGATGGCAATTTTATTGATTGTCCGGCTGTCGACACACATGCGCTAGCTTCCATCTTTTTTTTTTGGCTTTAATAATGCTGGTACGGCACATGGGCTCATGCTCTCTCTTAAGAGACCCTTACGAATCAATTCCTTCACTTGCCCCTGAAGTATCTCACACTCCTTTGGACTCATTCGATAATGAGGCCGGTTAGGCAGGCTAGCCCTAGGGATGAGGTCTATGTGATGTTGGATGTCCTTCATGGGGGACAATCCATCAGGTAAATCTTCAGGCCAGACTTCTTTGAATTCGTTTAGCAACAGTCTTATACTTGGAAGGATATTTGAGGGTTCCTCTTCCTCGCCCTTCACTACTAAGGCGTATACCTCGTCGGTTTCCTTGGATTCCTCCATGAAATCCCGAATGGTCAAGAGGGAACTCCCCTCCACTTTAGAAGCTTCAGGGTGGTTCTCTGGTGCCATAGGGGTAAGGATTATTTTTCGACTATCCTTGACGAATACGTAAACATTGTCTCGTCCCTGACGTGGTCGACATGGAAGCTTGCCACATGCTACTCGGTCGACCCTGACAGTCGGACCGTGATGCGACCCATCGGGGACGAGACAATGTCTAAGTATTCGTCAAGGATAGTCGAAAAATAATCCTTACCCCTATGGCACCAGAGAACCACCTTGAAGCTTCTAAAGTGGAGGGGAGTTTCATCTTGACCATTCGGGATTTCATGGAGGAATCCAAGGAAACCGGCGAGGTATACGCCATAGTAGTGAAGGGCGAGGAAGATGAACCCTCAAATATCCCTCCAAGTTTAAGACTGTTGCTAAACTAATTCAAAGAAGTCTAGCCTGAGGATTTGCCTGATGGATTGTCCTCCATGAGGGACATCTAACATCACATATACCTCGTCCTTGGGGTTAGCCTGTCCAACCGCCCTCATTATCGAATGAGTCCAAAGGAGTGTGAGATACTTCAGGGGCAAGTGGAGGAATTGATCCGTAAGGGTCTCTTGAGAGAGAGCATGAGCCCATGTGCCGTACCAGCATTATTAACACCAAAAAAAGATGGAAGCTGGCATGTGTGTGTCGACAGTAGAGCAATCAACAAAATTACCATCAAATATGGGTTCCCAATACCACGGTTGGACGATATGCCTGATATGCTAGAAGGGGCCAAGGTGTTCTCTAAACTAGATCTAAGGAACGGGTACCATCAGATTTGTATCCGACCCGGTGATGAGTGAAAAATGACATTCAAGACTAAGGAAGGGTTGTATGAGTGGCTGGTCATGCCCTTCGGCCTATCGAACGCACCAAGTACTTTTATGCATTTGATGAATCAAGTTCTAAAACCTTTCACTGGCCGATTTGTGGTAGTATATTTTGATGACATATTGATATATAGCCAGGATGAGGCGGAGCACAGGAAATATCTCAGGTAGGTGCTGCAGGTCCTACAAATTAACAAGTTGTACCTCAACTTGAAGAAGTGTAGTTTTTTAACTGACAGCCTGTGTAACGCCCTGAAAATCGGGGGTCAAGCATAAACTCAACTCCCGAGTTCCAACGCATCACTTATGCAACAAAATGAATGATGATTGAATGTTGTCTGCATTAATGTAGTGAACATGAGTAAGATTAAGCCAAAACAACATATCATACTCCAGAGACAAGTGAATTAGCAAGCAGAAGACTGTGATAGATAAATAAAATATATAAACTGTGGTGAGTCTTCAGAGTGTGATAACATTACCAGGTTAAATAATTACGAGTACAATTCTAAAATATACCAAATGTGTAAGGTCCTCTAGTCAACATCCCTGTAACCCCGTCGATCAAGACACGGCTCACATGAAGCCGCCTGAAACTGCATAAAGGAGGAATCCTCCTCATTCTCATAAAAGTCCGACTCCACTTCGCAGCATCGCCATCATCTGCAGCTACAACAGGGTCTGGTTGATGTGTACAACACCGTCCCGTAATGTGGGAGTAAGTGATCAACTTAGTGGAACAATAAAGCATAAGTTAACATGTTATCAGTTCAGTCAAGCAGTAATGATAAAGCAGTACAATTAAACAATTCTAAATACTTCTGTTAATGCAAGTATGGAATGCAGTCATGATGTATGCCCTCATCGCATACTCTCTCATGCGACACCATCTTACGTTCGCGGCATGCTTGCATTCCTCAGTGCTCCACATCTTTCAGGCACATGCAGTGCAATGATGAGCATGATTACCGAGTTGTTATTAGTCCATTTCAAACAGCAGGATTGGGAAACTAAGGTACCTCCCTTGTATCATTCCCAAACATGACCATTTTAGGGTCGTCAAACCTAGATAATCTCATACGATAGTGTGGTTCTAGGGCGCTGCAAAGGCTGTCAGGGCTGTTACACATAATCATTACACCACTCCCCCATCACCTTTTTAACGGTTCATCACTAAATTGATACAGGCCTAGTTCATACTCTATTCACTGCGGCAAAACTCGTCGCCTCACCGCAAATTCAGAGTATGCTCGAGGTCACTACAAAGGGCTCGTCACCAATCAGTGTAGGCCGACAACTCAAATATAGTGTCCCATACCACCATAATCGGCTCACGAGTCTGGTTGCTCAATGGACACTACGGGGAAGCACGTGGCCCCAGCGTAGGTCGACAGCTCGACAACAGTGTCCCATACCACCATGCCCGGCTCATGAGTCTTAGCGGATCAAGGTACCATCGTTAAAAGAATTTCACTGGTAAGTTTGGTACCCTAGGTTTAAGCAGAGGTGTCTAAACATAGTGAACATACATAAGACAGATCGGGTTACTTGACGAGCTCAGCTAGCTCGAGCGCACAACAAGTTGAACGATATGAAGCGCATAAGCACTTCGTGTGGCCAACCACTATCGCCAACCGAAGTACGACTCGGGTTCGTTGAACACATCTCACGTGACAAATGAATTTCAGCCACGAATTCAATTCCGTTACCGATTGCCTGGACTATAATCATAGCCCCAAACACAATCAATCCATGACCAGAAGCATGTAGAGTAAAGCAGAATAAACAAGGTGATTCAAGCATGTTGACAAACATGTCATAAAACATGTAATAAAGCACAATATAAACAGGAAATATAAACACCTATATTTCATAATTAAGCGATTAAATTAAATAAGCAACATGGAGGAAATCATATACATCTCTAAGGTAGCTGAGAATCCTATCTCAATACCCTATTAAACTTAGTTCGTTACACAATTTCTCACACAAGCATTTTAACAAACACTTAAACTACACCACTCCAACATACATGACTTATGTTGATTTCAACATAGAATAAGACAAATCCTTATAGCAAGGAGTTGTCGCATATACATCAATCATGTTCTTACATTCAATACATTTGGCAGGCATAAATCATAAATCCATATTTATTTAGTCATTTCAATAAACATTTTAAACTATATACATCAACATACATGATGTATGTTGATCACATAGGTATAAGGTCAAATCCTTTCACTAGGGAGTTGCCCCAATTATAACACGTGTGCACCCACGACGGATAGTCATGGCAAGCGGGAATCCAAGTTCCATATTCATTCAGTCATTTTCACAAACACTTGGGTTATACGTTTTAGCATGTACAGTGTATATTGGCCGTGGCGTTATTTAGGGCAAACCCTTTCGTCAAAGGGGTGTCACCTATACAACAATCATGTATCCATGACAATCAGTCATGGCGAGCATGAAAGCAAATTCTATATTCATTCAGCCATTTTCACAAACACTTAGAATACACTATTTTAACATACATAGTGTATATTGGCAAAAACATGTATTAGGGCGAATCCTTTCGCCAAACAAGTATTTTACACATATATAATATGTTCATACAGCAAATAATCATGGCAAACACATTTTCAAAATTTATACGTATACGGTACTTTCTACGAATACCTAGAATATGTAAAATTCCATATTACACGTCTTTAATCGAAACGGAAAACAGATAGCACTTTATACATGTGCAATTGCATGCAAATCACGAATCTATCATTATCTGACATTGAAAGCGTTGAAAATCATAACCTATATACCTAAAGTCCGCACATTTTGTCGTAGAATCGTAACGAATCCGATAGGTTTGCTAAGCTTTCGTATTCGGCAGTTTGGTAACCTACAGAATGAAATAGGTTAGCTATTTCATAACCTACAACTATCAAAACCCCAAAACAGGTTAGGGTTAGAGTTTCTTACCTAGAAACGAGGTCGGAATCGCCGGGAAAGCAATTAGAAGGAAGTGGTGGAGCTTGGATACGGCAGGGAAGAACGGCAGGAAGAATCTCCCACACTTTCACTCTATTTTCTCTCTCTTTTCCTAGGGTTTTTCTCAAATTCGTATGACTAAATGAGAGAGGGTTTTAAGGTCCTTATATAGCCTAAAATCTCACCGAAATAGACTTCAAGTCAAGGTATACTTAGGTTATAACCAAAGCGAGCCTGTTCCAGCTCAACGGAGCACTTCTGGCGGCCCCCCTTGAGCCAAAGGTCGGACTTAAGCTCATAGACTCTGGATTTAGGTGGAGTTAAGTTTTCGTTTCAGTCGGATTCTTAAATCACGCGTGGCGGACCAGTTTCAGTTCAACGGTCAGTAGATCTTGATCGGAGATTCCGAGTACATGGATATATTTGGAGAAATATCCCTGATCCGAAGGTGTAATTTGGTCTGATTCTGACAGTCAGGTTGCTTAATAGTGACCCGCAAGCATCACATGCCAGATTTATTTATTTTGAATTTAATTTAGAATTATTTTCACATTTCTCACATTCCCTGCTCCGAGCTCAAGCGAATAGCGCTGGGACACTATCTGGATTTGATTTTCGAGATGGTTGTCAAGCCCAGCAAGGCGGTCCTAATTCCTTAACTTCGTGTTAATCGGACTTCCGACATGCGGTCCGGATCTGATACGGAGTTTCGAGATGCTCCCGAGAGCAGCCGGGTAATGAGATTGATCCTATATTTTAGGGTAATGTAGCGTCAATGATTTTACAAGTTTTGAGTCTTGCAGATCGTATTTAAAGTGATTGGTGCTAATTTCACAGGTACTCTAGTTTAACACTGACTAATCTCGCCTAATTTCTAAAGAATTTAGTCCTGAGTAATTTCTGTCTGAGGTGGTACCTGGGCCTTTGTAGTTTGTATATAAAGTGATCCAAGTTATAATACTTAGCTAATTTAAGATAGTGTCTAGGGTGAAAGTACTTAGAAAAATTGAAAGAACAAGGTGGTGAAGGGTGAGATTTGTGAAGGAAATGGGTTCAAAAGCGGTTTTAGACTTTGGGATTGAGTTCTGACAAGTTAATAAGGTATGGGGATCGACCCATTGCCTAAGGACGTCTAATTCCAGGTTGGCAAAAATTCAGGATGTTACAGCCTATTATTTCTAGGATTTGTTGTGACGTTCACAGGCATTCTCGTGGACGATGAAAAGGTGCGAGCTATTAGGGAATGACCGATCCCGACAAACATTCAAGAGGTGAGGAGTTTTCATGGGTTGACGACTTTCTATCGTCGATTTATGCGAGATTTTAGCACCATCGTCGGGCCTATAACAGATTGCATGAAAAAAGGACCGTTCCAGTGGACTGATAAAGCTAACAAGAGCTTTCATGAGATCAAGCATCGTTTGTTTACAACATTGGTCTTGCTGCTTTCTAATTTCGACAAATTGTTTGAGGTTGAGTGTGACGCTTCATACGTTGGAATTGAGGGAGTATTATCAAAAGAAGGCAGGCCGGTAGCCTTCTACAATGAGAAGCTCAACGAAACCCGAAAGAAGTGGTCGACTTATGAGCTTGAGTTGTACACAGTTGTTCAAGCGCTGTGACATTAACGACATTATCTGATTCAAAGAGAGTTTGTTCTGTACACTGACCATCAAGCATTGAAGTTTATTAATAGTCAGACTAACGTGAATCGTGTGCATGCTAGATGGGTTGCATTTTTAAAGGAATTCACGTTCGTTCTGAAGCACAAGTCAGGGTAGCAGAACAAGGTGGCTGATGCACTTAGCCATCGTGCATCACTACTTGTTATGATGAGCAACAAGGTGGTCGGCTTCGACTGTCTAAAGGAGCTGTATGCCGAGGATGAGGACTTCAAAGATTCTTGGGTGAAGTGCCAAGAAGGTCACCCTAGTGACCTTTATATACAGGAAGATTTTCTCTTCAAAGGGAATCGATTGTGCATCCCCCAAAGTTCTCTGAGGGAGCAGATTATTCAGGAGCTACATGGAGGTGGCCTCGGTGGACACCTTGGGTAAGACAAGACTCAAGCTCTTGTGGAAGAGCGGTATTACTGGCCGCAATTAGTACGTGATGTGGAAAAAGCTGTACAACGTTGTCATGTTTGTCAGACCTCCAAGGGGCAATTTCAGAATACGGGCCTTTACACCCCGTTACCTGTGCCTGACGGTCCTTGAGAGGATTTATCAATGGACTTCGTGCTTGGTCTCCCACGGACACAACACGGTATGGATTCGGTGTTCGTGGTGGTAAATCGTTTCTCCAAGATGACACACTTTATCCCATGCAAAAAGACCCTCGATGTAACACATGTGGCGAATTTATTCTTCATGGAGGTCGTACGGCTACATGGGGTCCCCAAGACCATTACTTCTGATCGTGACACAAAGTTCATTAGCCACTTTTGGCGGACTTTGTGGACTCGATTCGATACATGACTTCAATTCAACAATGCTTACCACCCACAGACTGATGGGCAGATTGAAGTTGTGAATCGCACGTTGGGAAACCTCCTTCGCTGTATTTCAGGAGAAAAACCGAAGTAATGGGATTTGGTCCTGTCTCAAGCAGAGTTTGCATTCAACAACATGGTGAACCGCTTGACAGGAATATCACTGTTCCAGATTATTTATGTACGAGTGCCTCGCCACACGCTTGACTTGGTCCCTTTGCCCAAGCACCCAGGCATGAGCATTGCAGCAGAACATATAGCTGACAAGATCATGGACATCCATGCAGAAGTACAGACCAAGTTACATGCCTCGAACGAGAAGTACAAGGAACAAGCGGACAAGCACCGGAGACAAAAAGTGTTTGAGGTAGGCGACCGCGTTATGGTCCATCTGCGCGAAGAATGATTTCCAACCGGGACGTACAACAAGTTAAAAAATAAAAAGATTGGACCTGTCCCAATCATTCGAAAGATTAATGACAACGCTTATGTTGTTGATCTTCCAGATGACATGGTGATCTCATGAATTTTCAACGTTGCGGACCTGACGGAGTATCATGAACCAGCGCAGGATGAGAACTCGAGGACGAGTTCTTTTGAAGTGGAGGGGACTGATGTAGAGCGGGTCACAGACAGTTTCATGGCCAAGGTGGATCAGAAAAGGCCCGGTCGACGACAGAAGTGATCCGGACCGTTGAACCTTAGATCGGGCGTGTCTCGCAATTCGAAATGAGTTACCTGACGTAAAATATATGATTTTGGGGTAGAACGAACTACTTTAGCCAACCAACCCGGCATTGCCGGGTTGCGACGCTCAGAATTGCGAAAAACCCTTGGATCGATGGTCATTTCTCTGCTTTAATTTCGTTTTTACTATAAATAGTAAGTTTTAGTTTGATTATAACTCTTCATCCGTCGGGCTTTAGGAGTTGCGCCCAACGTGAAAAGAGCTTAGAATAATTAGGAGAACGGTTTGGTGAAGCCAAATAGGACACTTACTATTTTTGGCCGAAAACCTTGCACACTAGTAGACATCACGACCGTCTATAAATAGTAAGTTTACTATTTATAGTAAGTCGCGGATTCTAGGAGTTTTAGTTGTAGTTTGATTCTGATTTCTTTCCCATTGCTTGGTACCCCTATTTAAAGGGTTGTGAACTCGTTTTTAGTCATCAATTAATCAATTTTGAATTTCTTAGAACTTATTTCTATTTTCTGCTTTCTTTTCTCGTGGATTCGAGAAGTCTCTGTGAGGAGTCCAGAGAAGCTCTGTGGATTCGGAGTAGTTATCCTCATCACGTTCATCCCTACGTCAATAGGGTAGATAAGTAAAATCTTTAATGGAGTTTTGGCTTCTATCTCACTTGCAGGTGAAGGAGAAAATGGTAATGGCATACCCAAAAAGATTTTTTTTTTATTTTTTTTTAAAGAAATATAATGATTCAAGTACAAACAAACAGATCCTACTTCCAATCTGTCATTATTTCTAGGGGTGCACATTAAACCGTTAGAACCGTGGAACCGGACCAGAACCGACCAAACGGTTCGGTTTGGTCCGGTTCTAGAGTGCACCGGTTCCGGTTCCAAAAATCAAAGAACCGGTTACGTTGGTTCGGTTCTCGGTTTGGGGGTATGTAAAACCGAACCGTGAACCGATTCGTAGAACCAAACCGTGGATTCGATCCGTAGAATCGAACCATGGAACCGAACTTGGAACCGAACCAAGAACCCTTTGATTGTTTCCATATTTGACTCATGATTTATGGTTTATAATGTACCATTTAATTATTTTCATAAATGTATTTTTGCATACCTTATACAATATCTAAACTATTCATCAAATAGACCACAACATGGATGGACATGGGCTAGATAATAAAATTAAACATGCAATTGGGCTAGATTATAGAAAGCCCAGAACTGTGGAACTGATCCTGAACCGAACCAGTTTTAACGGTTTGGTTTCGGTTCGGTTCTAGGGTGCCAACGGTCCGGTTCTGGTTCCGAATATCCTAAAACCGTTAGGAATGGTTCGGTTCCTGTTTCACCCTAGAACCGGACCAAACCGACCCGTGTGCACCCCTAATTATTTCGGTTTCATTTCTAATGCCACAACATCCTAAAATTCAAAAAAAGAAAGGTTGAAAAGAATACTATGTTTCAAAAAAAGAATACAATCCCCACTTGGCATTGAACTAAGCAGTGCCAGCAATACCTATTGTTTATTACCATGGTTCCGAGTCTTCTTTTTCCCCTCCACATGTTCAACATACAATGGCCATTTGCCTGAGATCATGCAAAGCTATTACACTTTCGTAAGTTCTTGAGCAGCTGCAGCAGGAGCAACCCCACCTGTGGTTGGCCTGAACATCAGAACAAAAGAAATAGAATGAGCTTTAGACTTCCATTCTCTTTCTTCATCTCCATTGGATAATTATTAGTCATTCTTTATATAAACATATCCCCATCACAGCTTGACAATTTCCTTCTTTGTTGTACTGTGATCAACTCCAACATGGATATCCATTTGGTCAGTTCCCCATTGATCAACATGTTAAAAAGTCCATTAAGCCCATGCTTGGCCCATCACCCTGATTACCATTCGAGCCCACACTTCAAGACCCAAAGGGCCTAGGAGTCCAGGCCCATCAAAGGATAGACCTGATGGATTGGCCAAACCCATTGTTATCCATATTCAAAATGGACGAGAAACAACATGAGATGGAAAAATGGATTGACGGTATGGATTTCTCACAAACATCACAGTAGGCCCCTGACGCAGGGAAGGATGTGAGGTCGAGCACCGTCTTCCTCAGGGGGGATAACTATTCCGAATCCATGGAACTTTCCTGGACTCCTCACAGAGAAACTTTGAATCCATGAGTAAAAGAAAATAGAAATAATTCTAAAATATTCAAAATAATTTTATTAATGATAAAAAAATGAGATTACAACTCTTTAAATAAGGCTATGAACCCTAGGGAGAAGTTTCAGAATCAAACTACAACTAAAACTTATAGAAATCGCCACTTACTATAAATAGTAAACTTACCATTTATAGACGGTCGTGATCTCTACTAGTGCATATGGTTTTCGACAAAAAATAGTAAGTGTCCTATTTGGCTAAATCATATGGTTCACCTAATTATTTTAAGCACTTTTTATGTTGGACGTAACTCCTAAAACCGAACTGATGAAGAGTTATAGCCAAATTAAAACTTACTATAAATAGTTAAAATGGAAATAAAACGGGATTCGACCGTCAAACTGATGGTATTTCGCAAATTCAGCGTGGGCAACCCAGCGTAGATGGGTTGGGTGGCTAAAGTAGCTTGTCCTACCCTAAAATCACATCTGATGGCTCATTTCGATTTGTGAGATACATCCATTGTAAGTTCTGATGGTCCGGATCACTTTTGTCATCGATCGGGCCTTTTCCGATCCATCTTGGCTATGAAACTATCCATGAGTCGCTCTACACCAGTCCCCTCCACTTCAACAGAACTCGTTTTTAAGTTCTCGCCTTGCTTTGGTTCGTAATACTCGGTCAGGTCCGCGACATTAAAAGTCTGCGAGATCTCCATGTCGTCTAGAAGATTAACAACGTAAGCGTTGTCATTGATCTTTTGGATAATCGGCACCGGTCCAATCTTCTTGCTCTTCAACTTGTTGTACATACCGATCGAAAATCTCTCCTTGTATAGATGGACCATAACTTGGTCGCCCACCTTGAACACCTAATTTTATCACTGATGCTTGTCGTCTTGCTCTTTGTACTTGTCATTCGAGACGTGTAACTTATCATGCACCTCAGCATGAATGCCCATAATCCTATCTGCCATATGTTCTGTTGCAACGCTCATACCTGAGAGCTTGGGCAAATGGACCAAATCAAGTGTGTGGCGAGACACTCGGCCGTAAATAACCTAGAACGGGGACTTCCTATCGAGCGGTTCACCATGTTGTTGAATGCAAACTCTGTTTGAGACAAGACTAAATCTCATCGCTTCGTTTTTTCTCCTGAAATACATCGATGGAGGTTCCCCAATATGCTATTCACAACTTCAACTTACCCATCGATCTGTGGATGGTAAGTACTACTGAACTGAAATCGTGTACCAAATCGGTTCCACAAAGTCCATCATATTAAAATCTCAGGTGGACCATACCACTGGAAACAATGTTGATTGAACTCCCACCATTGAAAACTTCATGGGAGCCAAAAAAAAGCTTCATTCATGTCCATGTGACCTAGTCAACAGGTTGGATGCTAATAAACATTATAATGGGGCTTAGAATGTTTTTAATGGTGGCATTCAGTCATACCATTGTTTCGTATAGTATGTTTCACTTGAGATTTGGGTCTACCACATGTTTGGGCTCATGATCGGTAGAATGGATTGGTTGGGCTAATGAAGCGCATATTCATGGTACGGCCACAGCTTTTACGGTCATTCCAACAGATCTGTGTTTCTGGTCCATTGGAGCTTTGGACACGCTTGCATCTGGGATTATGCCCCGAAAGGAAAATGGACAGACGGCGTGGATATATAAAACACACACGTCATGGTGCGGCCCACAGAGCTTTGACACCAGCTAGCTGGCTCATGTACTAAATGTAGCTGGCAAATGGATGGACGGTGTGGATGAAACACACATCATGGTGGGCCCACAGTGCTTTGACACCAGCTGGCTGGCTGGTGTTGGGATCACCAGCCAAACTGCGTCCTGTGTATCATCCATCACAGTCGACCTGAGTATCCAAGTCTTCATCACCCGAGTAACTGTCTCCTAGTCTTCTTGTCCTACGTACAAACTAGTTAATTTCACAATGAAATTTAAACATTTACTGTGGTTTCTGACAATGATTATTGATTAACATAGACCGTTGGATAGTAGTGGTCAGCGGTAGATTGCACGCGAGTCACATAATAACCATAATAATCATGGCCGTACAATAAAAATGTATGGCGTGAAAATGCTAATATTGGGGTTACATTCAATCCACGGTAGACCCATGCTTTCCGATGGTCCACGTGACCACATATGAACTTACTACTCGGCTGGACGAGGATTGCTTCCAACCATCGATGGGGCCACCACTGTGATGTTTGCGATAAATCCACCGGGTCCATTGGTTTTGCCAGCTCATGTTAGAAAATTAGCCCTAAAAATGCAGCGTATCCAAATCTCAAGTGGGCCACATGATAGGAAATAGTGGGAATTGGACGCCTATGGTTGAAACATTGTGGGATTTGGACCATGTTGTTGGAGGACTAATACTTTTGCTTTTTTGCTTTTTAAATTCAATTCAGTAACAATGACCTTACGAATATATAGAAACATCACATTGGGCTGAAGGAAGATTTCAACGGAAGTAATTTTCCTCCCCAACTTTTCCTATCATGTGGCCCACTTGAGTTTTAGATCTGTCTTAGTTTTGGGCTGATTTCCTAACCTGAGCTGAAAAAATGGATGGAGGATATGGATTTCTAACAAACATCACGATAGGCCCCACCCATCTTCCAACACTTTTTACGTCCGTCCGTAAGTAAGCGGGGAATAATCATTACCATAGGTTGGAGCTTTGCGAGTCTCACTGGGGACCGGCCCGAGTTTTGAGAGGCCATGTGATGTATGGATCTTATCCACACCGTCCATTCATTTTTCCGTATTATTTTAGGGTATGAGCCCAAAAAATGAGGCAGATCCTAGGGTCAAGTGGACCACACCACAGGAAGCAGTAGTGATAATGACTCTCACCGTTGAAAATTTTCCCAGTGATGTTTATTTTCCATCTAACTTATTCATAAAGTTACATAGACATGGATGAAACACAAATATCAGTAAAATTTGAATCCCATTTTGTAGTCCACTTGAGCCTTGCATCTGCCTCATTTTTAGGCTTATACCCTAAAATGATAAAAAAAAAAAATGTGTGGACCATGTCCCCTCCCATCCGGAGATCGGATGGGGTAGGATGCAATCCGCGTCCCTCGTGAGTTCCATACAAACCATCCATCACATGTGTCTCCCATGTTAGGCCTGATCCTAAATCCAGCTATATCCTTACGTCAGTTCTGCTACACCAAAGATGACAATGTAAGACATTTGGAAAGGGACTACCATCATATAAACTCTCAAATGGAATGTATAGTCCACCAAGTTGTGTATATCCAATCCAATCTAGCCATTAAATGATTTCTACCGGGATCAAGCCCCCACAAAAAATCATCCAATTAAAGAACTCATGTGGGTTACACCACGTCAATATATAGGCTTTGGGCATGATTACACATTGCTCCCTATAGTGTGTCCCACCTGAGTTGTGGATCTGGACTATTCCACGGTGAAAATAAAAATAAATAGTCTCACAAGATGCACAATTAAGATTCCAAATAAACATTGTGGGTGGGCCAACATATCCTAATTATACAGTAACAACCATGCCATCCGAAAACGCATGATCACAACACTCCTGACACCTCCAATTCTGCGAGGGGAAGCTAGCTAGGGCCCACCGTGATCTTTGTGGGAAATCCATTCCATTCGTACATTTTTCCATATCACGTGAGGACATGGGACAAAAAGTAATTTAGATCCAAAGCTCAAGTGGGCCACACGACAAGAAAAAGTGGGCAGGGAAATGCCTACCATTGAAGCCTTCCTGTGGTACACCGTCATGTTCACATTCCATCCATACCGTTCATAAGGTCATTCCTACTCAGATGAAGTGAAAACACAAAAATATCAGCATGATTCAGAGCTTCGGTGGCCCCACAAATGTCTCAACAGTAAAAGTTTAATCCTCTCTTTTTCGTATCATGCGGCCCACTTGAGTTTTTGATGTACTTCATTTTTGCCCATGTCCTAATTTTAACTAGAAAAATGGATGAACTGTGTGGATTTCTAGCAAACATCACGGTGGGCCCCACCTAAAGGGCTTTCTCAGCCATCCCTACTCATACCATCACGCAGATTTCCTGCAAGAGCCTTTCCTATAAAGTTCCTCCACAACGATCTCCGATGGGGCCCACAGAGATGTTTATAAGAAATCCTCCCCGTCCATCCATTTTGAATGTTCATCTTAGGAAATGAAACAAAAAATGAGGTGATCTAAAACTAAGTTTTGTCACACGTGAGGAAAATTTCAGGGAAAGAAATTCCTACCGCTCCACTCTTGATTTCATATGCCATCTAAACCGTTTATAAGGTCGTTACCACTGGGATTAAGTGAAAATATCATATATATTATATATATATATATATATATATATATATATATATATATATATATATGGAAAAGGTACAATGCTCTCGAGTTGATTTTAACATCCCATGAGGTCGAGTTGTGTAGGTCCACTGTGATGCATTTAGAACATCAACACCGTTAGTTTGATGCGTCCCCTTTAAAATATATGGGATATCCCAAAAATCAACTGTATACAGAACTCAGGTAGGCCATACCATCTAAAATCATGTGAAGACATGCCCAAAACATATAAAAGCACTTGGTGGGGCCCACATGAGTTTTAAGTGCTGCTGAAACTTGGTCTGAACCCTCATCCAAGTGGGACACACATAATGGATGGGATGGATTTGCAAACCACATCTTGGTGGGCCCACAAAAATGATTATGAATGTTTTAATGGTGCACGGCCCCTCTCAACTTCTGTATGTGGTGTGGCCCAAGTCATGGATTGACTTGATTTTTGAGACCTAGGCCCATGATGGAATGGTGCATCTGACTGATGGGGTAGATGTTCGAAACGCATCACGGTGGGGCCCACATAGTCGACCTCATGGGACGTTAAAATATATATTATATATATATATATATATATATATATATATATATATATATAATATATATATATATATATATATCACGGTGAGGCCCACGCAGCTCGACCTCATGGGACGTTAAATCATATATATATATATATCCTGACAAAAAATTTTATACCTATAATGTTTCAACGATTCACACATAATACCAAACATCTCAGTGGACCCCACCCATTATGCTTGTGCAGGAACTTATGCGAAATACCTCGAAGGAAATCCGCGTCCTACCATGAGTCAAAAACGGACGCGGATTGCGTCCTACCAACGCGGGACGATAATCCATCCGGCCAGGGTTATGTGGCGCCCACCATGAAGTAAGTATTTTATCCACGCTGTTCATTGTTTTTTTCAAATCATTTTAAGGGGTAAGCTAAAACTTAATACAGTTATGGTTATTAAGTGGACCACAAAGTGTGGATTGAAATTTTCACCATTAAAAACTTCTTGGGAGCTGGAGAAGTCTCACATCAAGCTGATATTTTTGTTTTCACTTCATCAAGGTCTACATTACCTTATGAATAGGTTGGATGGTAGGAAAACATCACGAGTGGCCCTTAGAAAGGTTTCAACTGTGAGTGTCATTATCACTGGAGCTTCCTTTGGTATTGTTCAATGGAGTTGTGGAGCTTCTTCATTTTCAAGATTATAGATTAAAATGATCTGATAAAATAAATTAAATTACGGTGGACCCCACAGAGACCTGTCTGGACGGATTACCGTCCGACCGGAGGTATAACGCAATACACCTCAAAACTACGAGAGAACGGATCGGCTACTCGGTGATCTGTGGGCCGCACCATGATGTATGTGTTTTATCCATTCGGTTTATCCATTTTTACAGATCATTTTAGGGTTTTATAGCATACATTAGAGTGATATAAATATCATGTGGACCACACCGCAGGTAAACAATAGTGATAGGATATCCACTATTAAAATCCTCCTAATGCCCGACGTAATTTTTATCCGACTTCCAATCTGTTTATTAGGTCATGCACACCCAGATGATGGGAAAGAGAAAAAGAAAAGAAAAGAAAAAAAGATCTGTCTGATCCATAACTTTTATAGCCCCCAAAAAGTTTGTAATGGTCAACGTTCATTCAAAACAATTTCCTGTAATGTAGTCCACTTGAGATTGATATATACCTAAATTTTGGTCTCAAACCATAAAATGATCTATAAAAGTCGATGGACAGCATGGATGAAACTGCACATACATCATGGTGGGTCATCAGAACACCGACCATCATCCATTGGCCGCTGGCAGGGGAGTAGCCAATTCCTGTCTGGAAGCGGATTTCCTGCGAAAACCTTTCGCATGAAGTTACTGCGGAACTCAGGTGGGACCACTGTGATGTTTTTGAGAAATCATCCTCATCCATCCAAATTTTTTTATTCTTATTATTATTATTTTTTTAATTTCATTTTAGGACATGATGCCAAAAATGAACCATATCCCATGCTCAAATAGGCCGTAATAAAGGAAAAGATGGTTAGGGAAATTTCTACCGTAGAAACCTCCCTGGGTTCAACAGTGATGGATTAACTGTGTACGTTCATTTTTGTTAACTGAAAACAAAAATATTAGCATGATTCAAAACTTCTGTGGCCTTAGGAATATTTCAACTGTGTACGTTCAATTATCACGTTTTCGGTTTACTTGAGCATTGGATATTCATTTTTGGCATCATGTACTAAAATGAATTAAAAAGACCGATGGATGGACGGGGATGATTTCTCAAAACACCACAGTGGCCCCACCTGGGTTCCCAGCGCAGGAACTTCCTGCCAAAGGCTTCCTCGAAAGACTCCTGTTCCAACCCAAACAACAAATCCTCTCTCTTCTGTATAAATACAGTATTCTTTCAACAACGTACTCATATCTTCTCCTCTTCCGTAGAAACACCTCTTACTTCTCTTCTCCTGCAATGGCTGCACCTAGCAACCAATTCCTCCCACTGATTCTATTCACATTCAGCGTTATTTTTCTTCTAAATCTTCCATGTGCTGCTGCTCAAGCCATGAATTGTAACTTTCAAGGCATATATAATTTCGGCGACTCGATCTCAGATACTGGAAACCTTATCCGTGAAGACAATCTCGGCACCTTTGAGCCCATAACTAACCTTCCGTATGGCGAAACGTACTTCCACCAACCCACCGGCCGATGCTCAAATGGGCTGCTCATGGTCGACTTCTTTGGTATTAAAAAATATCTTCCATTGTTTTTTTTTTTTTTTTTAATGAGCTGGGTCCATGGTTTAGTGGTCTAGATTGTTGTTCTGATAGGCACCGCACATGGCAATTAGAAAATTTTTTGATGGGAAGATCATAACCGTCCAATATTTTATTTTTGTTGCTATTGTTGTTGTATTCCTCTTATTAACAGGTCAATTGAAGGGTTGGGGTTATCCCACTTAGTAGATTTGTAGCCATGGTCCATCCACTTTGGGGCCCATTAAATAAATAGTCTGAATCATTTAGTAGACTCTTAGGACGAGGATCATATAACTTCTCAAAATTCTCTTTGGTATATGAGCTTTATCCAATAAATTAGATTTTCTATCAGGTTTTAGGAGGAATTATATGATGGAATGTAGTGTAGGCAACCCAACTTGAAAGAGCCAAAAGATTTGATGGCTAGGATCTTCCAATCTGGGAGACTTGTCCATCCCCAGTGGGTCCCATCATATAAACTTTCAAGAACACTAAACTGTGGGCCCCACTTGCAGATGGTGTTGGTTTTGACACTTGGATATATGTTTTTTGGTGGGATTTTCAAACACCAGACCAGGTTTAGGTAGCCAGCCCAACCATTGGAAAAAAGAGGATGTACGGCCAACTAGTGTGGTCCACCGAATCTCTACCGTAGATGAGACCGACCTATCAACCGTGTGATCTGGACTCTTCATCTAGTGGACTCATAAGGGGAGCTGCAGTGCATTATTTAGAATAGTTAGGTCTTTGATAAGCGGGGTTTATGTAAGATGATCAGAACCGTTAACTAAAGCCCTCAAGGGTTGCGCGTGGGACCCACCAATGTGTGTAGAATCCAACCTGTGGAATTCATGCCTGGATTAAAGGTGGGCCCACTTGGATCCACCGATGTGCGTAGAAGAATTCATGCCTGGATTAGAGGTGGGCCCACTTGGACCCACCAAAGTATGGCCACAGTTTAATAAACAGCCATGAATGCACGCCATGGACTGGCCCACCAATCACATATTTTTTTCACAATTTTTAGTGCTCATTCAAATTGTTTTTTTCTTTTTTTTTTTTACAGCAAGGTGGTTAGAGCTTCCATTTATCAACCCATACCTTCAGAGCGATGCGTCATTCGTTAATGGAGTTAATTTTGCAGTAGCAGGAGCGACAGCACTCCAGCCATCCTTTTGGTTAAACCATGGTGTCCAGACGCTTAATACAAACAGTTCCCTTGAAGTTCAGCTCAACTGGTTTAAGGCCTACCTCCACTCTGTCTGTTTCTCCCAAATTGGTAAGATCAACGACGATCTATGGTTTCACATTAAATTCATCTTAATTGTCATTGTATAACCATGATTCAAACCCGTGGATAGGATGGTTACAATTCTCTAATATAGGTTCATCTTCAAAAGAAAAACCCAACAACTAAATGGCTAAAATTGCAGATTAGGTCAATTTTTCCTTAAATAATTTCAACCGCCCATTTTATATAGATGATCGATTAGATGTAAGAATCAACCGATGGGCAGGAATTCCAAGAACACTAGATTATTTCTCATGTTGCAACAATGGACATTGGTATGACTTAGTGTACTGGTGTGGCCCACTCAATGAATAACTTGGTTTTCGTACCATGTGATCATGGTGTGGCCCATCTTGTATCTGATCAATTAGCGTTCTAACACTCTTTTTTGGTGGGCCCGCAGTATGTGAAAATGCGCTAATGGAGCAAGCACTGTTTTTGGTGGGAGAGATTGGTGGTAACGACTACAACTATGCTTTCATACAAGGAAAATCCATTGAAGAGGTTACAACCTTTGTGCCCAATGTGGTCAACAAGATCAAGGATGTTGCTAGTGTAAGTTCTCTTTTTCTCTATCTCGATATCAATGTTCAAACATGTATAACATCATAGCCGTGTATTGCATGGGACCCACCATCTAGATTAATTGGTTGAAAAAAGGTCTACGTCCCCATGCTATCATGGGCCCACCAGATGAACAATCCCCATCATGCATTTTTGTGCTAAAAAAACTTTGAAATCGACCTTTGAAGTATGTATGAGGACAAATTGACCATTAAATCATATCTGATTATAGTTATGATTTACTTTTTTACTTGTGGTGACGATGAATCCAGCAACTCATCGACGCCGGTGCTGTTCATCTTGTCATCCCCGGGAATTTCCCGATCGGCTGCATACCAATCTACCTCACAATATTCCGCAGCGACGATCCATCATCATACGATGAAAACAATTGTCTAAGATACTTCAACGACTTCGCAATGTCCCACAACCGTCAACTCCAGCAGGCCATCCAAGAGCTGAAAGAGGAATTTCCTCACGTTCTGATAGCATACGCCGATTACTACAATACACTAATGGGGATCATTAAGGATGCTTCAGATAATGGTAAGTGCAAGCCACATCCCACTAACTCATCTCATGCAGATAACATTGACAACCTAGCCGCATAGCAGATAGCAGTCTAGCTCTTATGATTTCGTTTTGATAACAATCACTAAGGATTTCTTTCCAATGTTCATGACCAGGATTCGAGTCGGATAGTTTGTTGAAAGCGTGTTGTGGAATTGGTGGCGCTTACAACTTCAATCTCGTTAGTATGTGTGGTATGGAGGGTGTTCCGGTGTGCCCTAACCCTGAAAAATACATCCATTGGGACGGCGTTCATCTCACCCAAGAGGCTTATGGGCAAATGGCTAGTTCGCTCATTTCCAGCGTCGCTGGACAGTGGAAATGTTTGGCATAGAAATTTCTTTTTAGCTTTTCTTTTTTTGCAGATTTTTTACCTTAATGCTTAGAAACACAGACTTTATTATTATTATTATTATTATTATTATTATTATTATTATATATAATAAGAGATAATTAATTTTTAATTCGAGATACATGTTCGTTGTCAAGCTATTTAAGATTAATGAGATATTTTTCTTTTAAAAGTTCTGGTGGGGCATCGTGGTGCGCATGTGACATCCACTCAATTCATTATTTGTGTCAGCTCTAAATGTTAGAACGTGAACCTAGATGTAAAGCTGATCGAAACACAAACCTTCTTGGGGCCCAACTGATGGTTGGACTAGCTGATTTCTCTGGGACGTTCCTTAATGATGGTAGGCGGCACCTGATTCACGAGTTAGGTGGCCTACACAAACCACAATTAAGCCCTGATAGATGCCTATATGTAAACCAGTTCAATTGGTGGAATCCAGCTGATGGTTGGATTAGGCTAATTGCGATATACTACCAACCTGACCGGCCCCTAAACATAATTTTCTAGATGGGTCCTTTGGACCACAACAGGTCTGACCTGCATAGGACCCTATTTGAGCAAGGTCCCATTTTCAGACAGGCAGGTTGGGCTGTCAACCACCTGTGATTGAACCATGATCTTTCACAAACTATCAAAAGATCATGAAAATTACTATAAAAAAAAGTTGCATAACAATGACGAAAGATTTGAAGTATGGTTTATTTTAAAAACCAACAGTAAGTTATAATAAGGATTTCTGAGTTTCTTTTTACTGCTGTAGCCCTATCTCCAACTCCCTCAGCTGCAACATATCTCGTCTGGCTGATGAAACAGAACACAAACCATAGAGCAATGAAAACATGATTGAGATTACTCAGCCTCTACTCAAGCAAGAGTATCCTAAGCACAGTCGAATAAACACTCGGTTCAAACTCAAACTGAGCTCAGTCTAATCAAACTGAATAATCCAAGCGACCTAAGCCACCGATCATAGTGGGGGATGTACCCAAAAGTCATCCGGATCAGCAAGCCATGGGCCGTGCCTGTACAGACAGGGAGCATGTATCAAATTGAATTGAGGTCCATGTGTGTGTTAGATTTTTATTTTTATTTTACTTCCATGGTTGATTAAACTATTTCAATTTGAATGTGCACCCAAAGGCGGCCTAAGAGTAAGCATTACATTCAGTTAGTTACAATTCCAAATACAAAATTAAAAAGAAAATCCCACATTAAGTTTAGAGAAACTACCAGTGACAGCATCTTGCAGCGTTGGCCGGCCAGTGCGGCTGATCCAATATTGAAGTCGATCTTCAGCAATGTCATTTTCCACACCATGGATTAATTACAGTTCTTGCCCAGAAAATTATCAGCCATGCCTGCAATACAGTAATATTTGGTATGTGGATTATAAAAACATGAAGTAACATTTTTATCTAAATAACGGCAAATTTCATAACACGGAGTAAGGCAATATTGCATTAATTAAGGATATCAACAGTAACAAGAAGGGAGTTTAATACAAGTAAAGGAAAGAAAAATGGAATCTCACAATAGGAGGTTATTATTATAGTTCAAACAAAATACAAAATCTAAAGTACAAAAGCAAGGAAATCCTAAAGTATCAGTTGAGCTCCAAAGACTCAACAACATTCACATAGAGTCATTCCTCGCAAAACTCCACCTCAGCCGTCTCTGTAATTTCGTTCTAGGGGTTTCCACCTATTATCAATCCTGCATCTATTTGGTGCAACTGCACTATTGGGTGAGTGAAACTCAGTGAAAATTTCCCTCATAGATTCGACCATAACACATCATTCCCAAAATAGATTATAATTCACAGGACAATACAAATACATATATAACATATTCAAATTTCAAGGAGACTAATCATGAAATTATAAATGAATGTATAGGTGTATGAATGGATGTTCAAGTCACAGATCTGGGTATGCAATCCAGCTGTCAAAATAAAAGACCATCCGTGGTAGGTAGACTACCTGGAAAAGGCCATGAAGGTGAGTGCGCCCAATGACGACCTCCTGGAAAAATACTCGGGGTATGCCCGAGGAGGTATAAAATTTCGGAAAAGTCTCATGTAAAGAAAGAGCGGCCCGAAGTGTGCAAATGCACATGCCTGATGGTTGGACTTAGGTAATAGAACCATAACTAACCCAACAAGATGTGACTTACGAAGAACACTCGGAAAAGCTCACATGTCATGCACGGATGTTATGCACCATGACACTTATATACATTACTTTGATAGAATAGTAATGACCATTAATTTTCAAATAAGAAATATCCAGTTATGCATTCCATACAGACTTACATAATTTCTTTACAATCAAAGGAGGGCACACCAAGTGTCATGTAAATTTTTAAGTGAGATCATATCATTATCTAAGAGTCCTTCGATATCCGTTAAGAACTTTCCCCATACACATTCTTTATACTATTCACAAAAAGGGTTTATGAAGCTCAAGTCGTTTTCATTTGAGTTATGTTCATGATGTAAAGATAACAAGAGAAATCTTTGTCTCATGGCAACTCAGTAATAGTTATGAAAGATGAGATTCCAATCGTCACTTTGTACACCACATGTAAACAAATTCTCATTTTCCATATTATAAGAACTATTCACAAGATAGTACCCACAAAATTAGAGATTTAAGAATGTTTTTCTGGTCCATTGGAGCTTTGGACATGCTTGAATTTTGGGATTATGCCCCTGAAGGAAAAGGGACAGATGGCGTGGATAAAACACACATGTCATGGTGCGCGCGGCCCACAGAGCTTTGACACCAGCTAGCTGGCTCATGCACTAAATGTAGCTGGCAAATGGATGGACAGTGTGGATGAAACACACATCATGGTGGGCCCACAGTGCTTTGACACCAGATGGCTGGCTGGTGTTGGGATCACCAGCCAAACTGCGTCCTGTGTATCATCCATCACAGTAGACCTGAGTATCCAAGTCTTCATCAGCCGAGTAACTATCTCCCAGTCTTCTTGTCCTACGTACAAACTAGTTAATTTCACAATGAAATTTAAACATTTACTATGGTTTCTGAGAATGATTATTGATTAACATAGACCGTTGGATAGTAGTGGTCAGCGGTAGATTGCACACGAGCCACATAATAACCATAATAATCATGGCCATAAAATAAAAATGTATGGCATGAAAATGATAATATTGGGGTTACATTCAATCCACAGTAGACCCATGCTTTCCGATGGTCCACGTGATCACATATGAGCCTACAAGGCCACCAGGCCGGATGAGGATTGCTTGCAACCATCGATGGGGCCACCACCGTCATGTTTGCTATAAATCCAACGGGTCCATTGGTTTTGCCAGCTCACGTTAGAAAATTAGCCCAAAAAATGCGGTTGATCCAAAACTCAAGTGGCCCACACGACATGAAATAGTGGAAAATGAATGGTGAGGCCCCGTAAGTTTTGGATCAGGCTAATAATTTTGTTTTTTTTCAGTTCATTTCAGTGACAATGACCTTGTGAGCGGTTTGGATGACATATAAACATCACAGTGGGACTGGGGAAGATTTCAACTGAAGGAATTTTCCTCCCCGCCATTTCCTGTCGTGTGGCCCACTTGAGTTTTAGATCTGTCTGAGTTTTGGGCTCATTTTCTAACATGAGCTGGAAAAACGGATGGACAGGATGGATTCCACAAACATCACGGTAGGCCCCACCCAGCTTCCAAAGGAAGTGGATTGCGTAGTGAGTAACTAACCAGCGTACTGAGTAAACTCCGTGAGGTCCACCATGACTTATGTATTTTATCTGCTCCGTCCATCCATTTTACCAGATAATTCAATGTTCAAGTGGACCACACCATAGGAAACAGTTGAATTGAACGTCTACCATTGAAAAATTCTTGGGGGCCTCAGAAGTTTCGGATCAAGCTTATATTTGTGTTTTCCCTTCATCCATGTCTGTATGATCTTATAAACAGGTTGGATGACAAATAAACATCACTGTGGGGCCTAGAAAGGATTCAACGGTGGAAATCATTATCCCCACTGTTTCCAGTGGTACGATCCACTTGATCTTTTGATATACTGAAATTCTGGGATCAACCCCTTAACTTAGATGGAAAAACGGATGGACGGCGTGGATAGACTACATACATTCAAAGTGGGCCCAACTGAGTTTACGAGAGCGTACTGAATAACTCAGTACGCAAATAAGCGGGGAATGATCACATACGTCGGACGCGGATTTCCTGCGAAAAGCCCTGCGCAGGAAGTTCCTTGCCGGATACCTAGGTAGGATCCACCGTGATGTTTATGAGAAATCCACACCGTCCATCCATTTGGTGAGGTCATTTTAGGGCATGATTCCAAAAATTAGGCAGATCCAAAACTCAATTGGCCCGCATGAACAAGAAAAAGTGGACAGGGAAATGCCAGCCCTTGAAGCCTCCCTGGTTCCACCGTCATCTTTATATGCTATCCATACCGTTCATAAGGTCATTCCTTCTAGGATGAACTGAAAAACCAAAAACGTTGGCCTGATCTAAAGCATCCGTAGACCCACAAACGTTTCAACGATAGAAGTTTAATCCTTGCTCTTTCCCATCATGTGGCTCACTTGACTTTTTGATCTCCTTCATATTTACCCCACGTACTAACATAATCTAGCAAAATGGATGAACGGAATAGATTTCCCACAAACATCACGGTGGGCCCTAGCTACCTTTGCAGAAGACTTTCTTACGAAAGGGCTTCCGCAGGCAATCCGTCCTACCTAGACTCGTAAAAACGCAAAAACTCCTGTTCAAACCATAACTACAGTTCCTCTCTCCTGTATAAATACTATACTCATTCAACGTACCCATATCATATCCATACAAACACCTGTAGCTTCGCTTCTCCTGCAATGGCTACACCAATAAACCAATTCCGCTCCTTAATTCTATTCATATGCACTGCTGTTTTTCTTCTAAATCTCCCATGTGCTGCTGCTCAAGCCATAGATTGTAGCTTTCAGGCCATATACAATTTCGGTGACTCGATCTCAGATACTGGAAACCTTATCCGTGAAGACAATCTCGGCTCCTTTTTACCCATCGATAAATTTCCGTATGGCGAGACGTACTTCCACCGGCCTACCGGCCGATGCTCAAATGGGCTGCTCATAGTTGATTTTGTTGGTATTGAAAAATCTCTTCCATTGTTAATTTTTTTAATGAGTTGGGTCCATGGTTTAGTGGTCCATATTGTTGTTCTGATGTGCCCCACATGGCAAGTATAAAATTTTTCAATGGAAAGATCATAAGTGAGAGTTTAATAAACAGCCACAAACGCATGCCATGGATTGGTCCACCAATCACACTTTTTTTAAAAACATTTTCTCATACTCATTTAAATTTTTTTTTTCTACAGCAAGGTGGTTAGATCTTCCCTTTATCAACCCATACCTTAAGAGGGATGCTGCATTCAATCATGGAGTTAATTTTGCAGTGGCGGGAGCGACGGCTCTCCCGTCATCCTTTTGGGTGAACCATGGCGTCCGAACGCCTCATGCAAACAATTCCCTTGAAGTCCAACTCAACTGGTTTAAGGCCCACCTCAGCTCTATCTGCTTCTCGCAAATCAGTAAGATCAACTATGATCCATTAAATTCATCCTAATGCCAAGTTTTCCTTAAACAATTTCAGCTGTACATTTTATAGATGATTGATTGTATGTAAGAATCAACCGATGGTGTGGCCCACTCAATGAATACCTTGTTTTTTGTACCATGTGATCATGGTGTGGCCCATCTTATATTTGATCAATTAGTGTTTAACACTTTTTTTTGGTGGGCCCATAGAATGTGCACAAAAGTTGGAGAAAGCACTGTTTTTGGTGGGAGAGATTGGTGGGAATGACTACAACAATGCTCTCCTACAAGGAAAATCCATTGAAGAGGTTACAACCTTTGTGCCCAATGTGGTCCACAAGATCAAGGATGTTGCTCGTGTAAGTTTTCTTTTTCTCTCTCTCAGTACCACTGATCAAACATGTAGAACATCCTAGCCGTGTATTGCATGGGACCCACCGTCTAGTTTAATTGGCTGAAAAAAGTTCTGTTCATGCTATCATAGGCACATCAGATGAACAATTAATCCCCATCATGCATTTTTGTGCCCAAAAAACTTTGAAACGGGCCTTTGAAGTCTATATGAGGACAAATTGCCCATTGAATCATATCTGATTATAGTTATGATTTTTTTAAAAAAAATTATATTTATTATTATTATTTTTTTTTGTGGTGATGATGAATCCAGCAACTCATCGACGCCGGTGCCGTTAATCTTGTCATCCCCGGGAATTTTCCAATCGGCTGCATACCGATCTATCTCACAGCATTCCACTGTGACGATCCAGCATTGTATGATGAAAACAAGTGTCTAAGATACTTCAACGACTTCTCAATGTACCACAAACCGTGAACTCCAGCAGGCCATCCAAGAGCTAAAAGAGGAATTCCCCCATGCTCTGATAACATACGCCGATTACTACAATACGCTAATGGGGATTATTAACCATGCTTCAGCTAAAGGTAAGTGCAAGCCCACGTCCCACTCATATAGAAAAACTCATCCCATGCAGATAATATTGGCAATCACTAAGGGTTTTTTTTCCAATGTTGATGACCAGGATTCGAGCAGGATAGTTTGTTGAAAGCGTGTTGTGGAATTGGTGGCGCTTACAACTTCAATCCCCTAAGAATGTGTGGTGTGGGGGGTGTTCCGGTGTGCCCTAACGCCGAAAAATACATCCATTGGGACGGCATTCATCTCACCCAAGAGGCTTATGCACAAATGGCTAGTTCGCTCATTTCCAGCGTTGCTGGACAGTGGAAATGTTTGGTGTAGAAATTTCTTTTTAGCTTTTCTTTTTTTTGCAGATTTTTTACCTTAATGCTTAGAAACACAGGCTTTATTTTTATTATTATTATTATTATTATTTATATAAGAGCTAATTAATTCTTAATTCAAGATACATGTTCGTTGTCAAGCTATTTAAGATTAATGAGATATTTTTCTTTTAAAAAGTTCTGATGGGGCATCGTGGTTCACATGTGACATCCACTCAATTCATTATTTATGCCAGCTCCAAATGTTAGAACGTGAACACAGATATAAGGCTGATCCAAACACAAACCTTCTTGGGGCCCAACTAAGGTTGGACTAGCTGATTTCCATAATAATGGTAGGCTGCACCTGATTCACGAGTTATGTGGCCGATAGGCCGTGAAAGATGCCTATATGTATACCTAGTTCAATTGGTGGAATCCATCTGATGGTTGGATTAGGCTAGTTGCGATATACTATCATTATTTTGGTTACGCATTTGTGTACAGATTGGATGCCTTATGAACAATACTCGGTAGGACTGAGTACCTGATGCACGGATTGAATTATGTGAACACACCTTGGTTTTTTGCACACTTTACGGAGTTGCCAAGGTGCATGAGACCCAACTGATGTTGTGGATTAGTATGATGCCGATTAAGTAAAATCAAGATACAACAGTTTCTTAGCTTGATGAGGCCCCAAACAGCAAGCAGCGAAACCTTTTAGAACTGAGACCTATTCCAAGAGTCTGATCAAGAGTGGCTAATTGTTCTGATATTTAGTAAAGGAAATGATACTTCAAAATCTCATGACCATACCATCTATCCAATCTTGATCAGACTCTTGGAATAGGAGCTCAATAGCAATAATAAATTGCCAAAATAAGTAGAATAGGCAAGGCGCTTGCAAAGTACACAACAACATAGGGCAGATAAGTAAAATCTGTAATGGAGTTTCGGCTTCTATCTCACTTGCAAGTGAAGGAGAAAATGGTAATGGCATACCCAAAAAGTTTTTAAAAAAGAAAAAGAAAAAAGGAAATATAATGATTCAAGTACAAACAGACATCCTAATTTCGGTTTCATTTCTAATGTCACAACATCCTACTATGTCCAAGTTCCATTGAGGTCGGAAGGGTGAGATCAAAACCATCATTCCTAAAATTCAAAAAAAGAAAGGTTGAAAAGGATACCATGTTTTAAAAAAGAATACAATCCCCACTTGGCAATGAAGTAAAGCAGTGTCAGCGATACCTATTGTTTATTACCATGGTTCCAAGTCTTCTTTTTACCCTTCCACAGGTATCAACATACAATGGCCATTTGCTTGAGATCAGGCAAAGCTATTACACTTTCGCAAGTTCTTGAACAGGTGCAGCAGCTGCAGCAGGAGCAACCCCACCCATGGTTGGCCTGAACATCATAACATAAGAAATAGGATGGGCTTCAGACTTCAACTCTCTTTCTTCATCTCCATTAGATAATTATCAGTCATTCTTTATATAAACATATCCTCATCACAGCATGATAATTTCCTTCTCTGTTGTACTGTGATCAACTCCAACATGGATATCCATTGGTCAGTTCCCCATTGATCAACATGTCAGAAAGTCCATTAAGCCCATGCTTGGCCCATCACCCGATTACCAATCGAGGCCACACTTCAATACCCAAAGGGCCTACGAGTCCAGGCCCAATCTGAGACAGTTCCATAAAAGGACAGACCTGATAGACTGGCCAAACCCATTGTCACCCATATTCGAAATGGACAAGTAACAACATTATTGGCAGCAGTCTACATTGTTTGTTTGTCATCCAACCTGAAGTGTGGGCTTGATTGGTGGTGTGGTCCATTGGAGCTTTGGATATGCTTGAATTTTGGGATTATGCCCGCTGAAAGGAGCTAGCAAAATGGACAGACGGCGGGGATAAAACACACATTATCATGCGGCCCACGAAGATTTGACACCAGCTAGCTGGCTTAGGCCCTAAAAGGAGCCGGCAAAATGGATTGACGGGGTGTATAAAACTGTAACCCATAAACCAAATGGCGCATGATCCTAGGGCGTCTACCAGTGGAGCCGCCCAGGACCATGCCAGGCAGACTACATGGAGCAAGCTTGCGAAGCCCCATAAACTAAGGAAAGAAGACAGGGTTGAACGGTAACTTCCTCAAATCATGAGGTGATGGCACCGCAAACATAGCTAAACCTAAGTAAGAGACTAGAAGTTGAAGCAGACCTCGGGGGTTGGCTCTCCCAAGAATTACCCCGACGTACCAAAATAGATCTAGACTGCTCATCGTAGTTTCGTTAAGTCCAAAACTATAGAGCATTGCATGACCACCTCACTAGTCTTGAGGCACATCGCATGTAGGCAAACCAAGAAAATGCCCAGAACCACCGAACTTGGGCAAAAAATTAAAGTGCTTGAAACATGTAAATCCCCCAGACAAAAATCCAAAACTTAAGTGAAATAGACCCGCTCTTTCGTGAAGGTACCAAAACACATACAGTGTTACAAAAAAACACACATGATGGCTCGCCCACAGTGCTTTAACACCAGGTGGTTGGCTGGTGTTGGGGTCATTAGCCAAAACGCATACAACATATCATCATCACAGTCAACCTGAGTATCCAAGTCTTCCTCAGCCGTGTAACTGTCTCCTAGTCTCCTTGTCCTATGTACAAACTAGTTAGTTACACGGTAAAATTTGAACACTGACTATGGTTTTTGATAATGATCATTGATTAACATAGACCTTTGGACAGTAGTGGTCAGCGGTAGAATATTGCACGTGAGCCACATAATAACCATGATAATCATGGCCGTACAATAAAAAGGGCATGAAAATGCTAATATTAGGGTTACATTCAATCCGGTAGACCCATGCTTTCCGATAGTACACATGATCACATATGAACCTACAAGGCCACTTGGCCGTATCAGGATTGCTTGCAACACTCAATGGGGCCCACCACCGTGTTGTTTGTTTGCGAGAAATCCACCAGGTCCATTGGTTTTGCCAGCTCATGTTAGAAAATTAGCCCTAAAAATGCAGCGTATTCAAAACTCAAGTGGGCCATAGGAAATAGTGGGAATTGAACGCCTACGGTTGAAACATTTGTGAGGCCACAAAAGTTTTGGATCAACTAATACCTTTCTTTTTAAATTCATTTCAGTGACAATGACCTCACGAACATATACAAACATCACATTGGCTAAAGGAAGATTTCAACTGGAGTAATTTTCCTCCCCAACTTTTCCTATCATGTGGCCCACTTGAGTTTTAGATCTGTCTTAGTTTTGTGCTGATTTCCTAATTACATGAGCTGGAAAAATGGATGGATGGTATGGATTTCTAACAAACATCACAATAAGCCCCTGCCCATCTTCCAACACTTCTTGCATCCGTCCAAAGTAAGCGGGGAATAATCATTACCATAGGTTGGAGCTTTGCGAGTCTCACTGAGACCGGCTGGAGCTTTGAGTGGCCACCATGATGTATGGATCTTATCCACACCTTCCATTCATTTTTTCATATTATTTTAGGGAATGAGCCCAAAAATGAGGCAGATCCTAGGCTCAAGTGGACCACACCATAGGAAGCAGCAGTGATAATAATTCTCACCGTTGAAACTTTTCCAAGGCCCACCGTGATGTTTATTTGCCATCCAACTTATTCATAAAGTTACATAGACCTGGATGAAGAGAAAACACAAATATCAGTAAAATTTGAATCCCATTTTGTAGTCCACTTGAGCCTTGGATCTGCCTCATTTTTAGGCTTATACCCTAAAATGATACAAAAAAATGTGTGGACCATGTCCGTTCCCATCCGGAGATCGAAGGGGGTAGGATGCAATCCGCATCCCTCGTGAGTTCCATACAAATCATCCATCACATGTGTCTCCCATGTTAGGCCCTGATCCAAATCCAACTATATCCTTAGGTCAGTTGGGCTACACCAAAGTTGGCAATGGAAGACATTGGGAAAGAGACTACTATCATATAAACTTCCAAATGGAATGTATAGTCCACCAAGTTGTGTATATCCAATCCATCCAGCCATTAAATGATCTCTACCAAGATCAAGCCCCACCAAAAATCATCCAATTAAAGAACTCACGTGGGCTACACCACGTCAATATATAGGTTTTGGGCATGATTACACATTGCTCCCTATAGTGTGTCCCACTTGAGTTGTGGATCTGGACGATTCTAGGGTGAAAATAAGTAGTCTCACAAGATGCACAGTTAAAATTCCAAATAAACATCGTGGGTGGGACGCGTCCTACCCTCACCCGGATGGTAATCTGTCCGGTCTGGCCTCCGTGGGGCCCAAAGTGATGTAAGTGTTTTATCCACGCCGTTCATAATTTTTCTCATATCATTTTAATTTATGATACAAAAAACGAGGAAGTTCCATAGCTTAAGTGGACCACAAAGTGGGGATTTAACTTCCACCATTAAAAACTTCTTGGGAGCTGGAGAAGTTTCGGATCAAGCTGATATTTGTGTTTTCACTTCATCCACGTCTGAATGATATGGATGGTATAAAAAAAAACATCATGGTGGCCCTTATAAAGGTTTCAACAGTGAGAGTCATCACCACTGTAGCTTCCTTTGACGTGGTCAACTAGCGGTGGATCTGCTTAAGTTTTTATCTCATACAGTAAAAAAATAATACGTAGAAAAGTGATAAACGCGTGGATAAAACACTTACAACACTTTGGGCCCCACAAAGGCCTGCCCAGATGGATTAATGTCCGGGAGGGGTAGGACGCAATCCGCATCCTCGTGGGTGGGCCAACATATCCCCATTGTACAGTAACAACCATGCCATCCGAACACGCATGATCACTACACTCCTGACACGGATTGCCTGCAAATCCTGCGAAGGGAAGCTAGCTAGGGCCCACCGTGATCTTTGTGGGAAATCCGTACCATTCATACGTCTTTCCATATCATGCGATGACATGGGACAAAAAGTAATTTAGATCCAAAGCTCAAGTGGGCCGCACGACAAGAAAAAGTGGGCAGCGAAATGCCTACCATTAAAGCCTTCCTGTGGTACACCGTCATGTTTACATTCCATCCATACCGTTCATAAGGTCATTCCTACTCAGATGAACTGAAAACACAAAAATATTAGCCTGATTCAGAGCTTCGGTGGCCCCACAAATGTTTCAACAGTAAAAGTTTAATCCTCTCTTTTTCGTATCATGTGGCCCACTTGAGTTTTTGATGTACTTCATTTTTGCCCATGTCCTAATTTTATCTAGAAAATTGGATGAACTGTGTGGATTTCTAGCAAACATCACGGTGGCCCCACCTAACTTATTGCGAAAGGGCTTTCTCAGCCATCCGCGTCCTACACATACCATCACGCAGATTTCCTGCGAGAGCCTTTCCTAGAAAGTTCCTCAACAAGGATCCCGGATGGGGCCCACAGAGATGTTTATAAGAAATCCACCCCGTCCATCCATTTTGAACGTTCATCTTAGGAAACAAAACAAAAAAATGAGGTGATCTAGAGCTAAGTTTTGTCACACGTGAGGAAAAATTAGGGAAAGAAATTCCTACCGCTCCACCTTGATGTTTATATGCCATCTAAACCGTTTATAAGGTCGTTATCAATGGGATTAAGTGAAAATATTAAAAAAAAAAATAAAAAAAAAATAAAAAAAAAAAAAAAGAAGAAGAAGAAGAAGAAGAAGAAGAAAATTTCCTGACACAAATTTTATGCCCCAATAATGTTTCAACGATTCACACAGAAAACCCGCTGTTTCCTCTCGTGTGGCCCACTTAAGTTTTGGATACACATCGGTTTTGGTCGCATATCTAAAATGATCTCAAAAAGCATATAAACGGAGAGGATTTCTCAAAAACATCTTGGTGGACCCCACCCAGTATCCTTGTGCAGAACTTCCTGCGAAATACTTCACAGGAAATCCGCGTCCTACCGTGAGTCCATGACGTTGTAAAAACGGAGGCGGATTGCGTCCTACCCTCACCCAGGCGGTAATCCGTCCGGCCAGGGTTATGTGGGGGCCACCATGATATAAGTATTTTATCCATGCCGTTCATCGTTTTTTTCAAACCATTTTAAGGGGTAAGATAAAAGTTAATGCAGTTATGGTAGTTAAGTAGACCACAAAGTATGGATTGAATTTTTCACCATTAAAAACTTCTTGGGAGTTGGAGAAGTTTCAGATCAAGCTGATATTTTCGTTTTCACTTCATCAACGTCTACATTACCTTATGAATAGGTTGGATGGTAGGAAAACATCACGGTGGCCCTTAGAAAGGTTTCAAGTGAGTGTCATTATTACTGCAACTTCCTTTGGTATTGTTCAATGGAGCCGTGGAGCTTCTTCATTTTTAAGATTATATACTAAAATGATCTGATAAAAGTTTCATTTTTAAGATTATATACTAAAATGATTTGATAAAAGTGATGAACGGCATGAATAAAATAAATTAAATCATGGTAGGCTCCACAGAGCCCTGTCTGGATGGATTACCGTCTGACCTGAGGTATAACGCAATCCGCCTCCAGAACTACGAGAGAACAGATTGCCTACTCGGTGATTTGTGGGACGCGGATTGCGTCCTACCCCCGCCCGGACGGTAATCCGTCCGGGCAGGGCTCTGTGGGGCCCACCGTGATGTAAGTGTTTTATCCACGCCTTTCAACGCTTTTTTCAGATAATTTTAGTATGCGAACCAAAAAATGAGGCAGGTCCAAACCTTAAGTGGATCACAAAGGAGGGATTGAGAGTCCACCATTAAAAACTTCTTGGGAGCCAGAGAAGTTTTGGATGAAGCTAATATTTGTGTTTTCACTTCATCCACGTCTACATGACCTTATGAATAGGTTGTATGGTAAAAAAAACATCACGTTGGCCCTTAGAAAGGTTTCAACGGTGGATGTCATTATCAGTGTAGGTTCCTTTGGTGTGGTCTACTTAAGCTTTGGACCTGCCTTAGTTTTTAGCTCGCATACTAAAATTATCTGAAAAAAGCGTTGAACGGCGTGGATAAAACACTTAAATCACGGTGGGCCCCACAGAGCCCTGCCCGGACGGATTACCGTCCGGGCGGGGGTAGGACGCAATCCACGTCCGTGATTTGTGGGCCTCACCATGATGTATGTGTTTTATCCATTCGGTTCATCCATTTTTACAGATCATTTTAGGGTTTGATACCATACATTAGAGGGAAGCGGATTGCGTCCTACCCCCGCCCGGACAGTAATCCGTCCGGGCAGAGCTCTGTGTGGCCCACCATTATGTAAGTATTTTATCCACACCGTCAATCATTTTTATATAATCATTTTAAATTATGATCCAAAAATTGAAGTTGATAAACAACTCCACTAGACCACATCAAAGGAAGCTTCAATGATAATGACACCCACCGTTGAAACCTTTCTAAGGGCCACCGTGATGTGTTTTTACCACCTAACCTATTAATAAGGTCATGCAGACTTGGATGTAGTGAAAACACAAATTTTAGCTTGATCCGGCAGTTCTCCAGCTCCCAAGAATATTTTAATGGTGGACGTTCAATCCTCACTTTGTGGTCCACTTAAGCCTTGGAACTAACTCAAATTTTGGCTCATACCTTAAAGTGATCATATAAAGACGATTAACGATGTGGCTAAAATACTTATATCACGATGGGCCCCACGGAGCTCTGCCCGGATGGATTACCATCCGGGCGGGGGTAGGACGCAATCCGCGTCCTACGTTAGAGTGATATAAATATCATGTGGACCACACCACAGGTAAACAATAGTGATAGGATATCCACCATTAAAATCCTCCTAAGGCCCGACTTAATTTTTATCTGACTTCCAATCTGTTTATTAGGGCATACAGACCCAGATGAAGGAAAAAAAATAATAATAAATAAAATTAGTTTGATCCAAAACTTTTATGGCCCCCAAAAAGTTTGCAATGGTCAACGTTCATTCAAAACAACTTCCTGTAATGTAGTCCACTTGAGATTGATATATACCTAAATTTTGGTCTCATACCATAAAATGATCTATAAAAATCGATGAACGGCATAGATGAAACACATACATCATGGTGGGCTATCAAAACACCGACCATCATCCATTGACCGCTGGCAGGGGAGTAGCCAATTCCTTTCCGGAAGCGGATTTCCTGCGAAAACCTTTCGCATGAAGTTACTGCGGAACTCAGGTGGGGCTGATGTTTTTGAGAAATCATCCTCATCCATCCATTTTTTTTTTTTGAATTTCGTTTTAGGACATGATGCAAAAAAATGAACTGTATCCAATGCTCCAGTGGGCGGTAATAAAGGAAAAGATGGTTAGGGAAATTTCTACCGTAGAAACCTCCTTGGGTTCGACAGTGATGTTTATACGTCATCTATGCCGTTAATAACGTCATTACAACTGGGATTAACTGAAAATAAAAATATTACCATGATTCAAAACTTCCGTGGCCCTAAGAATATTTCAACTGTGTACGTTCAATTATCACGTTTTCGGTCCACTCTTGAGCATTGGATGTACTAAAATGAATTTAAAAAACGGATGGACGGGGATGATTTCTCAAAACATCACAGTGGCCCCACCTGGGTTCCCAGCGCAGGAACTTCCTGCGAAAGGCTTCCGCGCCCTTCTTTTCCTCGAAAGACTCCTGTTCCAACCCAAACAACAAATCCTCTCTTCTGTATAAATACACTACTCTTTCAACAACGTACTCATATCTTCTCCTCTTCCGTAGAAACACCTCTTACTTCTCTTCTCCTGCAATGGCTGCACCTAGCAACCAATTCCTCCCACTGATTCTATTCACATTCAGCGTCATTTTTCTTCTAAATCTTCCATGTGCTGCTGCTCAAGCCCTGGATTGTAACTTTCAAGCAGGCATATATAATTTCGGCGATTCGATCTCAGATACCGGAAACCTTATCCGTGAAGACAATCTCGGCACCTTTGAGCCCATAACTAAACTTCCGTATGGCGAAACGTACTTCCACCAACCCACCGGCCGATGCTCAAATGGGCTGCTCATGGTCGACTTCTTCGGTATTGAAAAATATCTTCTATTGTTTTTTTTTTTTAATGAGCTGGGTCCATGGTTTAGAGGTCTAGATTGTTGTTCTGATAGGCACCGCACATGGCAATTAGAAAATTTTTTGATGGGAAGATCATAACCGTCCAATATTTTATTTTTGTTGCTGTTGTTGTTGTATTCCTCTTATTAACAGGTCAATTGAAGGGTTGGGGTTATCCCACTTAGTAGATTTGTAGCCATGGTCCATCCACTATGGGGCCCATTAAATAAAGAGTCTGAATCATTTAGTAGAATCTTAGGACGAGGATCATATAACTTCTCAAAATTCTCTTTGGTATATGAGCTTTATCCAATAAATTGGATTTTCTATCAGGCTTTAGGAGGAATTATATGGTGGAATGTAGTGTAGGCAACCCAACTTGAAAGAGTCAAAAGATTTGATGGCTAGGATCTTCCAATCTGGGAGACTTGTCCATCCCCAGTGCGTCCCATCATATAAACTTTCAAGAACACAAAACTGTGGGCCTCACTTGCAGATAGTGTTGGTTTTGACACTTGGATATATGTTTTTTGGTGGGATTTTCAAACACCAGACCAGGTTTAGGTAGCCAGCCCAACCATTGGAAAAAAGAGGATGTACAGCCAACTAGTGTGGTCCACCGAATCTCTACTGTAGATGAGACCGACCTATGAACCGTGTGATCTGGACTCTTCATCTAGTGGACTCATAAGGGGAGCTGCAGTGCATTATTTAGAATAGTTAGGTCTTTGATAAGTGGGGTTTATGTAAGGTGATCAGAACCGTTAACTAAAGCCCTCAAGGGTTGCGCGTGGGACCCACCAATGTGTGTAGAATCCAACCTGTGGAATTCATGCCTGGATTAAAGGTGGGCCCACTTGGATCCACCGATGTGCGTAGAAGAATTCATGACTGGATCAGAGGTGGGCCCACTTGGACCCACCAATGAATGGCCACAGTTTAATAAACGGCCATGAATGTATGCTATGGACTGGCCCACCAATCACATATTTTTTTCACATTTTTTCGTGCTCATTCAAATTGTTTTTTTCTTTTTTCAATTTTTTTTTTTTTTTTTTTACAGCAAGGTGGTTAGAGCTTCCATTTATCAACCCATACCTTCAGAGCGACGCATCATTCGTTAATGGAGTTAATTTTGCAGTAGCAGGAGCGACAGCACTCCAGCCATCCTTTTGGTTGAACCATGGCGTCCAGACGCTTAATACAAACAGTTCCCTTGAAGTTCAGCTCAACTGGTTTAAGGCCTACCTCCACTCTGTATGTTTCTCGCAAATTGGTAAGATCAACGACGATCCATGGTTTCACATTAAATTCATCTTAATTGCCATTGTATAACCATGTTTCATACCCGTGGATAGGATGGTTACGATTCTCTAATATAGGTTCATCTTCAAAAGAAAAACCCAACAACTAAATGGCTAAAATTGCAGATTGTGTCAATTTTTTCTTAAACAATTTCAACCGCCCATTTTATAGATGATCGATTAGATGTAAGAATCAACCGATGGGCAGGAATTCCAAGAGCACTAGATTATTTCTCATGTTGCAACAATGGACATTGGTATGACTTAGTGTACCGGTGTGGCCCACTCAATGAATAACTTGGTTTTCGTACCATGTGATCATGGTGTGGCCCATCTTGTATCTGATCAATTAGCATTCTAACACTCTTTTTTGGTGGGCCCGCAGTATGTGAAAATGCGCTACTGGAGCAAGCACTGTTTTTGGTGGGAGAGATTGGTGGTAACGACTACAACTATGCTTTCATACAAGGAAAATCCATTGAAGAGGTTACAACCTTTGTGCCCAATGTGGTCAACAAGATCAAGAATGTTGCTAGTGTAAGTTCTCTTTTTCTCTATCTCGGTACCAATGTTCAAACATGTAGAACGTCATAGCCGTGTATTGCATGGGACCCACCATCTAGATTAATTGGCTGAAAAAAGGTCTATGTCCCCATGCTATCATGGGCCCACCAGATGAACAATCCCCATCATGCATTTTTGTGCTCAAAAAACTTTGAAACTGACCTTTGAAGTATGTATGAGGACAAATTGACCATTAAATCATATCTGATTATAGTTATGATTTACTTTTTTTCTTGTGGTGATGATGAATCCAGCAACTCATCGACGCCGGTGCTGTTCATCTTGTCATCCCTGGGAATTTCCCGATCGGCTGCATACCGATCTACCTCACAATGTTCCGCAGCGACGATCCAGCATCGTACGATGAAAACAATTGTCTAAGATACTTTAACGACTTCGCAATGTCCCACAACCGTCAACTCCAGCAGGCCATCCAAGAGCTGAAAGAGGAATTCCCTCACGTTCTAATAGCATACGCCGATTACTACAATACACTAATGGGGATCATTAAGGATGCTTCAATAATGGTAAGTGCAAGCCGCATCCCACTAACTCATCTCATGCAGATAACATTGGCAACCTAGCTGCATAGCAGATAGCAGTCTAGCTCTTATGATTTCGTTTTGATAACAATCACTAAGGATTTCTTTCCAATGTTCATGACCAGGATTCGAGTCGGATAGTTTGTTGAAAGCGTGTTGCGGAATTGGTGGCGCTTACAACTTCAATCTGGTTAGTATGTGTGGTATGGAGGGTGTTCCGGTGTGCCCTAACCCTGAAAAATACATCCATTGGGACGGCGTTCATCTCACCCAAGAGGCTTATGGGCAAATGGCTAGTTCTCTCATTTCCAGCGTCGCTAGACAGTGGAAATGTTTGGCGTAGAAATTTCTTTTTAGATTTTCTTTTTTGCAGATTTTTTTACCTTAATGCTTAGAAACACAGGCTTTATTATTATTATTATTATTTTATATATAAGAGATAATTAATTTTTAATTCGAGATACATGTTCGTTGTCAAGCTATTTAAGATTAATGAGATAGTTTTTCTTTTAAAAGTTCTGGTGGGGCATCGTGGTGCGCATGTGACATCCACTCAATTCATTATTTGTGTCAGCTCTAAATGTTAGAACGTGAACCCAGATGTAAAGCTGATCGAAACACAAACCTTCTTGGGGCCCAACTGATGGTTGGACTAGCTGATTTCTCTGGGACGTTCCATAATGATGGTAGGCGGCACCTGATTCACGAGTTAGGTGGCCTACACAAACCTCGGTTAAGCCCTGATAGATGCTTATATGTAAACCAGTTCAATTGGTGGAATCCAGCTGATGGTGGGATTGGGCTAATTGCGATATACTACCAACCTGACCGGCGCCTAAACCTAATTTTCTAGATGGGTCCTTTGGACCATAACAGGTCTGACCTGCATAGGACCCTCTTTGAGCAAGGTCCATTTTTCAGATAGGCAAGTTGGGCTGTCAACCACCTGTGATTGAACCATGATCTTTCAGTAACTATCAAAAGACCATGAAAATTACTATAAAAAAAAGTTGCATAACAATGCCGAAAGATTTGAAGTATGGTTTATTTTAAAAACCAACAGCAAGTTATAATAAAGATTTCTGAGTTTCTTTTTACTGCTGTAGCTCTATCTCCAACTCCCTCAGCTGCAACATATCTCGTCTGGCTGATGAAACAGAACAAAAACCATAGAGCAATGAAAACATGATTGAGATTACTCAGCCTCTACTCAAGCAAGAGTATCCTAAGCACAGTCGAATAAACACTCGGTTCAAACTCAAACTGAGCTCAGTCTAATCAAACTGAATAATCCAAGCGACCTAAGCCATCGATCATAGTGGGGGATGCACCCAAAAGTCATCCATATTGGAAGACCCTAGTCGTCCATCCACGGATGGATCAGCAAGCCATGAGCCGTGCCTGTACAGACAGGGAGCATGTATCAAATTGAATTGAGGTCCATGTGTGTTAGATTTTTATTTTTATTTTACTTCCATGGTTGATTAAACTAATTCAATTTGAATGTGCACCCAAACGTGGCCTAAGAGTAAGCATTACATCAGTTAGTTACAATTCCAAATACAAAATTAAAAAGAAAATCCCACATTAAGTTTAGAGAAACTACCAGTGACAGCATCTTGCAGCGTCGGCCGTCCAGTGCGGCTGATCCAATATTGAAGTCGATCTTCAGCAACGTCATTTTCCACACCATGGATTACAGCTCTTGCCCAGAAAATTATCAGCCATGCCTGCAATACAGTAATATTTGGTATGCGGATTATAAAAAGGGAAGCTAAATTACAAGAGCTTTATACAGTGTTACAGGATATGTATGTACAGCTGTACATGTCCTATACTCTAATACAGTTGTACATGCATACACTATACTCCTATACATACATATCCTATAATCTAACACACAACGACGTGATAATTGTTGTGCATTTGAATTGCTGCGCACGAGTTGTGGATCATGTTCCAATTGAGTGATTAGGACTGTCCTTTGTTGATGTTTCGGTCATGGTTCATACGATGTGTGGGCTCTAGGTGGTAATGACTGTCCAAAATCAAGCATTTTGGATTAGTTATAATTGTAGTATTTGAGGGCTTACAATGGTTAGGATCATCAACAGGCTAGCAAGATTTTTAGACATGGTAATGAAAATATAATCTCAAAACAGAGTTGTTTAAGAAGTCAGCCACAGACCCTCTTGAAATGGACGTCGTCTGCTTCGTCGTCACTTAATTCTACAAGAACAATACCAATGTCAGATTTGTGCTCAATCTCCTTTCACTACGGTAATTGCAGATATTGGAACAATAAGAAACGTGATTGCAATTGGGTCATCCTTGCTTTCATCATTTACATTTGCAATTCAATTGACTAATGCATCCGAACGAGGCTGATCCAGGCAAAGTGAGCTCATTTTTCAATTGCCATTGAAAGTTGCAAATGCCTATCAATATATTCAAAAGCATACTGCAAGCGACTGAGTGAGAGAGGTGGAATCGCCTTACCAAGTAGATTCAGAGATGGGGCAGCTGAATACACAAGAAGCAAAAAAGAGAGAAGTGTTAGTACAAAGATATATTAATGTGGCTTATCATCGAATACTATGGTTTTGAAATCCACAGGATATTAGAGAGAGAATTTGTGTTGGAATCAAATGAATAAAGTTCTAAAATGATGAGGATGGTAGGCCATAACCTGATATGAATCGCATATTGCTGCCTGCGCGATTGTGATTACTCATTTCCATCACAACAGCTTCCTCAACCTTGAAAATAACAGCCAAAAAAGGGAGAAAGAGAGAGAGAGAGAGAGAGAGAGAGAGAGAGAGAGAGAGAGAGAGAGAGAGAGAGAGAGAGAGAGAGAGAGAGAGAGCATATGCTAAGAATTGTAAATGAAAAATACCCAACGAAAAAACCTTGCCAAGTGCAATTGTGCAGGTGCGCTTTCCAAGAAAATCACACCGTGTGCCACATTGGCATGTGTGAATCAGTGAGTTCCATAGTAATGTAGAAACCAATATGAGAATTTCAAAAATCAACAATAGAAGAATACCTTCAAAAAAGTTAGTTCCCTTGATCCTTTCTCAACTGCAAGCATGCTCTCGATATTGAGTTTTCCCTTTATATCTTTAATCACATCCCGTGCAAGTTTACTCCTCTTCGAATCATCGTTACCTGTGAATAGTGAATACAGAAATAATCCATAAACAGAGAGAGAGAGAGAGAGAGAGAGAGAGAGAGAGAGGTGATTGATGCATGAGGGCTGCATTTGGATGCACAAGTGAATTGAATTGAGGAATGGAAAGATGCAGTTCTGTTTCCTAGTATTTCATAATGAGGAAGTAGCCGTCAATTGTTTTTGTTGCTATCAGAGTCCAACTCAAAAGTCACATGATTACAATCAAGCCATTTCCACTTTGTTAGACTAGTATTTGCAATTCAATTCGATAGTGCATCCAAATGCATCATAGAGTCCAGCTTGAGATTACTAGCCTTGGTTCTCAAAATCTTAGTTTTTTCTCCAATAGAAATGACCAGTACAAGAGGAATAGGTGCTAATGCTGCCCAATGCTCATGTTTCGACTTTGCAATCCCTGGAAAGAGATCTATGGAAAAAAAAAAAGACATGGTTAGATCAACTGTAAAGGAAAAAAAAGAGGATGCGTTTGGTTGCACTGAATATCATGAAAGTTCATGAGCAATGTGATGGTTATCAGAGTGTATTATATCTAATCATACTCTATCCCCATGAACCACTGCACAAGATCTTGGCCACTCATCAGGTGGGCCACAGTTTCTGCATGGTAGCCAGAAATCAGGCCAGTCCTGTCATCGTTGGACTACACATGCATAACAATATACTTTTCAAATGGCGTTTCACCTGCTCTCCACATTCAAGATGCTACGTGCGGCCTACCCTGAGTTTTTGGGCCATGGTGCATACAACAGGGGTCCCACCTAGCAGATCTTCGTGATCTCATTTTTCACTGACAGAAGAGTACGATCAATGCAAAATAGTGACAAAGTGCAGTTATACCATACATGGAAGATTGCAAAATGTCATGGAAGAAACAAATTTTAATAAATAATAAACAAATAGACCAAACGATCTATGCATACTCACGTAATCCATTCATGTACAAGCCCAAGATTTGAAAATTCAGAACCAAACAAAGCCAAGAGCCATCACCAAGAAGATCGAAGATTACCATAATGAAGAGCTAGACCCCAATAACGAGAAAGCCAACACCTCTTAGCAACAACTTCTTCCTGAAAAACAAACCCAGCAATACAAATAAATCTCCAAATGGATTATCAAGAATATTATAGATCTCTTAACACTGCTGAGGATGCAAAGCACAAACCATTTCTTTCTCACTTCAAAAAACAGGTAAACGCCGACGGCTTAGGGCCGTCGGTAATGTGCTTTGGGCGTGTTGTTACTCGCCGACGGTTCTTAGCCGTCGGTGATTCCGACGGCTGAAACCGTGGACGGCGAATAGCCGTCGGCGTTTGTCATAAATTACATACACATATTAAAAAAAAAAATAAAATAATTGCCTAATCAACGCACATATCCAAAACTAGATATGCTCATTTCTCCAAGGCCCTAAACCAACCTATTTGAGAAGGTAAGTCTGCAAAAAAGAAAAGGAAGAAATAAACGGTGTTTATGTTGATCCACTGGTTCATTGATGATCCCACTATAGCTGGTATATTCCATTCAATGAACACCCAAGACCAAGGAAAACAAAAAAAAAATCAAATTTTTAGCAAAATTTGAGAATGGGTTTTTAAAATAACATGATTTGGTTAATTGTTTGCTGAATTAGCTAATACATATGAACATTTGAAATTGCGGCAGTAATTGGCCACCTTTAAAAGAAAATAATTAGAAAAAGTAGTTTATCACACAAAACGTACCATTTTCTGAGAATATTTTTGACTTTGGATACCAACGAGGAGAATAGAAGATATTTATTTACCTTGCAAGCCATGCAACAGCCTATCTGCATCCTTGACAGTCTCATCCATCGCACTACTCTCAAGATCAGCAGTGGTCAGCTCATGACAAACAACTTTTATGCCTTCAATTGACTGCACCAAATAAAAATAGGAAGAAAATTGTGTTCAAATTCTTCACATGAACAACTAAGAGAACACTTGAGAGGCCTAGCTAATATAATTCTTTTCTCATGCAACAAAAGACGAATATTGGAAAGAAAAAAGAAGAATATAAAATGACTAAATCAAGTATACAACTTGCTCAGGAGAACCCAAGGAAAAAACATCCAAAGCTTCAGTCCAGTTTGGGGGGCCATTTGCACAGCTTTCCCTAGGGGCAAATATTTGCATCGAACAAGAACATTAGAAAATAAGGATATCCATATCATGAAAGAAAGCATACTAAAAAACAACTAAATTTCTTCAAAACATTAGAGGTTTCTTTTAGTTACCGTGATTTCCAAACAAATGTGGAATGGTCAAAATGGTCAAAAAGTGAAATTTATCTCTCAGAAAGTGTGGATATGCAAATTAAGACAGTTTTCCACATGCTACTTTATCATTGAGGAAGGCCCTAAAAAATTTCAAAAAGGCTCACCATTAGCAGGAACGCGTACTTTCTTCTTTTTCTTCTTCCCTGTATAGAAAAACAGATAATGGAATACCATTAGAAGACCATTAGTATTCTCATTACAATCTCATTTTGTAAGTTGTCATTCAGGCCAAAGCTACCTATGTGGATACAAAGTGAGTCACAACCAAAAGAATGTGTGCATGAGTAAATATCATTTCTAAAAATAGAAAGGAAAAAAAAGTGCTAATATTATTTACAAAGTTTACAACTCATTCACCTGGATCACTACCAGGCAGGTTCTGCTGAACTTCTTCCTCAGCCAATGGACCACTCTCCTGTGATACTGGTTCCCTAACGCTCATTGACTCTAGTACCGCTTCGGATACATTAACATTCTTGGTGGCCCTACTCTCCAAAGATGGCTGGGGGACATCAACAGCAGCCTTACCTTCATTCACATTCTCCTTTATATTATGAGTATGATCTTCACGATGATCTGGCATAGTTTCCTCTTTGGCAGTGGCAGAAAGAGCAGGGGATGGAGCTTTAGGCAGAGGACACTGAGCAGAGTCCTTATCTAAAGAAAGCAGGTTAGATCACTCCACTGATATGAAATGTTTGATTTCAATACACTAAACGAGATTGTCATCACCAGCTTACAAACCTTGCAAATGTAATACACTTCTAGCATTTTCTGCACTACTGGTAGTTGACTCCAGGATGCGGTTGATAGTTTCCCTAAGCGTCTTATTCGGTAACAAGTCATCTGCAAGTATATTTGTAGCTCCACATACGCACAGACTTTGAAATTATGTGGTCTTGGATACCTGATTATATGCAAGACAATGCGAATAACAACCATCAGTTTCCGCTGTGATGTCCCTGTTTTGATTTCTAAAAGCTAAGGGCTTGTTTGGTTGCCGCTTGAAAATGAGTTTCATCTCACTTTATTTAATTACAATTATATATTAGAGATCAATTTTAAAAATATAACCAATGTGTAATCGATATTAAATAAAATGAAATAAACTCATTTTCAAGTGGCAACCAAACAGGCCGTGAACTAACCAAACAAGTTTTAAATCCACTGTTATACCCAGAAAGCATGGCATCTCTGACATGGAAGGGTTACAAAAGGCAGTTTATCAGCTCTGAAGAACAGACCAAAATAATGAGAGACTGGGAAATTCAAAAGAAGTGATTTGGAGCAAGAAAATTAGACGAGCAGACTACTGCAACTTATCTAGCTCAGGCCAGCCAGGAAAATTCTCAAATAAAAAGAGCTTAATTCAACTGCATCATACAAACCACGCAACAGACTCCCAGCTGAATAGACACAAAACAGCAAATTCGATGTTCTTCAAGTGAGAAAACAAGAAAAAACCTGTTGTGACTAGAACAATCCACTTCAAAATCGAGCTTATGTAAACCAAGACAGTCATAACAGAAAGAAACCACGCAAATCCAAAAACAGGCTAAGACATAATGTGAGTTGTTATTTGCAGAGTAACAAAACCAGAAAATACTTTGATAAATCAAATTTAAGTTTGTGCATGCAAGCAGAAAGGGTGTTACCAAACCAAGCAGCCCTGTTTTCAGAAGGTCAAATGGTTAACATGCTATAACCTAGCTCCAATGACAACTTGAAGAAACCATCTACAATATAAAGATATCATCTTACTCATTTGGTTTAAGAACAGCAACAAAGCCACTTGGCAATGCATAGGAGCCATCTGGAGTTGCCATCAACATAGACTTTGGGATACCCGTTGGATGTTTCACCCTTTTAATATCATAATTAGGATCGCCAATCGTGGGGCAATGCTGAATGAAGTGCCCTGGACAGTACGTGGTCAGATCATAAGCAAGGTCAGACTTGATTTCAAAAAACAAAGGGACTTGTGAAAACCACAGGATCATCAACATACCGGGCACTTTGCATCTGTGACAGATATAGCCTGGCGGAGGTGTCTTGCGTTCCAAACAACCACCACCACAACCTTCAATTAAAGGAATTCATACATGTCAGAACCAGTAAGTATGAATACAATAGACTTTCAAAGAAACTGTAAGCCCAGACCAAAATCCCGGAGATAAATAAAAACAATATTGAAAAACTTGTTGGGTTAGAAGAAAACTAGGTTGACCCTGTGAATAGTTGAAGAAACAGAACTGAGGATTTTAAGAATCTGCAAGGGCCATCTCAGAGTCTACTCGCCCATGTTTCATGTTCACAACAAGAAAAATGGGCCGCATTATCTGTATGGTCAGCAACTGATATTGGTCCACTTCACTAGGCAGAATACACTCATACAAGAAAAATGGGTGGTAACAAAAAAGCCCATTCGACTTCTCCTACACGCAATCGCCTATCAGGTGTGAGGCTCAATGCCAGGGGCATTTTCGTCTTTGCAAGTTGGTAGAGGAACCTGGCCCACCCTTGCAAGTGCATAGGCTACCGTCACATTTGTCTTAGGGAGACACTAGTCCACTCTCACATTTGTCTTAGGGAGACACTAGTCCACTCTCTTGAGAGTTTGAAGACCTATAGGATTTTATCTATGGAATGGATATGGTATACTCAATTGAATCAAAACAACTCTAATTGGAACTCAAAATCAGATTTGATGTAGAACTCGGTTAAACACAATTTTCTAATCTAGAATAGTTCTGAACCATGTTTTGGGAAGCAATGTGCTGTCTTTTAATTGAAATTAAATGGAAAAGCACTGGCCATCATGTGTCTATATCTTCCATTTAAGGTATAATTTCACTTTATTTATTTGTTTATGATCCATCGAAAGTGGGCCCATAGGGACAGTTTAATTTCAAGTTACATATTTACCTCGTGGACTTGTGGGTGAACAATTAATATGTACAAAGATCATTATAATGATCATTGTCATTGTCCTTGTCATTGTCATCGTTAGGGCTGTCAATGGGCTAGGATGAGCCTTGAAAGTGCATATGATGGGCCAAAACAAACAGTCCCAAGACAAGCTGTCCACTTCTGTGCAAGATCCGGGCTGTACATTAGGTGTGTCCCATCATTCATGATACAGTACAAAAATGGGTGGTTACGAAAAAGTCCAACAGTCCAAACTAAAAATATATGCATCAGGAACACCCAATCTCTATGGAACCCACAGTGAAGTATTTGTAATTAACATCTCTACTTTGTCCATCGTACATAACAAAAATCATATAGATCAAAATCTTAGGTGAGTCCCACCTTGTGAACAATGTAAAATCAGGACTAAAATTTATAAACTCACTTCATGTGGCCCACCTGAGTTTTTTATCAGGCTGATTTTTTAGATGTACGTTTATCATTGTGGGGATCACCCGACCAAAGAGGAAAGGGATTGGCTTATTACAACAAATTTATTCAAGTTTTGCTTACTTGGAGGGAAATGAGAATACTTGAAATAGATTGCCCATGTGTCATGGAAATGTACAGCAAGCTTCTCAACAGGGACAACAGCCATCACAGCTTCAAGCATTGGAACCATCGTGCCTGCAACACAAGAAAGAAGCATGTAAAGAAAAGAAATTAAAAAAAAAAAAAAAACCAGAATGAGTACCTGGTTAGGCATGCTAAGATCTTAATTATCATGCATTCAATCTCAGTCAACAAAGCATTTCCGGACCTTCCATTGTTGGGCCCTATGACATATGGGGCACAGCCCAAAAATCACACTGGTTGGGTGATCCAAGCCACTGATTGGATGCTTCTGAGAATTACACCTCCAGCCAAATATTGTCAACATTAGATAAGAATTGTGTCCCTTGATCAGCGGCTAGGACCATCCGATTTTTGGAGTATGGCACATTCAAGGCAAGGACAACAGATGAACAGTTCAGATCTCATACAAGGTTTCATCAAAATCCCATTGCATGTCATGATGTTTTAAAACTATGGAAGAGAATTACCAAAGCCACGTCCCGCCATCATCCTACCACCCATCCCACCCCTTCCAAAACCTCTTCCAGGGCCAAATGCTTCCTGATTTTGCCTGCAAAAGACCAATCTAAACCAATCAGAGAACAATACAGAAATCATAACCCAAAATCATATTAGAGCATCAATGAAAGGGAGATGTCTCACCGTGGCCAATCCAGAGCAGGCGTATCAATTAAGGCCTTGATCTTGCTATCCTCTTTTCAACGAGTCCGAGTCCAGATCAAGTTACATAACCAAAAGAAGGTTACATGACATGTGAATAGCAGGAGAGGCCCCAGCAATTTATTTTTACCAGCAACTAATTTTCATGCTTGCAACACCATACACCTAATTTTCAAGCTCATTCCATCAATAGCAGTAATTACACCATGAAGACAGAACAGTACCAGTTCCTTCATAATCATACCTGCATCTATAGTAAGATATTCAGTGTTTCATGAACTACTGAAGGATGCATGTACTTAAGTGTGGCACCTAGTGCTTGAGCACAAGTTTTTCAAACAGGGGCAACAACCTGATCAGAAACATAATCACCAAAACTGCATCAACAGATCAAGGAAAAGATTTACTAAATGAAAATCACTCAACAAAAAGAAAAGGAGCAAGAACATAGACAAATGCAAGAGCACTTTAATAAGAATGAATCAAAGCAGGGAAAAAATAAACATTTGAAAAGCTCCACTCGAAACCATGAAAGTAGCATTAATTATGGTTCTTTCCGTTATATTTTCTTGGAGAGAGAGAGAGAGAGAGAGAGAGAGAGAGAGAGAGAGAGAGAGAGAGAGAGAGAGAGAGAGAGAGAGAGAGAGAGAGAGAGAGCATTAGTGACATGCAATGGGATTTCAATAGAGAACTGCAAGTTAAGGTTTTGGGTATAGGAAAATTAAGCCAATGGCATGCTAAAACATGCTCATCACTAAATTCACTTAATATGGTACCCTCTTTTTCTTTTTCTTTTTTTTTTTTATCTTTCTTTCTTTTTTACTTTTTCATTTTAGCAATATTGAAGTTTGGAGAAGTTGTTAGATGACAACAGTGATCAAGGTTATTAAGAAAGACAATGGGAGCTAGCCTGTCTCTTACTATTTTACATGCATTCTCGTTGCTGCCTAGGCATCATATCCACTTGGAAAACACAAACAATAATAATATAATTCCAGAACTTATTGTATATCGTATCATTTGGATGCAAACTCTGACTAATTATCTTTAAAGATAAACAAACCTACGAATACCCCTTTTTCTAGGGAAAGCAGTGGACAGAAGGAAGCATGGATGATGTGCACCCGAGGAGCTAATTTGAGCGAACAACAGAGGGTCAAATAACCTTGTATCTCCAATGCAACACTACAGGAAATGACATTACAACATTACAACATTAGCCAACAAAGAAAAGGTAAGGTACTGCACAGTTGTGATTGGAGACTTGCGCTTACTACTGCTTCGATTGCGATGCGTCCTGGATAGTGCTCCTGTGTGGGAGTTCATATTGACAGTGTGTATATGCATCCCTGTAAATTCCACTCATGTTACTACAAATGCTGATATGTGATTTCTCAAACTAATAGAGTGCATAAATGAATGAATAAGAATAAGCACACACCTGGGCATCACCACAAAAAATAAGCTGACCAGTATGATCATTGTCCATGGCAGTGATCTCATTCTCAAAGAGAGCTTTGTTAATGAAGCGACCAGTGCTAAAATTGATCACCTGGAGTCAAATATGTTTTTCACAAACATGGGCAAAGGAGGCAGTCAGAACTCAATGATGTAACGAAAATACACTACCTTAATCTCTCACAATAAACGCATGCAGTCTTCATTGTTTCCGTCAAGTCCTGGATGAAAAGTTTAACTCACACAACAATATAGAAAAAAGCAGCAAATTTACAACCAAATTCCTGAATCAAGAGCGAGAGAACAATGCCAATGATCTTTGATTACCTGTGTCAAAAGAACAATCTTGCAACCCTTTCTCGAATCATCACCATCTCTAAGGTTGTTCCTGGGCTAGTTTCTATCTGCACATTCAATCTATGTATGGTAGCCTTAGAAATCTGTTCTAGGTCTTCACAAGAATATTTATGCTCGATTTGAGCAGTCTTTGAGCTACGAAAGGCGTGTGGAGGTCTGTGGTGGTAAGAATTCCCTGAACGGTATTAGCAGGGTTCTCTTAGTGACAAAATTCTTTCATTTGTATGGCAATGCATTCATTAAGGCACTGTCCAATCTCGGCATGAAGATGGTTTCTCTAATTTATATGGATTTTTATTTTATTAAAATTATAGGTGCAGTGACTGAAAGGCATAAGCTACTGACATCAGCCCAAACCATGGCTAAGGCTTCAACTTGGGCCAAGCTCAAGCCAATCCCACTTGCCTAACCTGATTCTTCCAAGGTGGGGACATTTAATTCTTTATCAATGCCCTCAGTCAACTTGAGTTGGGTTAGTTGGTCTGGGATCGGGGTCCTAGCACATGCCAACCTAACCCAGTTTTCAATCTTAATCAGTGAGCTATGGAATCGAGATTTGGATAGGCCCAGTAACCAAATACACAGCCCACATTAGTTAAATAAGGCCATTGAGGCCATCCCCAGTCAACTATTTTGCCTGGAACTCAGGCATAAATGCAGAGACCACATGGGGCCTAGGCAATGCAAACCCAAAACTTTGAAAATGCAAAGTCTGCATGTGGGGCTGGCATCAGTTCAATATATGGGCCAGCCTACTTGAATTGAAGGTTTTCCAGTAAGTATCGGTTAGGCCTCATGGGATTTGGACTGACGCGATGGGATTCATCCAATACAGCATTGTGAGGGCCCACATTATTATTACAGGAACCGGACGCCGATTTCCTGCTAAAGACTCTCGCAGGAAGTTCCTGCTCAGGGATGGTGGGTGGGACCCACGTTGGAGTTTGTGAGAAATCCACACGTCCCGACAGGCCTTTGGCAAGCCCGATCCCCTGATCTATGCTTTCATCAACCCAAGCATTCAAGCTGATCCACGCAGCATGAGGCTTATACTGATCTATGCTTTCATCAACCCAAACCCAAACGTTTGTGTGCTTGCAACATCACAACAAGAAAAGAGAAAAAGCAATGACAGATGGAAGGACTTCTGGAATAAAAACAGCAAGAAGAGGAACAATCGGCGAGGAAAATAGGGGATTTCGAGAGAAGCTCACCTATTTGAGATGAAACTTCAAGGATTCAGATCTCTGGCGAGGAAGATTGCGCCGTTCGAAAGAGGGGAGCTCTCGCAAGGAAGATCGCCCATTCGAAAGAGAACATTCGTGCGTTTGGAAATCCGTCATCTGAAATGAGGAGATAATTTCAATTCCGTTAATTGTGTGTTTACCATCATTTATAACATATACATTATTACCATCCGTACATGTAATGGACCATTTACTGGATGGTTACAATAGTTTTATATAATAAAATATATACATATTACCCATCTACAACTAGACCCATTATTTGGTTGGTCTGGATAACCCTATATCATTACTACTATTGATATAAACAAGTCACCACATTTTTACAGAAAATGAAAAACACACACATTTTCGGTTATAAAAAATGCTGCCTTCAGCATAAGATCTGGTAGGGCCCTGTGGGCCCCACCATGATGTTTTTGCTTCATCCACACCGTACATCAATTTATAAATATTCTTTTAAGAATTATGACAAAAACTTAAATCTAAATAAATCTAGGTTCAACAACACCACAGTCTTAAAGTAGAGTTTGGACGTCCACCGTTTAAAAAGTACAATTTCGCTACGGATTTAGTAGTTTTTGCTACGAATTTTGTCCATTTGCTACGAATTTTATCCGTCGGAATATCCGACGGATTTTATTCGTCGGCAAAACCGCCCCAAGTCCGTCGGCTTTGCCCAGTTTTTTGGCTCCTTTTCTTTGAGCTGTTGCAATACAACCACCAGCTGGTCTTTCCAATACTGACTCAGGAAAAAAGAAAAAGAGGAAATGAGGAGAAAAATAAATGACATTTCACGGTAGGAATTACTAGATTTCATATCAGAATAATTTACCTCAACTTCCTCCTGAAGTGCAATGACTTCATCTTTCACATCCTTAGTTTGGCCAGTGGATTCAAAAGCAGACTGAAACAAATCACAAAATGTTTGGCTGGTGGATCTCACATCTCCTTGGCATGTTCTAATTTCCAATAAGCGGATTTGTTTAAGTTTACCAAATCATGTCTAATTCACTGACTTCATACTCAATTGAGAGAAAGAGTGACCTTTTTACTTCATGGGCGACCTATGCCTGGTTAGGCCATAATATCTCAATAGCTAGATTATAACAACCATCTGATGAAAGGGACAGTGACAACCAATAGTTCACATTTAAAGGAGAGACCAAAATCAGGCAATTGGGATCATCTGATGAGGATCCTTTTCAACGTCTCCCATCCAACCGGGCTGCGAATGATTTGGGGTCACCGCAACGTGGCCACAAGTGTAGAGTTTGATAGAGAATTGTATCTTTCCTTAGACATGGTAGCAAGTGGTAATCCTGCAAGGACTACATGTAGGAAATAAAATAGGAAAGCATCTTTTCACTTATAGGATGTCGAGAATAGCTTTAAGGCGCATACCAATGTATGCTTCTTGAAGATAGTCAAAGCCTCCCTTTGGATTCAATTAAGCTTGACTCAATCTAGTCTTCCAGCGAGCTTGCACTACCCGATGAAGACACGATACATGACCTTAGCTGTAGATGCCCAAAACGAATATTAAAGAAGGAAATGGAAGTTAAAGTGATTCAAGCACTTATCTCCATCTTTTCTTATAGAAGGAGATTAACTATGGAATTAATAAAATGCATAGTTCCAATGTAGTGACTATTAGATGCTTCTAGGTCAAGAGACCCTTCAGCTTACCTAGGTGCTTAGAGACCAATGACCTTTTTCTCATCATTAGGCTTGAGGCCCAACGGATAGGTCCATCTAGAAAAGAATTGGATCATGATGGTGGCCCAATAGCCTGGCTCGGCCCCGCCACAAACATGCAAGTACCAACATGCGTAAACACTGGTACTTTGCACCTAAGCTAGACCACCATTTACTTAGTGAAACCTGAAGTGAAAGCTAGATAGGAATGATTTTATACAAACCACATTTCAACTTCACTTCGAATATGAGACTTTAGAAAACAAGTTTTCAAAGATAAACTTATATACAAAAATTAAAAAAACTAAGTTAACATTACATTGCCCCATTGACGGAAATAAAGGACTGACAACCTGGAAGGTGATGGATCCCATGTCCCCTATTTCTGCAACCAATGGTAGGTGATAGTCTGCAAGGATCATAATTCTACTAGTAAGCCAGGCCTCTACAAATAACTTGTCCAGTGGAAGTGTATTAGATCACAAATCACAACATAAGAACTAACCTGATTTTCATATTTCTGAGCTACGACATCTGCTATCGCCCATTGCTCTTTCGTGTAATAAAGCTGCATGAAAATTCGAACATGGCATTACACATGTATATATTAAAAAAAGATTCATTAACTCATCAAGATATAAAGAAAAACGCACCAACTCACAAACAACATGTCATACTCTTCTTGTAGCCAATCAAGCTGCAATTAAATCACAAGTAAGATTAAACAACTAAATTGTCCAGACAGTTCAAATCATGTGCCCCCTTTGTTGATGGAGCATAGCCCAAGAATAACCATGCTATTTGGACAAATCTAACTATCCAATTGATCACACCCTGATCGATAGCTCAAGTGGTATACTGAGTGAAAGATACCTCGTTTCAACACTGAGGTCTTGGTATCGATCCCTAGTGGGGGTGGCTAACAGTAAAGTGTCAATTGAAAAAGCCTTAGAACCGTACACACCACGAGTTTGTTGGCTTTACAAAGCCTTAGAACCGTACACACCACAAAGATATAAAAATAATTTTACTTGCTTTTCACTTGCTACACTGATGCTACAATCGGATATACAATGTGCCTTTTATAGGCTTTTGCACCAACTGTGAAATGACTACAATACCCTCACTAGACTCTTCCATTATTTAATATTCCTAGAAACTGACATTTGGCCATTCATCTTCCAAAACAGCTCCTTTAGAGCTTCAACTGTTATGCATGGGGAGTTCAATGATCACCGGCTGTTGCTGGAAACGTTTGTTTGGGTTTGCTGTTTCCAACACTCCCCTTCAAACCAAAACAGGCTTCATTCCAAGCATTGATCTTAGTCGTCTGAATGTATCAGTCAGTAATGCCTTGGTGAATATGTCCGTGACCTATTCAGTGGTGTGACAGTACTCCAATTTCACCACTTTCTGCTTCACTTGATCTCTGAGAAAATGGTATTGAGTATCGATGTGCTTGCTCCTTCCATGCTGCACCGGATTTTTGGCAAGTTCGATTGCCGACTTGTTATTCACATATATAACGGTGAATTCCTCCTGTGGATGTTTGAGCTCTTTTGGCATGTTCTTCAACCATATTGCTTCACAGACTGTAGATGATGTTGCCACGTACTTTGCTTCACATGTGGACAAAGCAACAACACTTTGCTTCTTTGAGTTCCATGTGAAAGCAATCGATCTAAGATAGAAAACATATCCCGTGGTGCTTTTCCTTTCATCTTGGTCACCTCCCCAATCACTGTTTGAGTATCCATACAGTATTGCTTCATCTTCGTATGGATAGAAAAGACCAAATTCCATTGTTTCTTTGACGTACTTGAGATTCTTTTTGCAGCTAGCCAGTGTGATTCTTTTGACGCTTCCATGTACCTACTTAGAAGTCCAACACTGTAGACGATATCCGGCCTTATGATTGTGAGATACCTTATGCTTCCAATCAAACTCTTGAATAGAGTTGAGTCCACGCTTCTTCCTTCTCCTTCTTTTGTCAGCTTCAGGCCCGTTGCTACAGGCGTGTTTACGACATTACAGTCGATCATCTTGAACTTTTTAAGCAACTCCTTGACATACTTTTTCTATGATATATAAATGCCGCCGACTTGTTGTTTTACTTCGATGCCCAAGAAGAAGGACATCAATCCACCATCAGTCATCTCGAATTCATTGAACATAGCATGCTTAAATTCTTCAAACATCGCCTGACTGTTTCTTGTGAACAGCAGATCATCAACATATAGGCATGCTATGAGGATGTCACCATGAGCATTTTTCTTGATGTAGATTGCATGCTCATATGGACATTGAGTAAAGTCGTTCTCTTGAAGATAGTTGTCGATCGTGCATTCCAGGCACGAGGAGCCTGCTTCAACTCATAAAGGGCTTTCTTTAGTCGATACACTTTGTGTTCCTCCCCTTGAACAACAAAACCTTCAGGCTGGTCAACATAGACCTTTTCTTCCAGAATTCCATTCAGGAATACAGATTTCACATCCAATTGGTAGATCATCCAACTGTGATGGGCTGCAAGGGAGATAATCATCCTCACAGTGTCAAGGCGAGCAACAGGAGCGAAGACTTCTTCATAGTCTACCCCGTACTTCTGTTTGTAGCCCTTTGCTACGAGCCTTGCCTTGTAGCGATCGATCTCACCATCAGCATTTTGCTTGATCTTGTACACCCATTTGACGCTAATAGCTCTTTGACCTTGAGGAAGTAAAGTTAGATCCCATGTATGGTTCTTCTCAATGGCCTGGATCTCCTCTTCCATAGCCGTCCTCCAGCATTCTTCTTCTACTGCCTCCTTAAATGTAAGAGGCTCGTGGTCCGCATACAAGCAGAACAAATTTACTTCCTCAGTTTCGGCGTATATATCATTGAGGCTTCTCATTTTGATAGGCGCCAAGGGTGAAGGAGAACCGGATGATGACGTGCTGGCTGAATTTTGATTTGATAGAATACTTCTAAAGGAGATAGAACGTATCGCTAGACTTCTGCGTGCAGACGAAGAGGGTGTTGCAGGTGTCTGCTCCTGGTTCTCATGCTTCTCTCTTTCATGTTCTTCAACCTCGACTTGATTTTCTTTGGCTGAATCTTCCTCGTTCCATTTCCAGGCTTCTTCCTCGCAAAATACAACATCTCTACTTACCACCACCTTGTTAGTTAGTGGGTTGTAGAGCTTGTACGCCTTTGATACTTCACTGTAGCCAATGAAGATGCACTTCTCGCCACGATCATCAAGCTTTTCCCTTCTCACTTCTGAAACTTGAGCATATGCGACACACCCAAAGATACTTAGGTGCGCTACGCTTAGCTTGTATCCACTCCATACTTCCTGCGGTGTCTTAAATCTGACACTCTTGGTCAGACACCTATTGAGCAGATAAGCAGTACATGCAAATGCCTCTGCCCAGAAATTCTTCTGTAGACTTTTCTCCTTCAGCATGGTCCTTGTCATGTCGAGAATGGTACGGTTTTTTCGTTCCGCAATTCCATTCTGCTGTGGCGTATAGGCTGCAGTGTGTTATTGCTTGATTCTTTGATCCCTGCAATACTCTCGAAAGGCATTTGAGGTGTACTCTCCACCTCTGTCAGATCTAAGGGTTTTGATTTTAAGACCACTTTCTTTTTCAACACGGGCCTTAAAATTTTTAAAAATAGTAAAAGCAGCAGACTTTTCTTTGATTACATACACCCACGATTTTCTACTGAAATCGTCAATGAAGGTAATAAAGTATTTATTACCTCCAAGAGAGATTGGCTCCAATGGTCCACAGATGTCAGTGTGAACCAACTGCAATGGTTCTCTTGCTCTTCGGGATACTCCACTCGGAAAGGAGTTCCTTTACTAGTTCCCAAGTGTGCACACCTCACACACTTGTTCTGGAGCTTTAATGGTAGGCAAACTATGTACCATGCTTGATGACGACAGAAGTTTCAGGCCACTGAAATTTAGATGGCCAAAGCGAAGATGCCATGTCCAGGAATCATTCCTTGCTTTTCCATAAAAGCACTTCTCAAGCATTGTGTTTATATGGAGCGGAAACATGCGATTCTTCGTCATCTAGACTTTCGTAATCAAATGTCTATGCATATCTCTTATGGAAAGAGAAGAATTCTCCATGTATATTACATACCCTTTTTCGAGGAGTTGTCCGAGACTCAATATATTACTTTTCATGTTGGACACGTAGTACACATTGGAGATGTAGTTTGGAACACCATTCTTCTGAAAGATTTTGATTTTTCCTCTACCTTTCACAGGTGTCTTTGACGAGTCGTCGAATGTCACATTACCATGAACTCCTTCTGTGAGTTCTTCAAATAGGCTTTTGTTCCTGCACATGTGATTGCTCGCACCTGTGTCGACATACCATACATCTAGTCGATCGTATCCTTTCTCTTGTGCAAGAAGAAGTGTGGAGTCTTCTTTTTCATGATTTGATGCTTCTGCATAATTAGAATGCTCATCTTGATCTACTGGTTTGCTCCAACAATCTGAAGCATAATGGCCGAACTTGTTGCAATTGTAACATTAAATATTTTTTGTATTTTCACGTCCACGCATGGATCGACCTTTACCATTTCCTCTTCCACAGATATTGATAGTCTTTTGTTGATTTTGTGATTGGCTTGGATAATATCCACGCCCTCTGCCTCTTGTACGATTGCTAGTGCCATGGTCCCCTCGTTGTATATGACCATTCTTTTGTTCATTTTGAGTCAACTTAGACTCTAAGGCATGTTCAAGTATTGAACCCGCATTCTTCTGCATTCGTTGCTCATGTACTTGCAACGAGCCCATCAATTCTTCAATGGACAGATTTTCTAAGTCCTTTGATTCTTCTATGACAACAACCACATATTCAAATTCGGTTGTGAGGGATCGAAGTATTTTTTCAACAACCCGTACATCTTCGATCTTTTCACAATTTCTTTTCAAGTTGTTAACAATAACAAGTTACCTTGAAAAAAAATCAGAAATGGTCTCACCTTCCTTCATGTGTGAGGTCTCGAATTCGGCTCTAAAAGTTTGGAGACGAACCTTCTTCACATGATCAACTCCTTTGAAGATTGTGCTAAGAATCTCCCATGCTTGCTTGCATGTTGTTGCTTCAGCGATCCGTTCAAAGGTGGACTCATTCAACCCTTGATAGACAAGAAACAGAGCCTTCTTGTCCTTCTTTCTTTGATCTTTGAGGACCGTCCTTTGATCAGCGGTGTAAAGAGCTTCTTCTTCCGTTGTGGGTTCTACATACCCATCGGTAACAATCTCCCATATATCTTGCAACCCGAATAGTGCTTTCATCTGGATGCACCAGTTTTCATAGTTATCCTCAGATAACTTTGAAATCTGCGGCTGGATCGAGGACGCCATCACTTCTTCACACCACGTATCAACAACATCTTTTTTTTAAAAATTTTTACGTAGCAGTGACAACACCTTGATCACACAATCTGAACTTTCAAACTATACCCGGTCCCACGGGATCGTTTCGCTTTGATACCAGTTTGTTGGCTTTACAAAGCCTTAGAACCGTACACACCACAAGTTTGTTGGCTTTACAAAGCCTTAGAACCGTACACACCACAAAGATATAAAAATAATTTTACTTTCTTTTCACTTGCTACACTAAAGCTACAATCGGATATACAATGTGTCTTTTATAGGCTTTTGCACCAACTGTGAAATGACTACAATACCCTCACTAGAGTCTTCCATTATGTAATATTCCTAGAAACTGACATTTGGCCATTCATCTTCCAAAACAGCTCCTTTAGAGCTTTCGCATGGGGAGTTCAATGGTCACCGGCTGTTGCTGGAAACGTTAGTTTGGGTTTGCTGTTTCCAACAGTACTAACAAGCTAACAAAAAAAAAAAAAACTATCTAATTGATTGATGCTGGCATGATAAGATAGTTGAGGTTTAGACCCTCCGATCAGTGAGACTTTCGGGCAATGATCCACGACAATGGGGCCCATAGTTTAGATTGTCTGGATAGTGGCACATTTAAGCCACATGAACCATGCACATGTCCCTTTGATCTAAGTATTCACTGGCAATTGAGTATTGGAGTCTCTAAGCCCAATTTAAATAAGATTTCGTCTACCTTGTATTATTTTCAGAGGATGAGGATAAAAATGGATGAAAGTTGTTAAATACCATCTCTCGAAGAGCTTTACGGCCATCTACCATTTGGCCCGCATATCCTTGAGACCTGAAAATTCCCTTTACAATGAAAATTGTACAAATAAAACAAACACATGCATGCAGACACAATCACATGGGAGAGAGAGAGAGAGAGAGAGAGAGAGAGAGAGAGAGAGAGAGAGAGAGAGAGAGAGATTATAGATGCAAATCCACCGAAGAGCATCACGACACATGATGGGCACTGTACCTTAACCATCATTTTTCTACTGATATGAAATTAGAAAATGTGGTGTTCTGATCACAAATAAAATCAGTACATCACAATATATGGGTGCTTACATATATAAATGGACACACAATACTAAGTTGCCCATCTAAAAATACGCACGCATACATATGTATGTAATATTTGGGAGTGTTACAATCCAATGTGACCATTTTGTTGCTATGAGAGTGAAGAAATCTTATCCATGGTCAAAATATTTCAATGCATTTTGGGCCTGTATGGATTGTGAAGTACATCAGTAATGTATTGTAAAAGGACAAGGATTACAAATTAGAATAACTGTCTCCTAAAAATAAGTAATTTGACCTATAGTTCCCATGTTTGGATAGGAGTGGTAAGATTGTAATGATGATACAATTACATTACTTCAATGTCAAATCATAGAGAAAAATACACTGAGTTGTCAAGGTGCATGAGACCCTACTGATGTTGTGGATTAGTATGATGCCGATTAAGTAAAATCAAGAAACAACAGTTTCTTAGCTTGATGAGGCCCCAAACAGCAAGCAACGAAACCTTTTAGAACTGAGATTGACGCAGGGATGAACGTGATGAGGATAACTACTCCGAATCCACGGAGCTTCTCTGGACTCCTCGTAGTGACTTCTCGAATCCATGAGGAAAGAAGGCAAAAAATAGAAATAAATTCTAAGAAATTCGAAATTGATTAATTAATCACTAAAAATGAGTTCACAACCCTTTAAATAGGGGTACCAAGCAATGGGAAAGAAATCTAATCAAACTACAACTAGAACTCCTAGAAATCGCGACTTACTATAAATAGTAAACTTACTATTTATAGACGGTCGTGATGTCTACTAGTGCGCAAGGTTTTCGGCCAAAAATAGTAAGTGTCCTATTTGGCTTCACCAAACCGTTCTCCTAATTATTCTAAGCTCTTTTCACGTTGAGCGCAACTCCTAAAGCCCGACGGATGAAGAGTTATAATCAAACTAAAACTTACTATTTATAGTAAAAACGAAATTAAAGTAGGGAAACGACCGTCGATCCAGGGGTTTTTCACAATTCCGGGTGTCGCAACCCCATGTAGCAGGGTTGGTTGGCTAAAGTAGCTCGTTCTATCCCAAAATAATATATTTTACGTCAGGTAACTCGTTCCGGATTATAAGATACGCCCAATCTAATGTCCGACGGTCCGGATCACTTCTGTCGTCGATCGGGCCTTTTCTGATCCATCTTGGCCATTTAACTATCCGCGACCCGCTCTACATCAGTCCCCTCCACTTCAAAAGAACTCGTCCTTAAGTTCTCATCCTACGGTGGTTCATGATACTCGGTCAGCTCTGCGACGTTGAAAGTTCATGAGATCGCCATGTCATCTGGAAGATCAACAACATAAGTGTTGTCATTGATCTTTCGAATGATTGGGACGGGTCAAATCTTGTTATTTTTCAACTTGTTGTACGTCCCGGTCGAAAATCTCTCTTTGCGCAGATGGATCATAACGCGGTCACCCACCTCGAACACTTTTTGTCGCCGGTGCTTGTCCGCTTATTCCTTATACTTCTCGTTCGAGACATGTAGATTGGTCTGCACTTCCGCATGGATGCCCATGATCTTGTCTGTCATATGTTCTGTTGTAATGCTCGTGCCTGGGTGCTTGGGCAGAGGGACCAAGTCAAGCGTGTGGTGAGGCACTTGTCTATAGATAATCTGGAACGGTGATTTCCCTGTCGAGCGATTCATCATTTTATTGAATGCAAACTCTGCTTGAGACAAGGTTGAATCCCACTGCTTCGGTTTTTCTCCTGAAATACAGCGAAAGAGGTTTCCCAACGTGCGATTCATAACTTCGGTCTGCCCATCAGTCTGTGGGTGGTAAGCACTGCTGAATTGAAGTCATGTATCGAATCGAGTCCACAAAGTCTGCCAAAAGTGGTTAATGAACTTCATGTCACGATCAAAAGTAATGGTCTTGGGGACCCCGTGTAGCCATACGACCTCCCTGAAGAATAAATTCGCCACGTGTATTGCATCGAGGGTCTTCTTGCATGGGATAAAGTGTGTCATCTTAAAAAAATGATCTACCACCACGAACACCGAATCCATACTGGGTCGTGTTCGTGGAAGACCAAGTATGAAGTCCATTGATAAATCCTCCCAAAGACCGTCAGGCACAGGTAACGGGGTGTAGAGGCTCGTATTCTGAGATTGCCCCTTGGAGGTCTAACAAACATGACAACGTTGTACGGCTTTTCCCACATCACGTACTAATTGCAGCCAGTAATACCGCTCTTCCACAAGAGCTCGCGTCTTCTCTCGCCCAAGGTGTCCACATAGGCCACCTTCATGTAGCTCCTGAATAATCTGCTCCCTCAGAGAACTTTGGGAGATGCACAATCGATTCCCTTTGAAGAGAAAATTGTCTTATATATGAAGGTCACTGGGGTGACCTTCTTGGCACTTCATCCAAGAATCTTTAAAGTCTCCATCCTCAGCATATAGCTCTTTGAGACAATCGAAGCCGACCACCTCGTTTCTCATCGTAACAAGTAGTGATGCACGACGACTAAGTGCATCAACCGCCTTGTTCTGCTGCCCTGACTTGTGCTTCAGAACGAACTTGAATTTCTGTAAAAATGCAACCCATCTAGCATGCACACAATTCACGCTAGTCTGACTATTAATAAACTTTAATGCTTGATGGTAAGTGTATAGAACAAACTCTCTTTGAATCAGATAATGCCACCAATGTCGCAGCGCCTGAACAACTGCATACAACTCAAGCTCATAAGTCGACCACTTCTTTCGGGCTTCGCTGAACTTCTCGCTGTAGAAGGCTACCGGTCTGCCTTCCAGTGATAATACTCCTCTAATTCTGACGTATGAAGCATCACACTCAACCTCAAATAATTTGTCAAAATTAGGAAGCACCAAGACCGGTGTTGTAGACAAACGATGCTTGATCTCATAAAAGCTCTTGTCAGCTTTATCAATCCAATGAAACGGTTATTTTTTCATGCAATCTGTTATAGGCGCGACTATGGTACTAAAATCTCACACAAATTGACGATAGAAAATCGCCAACCCGTGAAAACTCCTCACCTCATGAATGTTTGTCGAATCGGCCATTTCTTAATAGCTCGTACCTTTTCATCGTCCACACGAATGCCTGTGGACGTTACAACAATCCTAGAAACAACAGCCTGTCTGTTAAAAAACTACAGTTCTTCAGGTTGAGGTACAACTTGTTAATTTGTAGGACCTGTAGCACCTACCTGAGATGTTTCCTGTGCTCCACCTCATCCTTACTATATATCAATATGTCATCAAAATATACTACTACAAATCGGCCAGTAAATAGTTTTAACACTTGATTCATCAAATACATAAAAGTACTTGGTGCGTTCGATAGGTCGAAGGGCATGACTAGCCACTCATACAACCCTTCCTTGGTCTTGAATGCTGTTTTCCACTCATCACCGGGTCGGATACGAATCTGATGATACCCGCTCCTTAGATCTAGTTTAGAGAACACCTTGGCCGCTTCTAGCATATCAAGAATGTCGTCCAACCGTGGTATTAGGAACCGATATTTGATGGTAATTTTGTTGATTACCCGGCTGTCAACACACATGCGCCAGCTTCCATTTTTTTGTGTTAATAATACTGGTACGGCACATGGGCTCATGCTCTCTCTCAAGAGACCCTTACGGATCAATTCCTCCACTTGCCCCTGAAGTATCTCACACTCCTTCGGACTCATCCGATAATGAGGGCGGTTGGGCAGGCTAGCCCCAGGGACGAGGTCTATGTGATGTTGGATGTCCCTCATGGGGGCAATCCATCAGGTAAATCCTCAGGCCAGACTTCTTTGAATTCGTTTAGCAACAGTCTTAAACTTGGAAGGATGTTTGAGGATTCTTCTTCCTCGCCCTTCACCACTATGACGTCTACCTCGCTGGTTTCCTTAGATTCCTCCATGAAATCCAGAATGGTCAAGAGGAAACTCCCCTCCACTTTAGAAGCTTCAGGGTGGTTCTCTGGTGTCATAGGGGCAAGGATTATTTTTCGACTATCCTTGACGAATACGTAGACATTGTCTCGCCCCCGATAGGTCGCATCGCGGTCTGACTGTCAGGGTTGACCGAGTAGCATGTGGCAAGCTTCCATGTCGACCACGTCACAAAGTATCTGATCCTTATAATTTTTACCAATTGAAAATGAGATAGTGCATTGTTTAGTTACCTTGGTTTCATTCACCTTTTTTATCCAGCCAATTGAGTACGGGGAAGGATGTTTCGTCGTTGGTAGCCGCAACTTGTCAACCATCACTCTTGAGACGATGTTCTTGCTACTACCACTGTCTATGATCACATCACGGACCTTTCCGTTGACAGTGCACCGAGTATGAAATATATTGTGTCGCTGTGGATGTAATTCCTTTCGTGGGGTATACAGTAATCGCCTCACAACTAGAAATTCACCACGATCCTCGTCCGTCACTTCATCACCACCTGCTATTTCTTTAGTGGTTTGTCCATGTTCATCATAGCCATGACCTTCTTCTGCGGCATCATCTTTAGTGCCCCTTCATTTATAGTCAAGTGTGTTGTGGGACGTTGAGGACAGGTGTTTGATAAGTGGCCTGGCTGGCCACGCGGTAACAATTATTCGACCTTGGCCGAGTATAAGGATTTAGAATCCTACTCAGGCTCGCTGTTATGGGTGCTGCACGTTGAGGTCTGAATGAGCCGCTCCCTGTATCACGGCTTACGGTTGTAGGAGGTTGAGGACGTTCTCCTACTAGATCTTTTCCTCATGCCAGCATTGGATCCTGCGTGGGACCCGCCATGAAGGGTCGAGTTGAAGGATAGGGACGAGAAGGAACTCTTGCAAGTTGTGTTTCTGCCCTACCCGTCAATTGAACTGCTTCATCCATGGTCCCGACTGGGTACATCTGAACTCGGTATTGAATTGTCAGTCGCAACCCACCCTAAATCGTGTCACCCTCTATGACTCTGATTCTGACAGAACGTTTCGTGTAGCCAACCGCTGGAATTCTTCAGTGTAATCTGTGACGGTTCGATTTCCTGTCGGCAATTTGGTATTGCTGGAATAATATCTGCTCATAATCACTGGGGAGAAATCGTGATCAAAGAAGACGTCTCATCCGTGGATATGATGAGATGGGCGCCTTGTTCTGACGGGCTCGTGAGAGTTGTAATTGTTCCCACCATGCAGAAGCACCAGATTTTAACTTAAACGCTACCAATTTTACCTTTTATGTTCTGGCACGTCCATATAATCAAAATATCTCTTTACTTCGGTTAGCCAATCGAGGAAATCTTCTATACATAATAAACCATTAAAACTAGGAAGTTCAGTCTTACCTCGATAGTCTCTTTCAGCACAATCTAGGTGATTTTGGATCAGTCGTCGGGCGAAACCCTCATTAAGGTCTTCGTCGCTAGAACTTGAATCATCTGGTGTAGCCTTACGGTTTGCCACTGGTAGTGCTCTACAAAAATCGGGGTTGTGTCGTACAGCAACCACGGGTAGTGGAGCCACCCTGGGTGGTGGAGCAACCATAGGTGGTGGAGCACCGTCTAGGGTTCAGGGCGAAAATAGAGAATCCGTCAGACGGTCGAGGGTTACCTGCAGCCCTTGCATGGTCAACTGACTCTCCCGGTGGAAAGCTTCCATTCTTTTCGAAAGATAACGAATCCCTGGATCACCGTCCATAGGATTTTGATTCATACCTTCATTGTTTGTCATTGACTCAAGAAAAAACCTCGCTCTAATACCAATTGACGCAGGGATGAACGTGATGAGGATAACTACTCCGAATCCACAAAGCTTCTCTGGACTCCTCAGAGAGACTTCTCGAATCCATGAGGAAAGAAGGCAGAAAATAGAAATAAATTCTAAGAAATTCAAAATTGATTAATTGATCACTAAAAATGAGTTCACAACCCTTTAAATAGGGGTACTAAGCAATGGGAAAGAAATCAGAATCAAACTACAACTAGAACTCCTAGAAATCGCGACTTACTATAAATAGTAAACTTACTATTTATAGACGGTCGTGATGTCTACTAGTGCGCAAGGTTTTCGGCCAAAAATAGTAAGTGTCCTATTTGGCTTCACCAAACCGTTCTCCTAATTATTCTAAGCTCTTTTCACGTTGGGCGCAACTCCTAAAGCCCAACGGATGAAGAGCTATAATCAAACTAAAACTTACTATTTATAGTAAAAACGAAATTAAAGCAGGAGAAACAATCGTCGATACAGGGGTTTTTTGCAATTCCAGGCATCGCAACCCAGCATAGCGGGGTTGGTTGGCTAAAGTAGCTCGTTCTACCCCAAAATCATATATTTTACGTCAGGTAACTCATTTCGGATTGCGAGATACGCCCGATCTAAGGTCCGACGGTCCTGATCACTTCTGTCGTCGACCGGGCCTTTTCTGATCCATCTTGGCCATGAAACTGTCCGCGACCCGCTCTACATCGGAGACCTATTCCAAGAGTCTGATTAAGAGTGGCTAATTGTTCTGATATTTAGAAAAGGCAATGATACTTTAAAATCTCATGACCATACCATCTATCCAATCTTGATCAGACTCTTGAAACAGGAACTCAATAGAAATAATAAATTGCCAAAATAAGTAGAATAGGTAAGGCGCTTGCAAAGTACACAATAGCATAGGGCAGATAAGTAAAATCTATAATGGAGTTTTGGCTTCTATCTCACTTGCAAGTGAAGGAGAAAATGGTAATGGCATACCCAAAAAGTTTTTAAAAAAGAAAAAAAGAAAAAGAAAAAAGGAAATATAATGATTCAAGTACAAACAGACAGATCCTACTCCCAATCTATTTTTATTTCGGTTTCATTTCTAATGTCACAACATCCTACTGTGTCCAAGTTCCATTGAGGTCAAAAGGGTGAGATCAAAAACATCCTTCCTAAATTCAAAAAAGAAAGGTTGAAAAGGATACTATGTTTCAAAAAAGAATACAATCCCCACTTGGCAATGAAGCAAAGCAGTGTCAGCAATACCTATTGTTTATTACCATGGATCGGAGTCTTCTTTTTACCCTTCCACAGGTTCAACATACAATGGCCATTTGCTTGAGATCCGGCAAAGCTATTACACTTTCGCAAGTTCTTGAACAGGTGCAGCAGCTGCAGCAAGAGCAACCCCACCGATGGTTGGCCTGAACATCATAACAAAAGAAATAGGATGAGCTTCAGACTTCAATTCTCTTTCTTCATCTCCATTAAATAATTATTAGTCATTCTTTATATAAATTTTTCCACATCACAGCATGATAATTTCCTTCTCTGTTGTACTGTGCTTAACTCCAACATGGATATCCATTGGTCAGTTCCATTATGCCCATGCTTGGCCCATGTAACATCCCGGATTTTTGTCAACCTGGGATTAAACGTCCTTAGGTGATGGGTCGATCCTAATACCTTATTAACTTGTCAGAACTAAATCCCACAGTCTAAAATCGCTCCTTAACCATTTTCTTCACAAATTCCACCCTTCACCACCTTTTTTTTAAAAAAAAATCAAAGTACTTTCACCCTAGACACTATCTTAAACTAGGTAAGTAGTATATCCTGGATCACTTTATATACAAACTACAAAGGCCCAGGTACCACCTCAGACAGAAATCTTACAGGACTAAACCCTTTAGAAATTAAGTGAGATTTAGCTAGTGTTAAATTAGAGTGCCTGTGAAATTAGCACCAATCACTTTAAATACGATCTGCAAGACCCAAAACTTGTAGAATCATTGACGCTAGGTTACCCTAAAATCTAGGATCAATCTCATTACCCGGCTGCTCTCGGGAGCATCTCGAAACTCCGTATCAGATCTAGACCGCACGTCGGAAGTCCGATTAACACAAAGTTAAGGACTTAGGACCGCCTCGCTGGGCTTGACAACCATCTCGAAAATCAAATCCAGATAATGTCCCAGCGCTATTCGCTTGAGCTCAGAGTGAAGAGTGTGAGAAATGTGAAATAATTTCAAAATAAAATATCTGGAATAGTAATCTGACACCTCTCGCTTGTAGATCAGTTTTAAGTAACCAGACCGTTAGAATCAGACCAAATTACACCCTCGGATCAGGAGAAATTTCATACACATTTACATGTACTCGGAATCTCCTATCGAAATCCGCTGACCGTTGAACTGAAACTGGTCCACCACGCGTGATCTGGAATCTCGACCGAAACGAAAACTTAATAAAACGTAGATCCAGCGTTAGTGAGCTTGAGTCCGACCTTTGGCTCAAGGAGGGCCACCAGAAACCCTCTTTTGACTTGAAACAATGCCGATTTGATTATAATGTAAGTATACCTTGAACATAAGTCTATTTCGGTTATTTTTTAGGCTATATAAGGACCTTAACCCCTCTCTCATGGCAGCCATACGAATTTGAGGTTGAGAGAGAAAAGAGAGAGAAAGTGTGGGAGATGTGAGAGAATCTCCCTGCCACTCTTCCCTGCCGCTATACGAGCTACACCGCTTCGTTCTAATCGCTTTCCCGGCGATTCCAGCCCCGTTTTTAGGTAAGAAACCCTAACCCTAATCTGTTTTGGAGTTGTAAGAGTTGTAGGTTATGAAATAACTAACCTATTTCGTTCTATAGATTACCAAACTGCTGTATACGAAAGCTTAGCAAACCTATCGACTCCGTTATGATTCTACGACAAAGGTGCGGACTTTAGGTGTATACGTTATGATTTTCAACGCTTTCAATGTTAGATAATGATATATTCATGATCTGCATGCAATTGCACATGTACAAAGTGCTGTCTGTTTTCCGTTTCGATTAAAGATGAAAAATATGGAATTCTACATACTCTAGGTATTTGTAGAAAGTACGGTATACGTATATTTTTTTAGAAATGTGTTTGACATGTTTATTTATTATATGAATATACGATATATGGATAAAATACTTATTTGGCAAAAGGATTCGCCTAAATACATGTTTTACTTATATACACTATGTATGTTGAAATTGCGTATTCTAGAAAATACTGTATACGTATAAATTTTGGAGATGTATTTATCATGATTATTTGTTGTAGTAATATATTATACATGGATAAAATACTCGCTTGGCTAAAGGATAGATCTAATACATGTTTTACTAACATACACCATGTATGTTGTAATAGTGTATTCTAAGTGTTTGTGAAAATGACTGAATGAGTATAGAATTCTCATTCGTGCTCACCATGACTAATTGTCATGGATTTATGATTGATGCATTGGCGATACCCCTTTGACGAAAGGATTTGCCCTAAGTCACGCCACGGCCAATATACACTATATATGCTAAAATGTGTGGCCCAAGTGTTTGTGGAAATGACTGAATGAATATGGAACTTGGATTCCTGCTTGCCATGACTATCCGTCGTGGGTGTACGCGTGTTATGATTGGGGCAACTCCCTAGTGAAAGGATTTGGCCTAATGCCTATGTGATCGACATATGTCATGTATGTTGATGTATGTTTGTTTAAGTGTTTCTTGAAATGTCTGAATGAGTAGTAGCTAGCAAATTGTAATGTATAAGGGTGTTGAGATATGATTCTCAACCTCTTTTAACTATGTGTATGATCTCCTTGGATAATTGTGTGATTAGGAATTGGACATGTACAAACTCATGCTTGTGTTGTGCTTCATAACATGCTCAACTGCTTTATGATTTTAACTATGTAATGCATATGTTTAAATTTATATTTACGTTGTATGATCCGTCATGGGTGATGGGGGAGTGGAGCAACGAGTGCGTGCAACAGCCCTAGCAGCCCTAAACGGATAATACCAGACCTTGATTGTATGAGTTGAATCTTGATCCACTACTGCTTTATTTATCTGCACTTGATTGTGTTTGGGGCTATGATTATAGTCTAGACAATCGGTACCAGAATTGCATTCGTGGCTGTGATTCATTTGCCACGTGAGATGTGTTCGACGAACCCGAGTCGTACTTCGGTTGACGATAGTGGTTGGCCACACGAAGTGCTTATGCACTTCATGTCGTTCAACTTGTTGTGCGCTCGAGCTAGCCGAGCTCGTCAAGTAACCCGATCTGTCTAATGTATGTTCACCATGTTTGGACGCTACTGCTTGAACCTAGGGTACCAAACTTACCAGTGAAATCCCTTTTAACCATGGTACTTCGATCCGCTAAGACTCATGAGCCGGGCATGGTGGTATGGGACACCGTGGTCGAGCTGTCGGCCTACGCTGGGGCCACGTGCTTCCCCGTAGTGACCATTGAGCAACCAAACTCGTGAGCCGAATACGGTGGTATGGGACACTGTATTCGAGTTGTCGACACCTACGGCGAGAGCCGAGTACGGTGAGACCTGTATTCGTGCTGACGGGCGACGATTCCTCCGTAGTGTCTTTGAGTATACTCTAAGGTCTGTGATTGGCGACGAGCCCTTCACAGCAACTAGAGTATGAGTTGAGCAGAGTACGGTGAGACCTGTATTCGAGCTGACGGCCAGCGATTGAACCGAGTACGGTGAGACCTGTGCTCGAGCTGACGGCCAGCAATTGAGCCGCATACGGTGAGATCTGTATCCGTGCTGACGGGTGACGAGCCCTTTGTGATGCCTTCGTTATGCCTCTCAAACCATAATATCGTATGAGATTAACTAGGATTGACGACCCTAGAATGGATCATGTTTGGGAATGATACAAGGGAGGTACCTTAGTTTCCCAATACTACTGTTTGAAATGGACTAATAATAACTCGGTAATCATGTTCATCATCGCACCGCATGTGCCTAGTAGATGTGGAGCACTGAGGGAGGTATGCATTCGCGAACATAAGATGATGTCGCATGAGGGTGGTTTGGCAAGAGCATATATCATTATGTCATTTCATACTTACATTTAATAAGAGTAGTTAAAATTGTTTGATTGTACTACTTTATCATTACTGCTTGATTGAGTTGATAACATGTTAACCTATGCTTTACTGTTCCACTGAGTTGATCACTCACTCCCACGTTACGGGACGGTGTTTGTAACACCAACCAGATTTATTGAGTTTCAGGTGTTGGCGATGCTTATGAAGCAGAGCCGAACTACTACTATGATGTTGAGAAGGAGTTCTTTTACACGTAATCTCTGACAGGTCTATGAAGACCTGGTATTGTATTAACGGGGCTACAGTTCTTGGGATATGAGACATTAAACTTCCTCACATTTGGTATATTTTAGAACTGTACTTGTAATTATTTAACCTGGTAATGTTATCACACTCTGAAGACTCATCATAGTTTATATATTTTATCTATTTATCACAGTCTTCCGCTTGCAAATTTAACTGTCTCTGGAGTATGATATGCTGTTTTGGCTTAATCTCACTCATGTTCAATGCATGAATATAGTCAACATTCAATCATCATTCATTTTGTTACATAAGTGATGTTCTGGAACTCGGGAGATGAGTTTATGCTCGACCCCCGATTTTTAGGGCGTTACAGCCCATCACCCTATTACTAATCAAGGCGACACTTTAAAACCCAAAGGGCCCAGGAATCCAGCTCCAATCTGTAAGACCTGTACCCTAGATCGTACCGTTCTATAGGCTTCCGCGATCTTACCGGTCGAATTCCGACAACCATCAACTCGTTTCGACGTTTGCACACGATCCTAAGCCGAGTCCTGCCTACCGGAGGCGGCTCGATCCGAAACTCGTACGTTGGCGACCGCGCCATCGCCGCGGTTCCAACGCCGCGACTCGCGCACCAAACTGATACCTAGGTGGGAAGATGTCAGTCTGCGTTCATTTCCAAGAAACGCCGCACGTTGCGAATCTCGAGGAAATCTCTACGATATGTCCCATCAATCCATCAATCAATCAATGTCAAGTCACTCCATGCCCCAAGTACAACAACCCATGCCTCCTTTACTTAAAGTCAACTCTCTCTCCCATTTTTCAAAGCCAACCTTACCCATGACATCATCACACCACTCCCTTTATCCCTTATTTCTTTATTTTATTTCTTTTTCTCTCTCATTCTCTCATTCCCTCCCTCTCACACGTCCAAGCCTCTCTAAGCAACCCAATCTCCCAAAAATTTCTAAGTGTGGCCCACCTCCTCATCTTCCATCTCGACCGTCCAATCATCATCTGCACCGTTAAAACCCAAGCAAAGGAGCTAAGGAGGCTTAAGGAGCAAGGAAAAGGCCAATAAGGTGGGTGATTTTCCGTAAAAATTTCAATTCTTAGGGGTCACTTGTTGTGGGACCCATTTTAATGTATGTGATGTATCCATGAGGGGCCCATAGTGGCGGGGTCCCTCTATCACCGTCTCTCTCTCTCTCTCTCTCTCTCTCTCTCTCTCTCTCTTCTTTTTTTTGGTGTGATGTCTTGTGGCCACTATGTGTAAGAGGATCTTAACCGTCCGATCGTGATGCCCACCTAGCAATGGTTAATTGGATGGTCAAGATGAGGGAAAAACACAAATACCTCGTTGATCCAAAGGGTGGGCCATGTTCATGTGGAACCCGCCTTGATATGCGCGCCACTAACACGTGGGGCCTACATTGATGTCTGTGTTCATCCACGTCGTCCAGCGTCCCTGGACGCTGGACGAGCGTTCTGGCTAACATGGAGTTGTGTACTGACATGGGCGTGTACTTCCAAGCTAACTTTAAAAAAAAAAAATTCTTTTGGAATGGGCCACCCATACAGGCCCCACCTTGATGTTTGTGCATGATCCAAGCCATCCATCTCAACCCTCACATCATTTTAGGCGTTGAGCCAAAGTCTTAAAGTGATTTGATCACCGGGTGGGCCATACCCTCTAAAACCATGTAAAGACATACCAGAACATATAAAAGTACTTGGTAGGACCCACCCGAAGTTTGGATGCAGTTGAAACTCGGTCTGGACGGCCAGACAAGTGGGACACACATAATGGGTGGGCTGGATTGTGAATCACATCTCGGTGGGCCCCAATATATATATAATATATATATAATATATATATATATATATATATATATATATATATATATTATAATACAATAGCAGCAGCGAGCGCTGCTGCTGCTGACAGAGGACGCAGGCCGCGCCTACGGCTACGTGCAGTAGAGGCAGACCCACGCTCCTGCCGTGGGCCCCACCATGATGTATGCGTGTCATCCACGCCGTCCATCTATTTTGTCAGATCATTTTAAGGCATGAGCCTAAAAATGAGGTAGATCCTAATCTCAAGTGGACTATGTTACAGGAAAACAACGTTGATTGGAGACAACCGTTTTCACGGTTGAGTGAGTGGAAAATAAACATTACGGTGGGCCCTGGCCGCGTGACCCACTGAACAGTTTAGGTGGCCAATAAACATTACGATGGGCTCCCTTGACCGTGGGCCCATGTCAGTGTGACCTTATGAACAGTTGAATGACAAATAAACATTGCAGTGGGCCCTAGTCCCATGACCTTATGAATAGGTTGGATTTCAAATAAACATTTTGGTGGGCCCCTTGCCACATGGCCTTATCAACAGGTGGAGGGAAAATAAATATTATGGTGGGCCCTCTACTCATGTGACCTTATCAACCGATTGAATAGTAAAATAAACATTATGGCGGGCTTCACATGTGGCCCACTTGGATGCATATGGGCTCATGTACTTAGGCCCATCTTGATGTATTTTTAGGCCCATTATTAAGGCCCACTTGGATATTTATGGGCTCATGTATTTATGCCCATCTTGGCATGAATATAGGTCTAATATTGAGGCCCACTTTGGTATATATATGGGCCCATGTATATAGGTCATCTTGATGTGTTTATGGGCCCGTTGTTGGGGCCTACCATGTTATATATAGGCCCACGTTATGAGGCCCGTTTAATGTATTTGTGGCCCATTGTTGAGACCCACTTTGATATGTATATGGCCTATGTGATTAGGCCCATTTGATTCACATAAAGCTTATGTGATCGGGCTCATTTTAATGCATTCTCAGGCCCATGGGTGATGACCCATTGCAATGTACCTAAGGCCCATCGATGAGGCTCATTGAGGTGGCCCACTTGATGAATATAAGGCCTATGAGATACGGCCTATTTGATGTATTTAGGGCCCCATGGGATGTACCTAAGGCACATTGCAATGTGTAATTCCACCCGGATTTATTTAATGGTACTTAAGGCGAGCCGAACCTTGGGGACAATGTTGGTTTGACGTCCACATTGTACGAGTAATGTTGGTTCGATGTCCACATTATAACTCTCCCTGAGGCCACTGATAGGCCCGTATCTGTTTCATGTAGGCCATCTAGGCCCATCTTCATTGAGAGGATAACTTATTACTTTATAACATATTTAGCACAACCCCATGATTCATGATCATACGCATCATATGTATGCTTGAGATGAGGAGTGTCTGATCATAGCATATGCCTTCGGGTAGACTGTTTACGGGCTCCCTAATAGGCGGAGTTGCCCTACATGAGCGCGTGCTTCACGCAGGATGGTTGCATGATTGGTAGTGTGGTTCATGCATTTGCATCTGTGTGATCGTGATATGCCCTAGTGACATCAGGGCCATAGCCTCCACAGATATATTGTGGGTAGCTGGTTGGATACCGAAAAAATCTTGTTCTAAGCAATTGGGGCACCATAGATGTCCCTGAGTGAGAGTCCCTGAACCCGATGGTACCAGAAGATGACTCCAACGTCGAGACTGAGTGGATATACGAGCGCACGAGGGCCGAATACCAGAAGGTCGCATCTCCCACTGTGTCGTGGTCGGTTGGAAAGGAGTGGTGGCCTTACTCGCCCGAGAGCAGGGAGCACTACTAGGCTGAGTTTGACCAGCTCGGAAATGGGTTTGCTATTGACGTGCCGGATAGGTATTGGCTGACTATTGGTCAGGCGGATAGTGAGGTTTCTTAAGCTCACTTGGACTGTGCTGCTTGGAGAGAGACAGTGTCATTTGGAGTGTACTGAACCCCGGTGATTATCCAGACTGAGAACCGTACTGATTTGATGCTCTAGTGAGAAGTTGCATTGGTATGAGGATTGGCATGCTTGACTTACATATTGCATCGCATGCCCTTGGTATGGCCGATAACATTCACATCTTGTACTGCATAGCCTTGGTACGGCTGGTTGCATTTATGTACTCATCAACATGATTCCGCATTACTCTGGCATTGCATTCTGAGCACGTTCGCACACACTTACACCGCCCTCTAAGCTTTCTATAAGCTTATGCACGATTGATGCGTACAGGTGACGCCAGGATGCAGCTGTAGTCTCGCCGCAATTGGAGCGTGCCGCCGAGCTTTTGGAGTTTTTGTTATTTGCACTATCTTGTATTTTCTTTTTATACACCTTATACTCAAAGTTTTTGATCATAGTGGATTTTGTGGTGGTGTTCTTGTGGTTATTATTCGTGGGTTATGCTTGGTTATGCTCATTACGAATCAAATTGATATTAGAAATCCTCCTTGTAGCATCCCAGGATCGGAACCTGGTATATGGGTGCCGGGAGCCGGGAATGGGGTACTATGGAGGCTGTCGGCGCCAGATTCGGCGATCGGGAATTTTGTGAGCCCGGTTTCCGAGTTCGGGGCGTGACACAATCTGAGACAGTTCCATAAAAGGACAGACCTGATCGACTGGCTAAACCCACTGCCACCCATATTCGAAATGGACGAGAAACAAAATTATTGGCAGCAGCCTGCATTGTTTGTTTGTCTTCCAACCTGAAGTGTGGGCTTGATTGGTGGTGTGGTCCATTGGAGCTCTGGATATGCTTGAATTTTGGGATTATGCCCTGAAAGGAGCTAGCAAAATGGACAGACGGCATGGATAAAAACACACATCATCATGTGGCCCACAAAGCTTTGACACCAGCTTAGGCCCTAAAAGGAGCCGGCAAAATGGATGGACGGGGTGGATGAAATTGTAACCCCTAAACCAAATGGAGCATGATCCTAGGACGTCCACCAACGGAGCCACCCCAGGAGGGTGCCAGGCAGACTACATGGGGCATGCTTGGCAAGACTACATGGGGCAAGCTTGCAAAGCACCTAAACTAAGGAAAGACAGACAAGGTTGAACGGCAACTTTCACAAATCATGAGGTGATGGCACCGCTAACATAGCTAAACCTAAGTAAGACCAAAACCCGAAGCAGACTTCGAGGGATGGCTTTTCGAAGAATTATCCCGACGTACCAAAATAGATCTAGACTGCTCATTGTAGTTCCGTTAAGTCTAAAACTATAGAGTATTGTCCACCTCACTAGTCTTGAGGCCCATCGCTTGTGGCAAACTAAGAAAGTGCCCAGAACCACTCAACTTAGGCAAAAAATTAAAGCACTTGAAACGTGCAAATCCCCTAGACAAAAATCCGTAACTTAAGTGAAATAGACACTGCTCTTTCGTGAAGGTACCAAAACTCATACAGTGTTACAAAAAAACACACATGATGCTTTGCCCACAATGCTTTAACACCAGGCGGTTGGCTGGTGTTGGGGTCGTTAGCCAAAACGCATACAACATATCATCATCACAGTCGACTTGAGTATCCAAGTCTTCCTCAGCCGTGTAACTGTCTCCTAGTCTCCTTGTCCTGTGTACAGACTAGCTAGTTTCGCAATGAAATTCGAACACTGACTATAGTTTCTGAGAATGATCATTGATTAACATATACCTTTGGACAGTACTGGTCAGCGGTAGAATATTGCACACGAGCCACATAATAACCATGATAGTCATGGCCGTACAATAAAAAGGGCGTGAAAATGCTAATATTGGGGTTACATTCAATCCACGGTAGGCCCATGCTTTCCGATGGTCCATGTGATCACATATGAACCTACTACCGGGCCGGACGAGGATTGCTTCCAACCATCGATGGGGACACCACCGTGATAAATCCACCGGGTCCATTGGTTTTGCCAGCTCATGTTAGAAAATTAGCCCTAAAATGCAACGTATCCAAAACTCAAGTGGCCGCATGATAGGAAATAGTCGGAATTGAACGCCTACGGTTGAAACATTTACGAGGCCACAAAAGTTTTCGATCACACTATTACTTTTGCTTTTTAAATTCAACTCAGTGACAATGACCTTACGAACATATAAAAACATCACATTGGGCTCAACGGAAGTAATTTTCCTCCCCAACTTTTCCTATCATGTGGCCCACTTGAGTTTTAGATCTGTCTTAATTTTGGGCTGATTTCCTAACACGAGCTAAAAAATGGACGGAGGATACGGATTTCTAACAAACATCACAATAGGCCAACCCATCTTCCAACACTTCTTGCGTCCCTCCGTAAGTAAGCGGGGAATAATCATTACCATAGTTTGGAGCTTTGCGAGTCTCACTAGGGACCGCCCCAAGCTTTGAGAGGCCACTGTGATGTATGGATCTTATCCACACTGTCCATTCATTTTTCCGTATTATTTTAGGGTATGAGCCCAAAAAATGAGGCAGATCCTAGGCTCAAGTGGACCACACCACAAGAAGCAGTAGTGATAATGATTCTCACCATTGAAACTTTTCCAGGGCCTACCGTGATGTTTATTTTCCATCCAACTTATTCATAAAGTTACATAGACCTAAATGAAGCATGAATATCAGTAAAATTTGAATCCCATTTTGTAGTCCACTAGAGCCTTGCATCTGCCTCATTTTTAGGCTTATACCCTAAAATGATACAAAAAAATGTGTGGACCATATCGATGAGACCTATACATTATGGTGGCCAATAAAGGCTCCTACACCCGATTCCCATCCAAAGGAGGTAGGATGCAATCCGCATCCCTCGTGAGTTCCATACAAACCATCCATCACATGTATCCCCCATGTTAGGCCCTGATCCCAAATCCCGCTATATCCTTAGGTCAGTTGGGCTACACCAAAGATGACAATGGAAAACATCGAGAAAGGGACTACCATCATATAAACTTTCAAATGGAATGTATAGTCCATCAAGTTATGTATATCCAATTCAATCCAGTCATTAAATGATCTCTACCAGGATCAAGCCCCCACCAAAAGTCATCCAATTAAAGAACTCAGATGAGTTACACCACGTCAATATATAGGTTTTGGGCATGATTACACATTGCTCCCTATAGTGTGTCCCACCTGAGTTGTGGATCTAGACAATTCTACGGTGAAAATAAATAGTCTCACAAGATACAGAGTTAAGATTCCAAATAAACATCGTGGGTGGGCCAACATATCCCAATTGTACGGTAACAACCATGCCATCCGAACAAGCTATGATCTCTACACTCCTGGCACGGATTGCCTGCGAATCCTGCAAGGGGAAGCTAGCTGGGGCCCACCGTGATCTTTGTGGGAAATCCATTCCATTCATACGTTTTTCCATGTCATGTGAGGACATAGGACAAAAAGTAATTTAGATCCAAAGCTCAAGTGGCCCGCACGACAAGAAAAAGTGGGCAGAGAAATGCCTACCATTGAAGCCTTCCTGTGGTGTTATGTTCACATTCCATCCATACCATTCATAAGGTCATTCCTACTCGGATGAACTGAAAACACAAAAATATAAGCCTGATTCAGAGCTTCGGTGGCCCCCAAAATGTTTCAACAGTAAAAGTTTAATCCTCTCTTTTTCATATCATGGGGCCCACTTGAGTTTTTGATGTACTTCATTTTTGCCCTGTCCTAATTTTATTTAGAAAAATGTTGGATTTCTAGCAAACATCACAGTAGGCCACACCTAACTTCTTGCGAAAGGGCTTTCTCAGCCATCCGCGTCCTACTTGTACCATCAGGCGGATTTCCTGCGAGAGCCTTTCCTGGAAAGTTCCTCCACAAGGATCCTAGATGGGGCCACAGAGATGTTTATGAGAAATCCACTCCGTCCATCCATTTTGAATGTTCATCTTAGGAAATTAAACAAAAAATGAGGTGATCTAAAATCAAGTTTTGTCATATGTGAGGTAAAATTAGGGAAAGAAATTCCTAACGCTGCACCTTGATGTTTATATGCCATCTAAACCGTTTATAAGGTCGTTACCAGTGAAATTGGATAGGGTACTGAGTTACTCAGTACACTCTTGTCGTAATGAGTAAACTTAGTTGGCCCCACCTTGAATGTATGTGATCTATCCACGCCGTCCATACTTTTTTCCATCTAATTTAAGGGGTTGAACCCAAAATTGAAGAATATCCAAATATCAAGTGGATCATACCAATAGAAACAGTGGGGATAATGATTTTCACCGTTGAAACCTTTCTAGGCGCCACGGTGATGTTTATATGTCATCCAACCTGTTCATAAGATCATACAAACATGGATGAAGGGAATAAACAAATATAATCTGGATCCAAAACTTCAGTGGCCCCTAAGAATTTTTCAATGGTAGATGTTCAATTCAACTGTTCATGTGGTGTGGTCCATTTGAACATTGGATATGCCTCAAATTTTTTTTTCTCAAGCCATAAATATATCCTGTAAAATGGATGGATGGATCGGATAAAATACGTAAATCATGGTGGAGCTCACTAAGTTTACTCCGTACGCTAAGCATAGTGAGTAACTCACTGCGCTAACCGCTTCCGTTACCACTGGGATTAAGTGAAAATATCAAACCCCAAGAATGTTTCAACGATTCACACAGAAAACCTGCTGTTTCCTCTCGTGTGGCCCACTTAAGTTTTGGATACACATCGGTTTTGGATGCATATCCTAAAATGAACTCAAAAAGTGTATGAACGGAGAAGATTTCTCAAAAACATCTCAGTGAACCCCACCCAACATCCTTGCAGGAACTTCCCGCGAAATACTTCGCAGGAAATCCGCGTCCTACCGTGAGTCCATGACGCTGTAAAAACGGAGCCGGATTGCGTCCTACCCTCACCCGGACAGTAATCCGTCCGGCCAAGGTTATGTGGGGGCCACCATGATGTAAGTATTTTATCCACGCCGTTTATCGTTTTTTTCAAACCATTTTAAGGGATAAGATAAAACTTAATGCAGTTATGGTCGTTAAGCGGACCACAAAGTGTGGATTTTATTTTTCACCATTAAAAACTTCTTGGAAGCTGGAGAAGTTTCAGATCAATCTGATATTTTTTTGTTTTCAATTCATCAACGTTTACATTACCTTATGAATAGGTTGGATGGTAGGAAAACAGCAAGGTGGCCCTTAGAAAGGTTTCAACCGTGAGTATTTATCACTGCATCTTCCTTTGGTATTGTTAAATGGAGCCGCGGAGCTGCCTCATTTTTAAGATTTTATATTAAAATGATTTGATAAGAGTGATGAACGGAATAAAATAAATTAAATCACGGCAGGCCCCACAAAGCCCTGCACTGACGGATTACTGTCCAGGTATAAGTATAACGCAATCTGCCTCCAAAACTACGAGAACGGAGCGGTGATCTGTGGGCCTCACCATGATGTGATCTGTGGGCCTCACCATGATGTATGTGTTTAATCCATTCCGTTCATCCATTTTTACAGATCATTTTAGGGTTTTATACCATAAATTAGAGGGATATAAATATCATGTGTACCACACCACAGGTAAACAATAGTGATAGGATATCCACCATTAAAATCCTCCTAAGGCCCAACGTACTTTTTATTTAACATCCAATCTGTTTATTAGGTCATACAGACCCAGATGAAGGGAAAAAACAAAGATCAGTGTGATCCAAAAATTTTATGGCCCTTACAAAGTTTTTAATGGTCAACGTTCATTCAAAACAATTTCTTGTAATGTAGTACACTTGAGATTGAAATATACCTAAATTTTGGTCTCATACCATAAAATGATCTATAAAAATCGATGGACGGCATGGATGAAACACATACATCATGATGGCCCTCAGAACACCAACCGTCATCCATTGTCCGCTGGCAGGGGAGCAGCCAATTCCTTTCCGGAAGCGGATTTCCTGCGAAAGCCTCCAGCGGGAAGCTCCTGTGGAACTCAGGTGGTCCACTGTGATGTTTTTGAGAAAGCGTCCTCATCCATCCGTTTTTTAATTTTTATTTTTTAATTTTATTTTAGGACATGATGTAAAAAATGAACCGTATCCATGATCCGGTGGGCCGTCATAAAGGAAAAGATGGTTAGAGAAATTACTACCGTTGAAACCTCCCTAGGTTCGACCGTAATGTTTATAAGCCATCTATACCGTTAATAACGTCATTACAATTACAATTGGGATCAACTGAAAACTAAAATATTAACATGATTCAAAATTTCCGTGGCCCTGGGAATATTTCAACTGTATACGTTCAATTATCACGTTTTCGGTCCACATGAGCAGTGGATACTGTTCATTTTTGGCATCATGTCCTAAAATAAATTAAAAAAACGGATGGACGGGGATGATTTCTCAAAACATCACGGTGGGCCCCACTGGGTTCCTGCGCAGGAACTTCCTGCGAAAGGCTTTCGCAGGAAATCGGCGTCCGTCGTTTCCTAAAAAGACACATGTTCCAACGCAAACAACAAATCCTCTCTTCTGTATAAATACACTACTCTTTCAACAACGTACTCATATCTTCTCCTCTTCCGTAGAAACACCTGTTACTTCTCTTCGCCTACGATGGCTGCACCTGGCAACCAATTCCTCTCATTATTCTATTCACATTCAGCGTCATTTTTCTTCTAAATCTTCCATGTGCTGCTGCTCAAGCCCTGGATTGTAACTTTCAAGGCATATATAATTTCGGCGATTCGATCTCAGATACCGGAAACCTTATCCGTGAAGATAATCTCGGCACCTTTGAGCCCATAACTAAACTTCCGTATGGCGAAACGTATTTCCACCAACCCACCGGCCGATGCTCAAATGGGCTGCTCATGGTCGACTTCTTCGGTATTGAAAAATATCTCCCATTGTTTTTCTTTTCTTTTTTTTAATGAGCTGGGTCCATGGTTTAGTGGTCTAGATTGCTTTGTTGTTGTATTCCTCTTATTAACAGGTCAATTGAAGGGTTGGGGTTATCCCACTTAGTAGATTTGCAGCCATGGTCCATCCACTTTGGGGCCCATTAAATAAAGAGTTTGAATAATTTAGTAGAATCTTAGGACGAGGATCATGTAACTTCTCAAAATTCTCTTTGGTATATGAGCTTTATCCAATAAATTAGATTTTCTATCAGGTTTTAGGAGGAATTATATGATGGAATGTAGTGAAGGCAACCCAACTTGAAAGAGTCAAAAGATTTGATGGCTAGGATCTTCCAATCTGGGAGACTTGTCCATCCCCAGTGGGTCCCATCATATAAACTTTCAAGAACACAAAACTGTGGGCCCCACTTGCAGATAGTGTTGGTTTTGACTCTTGGATATGATCTATGTTTTTTTGTGGGATTTTCAAACACTAGACCAGGTTTAGGTAGCCAGCCCAACCATTGAAAAAAAGAGGATGTACGGCCAACTAGTGTGGTCCACCGAATCTCTACCGTAGATGAGACCGACCTATGAACCGTGTCATCTGGACTCTTCATCTAGTGGACTCATAAGGGGAGCTGCAGTGCATTATTTAGAATAGTTAGGTCTTTGATAAGTGGGGTTTATGTAAGGTGATCAGAACCGTTAACTAAAGCCCTCAAGGGTTGCGCGTGGGACCCACCAATGTGTGTAGAATCCAACCTGTGGAATTCATGCCTGGATTAAAGGTGGGCCCACTTGGATCCACCGATGTGCGTAGAAGAATTCATGCCTGGATCAGAGGTGGGCCCACTTGGACCCACCAATGAATGGCCACAGTTTAATAAACGGCCATGAATGCATGCTATGGACTGGCCCACCAATCACATATTTTTTTCACATTTTTTCGTGCTCATTCAAATTGTTTTTTTCTTTTTTCATTTTTTTGTTTTTTACAGCAAGGTGGTTACAGCTTCCATTTATCAACCCATACCTTCAAAGCGACGCATCATTCGTTAATGGAGTTAATTTTGCAGTAGCAGGAGCGACAGCACTCCAGCCATCCTTTTGGTTGAACCATGGCGTCCAGACGCTTAATACAAACAGTTCCCTTGAAGTTCAGCTCAACTGGTTTAAGGCCTACCTCCACTCTGTCTGTTTCTCGCAAATTGGTAAGATCAACGACGATCCATGGTTTCACATTAAATTCATCTTAATTGCCATTGTATAACCATGTTTCAAACCCGTGGATAGGATGGTTACGATTCTCTAATATAGGTTCATCTTCAAAAGAAAAACCCAACAACTAAATGGCTAAAATTGTAGATTGGGTCAATTTTTCCTTAAACAATTTCAACCGCCCATTTTATAGATGATCGATTAGATGTAAGAATCAACCTATGGGCAGGAATTCCAAGAGCACTAGATTATTTCTCATGTTGCAACAATGGACATTGGTATGACTTAGTGTACTGGTGTGGCCCACTCAATGAATAACTTGGTTTTCGTACCAGGTGATCATGGTGTAGCCCATCTTGTATCTAATCAATTAGCGTTCTAACACTCTTTTTTGGTGGGCCCGCAGTATGTGAAAATGCGCTACTGGAGCAAGCACTGTTTTTGGTGGGAGAGATTGGTGGTAACGACTACAACTATGCTTTCATACAAGGAAAATCCATTGAAGAGGTTACAACCTTTGTGCCCAATGTTGTCAACAAGATCAAGGATGTTGCTAGTGTAAGTTCTCTTTTTCTCTATCTCGGTACCAATGTTCAAACATGTAGAACGTCATAGCCGTGTATTGCATGGGACCCACCATCTAGATTAATTGGCTGAAAAAAGGTCTATGTCCCCATGCTATCATGGGCCCACCAGATGAACAATCCCCATCATGCATTTTTGTGCTAAAAAAACTTTGAAACCGACCTTTGAAGTATGCATGAGGACAAATTGACCATTAAATCATATCTGATTATAGTTATGATATATTTTTTTCTTGTGGTGATGATGAATCCAGCAACTCATTGACGCCGGTGCTGTTCATCTTGTCATCCCCGGGAATTTCCCGATCGGCTGCATACCGATCTACCTCACAATATTCCGCAGCGACGATCCAGCATCGTACGATGAAAACAATTGTCTAAGATACTTCAACGACTTTGCAATGTCCCACAACCGTCAACTCCAGCAGGCCATCCAAGAGCTGAAAGAGGAATTCCCTCACGTTCTGATAGCATACGCCGATTACTACAATACACTAATGGGGATCATTAAGGATGCTTCAGATAATGGTAAGTGCAAGCCGCATCCCACTAACTCATCTCATGCAGATAACATTGGCAACCTAGCCGCATAGCAGATAGCTGTCTAGCTCTTATTATTTTGTTTTGATAACAATCACTAAAGATTTCCTTCCAATGTTCATGACCAGGATTCGAGTCAGATAGTTTGTTGAAAGCGTGTTGTGGAATTGGTGGCACTTACAACTTCAATCTCGTTAGTATGTGTGGTATGGAGGGTGTTCCGGTGTGCCCTAACCCTGAAAAATACATCCATTGGGACGGCGTTCATCTCACCCAAGAGGCTTATGGGCAAATGGCTAGTTCGCTCATTTCCAGCGTCGCTAGACAGTGGAAATGTTTGGCGTAGAAATTTCTTTTTAGCTTTTCTTTTTTGCAGATTTTTTTACCTTAATGCTTAGAAACACAGGCTTTATTATTATTATTATTATTTTATATAAGAGATAATTAATTTTTAATACGAGATACATGTTCGTTGTCAAGCTATTTAAGATTAATGAGAAATTTTTCTTTTAAAAGTTCTGGTGGGGCATCGTGGTGCGCATGTGACATCCACTCAATTCATTATTTGTGTCAGCTCTAAATGTTAGAACGTGAACCCAGATGTAAAGTTGATCGAAACACAAACCTTCTTGGGGCCCAACTGATGGTTGGACTAGCTGATTTCTCTGGGACGTTCCATAAGGATGGTAGGCGGCACCTGATTCACAAGTTAGGTGGCCTACACAAACCACGGTTAAGCCCTGATAGATGCCTATATGTAAACCAGTTCAATTGGTGGAATCCAGCTGATGGTTGGATTGGGCTAATTGCGATATAGTACCAACCTGACCAGCGCCTAAACCTAATTTTCTAGATGGGTCCTTTGGACCACAACAGGTCTGACCTGCATAGGACCCTCTTTGAGCAAGGTCCATTTTTCAGATAGGCAAGTTGGGCTGTCAACCACCTGGGATTGAACGATGATCTTTCAGTAACTATCAAAAGATCATGAAAATTACTATTAAAAAAAAGTTGCATAACAATGCCGAAAGATTTGAAGTATGGTTTATTTTAAAAACCAACAGTAAGTTATAATAAAGATTTCTGAGTTTCTTTTTACTGCTGTAGCTCTATCTCCAACTCCCTCAGCTGCAACATATCTCGTCTGGCTGATGAAACAGAACACAAACCATAGAGCAATGAAAACATGATTGAGATTACTCAGCCTCTACTCAAGCAAGAGTATCCTAAGCACAGTCGTATAAACACTCGGTTCAAACTCAAACTGAGCTCAGTCTAATCAAACTGAATAATCCAAGTGACCTAAGCCATCGATCATAGTGGGGGATGCACCCAAAAGTCATCCAGATTGGAAGACCCTAGTCGTCCATCCACGGATGGATCAACAAGCCATGGGCCGCGCCTGTACAGACAGGGAGCATGTATCAAATTGAATTGAGGTCCATGTGTGTGTTGGATTTTTATTTTTATTTTACTTCCATGGTTGATTAAACTAATTCAATTTGAATGTGCACCCAAACGCGGCCTAAGAGTAAGCATTACATTCAGTTAGTTACAATTCCAAATACAAAATTAAAAAGAAAATCCCACATTAAGTTTAGAGAAACTACCAGTGACAGCATCTTGCGGCGTCGGCCGTCCAGTGCGGCTGATCCAATATTGAAGTCGATCTTCAGCAATGTCATTTTCCACACCATGGATTACAGCTCTTGCCCAGAAAATTATCAGCCATGCCTGCAATACAGTAATATTTGGTATGCGGATTATAAAAATGGAAGCTAAATTACAAGAGCTTTATACAGTGTTACAGGATATGTATGTACAGCTGTACATGTCCTATACTCTAATACAGTTGTACATGCATACACTATATTGTTATACATACATATCCTATAATCTAACACACAACGACATGATAATTGTTGTGCATTTGAATTGCTGCGCACAAGTTGTGGATCATGTTCCAATTGAGTGATTAGGAGTGTCCTTTGCTGATGTTTCGGTCATGGCTCATACAATGTGTGGGCTCTAGGTGGTAATGACTGTCCAAAATCAAGCATTTTGGATTAATTATAATTGTAGTATTTGAGGGCTTACAATGGTTAGGATCATCAACAGGCCAGCTAGATTTTTAGACATGGTAATGAAAATATAATCTCAATCCAAAACAGAGTTGTTTAAGAAGTCAGCAACAGACCCTCTTGAAATGGACGTCGTCTGCTTCGTCGTCACTTAATTCTACAAGAACAATACCAATGTCAGATTTGTGCTCAATCTCCTTTCACTACGGTAATTGCAGATATTGGAACAATAAGAAACGTGATTGCAATTAGGTCATCCTTTCTTTCATCATTTACATTTGCAATTCGATTGAATAATGCATCCGAACGAGGCTGATCCAGGCAAAGTGAGCTCATTTTTCAATTGCCATTGAAAGTTGCAAATGCCTATATATATATTCAAAAGCATACTGCAAGCGACTGAGTGAGAGAGGTGGAATCGCCTTACCAAGTAGTTTCAGAGATGGGGCAGCTGAATACACAAGAAGCAAAAAAGAGAGAAGTTTAGTACAAAGATATATTAATGTGGCTTATCATCGAATACTATGGTTTTGAAATCCACAGGATATTAGAAAGAATTTGTGTTGGAATCAAATGAATAAAGTTCTAAAATGATGAGGATGGAAGGCCATAACCTGATATGAATCGCATATTGCTGCCTGCGCGATTGTGATTACTCATTTCCAGCACAACAGCTTCCTCAACCTTGAAAAA
>JAJHSJ010000003.1:3641586-3863820 GCA_021015155.1 Magnolia officinalis
CACCCTTTGATGGCTCCAACTATGCCTATTGGAAAGCCAGAATGAGGATCTTCCTCAAATCAATGGATGAGAGTGTGTGGGGGAGCCACAGTGACTGGATGGAACTCTCCTACCATTGAAGTAACTGAATCTGACGGTTCAAAAAACTATGTCTGTACCTGCTTACTATTTATGAACCACTCTTCAGAAAAGTGAGTATAGTGTCATGCTAAAGCACTAAATGCAATCACTTGCGCACTATCACCGGATGAGTTCAAAAGAATTATATCTGTGATACTGAAAGCAAGCCTTGGGATATACTAGAAATGACACACAAGGGTACATCAATTGTCAAAAGTCTAAAGTCCAACTCCTCACAACCAAATTTGAAGAAATTCATATGGAGGAAAATGAAATGTTTATGGACTTTTACACTAGACTAAATGACATTGTATACTCTATGTGGGGTCTTGGCGATAAAATTTCAGAAAGTAAAGTGTGTGCAAAGATACTACGCTCACTTCCTGAACGGTTCAATTCTAAAGTAACCGCGATTCAGGAACTTCGTGATACGGATATATGAGGGTAGAAGAACTAGTTAGTTCTTTACAAACCTATGAATTAAATTTTAAAGCTCCTAAAGGTAAATCAATGCTTCGAAATCTTCTAAAGGTATTCTCCTAGAAAACAACTCAGATTTTGAAAATTCTGAAGATGATATGGCTCTTTTGGCGAAAAAAGTTTTACAAAATTTTCAAAAGCAAGCAAGAAGAAGAGGGTCGACTTTCAAAAGGGAAATGAAAAGAAAATACCTAAACCTAAGTCCAAATTTTGGAAGTCTTTGAAAGACAGTCAATGTTGCAACTGCTAAGAATATGGGCATTTAGTAAACAAATGTCCTAAAAAGGACAGACCCAGAAGGAAGGATATGTTGGCTACTTGGGATGAATCGTCTGATTCTAAAGCATCTTCTGAATCAGAAAATTCTGAAACCGAGTTCGGGTAGTGAAGTTAAAGCCCTTATGACTCTAGCCAAGTTTACTTTTTCAGATCACGATGATTCAACGAGTGAAGAAAATCTAAATAGTGATTATGAAAATGAAGAAGATCTTCAAGATGCTTATAATGCCTTATATAAGGAAAGTTGTAAAATTGTTGTCAAACTTAAGCTTCAAAAAGAAAAGTTTTTCAAACTCAAAGAATGTTTTGAAACTCTTGTTTTAGAAAAATCGCATATTTCAAATTGTTTTGAAAAATCAAAATGTGATTTGGAATTCAAAACCTCCTTGATTGATGATTTGAAATCTGAAAATGAGAAACTTAAAAATGAAGTATCTTCTCTTCTGAGTTTGAAGGATACATGGAGATATGCCCAGGGTGATAAGTTCAAAGTTAGAAAAATTATTATCCGGATCAAGAAAATGTGGCAATAGATCCGGATTGGGCTATGAGAAAAATACATCTCCTAATCAGAAACATACTTCTCCCAACTTTGTGAAAGGAGAAACTTCTAACTCAAAAAGAAAAGGTACTAGTCAAGTTTTTTCTAAAAATACAAAAACTTTCATAAACCTAAAAGCAGCTATATGAATTTTAAAAATTAAATAGAATCCTCTTGCTTGTGAAAAAATAATTGATTTACTTACAGAGCTCTTAAAATCTAACTATGTAGGTCATTCTTACAACATCAGACAAAAGAAGATCAACCATTTCCTAAACCCAAAACAGTTTTGAAATGGGTTCCTAAAGTTACCTGCTTGGTTGCCCACACTGCATTCAAAGCAACAAGTCATTCAAAATGGTACCTAGACAGTGGATGTTCCAGGCACATGATAGGTGACAAGGCTTTATTAACCGATCTAAAAGATATGACTGATGGATCAGTCACATTTGGTGTGATGGGAGCAACTGCAAGATTATTGGCCAAGGTACGGTTCAACTTTATAATCTTCCCTTATTTAAGAATGTTTTATATGTTGGGATTTAAAAAACAACCTGTTAAGCATATCTCAAATATGTGATAACAACCATAGTGTTAAATTTTCTAATCAAGGTTGTAAAATTATAGATATAAAAAGGGTTTTGTAATATTAACTGGTCGCAGAACTTCTGAAAACTGCTATATTGTATGCATGGAAGCTTAATTAATCAAACGTGTTACATGGTCCATACTGATGAGACAGAATTATGGCATAAACGCCTTGGACATGTACACTACCGAAATTGTTGTATAGATTAGCAAATGTGAACTAATTAGAGGTCTACCTAAAGTGCAAAAAGTAGACAAGATTTGTGGTGAATGCTAGTATGGTAAACAACTAGGAGCTCTCACAAAAAAGGTGAACTCCAATACCACCACAAGACCACTCGAGCTTCTCCACATGGATCTTATAGGACCAACGAGAACGAAAAGTCGAGGCGGCAAAAAATACATCTTGGTTATCGTAGATGACTATACAAGATACACTTGGGTTTCATTCTTGAGGGATAAATCAGAAACCCTTGATGAAGTGAAAAAAAATTATAAAATGGATCCAAACTGAAAAATGTTCTCAAGTTAGTAAGATCCGTAGTGATCATGGATCCGAGTTTGAAAATACGGTTTTGAGAACAGTAACTCTGTAGTGATAAGGGAATATCACATGAATTCTCTGCGCCCAAAACTCCACAATTAAAAGGTATTGTGGAAAGAAAAAATAGAGTGCTTCAAGAAATGGGAAATGTTATGTTAAATAGCATGAAGCTCCCTAGAAATTTATGGGCTGAAGCAGTGAATACCGCCTGCTACATTACCAACCGTGTTTATATCTGTAAATCTAATAATAAAACGGCTTATGAAATGTGGTTTGAGAAAAAGCCTACTGTCAAATATTTTCGAATTTTTGGCAGCAAGTGCTATATTTTACGTGACCGTGAAAATCTAGGAAAGTTCGACACTAAAAGTGATGAAGGGATTTTCTTAGGATACTCTTTAAACAGTCGTGCATATCGTGTTCTGAACAACAGGATCGGTGTGATTCAAGAGTCAATAAATGTTGTAATTGACGATCACTTAAATACACCTGCCCCTAGTTCAAATAATGATGAAGCTCTTATATATGAAAAACCAGATACTTCATCAAGTAAAAGTAATTCTGAATTAAGAACTTTTAAAGATCGTCCTACTGATCAAATACTTGAAAACCCTCTCACTGGTGTGCGCACTCGTAGACAATTAGAGGACATATGTAACTACGTTTGTTTTATATTCCAGATAGAACCGGTTAACGTGAAAGAAGCACTTTCTGATGAAAATTGGACAATTGCGATGCAGAAAGAACTTAATCAGTTTGTCAGAAATGATGTCTGGCACCTTGTTCCAAGACCTAAAGATAAACATATTATTGGAACAAAATGGATTTTCAAAAACAAGTCTGATGAATTGGGAAATATCATTCGAAACAAGGCAAGACTGGTTGTGCAAGGGTACACGCAAATTGAAGGGATTGATTATGATGAAATTGCCCAGTTGCTCGCCTTGAATCAATCAGACTTTTCATATCTATGGCATGTTTTAGAAAGTTTAGAATTTTTCAAATGGATGTAAAGAGCGCCTTCTTGAATGGCGACTTACATGAAGAGGTATATGTTGAACAACCGACTGGGTTTGAAGACCCTAAGTTTATCAATCATGTATATCACCTTAAAAAGGCTCTCTATGGTCTGAAACAAGCTCCTAGAGCATGGTATGAAAAATTGACTAAGTTCCTACTAAGTCTCAAGTTTCAGATGGGTAGTGTCGATAAGACACTCTTTGTTAAGAAACATAACGATGATATCTTAATGGTTCAAATCTATGTTGATAATATAATTTATGGATCAACTTGTACTAACATGACTGTTGAGTTTGCAGATCTAATGAAATCTGAATTCGAAATGAGCATGGTTGGTGAATTAAATTATTTCCTAGGGTTGCAAGTAAAACAACAATCTGATGGAATTTTTATTTCACAAACTAAGTATGCATTAAACTTGATTAAGAGATTCAGATTTGAAAATGGTAAGAACTTTGATACTTCTATGGGTACAACTCTAAGACTCTCAAAAGACTCTACAGGTAAAGATGTAGATCCTAAATTGTATCGTAGTATGATAGGTAGCCTACTTTACCTAACTGCAAGTAGACCTGATATTGCTTTAATTATTGGAATTTGTGCTAGATATCAGTGTAATCCTAAAGAATCTCACTTAACTGTTGTTAAACGAATTATTCGATATGCCGCAAGTTCAGTTAATCTGGGTCTTTGGTATCCGTATGATTCTAGTGTTCAATTAGCTGGGTATTCGGATGCTGATTGGGCAGGAAATATAGATGATAGAAAATCAACCAACGGTGGTTGTTTTTACATTGGAAACTATCTGGTTTCTTGGTTTAGCAAAACAAAGTTCCATACCACTCTCAACTGCTGAGGCCGAATATATTGCAGCAGGAAATGCATGTACTCAGTTGGTTTGGATGAAACGTATGCTGAGTGATTATGGAATCGCACAAGACCCTATGGTTTTATACTGTGATAATTCCAGTGCGATAAACATTTCAAAAAACCCAATCCAACATTCACGTACTAAGCATATTGACATTCGATTTCATTATATTCGTGAATTAGTGGAAGAAAAAATAATATCTTTAGAGTATATTCCTGCCGAGACTCAGCTTGCTGACATTTTCACTAAACCACTCGACAAAAGCAGGTTTAACAAATTGAAATTTGATCTTGGTATGTGCAAACTTAAATGATTGATCATGCATTTATGTAGCATATTGTATATAATGTTAATATGTTATTAATTTAAATTTCAAAATTTTGTGAAAATTGCATGTTTTTTTTCTGGTTTAAGACCGGTCGAGAACGTGCTCGACCAGTCTTGGTACGACCGGTCGAGTATATTTTGTCAAAATAATGTGGACCACTGGCCACTTTATTCCTGACTGTTCATTTGATAGTCACTAGCTTTAACGGCTAGGAACTCAGGATGAGTAGATCAGTGTGCTTCTTGAGCTATACTCCATTATTACATCACAGTTTTCACGATCGAGATTAATACACTTACTCGCCAAGTGTAATCTTTGAAATGGTGGTGGACAATCACTGTAGTCGCCTTCCTATCTGAAAACGACGGGGAAGACTGCGATATATGATGGGTCCACATAGCACCGACCACTAGCCACCTGGGTTGTCGTAACGTCACTAACCAAACCATTTTAGGGCATGATCCAAAGAATTATTCAGATCAAAAGCTCGAGTGGACCCCACCAAAGAAAACAGTGGAGAGATTGACGCTCCAGCATTAAAAACTTCTAAGGGCCACTCTCAGGTTTTGATCAAGCTGAGATTTATTTTTTCCCTTCATTAATGTCTGTTTTAAGTTATTAACAGGTTAGATCTCAAATAAATGTCACGGTGGACCTTAGGAAGGTTTCAACAGTGGTTGTCACTCTCTCTACTATTTTCTTTGGTGTGGTCCACTATAGCTTTGGATCTGCCTCATTCTTTGGATAATGCACTAAAATGATATTTCGATATTTCCAAATGGATGGACGGTGTGGATACAATACATACATCATGGTGGGACCCACATAACTTGGTAACGTCACTTTAGTAGCCAGTTTCGCTACTCAACCTGTCATGCTGTACGCGGAACCGAAACTTCTCCAGCAACCAAGAACTTTTTAACGGTGGACGCTCAATCCCCACTTTGTGCTCCATTGGAGCTGTGGACGGGCCTAATTTTTGGGATCATAGCTTAAAATGATCTATTAAAAGAGATGAACGGCGTGGATAGAATACTTACATTGAGGTGGGCCCCACAGCGCCCTGCCTGGATGGATTACAGTCCGATAGGGGGTAGGACTCAATCCGCGTCCATACCTCTTTGTCGTACATTAGTCAATCGGGTTTGGAAACGGATTGGCTAATCCCCTGCCACCAACCATTGGATGTTGGTCGGTGCTCTATGGGCCCCACCATGATGTATGTGTTTCACCCATGCCATCCATCTATTGTAAAATAGATCATTTTATGGTATGAAAGAAAAATGTGGTATATCTCAATCTGAAGTGAACCCCATTACAGGAATATGTGTTGAATGAACGTTGACCATTAAAAATGTTTTGGGGGCCATAACTGAGTTATCGATCAGGCCGATATTTATATTTTCCCTTCATTTGGATCTGTATGACCTAATCAACAGTTTGGATGGAAAATAAACCATTCAGTGGGCCGCAGGAGGATTTTAATGGCGGATATCCAATCATTATTCTTTTCTTGTGGTGTGGTCCACCTAAGATTTAAGTCAAATTAATTATTATTTTTTTATCAATCCCTAAGGTGACCTGTAACACTGGATGAATGGAATGGATGAAACACATATATCAGCGCGGGACCCACAGAGCATCGACCACCAATCCGTCTCTATTCGCTTCATTGCGTGTAAAACAATTTTAAATCCTGCGCATACCACGGTGGCTGGTATTCGATGCTCCTTAGGCCACCATGATCAATCTGTTTCATCCATTCCGTTGATCCATTGGTATATTGGATTTTCGGGCTTCATCACAAAATTTAGAGGGATATAATTATCATGTGGACCACACCATTGGTAGTAAATAGTGTTTGGTTTTCTATCATTAAAATCCTACTACTCACGAACATCACAACGAAACTGCCAGGATCGTCCATCTATGGCTAGGTTGAGATTCAACTGACTTGTTAAGAAGATGAAGAAATGTAGCAAACCGCAACTCATTTTACCTGTTCAAATGAAAAAAGATAAGTACGATGCATTGCTAATTAAAAATGAAGAAGATGATGCAATACGTTGTTGTTATTCGGATAGAACAGAACACATACCAGGTACTCAATGGATGGTCAAAAGCTGATTGTTGAAATGGACGGACAAAAGTTTTTATAACATTGCTCTGTTGCAGGTATACTGATTTTTTAGTCCCGTGGAACACCCAGTGATTTCAACCCATCTGTCTCATGTCATAGGTGTGCATGATGGCTATGGAAGATAGTTGTTTGTAGTGCTGGGCGCAGATGGATCTGTAGTAGCTGGGTCGAAAATGGTCCATGTGATCTCAGATATGGTCTACCATACATGTGTTTGCTATAATCCATGCCGACCAGTTTTTCCAAAAATAAGGATTAAGCCGTTTAATCCAAAAATGAAGCTTCCACCACTACGAAGTGGATCACAACATAGAAAAGCCCATCATACGCCACTGCAACCATTGAAGGAGATGATAGACCCAACTCCTACATCGTGAAACCGTCCAGGGTCAACCCATAAAATCAGCCACCTGGTGTGATGGAGGGTGCGGTCTCCTGTGTTGATCACGGTGGAGCCCACATGGAGCTTCGGAATACCCCAGGCAATATCAACACGTGCACCATACCGTTACATATGTGATTTACTTCCAGTTCGGATAACCACCACATCACTTCTGTAAGAAGAAATCCTGCAGGAAATCCCCCTTAAATTCAAACGGCGGAAAATCTCTAACAGGGGTAATTCCGAGAATTTCACTCATGCATTGTGAAATCAAACAGACCCCTAAGGGCCTATTTGATTTTCAGGGGCAGGGTAAATACCCGTGAAATTGGTAATTATTACCATTTCACCCGTTTGAATTTCCTTTGAAAAATCACGGCAGTTTTCACCTCGAAAATCGGTTTAAAAGAATTATTTTAAATTTATGGACCCCAATATGATGTATATGATAAATCCATTCCATCCAGACCTTTTAACAGTAGACTTGAGAGGTTTTTAACGGTAAGTGTTTGATATCCTTTTCATTGTTGTGTGGTCCATGAGCTTTTGATATGCCTTGTTTTTTGGCTCATACTATAAATTCATGGGGCATAATAAATTAACGGTTTAGATAAACAATATGCATCACGATGGGACCCACAAATATACTGTGACATTATTGGGTTTTGTGTCAAAACTGCATCTCGTCACATCAAACATCAGAAAATGAGAAGTAAACAGGGAGGAAGTAATTATTATATATTTTCACGGGTATTTACCCGGCCACTGAAAATCAAACAGGCCCTAAAATCCTTTCCATATTTGCATGTGTAATATGTGTGTCGCTGGACTATTATTCTCTTAGGCACATGACTTACTAATGGTATCCAAAAACAATTAGATTATCAATTACATCACTATAATTACTTTAATATGATGATCAACAACGTCCAAACATTGTCCATGTAAATTAATGGTTAAAAATTATTGATTAGTCACTCAGACATGATTTTGTGCTTGTGGCCCTAATGAGACTTGGAATTTCATCATTTTCAGGCAAAACACATCTTTCAGGCTTATTACAACCATTGTGTTAAACATGGCCGGTGTCACTAATTAGAAATGTTAAAGTTTATTTGGTAATTAAATTCAAACCTCCGTAAATATACTATTTTTGGACTAAAGTTGATTCCCAATCCAAAGTGCTAAACGCAGCAGGAAGATTTCAAATCACGGGGGCTCAGATCAGGGATTCTGAATCCGGGGTTCCAAATCCAAGCTCCCAAACAGACCCTAACTCAACACTGAGATTTTACGCAATGGGTTACTATACCCCACCAGCACATAGCCAGAGGCGGACGGTCCAGAGCCCTTTGGGGCTCACCTTGATGTATGTGTTTTATCCATGCCGTCCATCCATTTTGACAATCATTTTAGTGCATGAATTAAAAAAAGAGTCCGTTCTAAAGCTCAAATGGACCACACCACAGGAAATAGTGGAGATGAAATGGCGTGGATTAAAAAATGTACATGATGGGTCCACATAGCACCGACCACTAGCCACCTAGGTTGTGGCAATGTCACTAGCCAAACCGTGTCCTGGTTAATGGGCTAAACCACGGTGATTTTCACCACCGTCTCCAAAATGATAGTAACTCATGCTAATCGTGGTTGTACATCTCTTGAAATCTGGAGGGTTCATTTATGGGCCCATCTTGGACGCATAATAGCCTGAAAATTACATTGGTTATAAGATTTTAGCAATTTGATTTTGTCAAAATAATGTGGACCACTGGCCACTTTATTCCTGACTGTTCATTTGATAGTCACTAGCTTTAACGGCTAGGAACTCAGGATGAGTAGATCAGTGTGCTTCTTGAGCTATACTCCATTATTACATCACAGTTTTCACTGTCGAGATTAATACACTTACTCGCCAAGTGTAATCTTTGAAATGGTGGTGGACAATCACTATAGTCGCCTTCCTATTTGAAAATGACGGGGAAGACTACGGTATATGATGGGTCCACATAGCACCGACCACTAGCCACCTGGGTTGTCGCAACGTCACTAGCCAAACCATTTTAGGGCATGATCCAAAGAATTATTCAGATCCAAAGCTCGAGTGGACCCCACCAAAGAAAACAGTGGAGAGATTGACGCTCCAGCATTAAAAACTTCTAAGGGCCACTCTCAGGTTTTGATCAAGTTGAGATTTATTTTTCCCTTCATTAATGTCTGTTTTAAGTTATTAACAGGTTAGATCTCAAATAAATGTCACGGTGGACCTTAGGAAGGTTTCAACAGTGGTTGTCACTCTCTCTACTATTTTCTTTGGTGTGGTCCACTATAGCTTTGGATCTGCCTCATTCTTTGGATAATGCACTAAAATGATATTTCGATATTTCCAAATGGATAGACGGTGTGGATACAATACATACATCATGGTGGGACCCACATAACATGGTAACGTCACTTTAGTAGCCAGTTTCGCTACTCAACCTGTCATGCTGTACGCAGAACCGAAACTTCTCCAGCAACCAAGAACTTTTTAATGGTGGACGCTCAAGCCCCACTTTGTGCTCCATTGGAGCTGTGGACGGGCCTAATTTTTGGGATCATAGCTTAAAATGATCTATTAAAAGAGATGAACGGTGTGGATAGAATACTTACATTGAGGTGGGCCCCACAACGCCCTGCCCGGACGGATTGCAGTCCGATAGCGGGTAGGACTCAATCCGTGTCCATATCTCTTTGTCGTACATTAGTCAATCGGGTTTGGAAACGGATTGGCTAATCCCCTGCCACCAGTCATTGGATGTTGGTCGGTGCTCTATGGCCCCACCATGATGTATGTGTTTCACCCATGCCATCCATCTATTGTAAAATAGATCATTTTATGGTATGAAAGAAAAATGTGGTATATCTCAATCTGAAGTGAACCCCATTATAGGAATATGTGTTGAATGAACGTTGACCATTAAAAACGTTTTGGGGGCCATAACTGAGTTATTGATAAGGCTGATATTTATATTTTCCCTTCATCTGGATATGTATGACCTAATCAACAGTTTGGATGGAAAATAAACCGTTCAGTGGGCCTCAGGAGGATTTTAATGGCGGATATCCAATCATTATTCTTTTCTTGTGGTGTGGTCCACCTAAGATTTAAGTCAAATTAATTAATTTTTTTTATCAATCCCTAAGGTGACCTGTAACACTAGATGAATGGAATGGATGAAACACATATATCAGCGCGGGACCCACAGAGCACCGAACACCAATCCGTCTTTATTCGCTTCATCTCGTGTAAAACAGTTTTAAATCCTGCACATACCATGGTGGCTGGTATTCGATGATCTTTAGGCCACCATGATCAATCTGTTTCATCCATTTCGTTGATCCATTAGTATATTGGATTTTTGGGCTTCATCACAAAATTTAGAGGGATATAATTATCATGTGGACCACACCATTGGTAGTAAATAGTGTTTGGTTTTCTATCATTAAAATCCTACTACTCACGAACATCACAGCGGAACTGCCAGGATCGTCCATATATGGCTAGGTTTTGAGATTCAACTGACTTGTTAAGAAGATGAAGAAATGTAGCAAACTGCAACTCGTTTTACCCGTTCAAATGAAAAAAGATAAGTACGATGCATTGCTAATTAAAAATGAAGAAGATGATGCAATACGTCGTTGTTATTCGGATAGAACAGAACACATACCAGGTACTCAATGGATGGTGGAAAGCTGATTGTTGAAATGGACGGATAGAAGTTTTTATAACATTACTCTGTTGCAGGTATACTAATTTTTTAGTCCCGTGGAACACCCAGTGATTTCAACCCATCCGTCTCACGTCATAGGTGTGCATGATGGCTATGGAAGATAGCTATTTGTAGTGCTGGGCGTAGATGGATCTGTAGTAGCTGGGTCGAAAATGGTCCATGTGATCTCAGATATGGGCCACCATACATGTGTTTGCTACAATCCATGCCGACCAGTTTTTCCAAAAATAAGGATTAAGCCATTCAATCCAAAAATGAAGCTTCCACCACTACGAAGTGGATCACAACATAGAAAAGCCCATCATACGCCACTGCAACCATTGAAGGAGATGATAGACCCAACTCCTACATCGTGAAACTGTCCAGGGTCAACCCATAAAATCAGCCACCTGGTGTGATGGAGGGTGTGGATCTCCTGTGTTGATCACGGTGGACCCCATGTGGAGCTTCGGAATACCCCAGGCAATATCAACACGTGCACCATACAGTTACATATGTGATTTACTTCCACTTCGGATAACCACCACATCACTTCTGCAAGAAGAAATCCTGTAGGAAATCCCCCTTAAATTCAAACGGCGGAAAATCTCTAACAGGGGTAATTCCGAGAATTTCACTCATGCATTGTGAAATCAAACAGGGCGGGGTAAATACCCGTGAAATTGGTAATTATTACCATTTCGCCCGTTTGAATTTCCTTTAAAAAATCACGGCAGTTTTCACCTCGAAAACCGGTTTAAAAGAATTATTTTAAATTTATGGACCCCAATATGATGTATATGATAAATCCATTCCGTCCAGACCTTTTAACACAATATTCTAAGCCATGAACTGAAAAATGAGCTAGATTGAATTATCAAATGGCCCACACCAAAAGGAACAGTGGACTTGAGAGGTTTTTAACGGTAAGTGTTTGATATCCTTTTCATTGTTGTGTGGTCCACTTGAGCTTTTGATATGCCTTGTTTTTTGGCTCATACTATAAATTCATGGGGCATAATAAATTAACGGTTTAGATAAGCAATATGCATCATGGTGGGACCCACAAATATACTGTGACATTATTAGGTTTTGTGTCAAAACTGCATCTCGTCACGTCAAACGTCGGAAAATGAGAAGTAAACAGGGAGAAAGTAATTATTATATATTTTCACGAGTATTTACCCAGCCAAAATCAAACCGGCCCTAAAATCCTTTCCATATTTGCATGTGTAATATGTGTGTCGCTGGACTATTATTCTCTTAGGCACATGACTTACCAATGATATCCGAAAACAATTAGATTATCAATTACATCACTATAATTACTTTAATATGATGATTAATAACGTCCAAACATTGTCCATGTAAATTAATGGTTAAAAATCATTGATTAGTCACTCAGACATAATTTTGTGCTTGTGGCCCTAATGAGACTTGGAATTTCATCATTTTCAGGCAAAACACATCTTTCAGGCTTATTACAACCATTGTGTTAAACATGACCCGTGCCGGCCACTAATTAGAAATGTTAAAGTTGATTTGGTAATTAAATTCAAACCTCCGTAAATGTACTATTTTTGGATTAAAGTTGATTCCCAATCCAAAGTGCTAAACGCAGCAGGAAGATTTCAAATCGCGGGGGCTTAGAACAGGGATTCTGAATTCGGGGTTCCAAATGCAAGCTCCCAAACAGACCCTAACTCAACACTGAGATTTTACGCAATGGGTTACTATACCCCACCAGCACATAGCCAGAGGCGGACGGTCCAGAGCCCTTTGGGGCTCACCTTGATGTATGTGTTTTATCCATGCCGTCCATCCATTTTGACAATCATTTTAGTGCATGAATTAAAAAAAGAGTCCGTTCTAAAGCTCAAATGGACCACACCACAGGAAATAGTGGAGATGAAATGCCTACCGTTGAAAACATCTTAAGGGCACATGAGTTTTGGATCAAACTGATATTTATGTTTTCCCTTCATCCAGATACATGTGATTTTATGAACAGGTTGGATGGAAAATAAACATCACGGTGGGCCCTAAGAAGGACTCAACAATGATTGTCATTATCCCAGCTGTTCCACGTAGTGTGTTTCACTTGAGTTTTGAATCTTCTTTATTTTTTGTCTCATGCCTTAAAATGATCGATTAAAATAGATGGAGAGTGCGGATAAAACACATACATCACGATGAGCCCACGAAGCCCCTGCTAGGACGGTCCGTCCCTCCGTGGGTACGCGGGGTAGCACCCAATCCGCAGCCGATCGTATGTACTAATAAATTGATACTCTGGTGGAGTAAGACACTTGATATGTATGTACTAATAAATTGAGAAGTAGGCATGTGCGAATTCAAAATCGACACACTAGATTGTGGAATCGCCAAGTCACATCCCAAGGTTTGATTGGGATTAGGTACTGTCTGCTGCCTGCGTACACCTGGACTAAGGTAAAAAAATGCTTTAATTTGATTAGACAGCGTGTTGCCGTAATAGATTAAGAGATGCGATGCAAGTTTGAAAGTTCTTACTACTTTATCAGGCCCAGTTCTGTAGTCCATTTGTCTCATCTCTCACTTTGGCTGCCACCCTGGAACTAGTAATGTTGGTGAGACCTTGACCACAAGGCCCACCTCGATGTATTCATTGCATTTCCATGTTGTCCATCTATTTTTTAAAATTATTTTAGGATATGATCCCCAAAAATAAAGCCAATATAAATATTAAGTGGACCACACTTATAAGAAACTGTGTTCATTGAATGCTCACCATTAAAAACTTCCTAGTATCCTTTGTAACGGTCATTTACCATCTAGCGTGTTGACAAAGTTAATAAGGACTTCATGAAAAGGAAAATACAAATGTGATCCATAACTTTTGTGGCCCACAAAAAAAAAAAAAAATTTAAAAAAATTCTTTAATGGTTAATAACCACGGTTTCTTATTATGTGGTCCACCTAAAATTTGTATCTACTTCAATTTTGGGACCATGACTTAAAATAAGGTAAAAAGGTATATGAACAACATGGATATACGATACATACATTAAGGTAGGCCACTTGGGTCCTTACTCTTACTCGGGTTGTAGACTCTCAGGAGTTTCTACACCCGGTCAAGGGTTCTGTGTACCCATAGGTAGTGAAATTCCACTAGTGTGAGTGTGTGGGGTGTGTGCACGTGTGTAACATATATATATATATATATATATATAATATATATTATATATATATATATATATATATATATATATATATAAAGAAAAGAAAAAAAAAAAAAAGTAGGCCAGTAAGGGTCTCACCCATATCATTAATTCTAAGTTCAATGTGAAGTCGTTCTCATCGTAACATCAACTCACCCTAAGTCAAATCCCACCACATCTTAACATAGGCAGAGGTAGCACGTAATTCATGTACTTTAGATTCATTAAATAATCCCAAACTCTCATCCATGGGAAATTTTGTTGAAATAGACAATTGAATATTTTTCTTTTTAAATTTTTAATAGAAGTATTCATTTTTTCAATTACATATGTAAATAGAGGTAAATAATTAATAATTATTTTTGAAGAGTATTTGGTTAAGAGGAAAATACCTAATGATTATGCTTGAAAAACAATGTTATAAAGCATGAAATCCAATAAGGCTTTAGTACAGTCAAAATTCATTGGTCCCATTGTAATATATATATATATATATATATATATATATATATATATATATATATGATCTACACCTTTCACCCATTTTACCATATCAGTATGGGGCATGAACTCAAAAATAAGATACTTCATCCATTTTACTATCTCATTATACCACATGAGTCAAAAAATAAGATATGTTAGAAGTTGAAGTGAACAGGCCACATGAAACAAGGGGGTTAATGACATCCATCATTTCAAATTGAAACCTTTGAAGGGCTCACATGAATGTGTATCTATCATCCAACTTGTCTATAAGATCACGCTAACCTGTATGAAGGGTATACACACATCAACTTAATCCAAAGCTTGGATGGCCCCTAAGAAGTTTTCACGTGCGTTCAATTCCCAACATTTCCTATAGTGTGGTCCACTCAAATTTCATATCTACCTCATTTTTTGGGTCATGTCCTAAAATGTGTGTGGTCCACTCGAATTTCATATCTACCTCATTTTTTGGATCATGTCCTAAAATGAGTTGGCAGACCGATGGACAACATGGATAAGATACAATCATCATAGTTTTATATGTGAAAATTATACAACTGACTAGACTAAAGTCGAAAACTCTACAAACAACTAGGGGTGCACACGGTTTGGTTTGGTCCAGTTCTGGGGTGAAACCGGAACCGAACCGTTCCTAACGGTTCTAGAAAATTTGGAACTGGAACCGGACCGTTGGCACCCTAGAACTGAACCGGAACCAAACCATTAAAACCGGTTCGGTTCCGAATTGATTCCATGGTTCTGGGCTTTTTACAACCAGCCCAATTACAAGCCCATGTCCATCCATGTTGTGGTCCATTTGATGAATGGTTTAGATATTGTATAAGGTGTGCAAAAATACATTTATGAAAATCATTGTTCTAGAGAAAATAATTATAAGGTTTGCAAAAATACATTTATAAAAATAATTGTTCTAGAGAAAATAATTATAAGGTGTGTAAAAATACATCGGTTCGGTTCCACAGTTCCGTTCTACGGATCGGATCCACGGTTTGGTTCTACGGATCGGTTCACGGTTCAGTTCGGTTCTACATACCCCCAAACTGAGAACCGAACCGATGTCACCGGTTCTTTAATTTTTGAAACCGGAACTGAAACCGGTGCACTCTAGAACCGGACCAAACCGGACTGATTGGTCAGTTCTGGTCCGGTTCCACAGTTCTACCAATTAAATGTGCACCCCTGCAAACATTAAACTCGGATAAATGCTGCAATTATATGGATAAATAATCATTACTTGTCATCATGACTTACCCTGCTAAATAAAAAAACAAACACCCCCAAAATGTCTTTTAGTTCATGAACTAGGGTACATAATTCTGACAGTTGAATTTTGATTACTGTTAGGATATGTATGCAGTTTATGAATTTAAGTGCATGTGTATCATCTATTACACCTTGGTAGAGTATCAAAGTTTCCCTCTTGGATTAAAAGATCCGACCTGGGATTGCACCGGATTCCTGCTGGCCTGGGCTCTGTGTGCCCACCATGATATTTGTGTTATATCCACCCCGTCCATCCGTTTCACTAACTCATTATATAATACAAGCCCAAACATCTGACCACGTCCATTCATTAAGTCAATAAAACCAACTAAATTGAGGAATCTACGGTCTCTAAGCCACAGTCCTGAAATCAGATTGGCTGAACAATACTAACCCCGGACTCGTAGACACTTCCTGGCTGAAACAAGACCACTAGATACTATTCATGTTCAACCGTCCAATAATTGTCCACCAGATTATATGACAGGTCTTTGTTGGTGATACATAGAGGTGTACGCGAACTGAGGTAGCTCGCTCAACTCAGACCTTTCTTCGTTGTTTTTTTTTTTTTTTTTTTTTTCTTTTTACATGCTCGCACACACCCCACACACTCACCCTGGAATTTCACCACCTATGGGTACTAGAACGCTTGACCGGGTATTGAAACTCCTGAGAGTTTACCACTGGAGTAAGTGTAAGGACCCAAACGCTCGACTCAGACTCGAAAAAGCTTGATTCGACTCGGTTCGAAGCTGAGTTTGAGCCGAGTTGAGCTGATTTTTTTGAGCTCGAAAATGAGTTCAAGCTGGCCCAGCTCGACATGACTTGACTCAGATCGAACCTAGCTTGGATTGAACTAGTTCGGTGATTCGGTTACTTTGATATTGATGTTGCTCACCAAGTGTTTGATGAAATGACGCAATGAAGTATGGCTGCTGGCATGAAAGGTATGTATATAAAACTAATACCATTTTTTTTTCTTGATTTTTATGTTGCTTAGAAGGTGTTTGATAAAATACCCGTAAAACCATTGATGCTGTCTCCAATATAGTGAGATTTTGAAGGTGCAGGTGTTTATGAAAATGCTGCACAGGTGAACTCGATTCGATCTTGGCTTGAACTCAGCTCGAATTAACCTTAGCTGTTGACTGAACTGAGCTTAGCTAGCCAGTCAGACTCGAGGATCAAGCCAAGCCGAGTTCGAGTTGAGGCCAGCTAGTGGCCGAGCAAAGTTGAGCTGAGGCCCGCTCGACTCGGTTCAACTCGATGTACAACCCCGGTGATACATCTAAACTGGACCCGTAGTTTTAACAGTTTAATATGACTTGGTTTTATATCACGTATGCAATTTATAAGTGCGTTCGTATCATCCTCACATTCCGCCAGAGTATCAAAGTTGTCTATTTTATAATACTGATCCCTCAGGTTACTCTTGCCTCCGTCGCGACTCAGAATGCTGATTCTGTCGCAGCCGACTGGGGCCCGCATGCTGAAGTTTTTAGGATCAGAACCGTCCATGCCATGGACTCTATGAAACTTGTGCTGAATTTATGCTTGTGATCATCAATATCTTTAGATAAAGTTTGAATGGTAAAAAGAAAATCTTAAATGGATGTAATTAATTATAAAAATCAGAAGTTAGAATTATCGATAATGAGAAATTAGAGGTTAGTAGAGAATATATAGTGTTAAATAGAACATGAACGGTTCAGATCATAGGAAAATCTGGTCATGTGCCTCAGTCAGTGGCGACTCACTGGATCCTGAGTCGTCGTAGACGCATAGGGAACTCTTTCACACTCCGCCTATACACGGACCGGAATCCTCTGCGTAAAACACGCTAGCTTTTTGGGGCCACCATGTTGTGCATGTCAAATCCACTCCGTCAATCAGGTTTCTCCTCGATTCTAGGACGTTGAAAAAATCAGCCAAATCCACACATCAGGTGGGCCACACCACAGGGAACGGTGAGGATGGGACGCCAACTATAGGTTGGTGTGTACAGTCACCAAGTTGTGTATCTCTCATCAAACCCGTTAATCATGTATGAATCGCCAGGATAAAAGGAAAATACAAAAAATTATCCTGATCCAAACTCAGGTGGGCCACATCGTTTGAATTTAGTGGTTTTGGCCGCAATTTTACAGTGTTTCATTTTGTGTGACCCACCTGATTTTTTTATGAGGATGATTTTCTTAAGTATACTGTTAAACATTAGAGCGAACACCTGATGGACGGATTAGATTTCACATATACAACATGGTGGGCCCAAAGAGCGCGTAAAAGAGGTGATGTTGACGATTCTGGTCCTTCCAACACTGCGACCGTTCACACTCAACGGGAGAGAGTTAGATCTCATTTCCAGAAAACGAAATGAAATTTCCAATCCAAGACATCTCAGATTCCTCGTCTCCCCTGCCAATCGATGAAGGCTAATCCGTAAATTCGCTCAACTCTCCAGGGCTTTTTCGTAATTTCACAACACCCCACCGGGAAATGGGCTCTGCTCAATCCTCCCAAGAGCTCGAAGAAGACGAAGAAGAAGAAGAAGAAGAAGAAGAAGAAGGGACTTCTAACAGAGATTCAAACGCATCTTCCAAGAAAGTTCTGGAACAAGCCCCAGAGATCCTCCCCTGCCACGCGTCAGCATCTCCTCTCTCCCCTCAGCTCTCCTCCCTCGGCACTCCTCGCCTCGGCCCGTCCATCAAGGTCTGGGACCCATACAACCTCCTTTCCCCTCAGCAGCAGCACCTTTCCGATTCCGTCGACTGCGAGCGGGCGGCCACAACAACGGTAGAGGTCTTCTTGATCAGTCACGGGGAGTGCGGGATCGCCCTGCGGCCTGATTTGGTTCCCGGGCGCTGGCCCGCTGCGGGGCTCACAGCAGACGGGAAGCGGCAGGCGCGGGCGCTCGCAGTCTTCCTCAACTCGCAGGGGGTGAGGTTCAGCGTCGTGTATTCGTCACCATTGGATCGAGCGCGGGCCACCGCTTCTTTCGTCTGTCAGGTGATTTCGATTCTTCCGGGATGATGAATCGTCTGCATTTTTATCTTGTTCCGTTTATCTCAGTGGATTTGATTGTTGGCAGTGGTTTCAATTGATTTTGTTTGAGATCTTAACGGGGAATTGGGATTGTTTTGGATTAGGCTTTCATCAAAGAATTTAGAGTTATTGGAAAAAAAAAAATGTAATTGGCTTATGTAATGTAACTTAGGTTGAATTTTCAAATCCTATTCTGAACAGTGTCGGGATTCCCGCATCATGGAGATGGGTGTGCACCAACACTCAGTGCACACCTTGTCCACATTCCAAAATCTTACATGCACAAAGAATTTTCAGAAGCAATGTAGATGCAGTGGAATACTTATTTCTCCTTTGCCCTGAATAATCTAAGGGAAACTATTTAGTACCAATATTTAAGTTAGGTATTAAGCTCTCAATCTTGGTGCACATCGGAATGTGCTTGAGACAGGGACCATTCATCTATTAGGTGCTACTGTGGATGGTCCATAGACAAAATGCCAGACCTGATGATCGTAGACACCAATAGGAAGACATTTTGCCCTTTGAATGGTGACTAGTTGGTAGGAATTTTATTTATTATTATTATTTTTTATTTTTTAAAAAGATTTTACAGCCCAATTATAACCCTAAAAAATCATCCAAGCAATGGCTTACCTGATCCCCGCAAGTTTTGGGGTATGTCCCGTTCGTGCAGAGCCCAATGTATGAAAGTCAAGATCTCACATTGTGTACTTGGATTTCATGCTTGATAACAACTAGATATTAGCATTTAGCACCAGATATGTTGAGTGAAATTTCTTTATTTCTTTATTTTTTATTTTTTATGTGGATGCTACTCTGACCAAACTGGATAGGAATACTCGGTTTACTTGCTTTTCCTGTGATTTATTTTTGTTCAGTCAAGCTAGCTGTAGTAGTTTTGTTAAACTATCAAGTGCTCAAGTTAGGGGTAATTAGCTGCATTAAACTCTACATGTAAGGCACTAAGGCCTTGTTTGGTAGACGCTTAAAATTGAGTTCATCTCATTTTAGTGAGAAGTAATTTTTATTAGAGATCAATATCTCTAGTATATAATTACTGTTAACTAAAATGAGATGAACTCATTTTTAGGTGTATACCAAACAAGGCCGAAGACTATTTATTGAGATGTTTTATTTGATGTCCCTGTCTGATTTATTGTGATGCTCCCACCAAACTAATAGGAAAGAGCCCATCTAAATTCTCTGGACTAAAACTGCATGACTGGTATTCATTGATGTATAGGGAAACGTTTTCAAACATGCATCGTGTTTTCAGACATGGTATGGCAGTACTTATGATCCGGTCATTGAGTTCTATCGTTGATGTTTTTTCTTAATTTTAAGGTTGATTTTTATTTTTATTTTCTAGGCCTCATTATGTTTCTTTGAATTTGAGAAGTGGAAGTACATCGGTTTCAGTGTGGACTTTGCTATTATGCTGCTACTGCTATCTCAGGCCAATTATGTTCAGATCATCTAACTTCATTAATGAGGATAATCGTAGATTGTCTGTTGCCTGAGGATCTTGTCATGGATGTATATTTATTATAGTTTAGTTAGAAATCTCATGTACAACCCCCACCACTAGCACCACCAAAAGGGGAGAGAAAAAAGTGGGCCACCACTGCAAATGTTGTGTTCTGTGACTTCAGTAACTTATATGGCTACCTCATTAACCATAAATAGACATTCCGCATAGTTGCTTAAGATTCATTAAAGCTCATATGGTTGTGATTTTATGCAGTTCCCGGTGTGTTCAATCCAGGTTGCTAGGTAAAAGGGTGTGGATTTGAAGGCTCCCCTCTAATAAGAGATGAGGGAGGTAGGGATTCTACTCTTGGTTGTATGTCTCATTCCTTGACTGATCCGATCCTTAGTTGTTCGAAAACAAAGAGTTGACAGCCAGTATTGGAAAGATATGAAAATAATACCGGTATCCTGGAAGAGTAAATGATCCACGATTGGTTGTGTTACTCTTGTTAAATCAATTCCAGGAATGCTTACTTACATGATTGGTGGATGAAGACAAGTTAGGGGGACTTTCTTTGGAACTGGGGAGAGCATACTCTAAAAGCAAAGGAAGGGCGAGGATCAAAGGCTTGGGAGAAGCTAACTTGGGCTTATTGGGGAAGTGGCTTCAGAGGTTTGGTGGGTTGCAAAGTGGTTTTTGGAAGGGTTGTGGATGGAATGAAACTCAAGAGGGAAGTTGGGAGGATAGTCAAGTTCGTTGGGGCAGTGGTTCAGGGGTTTGTCGAGCTTTAAGTTGGCTACGTTCTGGTTTTTGAGAGAGGGGTTGGGTTTAGGATTAAATTATAGAAAGATATTTGGTTCTAGGTTGCCCAGATCATAGGCAATTCTGCTATGTGGTACGAGAGCCAGAATACTTCCTCCAATACATGTATGCTAGGGATAGGATCATATGGTTGCTCGAGTACATACACAAAGTATATGCAACATCATTCTTCTTGCGAATTGATACTATAATTTATATATAAAATAATGAACACTATTATATACCCCAAAATATCATATTATATGCATTCGATTGCATAGATCAAAGTATCTACATTCCAAATATAAATCTACATTACAATTTAATCAACGCTAAGAGTGTAGTGATCTAGATCACAAGTGACCCATAATTTGGATCACGTAATTGGAAACGGATAACGTAGGGGATTGACAATTCAACTAATTTGGGACATTTGGAGGTTGACCTTGCTAGCTATTCTTTAGTCTATTTGAAGGGGAAGGAAGGTGTTTCTAGGATGAAGCTGCCAAAGAGGGGGATGTTGTTTTCAAGGTCAAGAGTCTTGTCGTGGAATGAACTTCTCGTATAAATTCATTATAAGACTGTAAGTTTTCCTTTTTGCTTAGGATGTAATTCTTTTTGCCTTTTTGGCGCCCTTTTAATAAAGCGATTAGTTAATATTTGAAAAAAATAATAATTTGTTTTGGTGGATTGATCTTAGAATATTCAAAGTATGGCTTCTATACCTTGATAGCGGCCAAAGAGGGGGAAGTTGTTTTCAAAGTCAAGATTCTTGTTGTGGAATGGGCTTCTCGTATAAATTCATTATAAGACTGTAATTTTTCCTTTTTGCTCAAGATGTAATTCTTTGCGCCTTTTTGGCGCCCTTTTAATTAAGCGATTAGTTAATCTTCAAAAAAAAAAAAAAATGGTTTGGTGGATCGATCTTAGAATATTCAGAGTATGGCTTCTATACCTTCATAGTGAATTGATGGTTGTATACTTTGAGAGAGTGATGCTGGGGATCGTGAGGTGGTGTGGTACCCTTCTTTTGGGTGGATTCTAGTTTTTTGTTGACTTGATAGCAAGGTTAGAGAAAATCTTTTATTTTGTGGATGGCAGGCACTCTGGGGTCTAGACATGGGAAGGCATGGAAGAACCCCATCCTGGTTGAATTTCAAACTTTCGCATAGGCGGCCACAACAAACAAGATTCTTATTCTCGATAACCTAAGAAAGTGGGCGAGGCTTTCCCAAACATGTGCTTGTTGTCTCATAGATGAAACTATGGATCACTTGTTTCTCCATTGTTTGGTGGCAAGATTGATTTGGAACCATTTATCTTTCTAACTTTTTGGGATGACCTGGACGATTAATGGGACCCTCAAGGAGTTGATCCAAGGACAGTCAGCTGGTCGGTTTCAATCAAGTGCAGAGTGCTTTGTAGTATGTTGCCATATGTTATCTTGTGGGGCCTCTAGAAAGAAAGAAATGGTAGAATCTTTGAATAAGTTTGTCCAAGTAGATCTGATTAAAAGGAAGATTACCTCCTTGTCTATCTGCTGGACTATTATTAGGCTGAGTTTCAGGGACCTCATTTTTTCATTTTCTTCGAGATTGGAAAGTGGGATCAAAGGGGAGAGCAGGAGAAAGCCAAAGCCTAATGGGAATCACCTCCTCGACACTTCCTTGAGTTCAATTCCAATGGATGTTTCACGGGGTTCCTAGGGATAAGTCGTGGTTGGCATTGTATTGGGGAATGGTTTTGGGGAGGTCGTGATGGCTTTATGTGGGCCTTGTGGCGAGTTAGGGCAAAGAAGGCTACGTTGATTTCTCCGAGAGAAGGGCTGCGAATTGTATCATTGTCTGGCTCCAAAAAGCTGATCATTGAAGGGGTTGCTCAGACTGTCTTTTGTGGGTCTCGTCTACTATTTCTAGCTGTTGGGCTCATTTTGGCCCCTATAGGAGTTTCATGCTCTTGAATTTCAAGGATGTCATGATCCAATGGGCTTGCTTCTTTGGGGGGGTAATCTGGACTGACCAACTAATAAGCCATATCAAGGATGTGAGCCAATGTTCAGCTATTGGATGTTTCTAAAGTACCATTCATGGACCCTTTTATGCACAGTTACAAACTCCTCTTGACCAGAACTGGGAGTTCTTATTAGTTGGGGCCTTACTCCAAGTGTAGGTTTGGGGAATAGCTGTAAGAACTCCAACTCGTCTTTTTCATAAAATTATAAAAGTGATTTTGATGGAATGATTTTTGGACAACATTGTTTTTATTTCCTGAAAAACAGACCAATGGTCTAGATTCAATGTACAGTTGGGGCCTACCTGAAGAGTGGAGTGGCCTGATTCTTGGGTTGAGGGATCGCTCATGGTAGGACCCACCTGACAAATCGTTCATATTGTTTCTAGGTGTACCACATTGGCATATGTGCAGTGGTGCCTGTTTGGCAGCCAAAAATGTTTTTGTTTTTATTTTTTAAATGAAAAGGAAATTTTGGGTCATCCAGGAAATTATTCTTGGGTTAATCATCCACTTCTCCCAGAAATAATTTTGCTAGCAAGTTATTCAAATACAGAAAGTGAAAAGTCAATTTTGCTGCACTTCATGGAAAGAATAATTTTTTGGCTGTCCCCTATACGGGCCCTAAAGAGTTCAAAGGTGTCTCAGTCTCTCAGTAACTGATTTTGAGAGGAACTAGATCCCATTTATACTGATAAGAAAAGTACATTTACATTCCACTGGAAATCAGACGCCTTGGAACCTCTATTCCATGGGTGTAAAATTGGCTGTATGGGTAACATGGGATTTCCATCATAGGTGGTGTTGTGAGATACCATAAAGGAATGATTGGACTCATCTTCTTTGGCACAATAGGTGTTGGTGACTTATTTGATCCACATTGGGACCTTAGTTGCAAGATCCTTCTAACTAGGTGTTACTCCCGCTTAGAATCACACTTTGGGCTTGTGTTGTTGCTCCTGCTTCGTAGCTATTTATACTTGATAACGTTTTGAATCAGACGCTTCCTCACACCTGCACCCAAATATGTTGCTGCTTCATGCTTCGTGCAAGAATTTCTTCAAGGGGCCTTTAATTGTTGACTGTTGAGGGTGACTATTGAAACATGACTGGATTGGCTGTTGACAAGTGCAAGGCCTGTGGAGATTGTATTCTATTTTCAACTATGTCAAAGGCAAAGCCTATCGTGCTTAGCGGGCTCATCCAGTTTTGGATACTCTAAACCATAACTGTTTGCAAATTCCCTCCACGGGTAGCACAGTAGCTGGTATAGGGTGCAGGGTGGGGTGTGACTGTGTTGGCATGTGAGTGGGGTTTGTTAAACACATATCAGTTGGCTTCCTACTATTTTGAGCAGTTAACCACTCAAGTGTGACCATCCATGTTCGCTGTGTTTCGTACTGAGTGGGATGCCTCACAATGCCCATCCATGGGCCTCTTTTCCTGGCTTGTCCTTTTAGGGGTTTGTGTAATAGTTGGCTTGGGGTCAATACTGGTGGGCAGTGTTGTTAATGTGAGTCTTTGCCATGGCTGATTCCAGAGGCCAGTTGGGAAAGATTGGTGTTTCTTGAGCATCCAATTGTAAAACTGTTTAGCCATTTTACTAGTTAAAAGCTGACCTCAAATTACTGGGAGAAGCCTAAGATGATGATAATGATCAAAGACAAATCCTCTGCCCTTCATATTCGTTTCTATTGGATATATTAGCATAGAAAGGTGTGCATGGATCATTATGTGTGGGAAACATTTATCCATTGTCTTAATGGATATTTCTACTTCTCTTTCCTCCTTATAAATTGATGATTTGTTGCTGATAAAAGAAGTTATGAACTGTCAAATTCCAATTGGCGGCTGTGGCACATCCAAGAGGAAGTCCGCTGATTGGACACTCCAGATCCATCTTGAAAGTCAACCAATCAAGTGTTTGTAGGGTTGATACCAGCTACTAAAGGGTAATTGTCACAAAAGTGTCTCAAACCTTCACTGTTTCAAGCAAGCATTCTGAGACAAGGATTGCAGCTGAGTCTAGAAGTACAGGCTCTGCTACGCTGATACAATTAAATGAACACACTTTTAGAGGCATGACCATCCAGGCTCCGAGGTCTCTGGTTTTTAGTTACAGTCAGAGTGTTATTTACATTTTCTCTAGCCCAGTTCTCTGTGAAAGAACCAAACATATGGTGGCTGACTCCCACAATACATTTGCATGATAGAAATAATGACACAAGGAATTATGATGATGATAAAAGCAATTTCGATGATCCTAACTCTTTAGTTTGTAGCAGATGATGACGACGATGAAACCGAATTTGATTCTAACCCTTTGGTTGGTAGCGGATGTAGTTCCAAAAGCGAATGGGCCTCCAAAAATGACACTGTTTCGATAATCCTAATCCTTTAATTGCTAGTGGACAAATATACACTAAAAGACAAAACAGTAGGTGCTCACATTCACTGAGAACAGCTAACCCTTCAGTTGGTAGGAGATGATGATGATGATGAAAGCGAATTCGAATCATAACCCTTAAGTTGGTAGTGGATGTAGTTGCAAAAGCAAATGGGCCTCCAAAAATCACACTGTTTTGATATCCTAACCCTTTAGTTGGTAGTGGATAAATATACACTAAAAGACAAATTTAGTTGCTGCTTGCGTTCATTGAGAAGAGCTTCATAATTAGATGGATAGATAGTCCAATCAAATCATTATTTTATTAGAATCAATAAATTGTGGAACCCATGGGATGCCTGGTTCAAATCAATATATATGTGCCACATGTATGGTACACTTCCAGAGGCATTGGATGAGCTCCCTCCCTTATCAACCACCTTCTAGTGAATCAAACATCTGGTGGCTGATGTATTCAGCCAACACCAAAGCACAGAGAACTATTCCAGACTGGCTTTTTCCTTATTGCTAATAGTTACTACTGAATGTTCAAGTTATTTAAGTGGTGGTGGCTTTTGGGTGCACTAAAAGAGGCTTCCTGGTGGAGGGTAGCAGTACAGAAATATGGGGCAGCTAACAGAGGATGGTACCCAGGCATTTATCACCGGAGGGTAGCAGTACAGAAATATGGGGCTAGCTGTCTTATGGCTGTTAAGTTTCCAAGATTATATAGATTGATGCTCAAAAGGCATACCTCTGTGGAAAGCTTCAATCCCCTCCAAGGGTGTCAGCATTTATGTGGCTTGCAATAGGTAGAAAATCTTAACAGTGGACAAGCTTCTGCACTATGGAATGGCCCTCCCAAATAGGTGCTTTATGTGCAAAGAAAGCGGAAAGAACAGTCCCCAGCTGCTCCTGCATCGTCCGATAGCATCTGAGATATGGAATTTCTTCCTTACTGACTTTAAAATCTCTCAGCCTAGCAGTTTTATGATCGAGGGACATTTCATCAGTTGGGGCAGCAGCCCATTCAGAGGGAAGAGGAAGATCATATGGAACATTGTGTGTTTCGCCATTATCTGGGATGTCTGGAAAAAAAAAGGAATAACATAATCTTCAAGGACATCTACATTCCCATCAAAGCACTTATAGACTGAATTAAAGGATCAATCACTGAATGGGCCTCATGATCACCAAGTTAGGCAGGATGACAACTTCAGACATCGGCAATGAATAGTCCAGTCCAATCACTTCCCAAATAAATAAATAAAAATAGTTCAGTCTTTTCGTGTATTTAGTGGGATCATTATCCTGTTTTAAACAATGTTTAAACTGACAATCCCTGAATTAGCCATGTTGTCCTTTTTGCTTACCTGATGATACTAAGGTTCTTTTTGCCCACTTTGTTAGCAGCAGGTTGACAAGGCAGGAATTCATATGCGGCATATGAGAAATGCTATTACGTAGTTCATGCTGTGTAAGTTACCAAGTTCTATGCAGCTTCAGCTTCAAGCTACAATATGGAAACATATGTGGTTATCAAGGCTGTTGATCCAGTGGGCTGCTGTGTAGATAGGCTATAGACCAAATGCCATAGCGCGACTATGAACATCCACTTTTGTGAGTAGTTGCTGGTTGAATGTGGACTGTTGCTTTGTTTTGAGCTACCCATTCCTTTTGTGGCAACTGTTTGGATGGTGACCACAGCCCCTGTGGTGACTCACTTTGGCACATCTGTGATGGGGGGGCTGCATAAAACTTCTGTAACAAGAGTTATGTAATAGCATTTCTCACAGAATATAGAGCTTTGTGACTTTGCACACACCTCTACATGCAATCACATTGGCAACCTGGCTCTGGCAGGTGTTTGTGTTTGACATCGGTGCCATGCATTAGGTCACTCCCACCATGTAAATGATCTAGCCCATGGATCAGGTCTGCCCATTCATCATGTGTGTGATAAATGTACTTCGGATGTGGGCAGTGGACAATTCTTTTTAAACTCACATTGGTTTTTTACACGTGTAATCCAAAAATGAGATGCTTGGCAAGATATATGGGCCATATCATCAGTGGGCCCCACCCAATGAATGCTCCAGTTCCCACACCCACAAATGCTTGGTTTGCATGTGTGGCCACGTACCAGTGCATGTCGTCTTATGAGAACTCATGAAATATAATATACTGGGTAGATTCTTCAAGTGTTTCTGTATCAGTGCATCAGAAATTTCTTTTCTATCCAACTGATAAATAATGTTTAGTTCTGAAACTCAGAGACACATGACAACTAATGCTCTCAATCTTCTCTATTGAAGTTCATGATCCTTTTTTATTTACTGGATTCGAGTTGAACCGACCGATATACATGTCAAATTCTACAGGAACTGAATTTTTCCGAGGATCAAATACAATCCTCAGACACACTTCTGGAGATGAGCCAGGGTCAGTGGGAGGGTTGCCTCAGATCAGAAATATACACCCCTGAAATGGTCAGCTTCATCGATCGAACCCAGCCTGATTTCTCCGCACCATCTGGAGAATCGCTCAGGCAGGTGGAGTTCCGAATGATGGAATTCCTCAACAACACAGTCTTGAGGCTGCCCGAAAAGCTGAGGATGGGGGACCCATCACTGCATCAGAACGAAGCCAAGGGACTTTCACGCCACAACTCCCAGAATCTAGCCAACTCAGTTCAAGACCGAGATGGCCCCACTCACCTGCAATGGGATTTACTTCACAGGCAAAGGCAGGGGCTTCAAAGGAAGAAGTCTGGTAAGAGCAGGCTGCAGTTTGTGACTAGAGGGGATAACGAGATGGAAGATGAGTTCTCCCCTCGAGAAGAAACCAACCATAGGCACCTTCATGAAGTAAACGCCCGGGCCTCGTCATCCTCCACCATCTCTATAGGGATTTTCACTCATGCGACGCCGATCAAGTGTCTCATCACGGGTGTGCTCGGGTGCAGTCCATTGATGTCGCACCGGATCTGTATAGACGATTCTTCTACAACAGTTTTGCAGCATTCATTGAGAACAGGGTGGCAGATAAAGAGGTTGAATGATACCGCCCATCTCAGGCTTCTCTAGGCAAAGACGGGAGAACTAGAGAAGCCTGAAGAGGATGCTATTTTTGGATACCATGGCTCGATTTACAATTCATCTGAATTATTGGGATCATTGATTGGTTTCAGCTGGCAGATCTCCGTAGTCCACATCGTCCTTCCAGCCTATATTCCAGTGCTTAAAGAGGCCAGCAACTGATCTGTAGAGGCTACATCGGCCGGTAAAATGTGTCATTTAACCAGAAATGGGCTGATTCCTGACTTGGGTCACCCTTTTTCTTTCAGAAAGAGACGATTTTATTCAAGTGCTGGTGATGCAGGTTTCAAACAGTCATCAATAAGGTCTTTCAGGATCAAAGGGATAGAGAAAGCTATGGAATTCGAGACCGGTCTTGTTTGGTGTATGTATTTTCAAGCTCCAACTCCTGAAAAAAAAAAAAAAAAGATGCAGGAATTGGGAGCTGTTGTTTTCATGTGATTCTTTCTTTTGTTGTGGCATTTCTATAGAACTGATCAACTGATTTTTTTTTAAAAATTTCTTCTTTCTTCTTTTTCGTTTTAAACTTATTTTTGCACCTTTGGTAAATAACTTCAAATGTCATTTCTCCCTGTTGGAGGAATGTGGGTGGTTTGAATTGATATTTGAGAACAGTTGCAGGTTGCTTTAGAGGTAATAAGAAGAATTATGGAGGGAAATCCTGTCCTTTTTTCTTTTTTAAATCTAATTATTTCCTGTTTTTGGGCCTTTAGTGATAAGACAGATTCAAGCGGGAGAAGTGGGTTTGGACCAACGGACTGGCATTCATGTCCATGATCCATGCTGTTCATCAGACGGTGGTGCCTGACAGTGACATGCATGCTTCTAAAACATGCCGAGTCAACTCAAAAAGCTCAGCTGAATCAACTTGAATGGGTGAGATTTTGAGAAACTCGGTCCTGGGTCTGACTCAGTCCCGTCTTGGGAAGATTTGTCCCAGCATGTGGATGCGTGTCCATGATCTGAGCTGTTCATCAGACAGGGCCGAACCAGATGCAGGGCACAGAAAATAGTGCCACCCATTTTCACTGAAGGTGGGACTGTTGTTACATTTGTGGCCCACCGGATGAGGAGACCACCATCTCCAATGCATGATGAGCGGCTCAGATCTCACAAGCGTGCCTCTCATTAGCACTTGGGAACTGTCGGTCCTGTCGGTGGGGCTCCTTGCATGAGGTACATGACATGAGCATGCTATGTAAGGTCATGGGCCTCATGACATTGGAATGGCATGTCATGGTGGTTGTGCTGCACTCTCACGCACGTGAGCCATCAGCCGCGTGTTTGCACTCTGCACCGTTCAATTTACTGATGCATATGATTCAGTACCCGTGAAGGTGATTTAATGGGCCATACCATGGATAGGGATTACCTAGGAAAGTACCTAGGTGGAAAGATCTCAACCCTTCAACAGAGAGTGGCCCACGCAATCAACCATCAAGTAGGGCTGTGAATCGGCTAGGCTTGTTTTGGGCTTTAGGGCTGGCCCACTGGGCTTGTGCCAATGTATTGGGTTGGGCCTTGCCAACCAGACCCATTGAAAGCCCCTACCTCCAACAACAACAACGGTAAACATTGGGATATTCCCAATGTGGGATGGATTTTCTAACCATTCCCTAATCCGTAGCAGGACCCATCAGATCAACGGTCCAGATCAGGCGACCACGTCCCCTACACGTGCGGATCCTCTTTACTTACGAAAGAGAATGTGGGATATAATTCAGATAAAAAACAGAAAAAACGGCAAAATCACAAATCAAATGAATGAAGATCTTTCTTCCCTCCAATTTCTATTCTCCTTCTCCAAACTTCTTCAAAACAGTATTCTCTACAAAATCAAATCCAAACCTTTCTGCCTTTTTCTTCAAATGCGTCGACAAAACCAGCATTTCCTCATGGAATTCCGCCATCGCGGACCTCGCCCGCAGTGGTTCCCCTGTCGAATCCCTCCTCGCCTTCTCCTCCCTCCGCTCCCTCCCTCTCTCCCCCAACCACTCCACCTTTCCTCCTGCCATCAAATCCGCCACTGCCCTCTCTGACCTCCGCTCCGGTGGCCAGCTCCACCACCTCGCGCTTGTCTCCGGGGTCCAATCGGATGTCTTCGTGTCATCAGCGCTCGTGGATATGTATGCCAAATGCGGTGAATTGGGGGATGCACGGAAGGTGTTCGATGAGATGCCGCACAGGAATGTCGTGTCCTGGACGTCGATGATTGTTGGGTATGTTCAGAATGGTGCTGCCCGTGAGGCGGTTTTGCTGTTTAAGGATTTTTTGGTGGATGAGGGGGAGAGAGATGGGGCAGTTGAGATGGATGGGGTCGCAGTGGTGGCGGTTCTCTCGGCTTGTTCGAGGGTTTCGGAGAGGCGGGCGACAAGAGGGGTTCATGGATTTTTGGTGAAGAGGGGGTTTGAGGGGGAGTTGGGGGTAGGGAATACGTTGATGGATGCTTATGCAAAGTGCGGGGAATTGGGCATTGCAAGGAAGGTGTTTGATGGGATGGGCGAGAAGGATGTGGTGTCTTGGAATTCATTGATTGCACTGTATGCGCAGAATGGGCTGTCGGCGGAGGCGATAGATCTGTTTGCGCAAATGTTGAAGGATGGAGATGTCAGCTACAATGCAGTGACGCTGTCAGCTGTGTTGTTGGCATGCGCGCATTCAGGGGCATTGCAGCTTGGGAAGTGCATACACAATCAGGTGAGATTTCTAGAAGTTTGGAAGGATATTTGGCTGTCAAGGGTGTTTTTATCTTTTTACCACTTCTAATCTTTTATTTTTAATTTATCAAATAAAGCTTATGTTAATGATCACAAAAAGAAAAATCTGAATTGAGACGTTAGTTTTGGTATTTCACATAGAAATGCTATTTACAAACACTGTTTCTGATGCACCCCTTTTCTCAATTTTTTTTGTCAAGAATTGATTGGTTCTTCTGCAATATCAAGGCCACCAAACATGCCTCAAAACCACAAACATGATAACATGGATCGTGTTAGTGATTTTAATGAAATGAGTGTTGCATCCAAACCTGTGTAACTAATCTAGATTTTAAAAAAATTAAAGTCTTTCCACAGTTATCTTGCCTTAAAATTATTTTAATTTTGTTTTATTGTTCTAATCATAACAACAATACAAAATCTCTGAAGGTAATCAGGATGGGTCTGGAGGAGAATGTTTTTGTGGCTACATCAATTATCGACATGTACTGCAAGTGTGGTAGAGTAAAGATGGCAAAGGGAGCATTCAATCGCATGAAGGAGAAGAACGTGAAGACATGGACTGCCATGGTTGCCGGATATGGTATGCATGGTCGAGGCAAAGAAGCTCTGCAAGTGTTCTGCGAGATGCAAAGGGCAGGTATACCACCTAACTACATAACCTTTGTATCCGTCCTTGCTGCTTGTAGCCATGCAGGACTGGTCAAAGAAGGCTGGTATTGGTTAAATGCCATGAGCAAAGATTTTGGGATTGATCCAGGGGTTGAGCATTATGGTTGCATGGTTGATCTCCTTGGGCGGGCTGGTTGTCTCAATGAGGCCTACAATCTGATCAAGGGAATGAAAGTAACACCTGATTTTGTGGTTTGGGGAGCTCTTCTTGGTGCTTGTAGAATTCATAAAAATGTGGAGCTTGGAGAGATTTCTGCGAAGAAATTGTTTGAGTTGGATCCGAAAAATTGTGGGTACTATGTTTTGCTTTCAAATATCTATGCGGATGCTGGAAGGTGGAATGATGTGGAGAGAATGAGAGTTTTAATGAAAAACAGAGGCCTGGTTAAGCCTCCTGGATACAGTTTGGTAGAGCTGAAGGGTAAGATTCATGTGTTTCTAGTTGGAGATAGGGTGCATCGTCAGCATGAAAAGATTTACGATTATTTGGAAATTTTAGCTGTAAAGATGCAGGAAGCTGGCTATGTGCCCGATACAACATCGGTTCTTCATGATATTGACCAAGAAGAGAAGGAAACGATTCTCCGTGTTCACAGTGAGAAACTCGCAGTCGCCTTTGGGATCATAAACACGGTTCCGGGGACGACAATCCAGGTCATCAAGAATCTTAGAGTTTGCGGCGATTGTCATAATGCGATCAAGTTGATCGCCAAGATTGTTGATCGAGAGATTGTAGTCAGGGATTCAAACCGTTTCCATCATTTCAAAGATGGGTCCTGTTCGTGTGGGGATTACTGGTGAGATGAGATGATATGAAGAATCACCTGGATTGATTCTAACTGTAATTTATTGGAAACCATTAGTTTGGGCTGGTGAAGGAATACAACCGTATGATGCCAGCTCGACAGATGGCATCAGGGTGCTAATGCCGAGAGAACTCAGATTTATATTTTTTCATTTCCAAGATGGATTATCTGTGATGATTAATAAAAAAAGTAACGTCTGAATCAATTTTAACTTCAATTTACACAAGCCCATCAGTTTCCAATGTTGCACTCATTGGGGTAGAATATCCAAGTGTAAAATGGTAACCCAAAAGATATGAATAGAGAACAGTGCAGAGGTGATTGATTGAAGTTTCTTCATTTCTCATACGACAGATAGCATCAGTGCGCAACGCATTTGTTGATTGTTCTTCATTTCCTATGTAAGTGAAGATACAAATAGTTGGTTCTATGAATCTATACAGCCTTGGATTATTTTTGTCTTGATAGTGGCCTTTGGTGCCGATCCAAGCTGATTATAGAAGCTCAGCACTGAAGGTTCTTTGAGTCTATGCTAGTTTGGTGCTGACAGTGACTCAGTCACTGCAACAAATTCAAATATATCACTTGATAAAGCATAGAAGAGATTGGAGAAGTGAGATAGTTCTCCATGAAAGAGATACCTGCTTTGCTTCTGATCAGACCACACATCAAGACATGGGTGCTTCTCCATCAATCAGATATTTGCTGATCAGACGACCTGCATCAAGACGTGAACTTTCTTCATTAATTGGGTATTTGTACTCAAGACAGCATACATAAAGACATACAGGTACTTTAGTTTATATTGGAATAAGCTACATTGGTGCAATTCTTTATAATACATTTTGCAACATTTCACCCATCTCAAGATCAAAATGCATAACATGTCGATACTTATGAAGAAAAAGAGAAAGAAGACCATGAAATCAGTGATGTTTATTTGCTCTTGCAAGGCAACATTCAGTGTGCTGAATATATATGCATATGCCCATAAAAAAGTTGAAGCTTGTATATGATCATGGCCCGCCTCCCCGAAACTTCCCCAGAATAAGCCCCTTCAATCTCAACATCTGAGATGGGCTTTGCTTGGCAGGAACCTTGGAGTAAATCAGATTCTTCTGCAGAGCCTTATTCTCATCCATCAGCTTGTCAATCTGCAATCGGAGATCTTTAATGACTTCTCTCTTCTCTTCATTCCCCCGAACCAGCTCTTGGAAGAGCATCGATATGTTAAAACTCATCTCAGACAACCTGCTCCCTTCCTCTAACAAGCCATGCAATTCAAAATCTGTTTCAATGTTCAATGGTCTTGAATTTTGAACTTTCAGTTTTACAGTGAGATTAGAGTCTGGTCCATCTTTATTGTTTAAGATCAAGCCATTGGATGATTTATTCAAGAAGTCCAAATTCAGGATGCATGCATCGCCTCCAGGACTAGGATCTTCGACTATGGATTCAGGATTTGAGTGGGGAAGTTCTAGGCTATAATCATTGTCATTCCTGTTCAGTTTTTCACTGGTACTTTGGAGATCTTCGGCTTGTTTTAGGGAGTCTGATGAAGTTGACGAACTCGATTGAGCTGCTTGCATGAATTCTGATTTAAGCTGGTGGTAGCGCTCTGCCAAAGATCTGTATGATCTGTAGAAATCCTCAACCAATATTACAAGCTCTGGTCTTTTCTTGTAATAAGTTTCAGCTCGTTGAGCAAAAGAATCACCGTCATCTTGTATCAGTGTTAGCATGGCCTTTGTTTTCTGATCTATATCTGCAGATAACAACAGATTACATGAAGTGGCATGCTTCAACATCAACAGTAAAAAAAAAAAAAAAAAAAAAAAAAAAAGATAATCAGGTATATTTCCTTTAATGATGATATTGATGACAACCTTTATCTATAGCTGCTCAAGATCATCAGAATTTGGGCCCCACTGACACATGGAGAGAGTTTAGGACATGTTTGGATACGAGGGATCAAGAAAAAACAGAAATTATATTCCATTGATGAGACAGCAGTGGCTGTTTGGATATACGAAAAAACATGAATTCCAAAAAATAATCATTAGCCTTATCTAGAGTATCAGTTGGGATAAAATAAAATAAAATCCAGAGATGGTTAGGATCTTAAATAATCATTAAAATGTTACATATTAGAAAATCCTAACCACCAATCTTGGGCATTTCTAGCATTCAATCAGGACCGTCTCTTAACCATACATCTGGAAACTACAAGTTAGAAGGCTAGGAATGAAACCTATGGTGTTGGAAATTTTTGGACCATGTGGTGAAGGTGTGGAGCCCAACAGACCAATGATCAGGATTACTTAACTACAGTACCCACCCTTCATGGACACCATGCATATAATACCTCATCAAAGGAATATAACCGGATTTCTACCTCAAGAGTTCCTCTGGAATTCTGATTTTACCAAGCCATGTCCCTTTTTAGGGTGAATTCTGACATCCAAGCAGTATTGTAACCTCCCATGATGATATAGATGAACTAAAAATCAAAGCGTTACAATCATCAGGTGGGCCACACCATAAAAAAATATAGGCCACCTAAAAATATCAAAACTTCATGCGAAGCCCATTTGATGATGGTATCCGGCTGATTTTTGGCCCACATGCATCCCACAATTCTCAAATTCACCACTTCTAAGGGGAAAAGGGGCATTTTGGTCATTCTCACGCAAAATCAGAATTTCTGATGGTAGTTCACCACCGCTGTAAAAATGGTGAATGGTGGTGACACTCAAACCATGCACATTGTATAGTTGTAGGGCAATCCATACCGTCCAAATCACTGACCCATTGTGGATGAAGCGTAACAAAACAGCTGCACTGCCAAGATGTTAATAACCATCTGATTTTATACTTGGAATTTGTACCACTCACTATTTTAATTTTAACCAACCATTTGATCACACCATCAATTGGATGGTTGTCAGAATTCTGGAGATATGAATTATCCACAATGTGGCCAACAAGTTGGACGGTCTGGATTAAGCACCTGATTTAAGGAGAAAGAAAGAAACCTGATAAAGTAGACTCGAGCCATTGAGAGTGGGTGGGACTCTTATGGCTGTCCCACCACCATGAATAAGAAGCAACCTTGCTATTCTCCATCTCTCCCATTTCAGAAGAGAAAAGCCTTCAAAAAACAAATCATACAAACCCCTCTACACAGAATCTTACTCCTTCATGGATTCCTCCTCCCCTCTCTTCTTCTTTAAATAGCCCTTTTTTGAATTCAAATGTCATTCTAGCTCTGTAACTGATTATTCCCGTTGATTGGAGCTTGATTTTCTCTGTCTTTATGGTCTGCTACAATACGTCCCTATGTAGTGGATAGGATACATCAGACTATGGCCATTTTATCTGGGCCATCTCTTAACAATCCAAACCGTTTATGAGGTGGACCTCATCGTGGATGGATTATCCAGGAGAAAAGAATCTTTAATGGGAATATTTTAACCCTTTGATCGTTTCATTATTTCAATTTGAATATTGACCGTAGCTGTAAATGTTATTTTGTGAGCCAAGTTTTTGAATCTTATAAATCAATGTTTTTGAGCCGGCCAACCTAAGCTGTAAATATCGTCAGATTAACGGTTTGGATCATTCAAAATTACCCCATATCCATGGCTATAATCCCGATGTATCTTATGATAGTACGTTGGGTCCTAGCTCTTGCTCCAGTGGTAGACTCTCAGGAGTTTCAACACCTGGTAAAGGGTTCGAGCACCCATAGGTGGTGTGGTGTATGTATGCGTGGGTTAAAAAATAATAATAATAATAATAAATAAATAAATAAACGTTGAGACATGCTGGTCACAAACCTCTCTTTTCTCTCACGAGGTTTGCTACGTACACAAACGCTACTTACGCATCGCACGTGGCAACCTTTTTTTATTTTTATTTTATTTTTAACACACGCACACACCCCACACACTCACGCTAGTGGAATTTCACCACCTATGGGTACTCGAACCCTTGACCGGGAGTTGAAACTCCCGAGAGTCTACCACCCGAGAAAGAGTAAGGACCCACGTGGCAACCTGACTAGCATGTGGGACATCCGATCCGTGGAAAGGTGACCCCAGCCGTGAAGATGAATTATACAGTAACATCAGGGTGATTTATTCATCAGGTGGGCCACACGCGTACACTGAAACGTAGTGGACAGTTTGCCAATTCTATTTGAACCGTCCATTGTTTTTCAAATAGGGGTGGCCCATATGATAGGTGGATCATCCTGTTTTTGCATATATTCATCTTCTCCATGGGGGAACCCTATGTAACGGTCGGATGTCCCACAGCCAGTTTGGCACGTGCTGAGTGCAAAGATACGTGTGGGGCCAAGACATCTAATTTCCAAACGCATTTCTCTAATCAGTGACTCCATCTTTTTGGAGATCATCCATTTGCCATAAAGAGGATTGGTGGCTATATCTTCTAAATCTGGGTTCCTATTTCAATGATCCAGACCGTTAAAATGATGGGCCATGACTTCCATGGCGAATGTTGAAAACAAAAACTCCTACATTTGAATATTTAACTCTAACGTATAGTGGAACACCATAAATGGTCAAACAAGTTCGGTGATCATGCCTGCCCATCTAGACCGTTCAGAAGGTGGGACACTTCTTGGATTGCCTATGGCCCAAAAATGGCAATGCGTTTGATGATCCTAACCACTCGATCTTCTGTTGCCTAATCTTCAATGGCTATAAATAGTCCCTATTGTGTTTCTGTAAATTTGGAAATTAGGATATTTCGTTGATGAAGTTTTTGGAAGGTGGCCCATCAGAGAAGTGGGAAATCAATTGAGTGGTCCAGATCAATCATCACACGCATAGATTGTGCGATGGATGGGACTAATGCTCTCGAATCCACACTATCCAACTGTTATAGGCCACTACTCCGATGATCCTAACTATCAATCAGTAGCCTAAATGTGTCCCTCAAGAAGGATCTTCAAGAGGGCCGTTGATTGGAGGTTTGAGGCCATTTGATTGATATGAATTTGATGCTGGCCATGTCTTGGACGGTCCGGATGGATGAAAATGTCATGGTGGTGAACTTGAACAAAGTTCAACTTCGTGAACGTTAGAAAAACCCTGCGTGCAGGGGTGTCAATGGGCCGGTTCGGGCCTGAAAATTCTAAAATTTGAATCGATATGGCCCGAAGACCCGGCCCAAAACAGTTCAAAATCTGGGCCGAATCCTACCCAAGCCCGGCCCTTGACAGGCCTACCTGCGTGATTTGCTCATTTTGAATTTCAATTTGCAACTATTAGGGCGGGGCCACGTGATGCATGCACAACATCCAACCCATCGATCGTGATTTTTATCCTGACCCTTCATATGGGCTGGATTAAGGGTCTGAACGGTTTGGATTCTACATATCCAACACAGTATTTCCCCACTCTTAAATAACGGTTGTGTTCCCTCTCAGCACGTTTTCTGAGGTAACGCATCTGATTGACGGATTGGATTCTGTGAAAACGCATTAATAGGCCCCACATCTGAACGGTACCACTGTAGGGTTAAGATGATGGTGATTCCTAATACAATCCAAAAATGGCCATAAATTGAAATGATGTAAATTACAAATTTATTTTTAATATTTTTAATTAATTTATATATTAGTTATTTATGTCATAATCTTAATAAATCCATTTAATACCTTGACAAAAAATATATATATTTAAGCTTTAAATGAGCTACCAGCATGGAATCACAACCAAATAACTAGGGTTGTACACCACTCGACTCAAAAAAGCTCAATTTAACTTGGTTCGAACTTGAGTTCGAATGACTCGAGTTGATATTTTGAGCTCGGAAAAATTTTGAACTGAATTCGAGCTTGTGCAAGCTCGACTCAACTCAAATCAAACCAATTGGGTGACTTGGTTACTTTGATATTGATGTTGCTCACCAAGTGTTTGATGAAATGACGCAACGAAGTACTAGTGGCAAGGAAGGTATGTACATAAAACAAATATCTTTTTTTCTTTATTTTGATATTGTCTACAAGGTGTTTGATGAAAAATACCTATTTTGCTGTTGTTGTTTTATATATAATAAGAAATTGAAAGTACACTCCATGTGTCTGTGAAATACTGTACAAGCTTAATCTTGGCTTGAACTCAACTCAAACTGGCCCGAGTTGTTGACCGAATCAAGCCGAGCTGAATCAAGCTGTGCCAAGCTCGACTCGGTTTGAAACGTGTACACCTCTATAAATAACTAACTAATGTTGATTTACACAACCAATGTTTGGAATACTTAGGTCATTCTATTAATGTAATGTTGGTGCACAGCTGATAATTTGATTGTTTTGAGATATTATCAACGGGCCACGTGTAGAATGAATTAATAATATAGTGACACTAATTTGGCTAATCTCACTCTCGTGCCTCTAAAATTAAGAAGAAAAAAAAAATCTCAACTAAATCTAAAAATTGAATACTCAGATAAATTGAATATATGAAATCGACATGAATTCCAAATCCACCCTAATACTTCAGTCCACGCTGCAGATGAAGCATTGCATATCTACTGAACCATGCCACAGTATGTTCCCCGCAGACGTGACATGCATGTAAGAGATCTAACCATTCCATTAGTGGGCCGTAGTGATCCAACGTTCCCTTAGAGGGCCGTACTATGGATGTGTAGTACTTGAAAATTTAACTAGGTTAATTGAATGATCCAAACTGCCAATTTAAGGTATGACATACGTGTATGGATTACACGGTCGAACCATTCCGTCTACTGGGCCATACCACAGTCTATCTATCCCCCTAAATATACATGTAAGAGATCCACTCGTCATTTAGTGGGCCATGGTCTATGCTGCCACCGATGTGTGGCACCCAAAAAAGACACTTGGTTCAATGATCCTAACGGTCAATTTTGAAGTATGACACATGTGTAAGCGATCCAACCACTCCATGTAATGGACCGACCATTCTATCTAGATATGAAATACATGTAAGAGATCCAACCATTCACCGTACTATGGATCTATAATACACTTAGTTGAATGATCCTAACTGCCAGTTTTAAGGTATTACACAAGGTGATGCGATCCAACTGTTCCATCTATTGGGCCACACCAAAGTCTATCCCTGCAAAGGTGACATGCATGTAAGAGATCCAACCGTTCATTTAGAAGGCGGTGCTGAGAATGTTTGGACCCAGAAAATACACTTGCTTGGAGGATTCTAACAAAGTCAAGGACCATCTTATGGCCAGGATCTAAGGAAATAGCGCTAAAGAAAGTTCGACCAAGGGTCTAATGTGCACTATAGCTCCCAAAAGTTATAACTTAACAAACGGTTATCTGTTTCGCCTGTATATATGTTATTGGAAAGCTACCAACGAGCCTTACATGCTTGCAACTACCAAAGGTGATTGGCCCTTGAATGGTTTTTCAAAATAGGCAGTTTTAGAGGTTATATCCGAAATTTATTATTATTATTATTATTATTATAAAGCGTAGGAGGAATTGCTAATGAAAATACCCCATGATGATCATTTTCTGTATCTTACGTTTGTAATTTACGAAAGTAGAGAGATTGAGAAAGATGGTGCTCATATAATTAAAGTTGGGCCTGGAGTTTTTCGTCTTGGATCCATGCCACTCAAACTAAATGAGAGATTTTTTAGGATAGATCTAAGAGCAGTCATGCTTTTGAATAAGATGTATGTAGGATGAATATAGTTGAAATAAGAATGCTGAGATGGATCAATAGAATTAGAGCTGAATGCATGCAAGGGAATTTAGGAGTAAGACTATTAGATAGTAAGATTAGGGGAAGTACACTTAAATGGTTTGGCCATGTGTAATGAAGACCAAGAACTGTGTTGATTAGGGGTTCATTAGTTCAAGTTAGTTCAAACAAGCATAGAGAAGAAGCAAAAGGATGTGAGTGGAGAAAAGATCTGATGACATATGGTTTATGTGAATATATGGTATTGATAGCGGGGAATAGTAGAATATATTTCATTTAGGTAACTCCAATTAGTTGAAATAATCCTGAAGATTAGTAGTGCTGGCAAGCACGTAGAGTGAGGAAATGGCATGCAGATGGTGGGAGAGAGGAAAGGTGAAGGCAGTCGTTCGAACTAGATTTCTTTTTATGAGCTATCCTCTGCTAGTTCATTGTCACTTTTAAAGATGGCCATAACACTACAAACTCACAAATGACATATTTTACAGCAATCCATCTTCTTCATCATCTAAGACTATTAGTTGGGGTCCACTGCAAGAATCTTATTCCACCGTTTCACTCCATCAATGTCAGATTTTCAGTTAAACCATTGGTATAATGTCTTTCTTAGAACCTCCATCTATGTTTTTTTTTTTTTTTTTTGTCTTTTCTATCCAAACCATCTAAATTGTGGGCCCCAATTTTGGAGAATAACCTAACAATTTCCGGGGGAAAAAAAAAAAACATTGAACGTCCCCTCTTTCCCTTGGGATATGGACCACTCACTATTTTACTTTTGACCATCCATTTAATAGCCATCAATTGGAGTACCGTTAAAAATGCTTCAATTACTATTATTTAAGAGCGATGCTTCATCCACATGTGACTAAAGATTTGGATGGTGTTGATAGCTGTACGTTGCCCCATCATAAGGATTTGCATTCTAGATATTTAGAGATTCCAACATCTTCAAGTCTGGTGAGGGGGCTACCCCGACCCATTGTCCCCATCGAAAAGGCAGCTACCTGACCCGTTGCGCTTGTAGGAGTATTATTCAAATCAGATGGGATTTTATCAAAGTAGTCTTGTGATAATGTCAACTGCCTCGAAAATCAAAAGGTTTAAATAAATGCCCTAACTAACCTCTTAACACCTTTTTCTAAAAAAATTGGGACGAAATTATCCATGTTGCTTGGATACTAGTGCCCATGCAAACCTTCTTCTTCTTTCTTTGTTATTTTCCCAGGACTTCTTCTTCTTTCTTTTTAAGCATATCTTTTAGTGACATGTCACCAGCCTCTCTAACTATATTTTTTAGAGTATAGTCACCACCATTAATTTCTCCGATGTATAGGCACCACCAACAACTTATACAACCTAAAAATGAGTGTTATTTTTCCTTCGACAACCACATTTCTTAGAGATGAAAGTTATCGATAGGTGGAAGACATTTTAAATGAATTTTTAATTTTAATTTTTTTGTTTGGTAGAGGTTTTTAGACATGAAAGCCATTTTTAGTTGTAAATAGACAAAAAGATAGCCATGGTTGTTGTCATAAGAAGAATTGATTGTCGAAGAGAATATGAGGTAGAGATAGGATGGTTGTGGTTGTCATGTGGAAAATAATGAAGGAGATGAAATTTTAATTTGATAATGTATTAACTTGGAAGACGATGAATATATATTATTTGTTAAGAGTCGAGGTTGTGTATTAAAGGTCTAAGCTAGTCATGATTGTTATGTGTTAAAGGTTGAGGTCGTCATGTGTTAAACGTTGATGTTGTCATGTGTTAAGGGTCTAGGTCATGGTTGTCATGTGCTAAGGATCGAGGTTGTCAAGTTATAGGTCGTAATTATCATGTGTTAAGAGTTGAGGTTGTTATGTGCTAAGTATTGAGGTTGTTTGTGTTAAGGGCCTGGGTTGTGATTGTTATTTATTAAGAGTTTAGGTTGTCATATATTATGGATTGAGGGGCCGACTGGGGGATATGTGTTAAATCTATTCCATCCATTCGATTCATAATTTAATTTAACATTATGGACCAAAGAATGAGTTAAATCAAAAAAAATTTATGGTCCCTAAGAAGTTTTCAATCTCATTACTTTTTGTGGTGTGGTCCAATTAAGCTTTTGATATGGCTTATTTTTGGGCTCTTGATCTAAAATGATCTTTCAAAATGAATGGACGGTGTGGATAAAATGCACGCATCACAGTGGGCTCCATAGGACCATTCATACGTAGCTAGGTCTTGCTGCCAAACTGCGTCACATCATATCACATTGACCGGGTATCAAGCAAAAGCCTTTTACGGGAAGTTCTTACCACCGAAAGCTATATTTGGCCCACCGTGATGTTTGTGGGAAATTCATCACATCCATCCATTTTGGAAGATCATGTTAAGACGTTTGACAAAAAATTTGACTGATTTGAAACTCAAGCTAGCCACACGACTGAAAAAGGTAGAAAGGATTGCCTACCATTTATACCATTTAAACCTTTCTAGTCGAGGCACCACTGAGATGTTTACATGCAATCCGTGAGGATGCTTAAAAAGTCCTTACCATGAGGATGAATTGAAAAAGTCCTTACCATGCAATCCCTGTGGCTAATGTGCTCAAAAAGTCCTTACCATGAGGATGAATTGACAAAAAAAAAAATTAAAAAAATGGCCTCTTTTTTTTTTTTTTTGTTAGCTTGATAGTACACCCCACTGCCAGTTCACACTTCAGTGTTAGCCACCCCAGCTAGCTATCGATACCAAGACCTCAGTGTTGAAACGAGGTATCTTTCACTCAGTCTACCACTTGAGCTATGGATCAGGGTGTTAAAAAAAAAAAAAAAAAGGCTGATTCAAAACTTCTACAACCCCATGAATGTTTCAACCATGGGCCACGGTAATATTTATATGTCATCCAACCTGTTCATAAAGCCACAGGGACCTGGACGAAGGGAAAACAAAAATATCAGCTTCATCCAAAATTTATATTCTCCGGGAACATTTTAGGGGTAGGAGTTTTAATCACCACTATTTCATGTGGTGTGATTTACTTAAACTTTGGATGTCATTCAATTTTGGGATCATCACCTAAATTAAGCTGGCAAAACAGATGAACAATGTGAATAAAACACATACATCACGGTGGGCCATGATCCTGTCACCATGTCTCCGCCATGAACCCACGAGGCAGGATTTGACGAGGATACAAGATTTGCTGCCAATAGAGATAAGTAAGTTTGGTCTATAATCAGTTATAAGTAACTTTTTTACTTAAAAGTACTTGATCACTTTGGCTAATTTAAAAAATAAAAAGTTTTTCTACTTCCTATAAGTTGTTTTTTTTTTTGTTTGTTTTTTTTTTAAACACACGCACACTCACGCCGTAGTGGGATTTCACCACCTATGGGTACTCGAACCCTCAACCAGGTGTTGAAACTACTAAGAGTCTACCACCCGAGCAAGAGCAAGGACCCACTTTTTACAAGTTGAAGAGAAGCATCAGAAGAGCCGAAAGGGAGGAAAAGCTGATAAATCTTCTTAATAAAATAGAAACTAATATAAATTACTTGTGGAATAAGTAGCTTATTTAAGCAGCTTAAGATCCATATATATATATATATATATATATATATATATATATATATATATATATATATATCCAAATTTCCCCCGAGAAATAAATGCGATTTAAAATATCAAAACGTCGTGTCAAACATGACCTAACCTGGCGTAGGATTCATGCAAACTAAATTTGTAGGGCCCACCGTTTTACGGAGCCCAAAACAACCTGACCTCAGCAGCACGGCTCCCAGCCAGGTTTGGTAAAGGAACTGAACCGGAAGAAAGAATCCCCCGGTCAGAAGTAGTAATCCGGAAGACCCTAGGCAGAGACTTTCGGCTGCTGGAAGAGGTCAGCTTGAATATTGATATGAAAAGACCACGATAACCATTCCCAGTAGCCGCTTTCGTTGCGGAAGGCGTGGTCTAAATTGGACTTTTAGAATGCGTACCTAGTCTTGCCAGCGACACTGACGGCAACCCACCAACGGCTCTACTTTTGGCCGCGAGAGAGGGGAACGGATTGGCTACTCCCCTGCCACCAGCCCTGTGGCTAGTGGTCGGTGCTCTGTGTGGCCCACCATGATGTATGTATTTAATCCATTCCGTTCATCCATTTTTACAGATCATTTTTGGGCTTGAACCCAAAAATTATAGGAATATAAATCCCAGGTGGACCACACCACAGGAAAACAATATTGATGGGATATCTACCATTAAAATCCTCCTAAGGCCCAATGTACTGTCTATTTGACATCCAATATGTTGATTAGGTCATACAAACCCAGATTAAGAGAAAAAACAAAGACCAGCTTGATCCAAAACTTTTATGGCCCCCCAAAAAGTTTTTAATGGTCGAAGTTCATTCAACACTGTTTCCTGTAATGTGGTCCACTTGATATTGGTGTATCCCTCGGTTTTGGTCTCATACCATAAAATGATCTATAAAATTAGATGGACGGCATGGATGAAACACATACATCATGGAAGGGTCCACAGATCACCGACCACCAGCCACTGGCTGGTGGCAGGGGGAATAGCCAATCCGTTTCCGCGAGGGAGCAGAACATTCGGATCGGCCTCGAGAGACCGGATCATCCGGACGTGGATTTGATACTACCCCTGCCTGTCCAAAGCTCGACACAGACAGGAGCTCTGAGGGGCCACCGTGATGTATGGGTTTCATCCACACCGTCCATCCATTTTCCCAGGTAATTTTAGGATATTAGCTCAAAATTAGGCAGATCCAAGCCTCAAGCCGACCAGACAGTGATGACAATGACACCCACCGTTGAAACCTTCTTGTGTCCACTTGAGCCTTGGATCTGCCTCATTTTTGAGCTTATATCCTAAAACGACCTAGTAAAATGGATGGACGGTGTGGACGAAACCCATCCATCATGGTGGTCCCACTGATCCCCTGCCTCTCGGGTCAGGTGGTGATGGTAACCAATCCGCGTCCAGAACATCCAATTTCTGGTTCTCAGTGAAAGCGTGGATTCAATGCGTAAGCAAGATCCAGACCATACAACAGGGAGACCTGCCGTGAACATGCACTAACGAAGAAAATTAGTCTGTTTGGTTTTTCTTGCAGGCCATAGCATAGATGCGTAGGAAGAACCGGTTCCACAAGCATATTGTCAACGTTCCACGCGTAACGGACAGTCGAGCAGTTGACATGTACAAAACTATCTTTTTGTGCCTCGAGTCGTAGATACGCACCGTACGGCCCAGAGAGATCCATACCATTGATCTGACGGACCTCAACGTCGACAGCAAACGACACCCCTAAAAACAAACCAAACAATCCTAACCTATTGATTGGCGGAGCCCACATCAAGCCGTGGATTGTAATCTTACAATCAGAAACATCCTTAAAGAATCAGACGAGGGACCCATCAGACCATGGCATGAACAACAAAATACATAGGCTGACTTTCCCAGCAGTAGAGCGAGCTGTGCATATCACATACTTGAGTGGACGAACCAGTTACTTGGGCCACGGCATCTACACGTGTCCTGTTGCCAAGCTTTAATCGTTGCTCAATCCCGTATGATTAAATTAATTAATGCAACCTCAAAATACAATTTCATTTAATACCCCATTTGAGATTTATGCTTTTGGTTCGGAGAATTCCATCCCGTCTCTCATCTGCGCTTTTACTCTTCCTTGCAAGCCCATTTCAGCTTTTACACTATTTTAAGGGTGTTTGATATTTTACCCATTCTATGCAAATGCTGTATAAACACTTTCGTTTTAACTTTTAATATTTTTTTAAGGCCTTCTTTCGTAGTAGAGAGAGACTTCAACAAAAGATTTCCCCCTTCGCTCAGGATCATCTCCTTCCCAAATTACAACTCCCTCAAAACCCTCTGGCTTGCAAATTTGGTTGAGATGCACAAAGAGGATATGGGCCAGAGATCCAAGAGGCAGTCCATTGCACATGCCAGCTTGGCATTTGTGTGGAAGATCCGGGCCATTAGCAGGTCCCGCCTGCTGGGAAAACTCCGGCCGTAGGCCACACCTGTAGAAGAAGAAAACCCAACAAAGCAGCGGAGGGCAACAGTCCATGACTCACATATACGCGCGTTCCCTGGTCCAAGGTGGGGACATGGTGCGACTGGCCCAAATCTCACACACATGGGACAGATTGTCACATGCTAGAGAACCACCTCTTAAATCCCTCTTAGTCCAAAATCACCCTTCAGCATTTCTCAATTTCGTTTTAGATTCACTCCGAGTAGTGTTTGGGGTAAGTGTCAAACCGTGGCAGGATTTCAACTCGTCGAAATTCAGAAACTTGCTGGGATAGGTTGGGAATGACTGGCAATGGAAAAACAGCAGTCAAACCAATGGAGCAGGGTATGATCAAAACTACATCGGGCAGACACGGTTGCTCACTGTTCTGACCCGACACCCACCCAGGCTGTTTTGGATGATTGGGGCTAGTTACCGTGGGACCAAGTGGTTTCCTGGTGGCCCCTGAGGTTCGGATTTATATTTTAACAGCAAAGTCCCGCTCGTTGGCCCGCCGATACAAAAGAGCCGATGCTTCCACCCTATTAAAAAAGAGAGACTGATTCATATGCATGAATAGCAAACTATGCAAAGCCAAATATAGAACAAGAAAACATTTCTCACCAGCCAGGATGAACAACGAATCTTCCTGTGGACAAAGCCCAATTCACCTGTACAAAATACAAAACAAGGGTTAGAATCAAAGCATGGGTAGTCTGCCAGGAAGAGACGGAGGGAGTCCTTTGCATATGAATGGAAGAGCCTTGTGCCAATCATCATGCAGGGACCACATCATGAACGTGAACTAGCCCAAACAGCAGTCATGTTCAGTCTGGCCTGCCTGATGAATGACCCAGAAGCACTAGTTTGCCGCATTGGCAGGTATTGTGCTACAGAACTCCCATATCATGTATGGGTGACCCATTTGTTTGGTGGATCTGAAGACAGACATCTTTACATTACATAATGGAGTTCTCTTCTGCAAAGGGGAGGTGCAAATACCTTATCGGTTCCGAGAGAATTAGCAACTACATGAGTGACCTGATCGTCGATCTGGGTAGTGCAGACAGCACCGAATTGCTCGGCTGTCTGCCACAGTGGGTGTAGATGAGGGTTAGCTTCTCCCACTGGGAAAACCCGACTGAAGACTATTCTGCAACCGGCTAGAATCTTCCGCTGTTCGGAAGCAAGGATGTTTCTGACATCCACCTCATTTAAGGACCGGTGGGAGAAGAAGTTTGAGTGGATTCTCTCAATGACCTGTGTATCAAGGGAAAAGAAACCAATATCACAAGCAGGAGCATACAATATTTAGCACCATTCAGGAATTCATCAGGCAGGAGCTGTAGTGAATATCTCATGGCCAGGAAAAAAAATCAGACCAGTATGCCCAATTTGGTGGACCACTCGTGCACATTTAATGCAGAAAGGTTGTTTGATGTATTTTGACTGTAGCCAGCCTCATTTTTGCACCAGGACAAGTGCATGGTGGGGACCTCCTGATGAATGGCTGGGATTTTGGACATGTTTCCCACACTTCATATGTGCAGTAAAAAGGATTCTCAATCCACTTCAAGCAAATGTTCTTCAAGCATTGCTTGCTTGTGTGTGCGTGCGTGCGTGCGTGCACATGTGTGTGTGTCTGTTTGTGTGTTGAACGATAAATCTTAGAGCATCCTACATCAAGCAAGAGAAACACACCGCCAAGGAGGATGCAAGTGTTCCATCTTCCGGCCTCTCATCGTGATCAATTTCGAGCAGCGAAGGGCCCAGAAGTCCGAATTGGCGTCTACTACAGGGAAAGTAAGTATATCTGTAATAGATTTTTCAAGGAAAAAAATATTAGATAGAAAAGAGATGTCTTACAGGGAAGAAGACACTGCCAAGGAAATATAAGATGATTGATTGAGCCTTCGTCCAGCCAAGCAAACTGTACATGCAGGCACCATCTTCTGGAAATATGATTCAAATGATAAAATGGCAGGCCACATGGTGGATGGAAGATACCCCAAAAACTTCCCTCATCAAGATGACCCTGTCCAATGTTACCCCATCTAATTGTGGAGTCATGGCTGCAGCTGGCCATTTCAATTGGATGGCTGGGATCAGCTGACAGGAGACATAAGACATGGCCACCCCATGCGGGCCCACACAATAAATGGCAAAGGTTGCCGGAAGGTGGGTCCCACCTGTACCATTGCTGGGTCAAGAAAAAAGCGTCATCTCTCTATCATGCATCACATTAATCCTCAAAGATGTTAGATTAAGGTACCTCTCCACGACGATCAAGTTTAGTTTGTTATGTGGCCAGACTCTTACAGAATCATCTATGATCACCACAGCTGATTCCATACCCAAAACCCCATCTAAATCCTTGCTCTTGGGCACCCTCTCATCCCCATCAAATGGATCGCCATCATCTCCCCTCGAGAGAACCCGTCCCGCAAACAGAGCCCCTGTGGGGTCCAGCACCTTCGCCATCTCCGTGGCATAGAACTTGTTCCCCATTGTGTAAAGATGCAGCTCATAAAGCTTACTAGCCTAGAACAGCCATGGAAAGCACCAAGGCCTTCAAAAATACTGAGAGAATACCAGCACTTAATATAACCAACAACACAAGCACTGCCTGAAAACATACCTTCTCAAGAAAGTTCCAAATTCCTGGCCTCAATTTGGTCCACATTCCCATATGGGGAAATCGGAACAGATGCCTCTGTTGCTTTTCGCGATCTTGCTCTTCCTTCTTTCTCAGTATCTCTTCATGCACCGCATCAACTTCAACAAACTAAAAAGAGGTAGTAGAGAGACAAATTAAAGACATGACTGTAGTATTTTGCAGGCATGCCCTCTTTCATACAACAGATCTCAAAAGACCATATACCTTGGCAGAATTAAGGAGCGTGTGGTCCAGATCCAAGACAAGGCAGAGCTTCCCCGCAGCAAACATTGTGTTCTGTTCGGCTATCCTTCTCGCCCTCTCTTTTTGGAGAGCAGCTCTCTGATGGTCGTCATACCCTTCGAATAGATGTTCAACATCACCCCATGGGTTCGATGGTTGGGACGAGGCTATCGAGCTCTCTTCGATCAAACCAGTGGCACTTTGCTGATGATTCGGATCCATGGGAACCCTGACATCCACCTTGTCTATCTTGCTCAGCATTGGTTGGGCATCGACCCGAGAAACCGCTGGGGATGGACTACTATTCGTCATTTGGGAGTTAGACAAAATAGCAGCAATATTCTTGAGCTTATTGGTGAACTGCGGAGCAATGTCAGGAAGGGAAGCAGATGAAAGCGAGCTCATGACTGCATGCTCGCCTTGCTCCCGTACTGTTAAATTGTCCTCTCTACCCTGAATGTTTGATGGAAGAGGTCCATTTGTTTTGGACTGATCAGATCCCAAGCTCTCATTCTTATGAACCATGTTGTTGTGGAGAATACGGCGAGGATCACGAGGTTTCATGCGGACTTTTCCCCCTTCACTCTGAGAATTATATGGGTAAGTTAAATGATCATGAGCATAACTACAAAATGAGAACAAAAGGAAATTGCAAAGTCCAATAAGCTTTGAATATTTGAGAATTTAAAATTACAAGCATCGAATCTCTAGTGCCCTAACTACCATATCCTTTACAAATAAAGTTAATAATGGTTAAGGAAAAAAAGAAATAACCCAGTAAGTGGGACTCCAAAGAAAATTTCCTTAACGTCATGCCACAAAGAATATCCGCCTTGAGACAGCAAAAATTCTGGACCTGATACCATATGCATGAATTGATAGAAAGAACATGTTTATTATGGATATTTAAAAATCATATGCAGGATCATTTCACCAGCCAAATCACAAAACGAACCTTTTTTCTAATCAACAAAATGAACATAAATCTCTCGCACTCAAAATCGATAAAAAGATACCCAAGCACATCAACCATTCAACGGATGTGCATATGGGGTAGTTTTTTTTTTTTTTTTTTTTTTTTTTTTTATAATGCGCAAAACATTAGATGCATGCAGATAAAATAAGCGAAACCTAAGTCGCACCCAGGAGAAGATAAACGCATTAGAGATTCTAAAATTCCTTTTCTAGATTTAGCAGCAACACCACAGCAGAGAATCCTAAGTTACACCCAGGAGAAAATAAACAAAATAAAATGCGAGAAAACAGATTGAAGTTCATGCAATTATTGTTAAACTCAGAAAAGACCCAACACTCCAGAGCAAACACTTCAATAAACCATGTAGTAAAGCTTACCATTGAAGCTGTTTGGGATGGATTGTGAGGTTTCCCTGCATGTCTTTGATCAGCTTCTGAGAGCTTCAAACAAGTAGCATTTCCTGATGAAACCGACCCAGGTAATAGGTTTGAGCTGGAAGTTTGCATGGCAGGCTGACCCAAATCAGTGGACTTTTGCCGAGCCTCCGCTGCTAATCTCTCTTTTTCCATCTTAATCAGATGCATAAGCATCGCAGGGTTCACATTAATGTCCTTCAACAAAGGAGGCAAAGAAACAGCAGGACCAGTACTTGTCACTGGCAGCTGCTGGCTTCCAACATTTGTTCCATTGAAATTAGCATTAGTATGTTGTTGTTTGTTAGAAACTTCTCCATTTTCTGATTTTCTTACATCAAGTTCCATATTGTCTGTCAATCGTTCCTTGTTGCTAGGCTGAGTACCAAGGATACTGTTCTCCTCCAACCTGCCTCCCCTTCCAGATGCCATCCCCACATCTCTAGGAACACCAGATTCTGTTAAACCATTTCTTTGCCTTTTTAAGGTTTGACCATCAGGCGCAGACTCTTCAACAACCTTATGCTTCTTTGAACTTATCACCCCTCCGAGAAGTTCGTTTTTAGGTGCATTATTCTCAATAAAGAGTGGCCGTCTGTTAAGATCAAAAGCACTCGCATCTGAGTTCGCATACCTAAGCCTAGGATCTCGACTCTTTATTGGAGCTTTTAAAATGGGTTCTGATACAGGACCCGACTGAGCAACTGTTCTACCAGGAACTGGTCCTTGTCCACTCAAGCCATTGATATGGGCACCGGTAGATACAAGGGGTTGGAATGGAATAGATAGATTGACAGTTCTAGCATTTCCAGCTGCAGAAGAACTACCCAGCTGAGCAACTGTTTTGACAGGAACCAGTCCTTGTCCACTCAAGCCACTCATAAGGGCACTAGTAGATACCGGGACCTGAAATGGTATGGATGAACTTGCAGTTCTAGAATTACCAACAGCAGATGAACTAGAGACTTCGCCATGAGAATCACCATCATCATTGTCACATTCTTCTGAAGGAGTTGGGCTTGGGAGCCGGTTACTCAGAAAAGATGTCCGGCCAAATTTCTGTTGATAGCTGGAAACAGCTTTGAGGGCATCTGTCACATAGGGATGCAATGCACCATCTTCAGTTTCCTCTTGCCTGGCAGTTGCTGAACGGGTCATAACATCTACAACACCTTGCAGTTTCTGTTTAGGCAATGGCGGTGGGTTTTCACGGGTGGGTGAAGGAAGGCTACCTTCATCATAGTCTACATGAGGATTGATCAAGAGACCAAAATCTACTCTACCTCTAGAGCTGAAGGGCAGTTCAGGTTTCATAGCATCTGGACCATTTTTTCCATTACTGCCACTGATTGAAATAACTGATATCGGCTCCAAAGGAAGTTTTTTTGATGAAGTCAAACCATCATCACCAGAATTTTCTGATAAAATACCTGGACCATTCAAATTACCATCATTCAAGGTGTGAATCTCTTTCTCTTTATCAACAGTACCCGAAGGCCCAGAATCCAAAACCAGGGACTGCATCATGGACTCTATCTGTCAGGATGGAAAACAACTAATTCAGTCTATCGCATCAACAACACACCCTCTCAACATAACAGTATCAAATAAAACAAAAATCAGACCTCTCTTATCTGCTCAGGCAGAAAAAGAGCAGGGTCTTGTTTCTTTATCAGCACAAACAACCTATAATAAAAACACCACAAAAAAATAAATAAATAAATAAAATAAAATAAAATAAAAAAGGAGAGAGGAAGAAAGATAAGTATTCAAAACACATGGCAGCAGAAATTCAATAACAATACAACAAGCTTGGGGAAAACCTTGATAAATCTTCCTTATACTGTCCCTGTTGCTTCAAGCTTGCTGAATGAAACACCTTCAACAAAACCCACATAAGATTTCACATCAGAAATCAAAGAAAGACAAATCAAAATTTCAAAGATACCCTTTTGGGAGTGAAGTAGAAATTTCATCTTACTGAATGAACAGCTTGAATTCTAGTAAATGTCTGTCCAACGACAGCAGCTAACGCTGGAATATGGTTTTCGGAAATGATTAACTTCAAGCTTTCCAAAACGGTCCGAATTTGGGAACATGCACCATGAAAAGATCTACAACAAAATCAACCAACAAAATCAATCCTATTAATCACATCAAACCAATTTAGTGAATTTTTCATCTTCATTGAAGGAAATAGTACTCTGTTCGAATCAAACTGCCATTGATTTGCTTTTAGTATGGTTTTAAAATCCAAGATCCAAAAATCATCAACCGGAAACTTACTTCTCTGCTTCTTTCGTAGTTACAGTCTTTAAATCTTCCGAAATTGAGTTAATACGCTTCAAGAATTCCATCTCTATCAATTCCTTCTCAGAATTATTACTTATATTAGAATTATGAGGTGGATTTCCTTCTTCCAATTTCTTAACCTCAACATCCGATTCCAAATCAATCTCTCCCTCCTCCAATTCCCCTTCCTCCTTCTCTCCCATGTCCTCATCATCGCCAGTGACATCAATCACCACGCTAGAGGGCTCCTTCTCTGAATTTGGTACCAGATTTGACGGTGCCGATTTCATCGATCTCACCTCACCAGGTCCAAAGCCCCTCGTCAGGATCTCATTCAAAGGCTTGTTCTGCACAGCGCTCATCCAGGCAAGATTGTAAAGGCCTGATTGAGGATAATTACTTGGATAATTATACCAAGCCCTAGAATCTGCCCTCGGTTTCGAAACCCTAGATTCCTGTTTAAAATCCTCTTCGGAGATTTCTTGGACGATCGTAGATTCCTGCTTAAAATCCTCAGCGGAGATCTCCTCGACCGAGCTTTCGGAGATCTCTCCCTCTTCAATGTCGAGGGGGACAGGTCCGTCTTTTGCCATTCGAGCTAGGGTTTTCTCCTCGGTAGGGTTCAAGAAGCAGCGATTCGATCCAGCGATGCGCATAAGTTCGACGGCCGCGATTTATGGGTAGAAATGCAACAGAATCAAGCGATCTAAGGCAGGGATCTTCGGAATATCAGATCTCAGCCGTTAAAGTGGTTTTCCTCTCAGATCTGAGCAATTGTATAGGGGATCTGACAGTCAAAAAAAGCTGGCTTCAGCAAGATCTGATGAACGCTGTTACAGTAGGGTTTTCTTAGTCGATCTGAGAGATTTTAGAGGCGATCTGGTGGTAAGAGATCGCGGATTTAAAATAGATTGGGATCGTTCTGGAGGATTTGATGTCGAGGATCGGATAATAGCTGTTTGAAGACGTGGAATCCCGTTTCGTTTGCTGAAAACGTAGCTAGGAATGGCAGCCGATCGAGCTCGAAGGGAGGATGACAACACCGGAAGAAAAACAAAGAGGCAGACGAGAAAGGAAGGGATAGTCAAATTTATATCTGAGAAGGAGAGTAGAGATTGGTGATTTTGAATCTCAGCCGTACACGTCAGCAGTCCGGGGCGGTCGGAAATTTCGTAAAGCAGAGATCCACCGGGACTCTTTATTAGTGGTGGGCTTTCTTTAGAGCGTTCTCTTTGCGTCTGTCGCGACTCAGAACCCAGCAAAAGTCGTCGCCCACTGGGGCCCACATGCTGAGATTTTCTGATGATCGGAACCGTTTATGTTCTATTTACAGCTATAAAAAAAATATTTTATTATAATTACGCTTATTAATTAATTAATACTTTTGAATTTTAGATTTGAATCTGATCCATCAAAATTTTCTTCCTTTTGTTCTGTATTCATCTGTAGATATCCATGGTGAAGATCATCCATTCAGTACAATTTTCATCATGTAGCCCTTATAGAATAGATTCCAGAACCTGGACCGTTGAGATCATTATACCAATCAGCATTAGGACCCCCGTGGGAAGCGACACACGTTAGATCCTGACTCGCGACAGGCTAAACGATTTCTCATGCTGAAAAATGCTCCAATGCTCCCGGCGCACTATAAATTCTAGTGCTCCCAGTTGCACTGGACAATTATAGGGTCCAATCCATTGATCTGGACTGTTCATTATGTCTACCGCATAGATCATGGGCTATGGTACTGACATTAAAACTACCTGAAAATATTATCATTTGATCGATGGCCTTTAATTTGAACGGTCAAGATCGTTTATATAAAAATAGGTCAAATCAACAATTTGGTCCATCTATTTGTTAGTGAACATCATAGATTACCTATGATTATAAAGAGCATATTTTTAAGGGAATCCTAACCATCCCATCCATTGGTTGGAAAAAGAATGCTGCATAAACTAATTCGTTAGAGAGGATCTATTTAACCATCAGATCAGTGCAATGTTTTTCATTGTGGAACATGAAATATTTTCTGGAATTAATGGACAGTTCAGATCAATCGATTGTGCTGTCCAAATGAAATAATACAACTGGAAGCACTATAACATATAGTGCTCGGCGGATAGTAATGTTTATCGACAAATTATAAGACATTCGCGCGAGGGGATGCTTAAGAGACGATTCTCGGTACAAGAGCCGATTGGAATGGGTCCTGGCCATCCATCATATGTGATCCTCTTTGAATATTTAAGGGCTTGAAAACTGAAGAATTTCCACCAATGCTTTGTTATTTCATGTATCATCCCCTTTGTGACATACACGTGTGGCCCACGCGATGTGTATACCGTATTGAATTTACTGAAAATCTATAAAGGTATATTGACGATGGACCGAGCTGATGAACGGTCTGGATGTATCATAAATGTACTACTTTAAAACAATTTCCGCAAAGCAACACTTCAGCTTCTACTTTTGCGAATTCCTTGTCAATTTCCCTGTTCCTGCGCAGGTATCCAGCTTGCCGGATCTCACAGGAAACGGATTGGCTACTCCCCCTGACACCAGCCCCGGAGCTGGTGGTCGGTGCTCTGTGGGCCCACCATGATTTATGTGTTTCATCCATTACGTTCGTCCATTTTTAAATATCATTTTAGGTCTTTATCCCAAAAATGAGAGGAATATAAGTCTCAGGCGGACCACACCACAGGAAAACAATAGTGATTGGATATCCATCATTTAAATCCTCCAAGGCTCACTGTACTTTTATGACTCTCAATAAGTTTTTAATGGTCCACTTGAGACCGGGATAGAGCTCATTTTTTTTTGTGTATTACCGTAAATTGATTTAGAAAAATAGATGGACGGAATGTATGAAACACATACATCATGATGGGCCCACAGAGCACCGACCACCGTGAAACACTCACTCGCCGGGACGCGGATTTCCTGCTAAAGCCTTTGCATGAAGTTCCTGCGCTGAAAACGTGGGCAGGGAAATTCCTACCGTTGAAACCTCTCTGAGTCAACAGTAATTCTTAAATGAAATCTATACCGTTCATAAAAAAACAAATATTACCCTGACTCAAAACTTCTGTGGCCCCACATATTTCAACTGTAGAAGTTCAATCATCACTTTTTCGGCCCACTTGGTTATTAGATACTGTTCATTTTCGACCATCGTACTAAAATGAGCTCACAGAACGTATGGACGGGTGGATTTCTCACAGACTTCACAGTGGACCCCACCTAGGTTTCCAGCGCAGTAACTTCCTGGGATAGGCTTTCGCAGCTGCGTAAGATTATGCGTGGGTCCCACTTAGATGTTTTTGAGAAATCCAACCCTTCTGTCGGTTTTTTGTAGCTCATTTTATGACGTGAGATCAGAAATAAGGAGGATCCAAGACTAGGCTAAACGAGAGGAAACAGTGGATATCTAGTGAAAGGAGAGGTTATTGGGTGGTGATCCATGGCTATCTACCGTGTGGCCCACATGATGATATTTTTCACTGTGGATTTTGGGCCATTCTGTTTTCATGGTAGGAATACCCACCTTAATGGATGGATTGGATGATATACATACCTCATACATTCATGTACAGCTAATTGCATGTGACATCTCCACATTTATGCCGTTTTTAAAGATGAAGCCTGCCCAATGTTTTAATAATAAGCATATTAGACAATATATCACGCGATGTATCTTAAATTCTATAGTGCTGTACAAAACGCATAAGTAATATAATATATTTTGTATATTCAATCCATGAGCATTTTTAAACTTTAAACATTTTTTAATTAAAATTATATCAAATTAGCATACGATGTTATGAAAAAATCATAGCCTAAGCTTTAATTTCAATTCTTTATTTTTTCATGTTTTTTTGAAATTTTCTTTCAGCTAGTTATCAATTGAGATTAATTTTAAATATTTAGAAGTATTTAATGAAATGATAATCACGTACACTATATTTTTTATTTTAAAGTGTAGGTGGTTTGATATTAAAAAAGAAAAATTGTAAAAAAATTAATTTTTTTCTAATTCCTCTCTAGTAACTTACAATGTTGCATTTCAGACATGAAATTAGACTAGTATGAGTGTTGGTATATTGATTTGCTAGGTTCTTGTCAATTTTTAAAAAATAAAATTAATTTTAAATTAAATTTTAATAAAAATAATAATTCAAATATTAATATTTTTAAAAATTTCCTTTTAATTAACTACCAATTAAAACTAGTTTTAAAGTATTTAAGAACATCCGATGAAATGATCATTATATGCACTTTAAATGTTATACATTCAATCTCAATATGTTTATATTGGTTCAATCATATTATATACAACCTAAAACGCTATAGAATGGATGAATGTCTTCTTTTTTTAACTTATATAAAGTTTCAGTTAAAAATCCAATCATTTTCTCATTGTTTTCCCTTAAGATTTAAAAAAGTGCAATATTTTGAATATTCGTTCTGCCCTGACTAATGCCAACACGTCAGGCACGCACATAATCCAACTCATCAGAAATGTTGTCCGTCAAAGGGCTTAGTAAGCACGCGCCTGCAATAAAGTCATGTTCATGCAACTCATATGCCAGCATGGCATGATAAATTGGAGATCCAATCCATTAATAAGAACTGTAATTTTTTATTGATGCCCTAATCCAAGAACCCGATTAATCCACAAGTCAGAAAGGCCACCATATATTTCCAATATTGGAGCCCGGATGTTGAGTGGACCAGATTTGTTTTGGGAAAAATGTGTACAAGATCAGACCAACATGTTGGATGGATTGGATTTCGAACCTATGTACCATTCTGGCACATGTATGGCATGAACATGAGCTTTATTGCACACGCGTGAGTCGCTTAGCAAAGTTCTCCATGCAGATCAATTAGCGAGAAATCAGCTGGAGTATGAACAGAGGACGCGGATTGCGTACTACCCCCGCCAGGACGGATTACCGTCCGGGCAGGGCTCCGTGGGGCCACAGTGATGTAAGTGTTTTATCCAAGCCGTTAATTGCTTTTATCAGATCATTTTAAAGTATGAATGTAAAATTAAAGTATGTACACACCTCCAGTGGACTACACCGGAGGAAGCTGCAGTGATAATGACACCCATCGTTGAAACCTTTCTAAGTCTCACCGTGATGTTTTTTTTTTATCATCCAACCTATTAATAAGGTCATGGATGAAGTGAAAAGAAAATATTAGCTTGATCCGAAACTTCTACAACTCCCAAGAATCTTTTAATGGTGGACATTAAATCCCCAATTTGTGGTCCACTTAAGCACTCTAACCTGCTCAGTGTTTGGCTTGTATCTTAAAATGATCTGATAAAAGCGATTAACAGCTTGGATAAAACACTTACATCACTGTGGGCCCACAAAGCCCTGCCCGGACCGTCCGGGCGGGGTAGGACGCAATCCGCGTCCATGAACATACGGCATATGTGGATTATGACTATCTCCACGAGTCTGGATCCTCTGTTTCCGGGGGAGAGAGGCAGAGAGTCTCTGCCTCCCGCAACCTCATTGGTCCACCTGTACAAACTGCCACGTAGGCAGTTTTTATTTGAAAAAAATAAATAAAATTTCCATCTGAGCTTCCTAACGGCAACGGCATCCACTAACGGTGCTTTCCATTTTCGTTCTCCGGAGATTTTTACAAGAGATTTCTTCTCCCGTCTGTGTATTCTAATTTCAAATTCCTTCTTTACAGATGGATTCGATCAAAGCTCCCGCCGGAAGAAAAATCCTTTTTTTTCTTTTGACAATCGGAGGCCCCTCCTTCCCCAATTTCTCTCAATCTCTTTCGCCCATTTTTCATTATTCGATTCACGACAGGCTGCCTGCTGACGCAGGGATGAATGTGATGAGGATAACTACTCCAAATCCACGAAGGTTCTCTGGACTCCTCACAGAGACTTCTCAAATCCACGAGGAAAGAAAGCAGGAAATAGAAATAAATTCTAATAAATTCGAACTTGATTAATTAATGACTAAAAACGAGTTCACAACCCTTTAAATAGAGGTACCAAGCAATGGGAAAGAAATCAGAATCAAACTACAACTAAAACTTCTAGAATCCGCGACTTACTATTTATAGACGGTCGTGATGTCTACTAAGTGCGCAAGGTTTTCGGCCAAAAATAGTAAGTGTCCTATTTGGTTTCACCAAACCGTTCTCCTAATTATTCTAAGCTCTTTTCATGTTGGGCGCAACTCCTAAAGCCCGACGGATGAAGAGTTATAATCAAACTAAAACTTACTATTTATAGTAAAAACGAAATTAAAACAGGGAAACGACCGTCGATCCAGGGGTTTTTCGCAATTCCGGGCGCGTAACCCAGCATAGCGGGGTTGGTTGGCTAAAGTAGCTCGTTCTACCCCAAAATCATATATTTTACGTCAGGTAACTCATTCCGGATTGCGAGATACGCCCGATCTAAGGTCCAACGGTCCGGATCACTTCTGTCGTCGACCGGGCCTTTTTTTATCCATCTTGGCCATGAAACTGTTCGCAACCCGCTCTACATCAGTCCCCTCCACTTCAAAAGAACTCGTCCTCAAGTTCTCATCCTGCGCTGGTTCATGATACTCTGTCAGGTCCGCGACGTTGAAAGTCCGTGAGATCATCATGTCATCTAAAATATCAACAACATACGCGTTGTCATTGATCTTTCGAATGATCGGGACGGGTCTAATCTTCTTATTCCAACTTGTTGTACGTCCCGGTTGGAAATCTCTCTTTGCGCAGATGGACCATAATGCGGTCGCCCACCTCGAACACTTTTTGTCGCCGGTGCTTGTCCGCTTATTCCTTGTACTTCTCATTCAAGGTATGTAGCTTGGTCTGCACTTCCGCATGGATGCCCATGATCTTGTCTGCCATATGTTCTGCTGCAATGCTCGTGCCTGGGTGTTTGGGCAGAGGGAACAAGTCAAGCATGTGGCAAGGCACTCGTTCATAAAATAATCTGGAACGGTGATTTCCCTGTCGCCATGTTATTAAATGCAAACTCTGCTTGAGACAAGGCAAAATCTCATTGCTTCGGTTTTTCTCCTGAAATACAGCGAAGGAGGTTTTCCATCGTGCGATTCACAACTTCGATCTGCCCATCAGTCTGTGGGTGGTAAGCACTACTGAATTGAAGTCGTGTATCGAATCGAGTTCACAAAGTCCACCAAAAGTGGCTAATGAACTTCGTGTAATCGTACGACCTCCCTGAAGAATAAATTCGTCACGTTGTTGCATCGAGGGTCTTCTTGCATGGGATAAAATGTGTCATCTTGGAGAAACGATCTACCATCACGAACACTGAATCCATACCACGTTGTGTTCATGGGAGACCAAGCACGAAGTCCATTGATAAATCCTCCCAAGGACCGTCGAGCACAGGTAACAGGGTGTAGAGGCCCGTATTCTGAGATTGTTCATTAGAGGTCTGACAAACATGACAATGTTGTACGGCTTTTCCCACATCACGTACTAATTGTGACCAGTAATACCGCTCTTCCACAAGAGCTCGAGTCTTGTCTTGCCCAAGGTGTCCACTGAGGCCACCTCCATGTAGCTCCTGAATAATCTGCTCCCTCAGAGAACTTTGGGGGATGCACAATCGATTCTCCTTGAAGAGAAAATCATCTTATATATGAAGGTCACTGGGGTGACCTTCTTGGCACTTCACCCAAGAATCTTTGAAGTCTTGATCAACGGCATACAGCTCCTTAAGACAATCGAAGTCGACCACCTTGTTGCTCATCGTAACAAGTAGTGATGCACGACGGCTAAGTGCATTGCCCTGAGTTGTGCTTCAAAACGAACGTGAATTCCTGTAAAAACGCAACCCATCTAGCATGCACACGATTCACGTTAGTCTGACTATTAATAAACTTTAATGCTTGATGGTAGTGTACAGAACAAACTCTCTTTGAATTAGATAATGCCGCCAATGTCGCAGCGCCTGAACAACTGCGTACAACTCAATCTCATAAGTTGACCACTTCTTTCGAGCTTCGTTAAGCTTCTCGCTGTAGAAGGCTACCGGCCTGCCTTCCTGTGATAATACTCCCCCAATTCCGACGTATGAAGCGTCACACTCAACCTCAAACAATTTGTCGAAATTAGGAAGCACCAAGACCGGTGTTGTAGACAAACGATGTTTGATCTCATAAAAGCTCTTGTCAGCTTTATCAGTCCACTGGAACGGTCATTTTTTCATGTAATCTGTTATAGGCACGACTATAGTGTTAAAATCTCGCACAAATCGATGATAGAAAGTCAACAACCCGTGAAAACTCCTCACCTCATGAATGTTTGTTGGGATCGGCCATTCCCTAATAGCTCGCACTTTTTCATCGTTCACACGAATGCATGTGGACGTTACAACAAATCCTAAAAACAACAGGTTGTCAGTTAAAAAACTACACTTCTTCAAGTTGAGGTACAACTTGTTAATTTGTAGGACTTGCAACACCTGCCTGAGATGTTTCCTGTGCTCCACCTCATCCTAACTATATATCAATATGTCATCAAAATAAACTACCACAAATCGGCCAGTTAACGGTTTTAGAACTTGATTCATCAAACGCATAAAAGTACTTGGTGGTTTCGATAGGCCGAAGGGCATGACTAGCCACTCATACAACCCTTCATTGGTCTTGAATGTCGTTTTCCACTCATCATTGGGTCGGATACGAATCTGATGGTACCCACTCCTTAGATCTAGTTTAGAGAACACCTTGACACCTTCTAGCATATCGAGCATGTCGTCCAACCGTAGTATTGGGAACCGATATTTGATGGTAATTTTGTTAATTGTCTGGTTTTCGACACACATGCGTCAGCTTCCATCTTTTTTTGGCGTTAATAATGCTGGTACAGCACATGGGCGCATGCTCTCCCTCAAGAGACCCTTACGGATCAATTCCTTCATTGCCTGTAAAGTATCTCGCACTCCTTCAGACTCATCCGATAATGAGGGCGGTTGGGTAGGCTAGCCCCAAGGACGAGGTCTATGTGATGTTGGATGTCCCTCATGGGGGCAATCCATCAAGTAAATCCTCAGGCCAGACTTCTTTGAATTCGTTTAGCAACAGTCTTAAATTTGGAGGGATGTTTGAGGGTTCTTCTTCCTCGCCCTTCACCACTACGGCGTATACCTCACCGGTTTCCTTGGATTCCTCCATAAAATCCCGAACAGTCAAGAGAGAACTCCCCTCCACTTTAGAAGCATCAGGGTGGTTCTCTGGTGCCATAGGGGCAAGGATTATTTTTCGACTATCCTTGACGAATACGTAGACATTGTCTCGTCCCCGATAGGTCGCATCACGGTCTGACTGTCAGGGTCGACCGAGTAGCATGTGGCAAGCTTCCATGTCGACCACATCACAAAGTATCTGATCCTTATAATTTTTACCAATTGAAAATGAGATAGTGCATTATTCAGTTACCTTGGTCTCATTCACCTTTTTTATCCAGCCAATTGAGTACGGGCTAGGATGTTTCGTCTTTGGTAACCGCAACTTGTCCACCATCACTCTTGAGACGATGTTCCCGCTACTACCACTGTCTATGATCACATCACAGACCTTTCCGTTGACAGTGCACTGAGTACGAAATATATTGTGTCGCTGTGGATGTAATTCCTTTCGTGGGGTATATAGTAATCGCCTCACAACTAGAAATTCGCCACGATCTTCTCCCGTCATTTCATCGTCACTTGCTATTTCTTCAGTGGTTTGTTCATGTTTGTCATAGTCATGGTCTTCTTCTGCGGCCTCATCTTCAGTGCCCCCTTCATTTATAGTCAAGTGTGCTGTGGAACGTTGAGGACAGGTGTTTGATAAGTGGTCTGGCTGACCACAGCGGTAACAATTGTTCGACCTTGGCCGAGCATAAGGATTTGGAATCCTACTCGGGCCCGCTGTTGTGGGTGCTGCACGTTGAGGTCTGGATGAGCCGCTCCCCGTATCACGGTTTACGGTTGTACGAGATTGAGGACGTTCTCCTACTGGATCTTTTCCTCGTGCCAGCACTGGATCCTGCGTGAAACCCGTCATGGGGGATCGAGTTGAAGGATAGGGACGAGCAGGAACTCTTGCAAGTTGTGTTTCTGCCTTACCCGCCAGTTGAACTGCTTCATCCACGATCCCGACTAGGTACATATGAACTCGGTCCTTAATTGTTGGTCGCAACTCACCTATAAATCGTGCCACCTTCTGTGACTTAGATTCTGACAGATCGTTTCGTATAGCCAACCGCTGGAAATTCTTCAGTTTAATCTGTGACAGTTCGGTTTCCTTGTCGGCAATTTTGGTATTGCTGGAATAATATCTGCTCATAGTCACTGGGGAGAAATCGTGATCGAAGAAGACGTCTCATCCGTGGCCATGATGAGATGGGCGCCTTGTTCTGGCGGGCTCATAAGAGTTGTAATTGTTCCCACCATGCAGAAGTACCAGATTTTAACTTAAACGCTACCAATTTTACCCTTTTATGATCTGGCACGTCCATGTAATCAAAATATCTCTCTACTTCGGCTATCCAATCGAGAAAATCTTCTATACGTAATAAACCATTAAAACTAGGAAGTTCAGCCTTACCTCGATAGTCTCTTTCAGCACAATCTAGGTGATCGCCTCCATGGATTGGTCGTTGGGCAAAACCCTCATTAAGGTCCTCGTCGCTAGAACTTGAATCATCTGGTGTAGCCCTACGGTTTGCCACTGGTAGTGCTCTACGAAAATCAGGGTTGCGTCGTACAGCAACCATGGGTGGTGGAGCCACCATGGGTGGTGGAGCAACCATAGGTGGTGGAGCACCGCCTAGGGTTCGGGGTGGAAGTAGCACATCCGCAAGACGGTCGAGGGTTGCCTGCAGCCCTTGCATAGTCAACTGACTCTCCTAGTGGAAAGCTTCCATTCTTTCCGAAAGATAATGAATCCCTGGATCACCGTCCACAGGATTTTGATTCATACCTTCATTGTTTGCCATCGGCCCGAGGGGAATCCTCACTTTGATACCAATTAACGCAGGGATGAACGTGATGAGGATAACTACTCCGAATCCATGGAGCTTCTCTGGACTCCTCACAGAGACTTCTCGAATCCACGAGGAAAGAAAGCATGAAATATAAATAAATTCTAATAAATTCGAACTTGATTAATTAATGACTAAAAACGAGTTCACAACCTGTAACGTCCCGTCCAACCATCACAGTGTCCTGGGGCGTCCACGTAGGATTGCCGCAGGACCACTCGTTTAAGCCACTCATGGTAGGTTACCGTAGATAAAAATCATCCAAGATTAATCCAATTTAGTAGACCTGACTGGCCATAATAGGGCTTAGTGTGGGCCACCACGCCAGATGGCTGTTTACACATAAAGGACCGCTCGTGCAGGCCGCACAACGACCAAGAATGGTCGGAAAATTCTAAAACTTGGCGTGGCCGTTGGTCTCACTGGGCTTGAAGGCCATCGCGAACCGCAACTCCGGCAGACGCCCAGAAGTGGGATCTGGCATAGGCCCCATGCACCCCACCAATGCCAAAATTGAAATCTGGCACTGATCAAGGAAATTGAAATGTGAGACTTTCCAGCCGTCGGATTTCTTCCAAATTTACGGTAATGGTTTGATATATTTTTCAACGCCCGTTCACCAAATCTGGGGCCCGATCGTGGCACGATGACCGTCGATCGCAAATCGGACCCGTGCGATTAAACCCTATATCCGATCACTCCCAAATTTTGCACGGCCCTTCGTCGGGCCATGGATCACCTAACTTATAAGTTTTATGGCCAGAAGACCCCCAGAACTATTCTAATCACCGAAATGAGCCCCACAGGGCCACTTAAAGGTCGGAGGCGCCCTCTCAGATCATATAACCGTTCATCCGTTAGTCCTCAATTTTTGCATGAACCCTAGTCGGGTTAGGAGACAACTACACGCCGAATTTGGTGGCCAACGAGGCACTAGGGCCACCTCAACACTTAATAGGGGTCCCATAGGTCTAATTTGGAAAAATTAGGAAACATGGGGCCAAGAGACCCAACTCTAGGGAAATAAGCCCTAGCCCTCTTTCACAATCTCATTCACTCTCTCAACAACAACCCTCTCTCCCTCTTATCTCTCCCTTCACCTCCCAACAACCCATTCCTCTTCTCTTTAATTTTCTTCAAATCTCCAACAACCAAGCTCTCCCTCAAACCTCTTCCAACACTCCAACAACCCATCTCTCTGCCTAGCAACTTCCACCTTCCTCCAACGACCAAGGTGAGTGAAGTAAGAAGAAGGGGTAGGCAAGGAAGTGTGGTGGACCCTAAATCAAGTTGGGGCCCAAGAGAATCGACCCTCCATCATCTTCTCCCTTCCCGAAAGGGGAAAACCCTCCGCCACAAACCCCAAATTCGTCCGTGGGCCATCTAGGTAAATTCTCCTCCCTTTTTCTTCTTGAAATCCATGTATTATGGTGGGATTGGCATGGAAAACTAACATGCAAGGGTTGGTTTAGGGATTCCGGCCGATCGTCCCGAAAGCCTCTTTCCTAGGACGTTTTTCGTGTCGCCAACGATCCATAGGTGCGGACTATTGCTCTTAGGTGGCCTAGCACCAATTTTAGTGTGGATTTAATGATTTTGAGTGCTTGGACGTCATATTTGAAATTCTAGAGGAAACCCTAGGGATTTTCATGTTGATTTGATTTGTTGGAGTATGCATGTTTAAATTCTTAAGTAGGATATATATTGTGCCTTCACATGATATTATGTCGATTGATAACATGCTTGTTGTTGTTGATTTCATTTCCATCATATGAAGTGCTTATTTGTGTGTGTGATTATTTACCGACTTTCATGATTCCTCAAGATGGGGGAAGTGTTTAACTTCCTCACACAACACACATACACTCACATGCACCTAAATTTTATGATGATACTTGATTGCTTGTTAAAGATATTTGTTTTGTATGGTTAGGATGCATGAGATTATGACATGGATGTACTAGCTGATAATATGAGTAGTGAGCATGTTGTAGGTCTCTTTTCACTCTCTTGGGGTGGTCAGGAACCTAACAAGAGAGTGTAGTCCCATCGGTAGGACTACGCTAAGGCTAGACTTGCGGATTGGGCGGGAGTGTTCGGGTGGCTGTAGTTCGACTACATGGGTCCCTTGTGCCCGAGGTCATTCGTCTCACACTTGCCTGATCTGTGTGGACTAGCCTACTACCGGATCACCCTGTTTGTTAACCATGTTCGCCCACATATGTATGGAACCTGATGCACCCTATAACCTTTGTGGCCCACTGATAATTAGACTACAATTGGTCCACAGTCTCGTGAGCCGGGCATGGTGGAATGGGACACTGTGTCCGAGCTGTCGGCCTACGCTGGGGTACCGCGCCTCCCCGTAGTGACCGCGAGCGATCCCTTCCCTATCGGCACTCCTCATGTGCTTGGTGTCGGGAATGAGGACCCCGACGGGATCACGGACCGCGAGGACTCGGCCTCACGCGTTGTTGGGGCCTTGCCCTCGCAACCAGATTAGGGCAATGACATGTAGGGTGATTCAGAATCCCAACCTGCTGGATGAATGGACCTTAATTAACAACTCGGCTAACATGATCGCATTTCACGCATCAGATAGGGTGGCGACTCAGAAGTTGAGGTCGCACTGAGGGAGTGAGGACATTTGCGATCGTAGGCGTAGTCGCTTGAGGGAGTGTTGTGGCGAGGGCATGCATCATATCATCGCATTTCATGCGCATTTAATAAGAGTTATAGGTGTTGTTGAATTCCTGCTTTTCATTAAATTCCTATTATAATTGATGCCTGTTACAACTTAAGATTAATGGTTCACACTGAGTTGATCACTCACTCCCACTCTGGGACGGTGTTTTAAAACATCAACCAGACACTTCCATAGATGCAGGTGGCGAAGATCAGGAGGAGCCCGGCACTGCGAACTTGGATGAGGAGGAGGAGTACTCCTACTTCCAGCTGATGGATGGAGCTGCGTCGGATCCGTAGCTGTGACGACGGACTGCTGAGCTGAGAGCTCAGCCCTATTCTTTTGGACATGATATTATTTTTGTGATTTTATCGGGTGGCGCCATGTGCCCCTTATTCTTTTGGACGTGTATATATATATATATATATGCTTGTGTTGTTTTTCTCCCATTTCAGTAGATTTGTGGTTGTGCTTCATGTTCCAGTTGTTCCAAACTTGCGCAGTTAATTTGACTAATCCTAAAACCGTTAAACGCATGATAAGTGACCTCGAAACTCGGGAGTTGCGTACATACACGACCCCCGATTTTCAGGGCGTTACACAACCCTTTAAATAGAGGTACCAAGCAATGGGAAAGAAATCAAAATCAAACTACAACTAAAACTCCTAGAATCCGCGACTTACTATAAATAGTAAACTTACTATTTATAGACGGTCATGATGTCTACTAGCGCGCAAGGTTTTCGGCCAAAAATAGTAAGTATCCTATTTGGCTTCACCAAACCGTTCTCCTAATTATTCTAAGCTCTTTTCACGTTGGGCGCAACTCCTAAAGCCCGACAGATGAAGAGTTATAATCAAACTAAAACTTACTATTTATAGTAAAAACGAAATTAAAGCAGGGAAACGACCGTCGATCCAGGGGTTTTTCGCAATTCCGGGAGTCGCAACTCAGCATAGCAGGGTTGGTTGGCTAAAGTAGCTCGTTTTACCCCAAAATCATATATTTTACTTCAGGTAACTCATTCCGGATTGCGAGATACGCCCGATCTAAGGTCCGACGGTCCGGATCACTTCTGTCGTCGACCGGGCCTTTTCTGATCCATCTTGGCCATGAAACTGTCCGCGATCCACTCTACATCACCTGCCGATAGCCAATTTCGGCCCATTGAAGTCTATTTGGTCCATTCATCCATCGAAGATTCACTCCATCTCACAGGTATTTATTTATTTTATATTTTTTTTACAGATTATTTATTTTATATATTTTTTTGTCCGTTCAATATCCTTTGTTTTTTTTTTATTTCCAAGGAAATAGCCATTGAAGAATTGGTTGTATACATCTGAATTGGTTGTTGAAAAAATGGACTTCTATCTATATTTGACCCCATTACGAGAGAGGGCATTCTAGTTTTGAATGTTGTTGTTGCTTATAAGAAAATTGCTAAACATCAATCTGTTCATGATAATCTGCAAGCACCACACCAACATTGTCATGGAAAATTCCTCCTGCTTCAAAACATTAACAAGAAGGATGTGTGAAGTTGCATTTTTAATGTCTACTTTATATGTTTTACTACACTACTCAGTTAACATCTGAATTTTATTCCCGAATTGTCTAGTTGAATTTGTCAGGACTTAAACTTCATACATTCAAAGTTTAACTGGGTAGTAGATCATGTTGGTACATTAGAAGGAATCCATGTGAAGATATTGTTCTTGTTTGTTTAGGAGTCTTTCATAAACTAGTGTTCTTACATATCGAGCGTATTGAAGTTCCCACAGGCATCTCTCGATTTCGCTCCTCAATAAAATCAGCAAGCTCCCGCAAGCATCTCTCAATTTTGCCCAGCCAATGGCATTATTGGAATCCCTTCAATAATGATCCTATTGAAGTTATGGCTGACCGCTAATTTAATTTGCTTGCAGTAAAGCCACAGCTTAGAGTTGCCTATACCTAACAAACTGCTAAATTCAAACAAAGAATCACCCAGGCAATACCTGATTAGTCCCCAATTATAATACTTCAGTCGAGCTATTTTTCTTCCAAGCCATCATGACACCTGACATGTTCTAAATATTCTGAATGAAAGTTTGATAGCTTGGGCATTACACCAAGGTCTCTTGATATTCTTGCCAGAAGTTCTCCTGTTTGTAGGGATGTTCCCTTGTCATAATTCCAAGCAGGTCAGCAGTTAACTCAGGTGAGATATGGCCTCTGCATTGACTTATATTCCTGCATTTCACATTTATATTGGTTCCTGAAAATGTGTTGATCTTAGGCATCGCCGTGCATCTATGCAACCAAAGCCCTCCACTTTTCTATGGCTTTCTCGGTTTGGAAGGATGAGTTCTGGCATTCAAGCGATTATCCACAATGCCCTCCCACATCTCATCCATTCCCTCGCTTTTGCCAATTGGGGTATGTGTGTATGATGTAAAATCTGTTCATCGATCACCTCACTTTGGATTTATGACATAACTGTGAACTGTTTGCTTCTTGCTTATATAGATAAAAACATTTATGGATCTACCCATTAACTTGGTTTTATTGGCATAGGATGACACAAAAATGTCCAAAGTGATTTAGCTGAAAAATACCCTTGAAATGATCAAATTGGCCCTCAAACTGTTCACACAGTCAACATACGTATGTGGCCCACCAGATGCACTGCTTGGATATCCCACACACATTTGCTTCTGTACTAAGCAAAAATCTCATTTTAGATACAAAGCTAAGTGAGTGCGTATGAATGCGATTATTTAATAGAATATTTGAACTTGCTAAACTGGCTTCTTATTGTTGTTTTCCATTGCATTTTGCAGACAATTCCTGGAGCAACTGTATACTATGTCCAAAATATGTGAGATCTGTTCTAAATCTCTGTTTCTTGATTTCTCGCATGTGGTCCAAAATATGTTGTTAGTTTGAAACCTAAATGACTCGTCTTCGATCTGAACAAAAGGATAATCTTCACTTTAAGTTTTCAATTGCCCCTTTTTCCTACATTGTGACCGTAGCTACTGTTGCGGTTTGCAAAACACCAAATGCAGTCTGCATGCAACAACATATGCCAACCTGGCAGCCATGGACCCATGGGACTGATGGATCCAGAACTAGGCTGGTATGCCCTGCAAATGAGCGTGGGAAAATCTTTTTCAACTAATTGGTTTCCCACATGAATGGAAACAATGGACAGTAAAAAAACTTGATGACTTGACCAGTCTATTTTTGGGCCAACCTGATTGAGTTATCAAGATGTCACTACCCTGCTATGGCAGCGTAGATCTGATGATTCAATACAACTTGCTGTTGGAACTACACATGGTTACTATCTTAAAATTCCAACAGTTGTTTCAGATAATAGATGGTTGCCGTTCAAAAATTATCCGTTGATGTGAATAATTGAATCAGGACAGTCTGATCATCTAATGGGATAAAAGTGGTCCCATTGCCGGTCAATTGGCACAGAGGCCATCAGATTGTAAATCAAACCCAAATCAGGCTCATCTGAGGGTCCTGTCAAACACCCAACACTCCAAATTGCATATCTAGACCAGGGCAGGGGCTCAGATTAATCTGATGGAAGATCAATACCATATTAACAGCCCTGATAGATACCCAAGATGAGATAGACAGTCCTCAGTTTTTTTTTTTTTTTTGCTCCTGCTTACTTTTTGAGCCTCTTTCTGGGCACCAAACAAGTGCTTAAATAAAATGAAATTGGTCCTGTTTGCAAGCCGATGAAGTTAGCTTTGAAAAGGGCTGGAGATCCGTTTGTAAATCTCCGTCTCTTGATAAGCACTCTACCCATAGCCACATGGGCCTACCTAGCAGCCATAGACATTCATGTGGGACCCAGGGCATTGATGGATCCAAAACTAGGCTGGTGTGCCCTGCAAATGAGTGTACTAGATCTTGGTTGTCAATCACCACATAACAATAATTACTTGTCCACACACCATCCAGCGAGAATGTGACAATCAGAACTCAGGCTATCGCGGTCAACCAGTCAACAGAGAAGAGAGGGGAAATCTTCTGCAAATTCTGCAGCGATTTCAAGGGATGGAAATGTGGTAGCCCAGAGGGGGGGCTTTGCTCCTTCATATGGGGATTGATATGGACTTCATTTGGTATGGCTGTTTTTGCAAGATATATTTATGACCGAAAATTTAATTTTAGATGGTGTAACTCAGATTATGAGTGTACATAATATTTTATTAGTTGACCTCTATGCATGGCAGGGTGCTGCTGACAAAGGTCCTATATGGCATGGGTTCTAGTTCTTAGGGTGCATTTGAGAAGTCTAGCCTCGGGCGTCGCTGAAATCCGTTGTTTTTTTTTCTCCTGTTTTTCCTTGTGTCTCAATCTGTAAATTTTCTGTCCATTATGTAACCTTTCATTCTCAGGATGCTTGTAAATGGGGCTGGTTGTAAATGATTTACAAGTTGTGTTTGAATTCTAATTTAAGCCCGTAAAGGTCTTCTAATCTAGAAGATTCAGCCTAGCAGAATTTTTAATTGTTTCTTTTTCTTTCTTTTTTTTCCTTTTACATTGTAAATGATTTACTGCCGGTAAAAGATACAGCGACGCCCCCTTTTAGCGGCACGTGTCCTACCGCCGATAATTCTTATACCAGCAGTTTTTGGGACATTTAGGGGCGGTTTTTGACCGCCGGTAAAGCCCATTTTCCTGGTAGTGTCACCAAAATCAGGATTAGGCTTAATCCCAATTTTGCAGGTAAATAGATTGATTTGAGTACTACGGACCTTAAACAAGACCTTCAACTGCAAGCTAGCCAGGATCAGACTTGCATTGAGGTCTTTAGAGATCATCTTGATATGTGAAGGTCATGACTATGCATTTGATCATTTGTGACTGTTAATCCAGTGGGCCATCACCTGGTAAAAATTGCAGTGAATCATTATCTTACAGTTAGATTGTTACAGTTTTGCCCATTAAATGTGGACTCCTTTTTATGTTTGAATGCTTGAAAAATTCTATCAACTCTCCATTTTTATTTGGCTAAACAGATGAGACATCTATGGTCAGTCGATTCATTGCCCGCCAAATATATGATTCAGCTCAAAATGAACATATCCAATGTGCACAGTTAACATGTCTCAGACTGCTTTGTAGAATTCCTTGTTGCCAATCCATTTGCTAGCAATTCATCAGCTAACTTCCCTAAACGGAAAACCCATGTGGGGGACATTTTCTGTGGGCCCCACCAGTGGATGATGGCCCATTCAACAAAAGGGAGCTTTGGCAACTAAAAACTTCCAGGTGAGGTTTTAGTGCCTGGAGCAACCTGGGGGCCATAATGTCAACGGTATGGATCTTTGGTTCGCGAGCCCCACTTGTTCGAAACAGGAAACCCCTATGTACTGTGGATCTTCCGGGTATAGCTCAAAAGCCAAAAACTCAATTCAACTAGATGTCTAGCTAGGATGGGTTGACCCGAAGATTCAACTAGAGTCGACATTTAATTACTAATTAAATAAGAGTATTTAAATAATAGCGCCTATTTAAATTGTATGAATATAAACGAAAAGTGGGATTTTTATGTCAAAATTCCTCTAGGATTTGGATTTGAAAAAAGTGACAGGTTGTCGGACAAAGTGACCTGGTTCCACTAAATGAATTGATGAGGTTATATTACAAAGTGACGGGGTTCACTAGACAGAGTGACCTGGTTCCACTAAATGAATTGACGAGTTTAAATTACAAAGTGACGGGGTTCACTAGACAAAGTGACCTCATTCGACTAAATGAATTGACGAGGTTACATTACAAAGTGACGGGGTTCACTAGACAAAGTGACCTCGTTCGACTAAATGAATTGACGAGGTTACATTACAAAGTGACGGGGTTCACTAGACAAAGTGACATGGTTGCAGTACAAAGTGACGGGGTTCATTAGACAAAGTGACGAGGTTGCAGTACAAGGTGACGGGGTTCACTAGACACAGTGACGAGGTTGCAATCCAATCCAACCATTAGATTGTTGAAAAAAGTGACAGGTTGCCGGATAAAGTGACTTGGTTCCACTAAATGAATTGGCGAGGTTAGATTACAAAGTGACGAGGTTCACTAGACAAAGTGACATGGTTGCGGTGCAAAGTGACAGGGTTCATTAGACAAAGTGACGATGTTGTAGTACAAGGTGACGGGGTTCACTGGACATAATGACGAGGTTGTAATCCAATCCAACCATTGGATTATTGAAAAAAGTGACGGGTTGCCGGACAAAGTGAACTGGTTCCACTGAATGAATTAACGAGGTTAGATTACAAAGTGACGAGGTTCACTAGACAAAGTGACATGGTTGCAGTGCAAAGTGACGACGTTGCAATACAAGGTGACGGGGTTCACTAGACATAGTGACGAGGTTGCAATCCAATCCAACCATTAGATTGTTGAAAAAAGTGACGGGTTGCCAGACAAAGTGACCTGATTCCACTAAATGAATTGACGAGGTTAGATTACAAAGTGACGAGGTTTACTAGACAAAGTGACATGGTTGCAGTGCAAAGTGACGGGCTTCATTAGACAAAATGACGTGGCTGTTGGGCAAAGTGACGAGGTTGCTGGACAAAGTGACGTGGTTCACTCCACAAAGTAATTGGGTTGCTGGATAAAGTGATGACGTTCTACTAGATAAAGAGAAGATGTTGTATCTTACTAGACAGTGTGATGGGGTTTTACTAGACAGTGTGATGGAGTTGTTGGACAAAGTGACGAGATTTCACTTGATAAACTGAAAGGGATGCTAGACAAAGTGACAAGGTTCTTATAGATAAAGTGATGGGATTACTGGATAAAGTGACGGGATTCCATTAGATAAAGTGACGGGGTTGCCAAGTAAATTGAAAATACTCTTATTTCTTTCAAAAGGGTGTGAACCCCAAAATTACATGTCTCTACATGCTAGCTAGTTATTATTTGGATATGGGTGAAATAAACACAACAATACTAGCCAGATAGAACTGGATCAATTAAATTTTATCATTCCGCCATACATCAAAGAATAAAAAAAATTACATTTGTCTCTGCATGCTTACTAAAAAATTACACAAAAATGCTTTAAAAAAATAAATTAAATAAATCCCTCCATCCAGCCAGCATATGTCTCTGCCTGCAACCTTCCTAATTGCATCCATCTCATAAAGCAAAATTTGATTAAACTGGCCTTTACTCACAACATCCCTGGTTCCACTAAATGAATTGACGAACAAACTGACCTGGTTCCACTAAATGAATTGACGAGGTTGTAGGATAAAGTGACGGGGTTTAGTAGACAAAGTGACAAGGTTGTAGGACAAAGTGACGGGGTTCAGTAGACAAAGTGACGAGGTTGTAGTACAAAGTAACGGAGTTCACTACACAAAGTGACGAGGTTGCAGTATAAAGTGACAGTATACAGTAGACAAAATGACGAGGTTTTAACGGACGGAATGACGGGTTGTTGGACAAAGTTACGAGATTTCACTAGTTAAAGTGAAAGGTATGTTAAACAAAGTGACAAGGTTATTGTAGACAAAGTGACGAGATTACTGGATAAAGTGACGGGATTTCATTAGATAAAGTGACGAGGTTGCCAATTAAATTGAAAAGAACATCCAATCAGCCAGGTGTTAACTGGACCAATCTTGGAGATGAGGCTTCTTTAGTTGAAATTTGATAAAATAATTATGTGTATAAATTAAAAATAATCACTACCAGAAAGAGGATCAAAGGCTACGGAGAATAAAATCCGTAGCTATGTATTTGGCTACATATTAGATCCGTAGCTGATTAGTCCTTGACCTAATTAATCCTTATGACATGAGAGGGCTTAAAGTCTTGGAGGTTTCATCTTTAGAATAATGTATTCAATGTCAGCTGCACTAAACGAATGCCCACCAACAGTGTAAAATGGCAGATAAGCCTGAAAGTTTCATGAACAATGAGTTTCAGTCAAGACCCAAAATTAAGGAAAGGAATAATATCTTCTAGATGGATAATGGGAAGATATACGGGACACAATGCAGCCAAGAAAGACTTGAAACAAATAAAATTTTTAACAAATGTCATTTGCTAAATATTTCAGTAACAACTACAATTTTAAAAAAAAAAAATGAATGGGCAATGGCATGATAACCAAAATTAATATGAGGTTCTCTGCTGCATGATCCTGAGTTCTGTGTAGAAAGCTCATGATTAGCTTCCAGTTTTGAACTACATATGCTATAAATTCGAGGGTCCATTTGGAAATATCAAATAATATGTATTATAAGCATAAAGAAGTGGAAATAACCAAATTGAAGGATCCTTCTCTAGCATTAATATTGAAGATCAGGGCTCCAAATTACATGCGTTCATTCCTCTCCTGACTAAGTAGAAAATGCAAGGCAATCAATTCTTCTTCAAGCTTTAGAACTGTGATCTCGAGCACAGCTTTGTTAGACAACAGCTCCTGAGCCTGCAAAATACATGAGCACATAAATAGCAACACAAAGACCCAATAATTGCAAGATATGATTACCTTGGCGGGAATCTAAGACATGAATATAGGGAGGTTACCTTGGCGGGAATCTAAGAAGGAGAATCAGACAAAGGTGCAGAGGTTTGAGCAACAGCATTTGCCAAAGCAAAATGCAAGTCGATCTCCTCTTGTAGCTCCTTTTGTAGTTTCTGAACCTGGGAAATGCAATCAATGCACGGGAGTTTGTCTTTATTGGCAGTAAGCATCTCTGACATGTAGTAATGAAATGAATGGTAGCAGATAGTGCAATGGAAACCAACTATAAAAAATAATAATAATAAAAATAATAATAATAATAATAAAATAATAATAAATAAATAAATAACACCCAAAAGCAGATACATAGCAGAGACCAATCAGAAAAGAAAAACTAAACACACTGACACCAAAATGAGTAGATAGTGCAATGGAAACCAACTGTGGACATGCCAACAATAATCCACCTCTGGTTCAACATTATTCATTTCCTCATATCCCCTCTCAATGGCCGTCCTAACTGTAGAATCAAGGGCAATATCCAAAAATAATAGATCCTTTAAGCGATCATGAGATTTAAGAAGCAAAGGTCGAAGTTCCGCACGAGCCTCCAGCAATCCCTGCAGTATCACATTTTCAGCAATTAAATACAATTAGTTAAAAGAAATTCGAAGAGAATACAGCATGAGCACTAATTGAAGGATTGTGTTTGGTTTCAGAAGAACAAGGTGGGGCTGTGTTTTGTCTCTGCTTGGGGATATCTGGGTTTGGATGCTGAAAGCTGATGGGTTGTTAGATTGGATTAAGTGGGGAATCATCTTTGGTGTTGTCAAATGGCTCAGGTAGATGTCAGATGTCTAGGGTGGTGAGTTGATCCATCTGAATGTTGGCAGCTCTATCCGCTGCGCGTGTGAGCAACTTGTGGGCTGGTGGGTAGGAAGCGAGCCAGCCGCTGTGCTGTTTTGACTGCTCTGGCTGCTGTACAGATGGCATTTGCAAGGCTGGTGGAAATTGGAGGCAGTGTGGCTAGTGCGTTTTGTTGACATTGAATGCCTAAAGAAAGAGAGAGAAGCTCTTAGATTTGCTTCCTACTCTGCTATGTAGAGAGAAGCTCTACTGCCCACTGTTGTTTGTGTGTTTGGGAGTTGATTTTGTTTGTCAGGAGTCCTATAGGTGGGGAGATGAAGAGTGGTTGCAACTGGTTTGGCAGGGCCTGCTTGAAATTATACAATCTGTTGTTTTTTCATGGAGCCCACCTGAATGGTTGTACATCCTTTGTTTTTCACACACCCACCCATCTATATTTGTGAATGAGATCAACACCATTAAAGACAGATTTCAGAATCAGCAGAGGTAACCAACACTTTAGATGGGTTCACTGGGAAAACAATTCAAACATGAATTAGATGGCGTACATAAAAATATGAAGAATTTAACATTCTAGAAAAATGAGAATCAGTCATGAAGGGAGTAAAAATCTATAGTGAGAATGGAACCATCCCAAAGAAATAACAAACTTCTTATCAATTCTATCATCCAATGTTGATATGACAATAGCATTCTACTAATTAGAGTACTCAATCATGCAATTCCAACCATTTATAAAATATACACAAAGAAAATGCTTCTGATACGCGCAAAAGATGTTTCAAAGGAGGGAAACAACCCATCTCAAATTTAACAAATAAAATAATAATAACAACAAAACATATAATATTCAATCGCTCATTCCTGAAGCAAGAATATAGTTTTCCTAGCTACAATTCACCTAGATGAATTAACCAATGAAGAATAAAAAAACCAGAATATTCTGATATTCCACCATGTACTTCCATTCCAAGCACAAATTTCATGAAAGAAGCAAATACCCACCTAAAATATAGAAATAAGTAAATTCCAAAATCATACCATTTACTAGCCTTACAACACCCACATAGCCATCTAAGAAGAAAAAACCAGCTACAATAACACTATCTACAACAGCATGAGCACGAGATTCATGAAAAACTAATAACCACCTAAAATAAATAACAAAAAGAGTAAAGCACCCATAGTTTAATCATCTAATTTTTGAACTAGTCATTTACGGAAAAAATGCATACCATCCACAAAAACTACAAATTTAAGGAAAAAGTAATAGCCACCTAAAACAAATAACGAGAAGAACAAATGTGCCCAAAATTGTAATCTACTGTATGTACAAGCAAACATTTGCGATAGTAGGAGTAGAAAATCAATGTCATTTAGATAATAAATTTGTCTTAGAACATTCATATGTCACGAGGGTTGTTGTCCTTCTTTTCCAATTATTGAATTACTACTACAATCTGCCACAGGATATTGGAATGCTGCGTAATTTGTAGTATTCTGCATATTAATCATTCCATGAATCCAACATGAAGATTTGTAGTATTCTGCATATTAATCATATGCCACTATGGTAAGATCATTAGGAAGGGTAAGTAGGAAATACCCAACATGAAGATTGAAGATTTCTTATATTTTATCTTTGGACAGCTAAACATGGTGTCATTATCATTGATTCAGGGTCAACTTTCTCATGATTGCCCGGCAGAGGGTGGGCGATTGGCTGCATAACCAACATCGACCCTCCTTTGCCTAGGCTGGAGAGCTAACAGTGAGGCACATTTTGTTTTTGGGTGGATTTATTCTAAAATGCCAATTAAAATTGAAGCGTTCTCTTCATGGCATATTTGTGCATATGGGCCAGTTGTGGATTTTCCTATAGAATTTTGATTGTTAGAATCTAGCAATAGGTGTTGCAATTCACTGCGGTCATTTGGATTTTTGGCTGATTGTGAGCTGGATTTTATATCTAATTGCTGGAAATCCAATTTTGGTGGCTGAAAATTGTGTTTGCACTGTTGGAAACCAATCATAGTTGCTGGAATTGAAATCTATGTACAGATTTTATTGGAAAATTACTGCAATTACTAATATTTGGGCAGTTGGAATTGTCATGGGGACATATCCTAAGATGACTTTGTGTTCGAAGATCAAAATCAATCAAAAAGTTAGTTAAATTCTTACATAAACTGCATCACCAACCAGTTGCCCTAAGTAATCAGGAACATAACATAACTTTGAGTAGGATTAATATCTAGCTGCGTATATCCAATGCAAAAAATTACAAAGGTGCATTATTTTGGTTAGATTTCTTTGCTTAAATAATATATAAAATGCCTGTGAGATGGGGTGAATCTTCGATGGATGAATGGATGAAATAGACTTCAATGGGCCGAAATTGGCTATCGGCGGGCAGCCTGTCGTGAATCGAACGATAAAAAATGGGCGAAAGAGATTGAGAGAGATTGGGGAAGGAGGGGCCTCCGATTGTCAAAAGAAAAAAATGGGATTTTTCTTCCAGCGGGAGCTTTGATCGAATCCATCTGTAAAAGAAGGAATTTGAAATTAGAATTCACAGATGGGAGAAGAAATCTCTTGTAAAAATCTCCGGAGAACGAAAATGGAAAGCACCATTAGTGGCTGTCATTGCCGTTAGGGAGCTCAGATGGAAATTTTATTTATTTTTTAAAATAAAAACTGCCTACATGGCAGTCTGTACAAGTGGACCAATGAGGTTGCGGGAAGCAAAGACTCTCTACCTCCCGGAAACAGAGGATCCGGACTCATGGATTATTAAGTCATGCAACATTAACTGCCTTATGTGTTAAGACTTACAGTTAATGCAGAAACAAATAGTATCTGCAGGCAACCTAGCCAAAACGAGCCATGACACATCTCCTTAGCTCATGATTCATGTGCGTATCGAAATGTTAGTTTGAATGACAAAACTGTCGGAAACATTACAGGGTGGTTTTTCAAATTTTAATTGTTTTTAGGGAAAATTTTGAAATTGTCTGAAAATGGAAAAAGAAGTTTTACCAGATACCAATCCTTATCAATCAACTTACCATGCTAAAAGCTTTAGGGCCTGTTTGGGTCATGGCTTAAAAATCAGTTTTGGCGTATCTATTGCCATGTATTGGGCTATTCAAGCCAATATGGCCATATCATTCATGGATAGCACCGGTACGTATTGGGCGATAGGTGCCGGTTTTGGACAGTAGTTTAAAACCCACTAAAAAAACGAGTTCGTTTCATTTTATTTGACTGTAAACCTCCTTTTTTTTCTTTTTTTCTTTTTTTTTTTTTTTTTTTTTTTGTTTGTTAGTACACACTCCATGTTAGCCACCCCCACTAGGGATCGATACCATGACCTCAATTGTTGAGACGAGGTATCTCCACTCAGTCTACCAGTTAAACTTTCTCACGTGTAGCAAAAAAGTAGTGATTAGACAATGAAAGTTCTATTTATTCTGTTGAATGTTGACTGTTGTTCTGGTATTTATATACCGATTGGATGACTCAGATTATACAAGACCCTTTGTTATTAGGAAATAGACGGTCCACATGGTGGCCCACCAGATCATCAGTCCCAATCAGCACACATGTTAGCCAGTGTACGACTGGTTCTGACAGCAAAGAACTTCAATGTTTGCCACTGTACGACCATCCCACAAAGAAGGATCTTTTTTTAGTGGGCCCATTCCCAAGTGCCCTAGAAAAACTCACCACACATACGCACCTGGCACGTGTGAAGGATACAAGACGTTGACAGGGTTTGGGCCTGTGATCCACACCTCTGATCTAACCATCCATTTGAACTACACACATTGCGTGACTGATAAATGGACTAGCCGAGGCTTCTGTGATCGGCCGATTGTACGAGCGGTTGAATATGCGTTGGAGATCTGTCCATGTGGCACATCTGTGCAATGCATATTCATTTAAGTAAGCTACAACGTGAATATGTAATGTACCTAAAATAATGTTGGTCCGTCAAACTTTATATATATATATATATATATATATATATATATATATATAAGGCGGAGGCGGAAACGCTCACCTGCGAACCAGTTCGTACGTACTACCTACCAACTTTTTTGAGAACCCATCATACGTGATGGGGATCCAAAATCTGAACCGTTCATGTGAAACAGCACCTTGTGAAACCCCCCGAGCCCAAGTTTTACTTTGATCTAAAACTTTGATGGGTTATGAAAAATGAAAACAGTTTCGTCCCTTGATTTGCATTTCTCTTTGCTATGGCCCATCAGAATTTTAGATCAGGGTGAAAATTTGTCACATGAGATTTCATGGGATTCCGCATCACATGGACCGTTCAGATTAGACACCCATGGCACGTGTGCAATGGTGTGCACATGCATAGGTGCGCAGGGGAGCATGGCTCTATATAAGGGCAGTTAAACAAAAGAGCTCAACAATAAAAATTCAACGTATATGCGTTTGGCTCACCTCATAAGCCTGCTGCTACCCTGTTTTTTGCACGTGACATTTTCCTAAGGGAAATTGCCCGTGACATTTTCCTAAGAAGTTAGGTTGTATTTAATGCCAATAAAATGATGTGTACGGAATCTTTTTCACGCATGGGCAAGGACTAAACTCGTGGGCCCATATTGATGTATGTGTATAATCCATGTTGTCCATCGTTTTTACCATGTCATTTTAGAGCTAGGGCCCAAATATCAGCCTGATCCAGAACTTGTGTGGGTCACATAATATAAAATAATGATAACAATGGAACCCGTTGTTGAAACTTTTCAGGCTCATTGTGATGTTTGTTAGAAGTGAACATTGCCCAAGTCAAGACTTTTTGGGCCCACACCGAGCTGGCCGACAAGGTGGACGGAACGGATCTCCCCATTGTTAGCTTTATGCTATTGTACCAATGGCTATCCACGACCCATATAACATGAGAACTATGACCCTTACTACATTAAAACCACGACCCATATAACATGAGAACTACGACATCTACTACATTACAATCATGACCCTTACCACATTACAACCACGACCAAGTATGGGACATGGTTGCCATGTTATATGAGTCGTGGTTTTCGTGAGGAAAGGGTCATGGTTGTCATGAGGTAAGAGTGTGGTTGTTATGCTATGCGGGTTGTAGTATTCATTTTATAGGCCTTGGTAAGGACCAACTAATGGGGCCTACATTGATCAATGTATGTGAATAATCTATGCCGCCCATCCTTTTTGTCGAGCTAACCACAACTCTTACCTCATGACAAGCACGACACATTTAACATGACAACCACGACCCATGGAAACGACCACACATTACAACCACGACCCATATCACATGAGAACCACGACCCCATATTACATGACAACTACGATCCATGACAACCACGACCCATGGGATTTCCCATTCATGACTAGTGGCGTACCATTTCTATCATTGAGCTACAGAGTTGATTAGGTCGTGTATCACAGGATATCTCTGGCTCTCATGTTATATGGGTCATGGTTCTCGTGTTATATGGGTCGTGGTTCTCATGTTAAATGGGTCGTGGTTTCGCGTGATATGGATTGTGGTTCAAATTTCTTGCTCTCAAATTGCATGACAGCCACGACCCATACCTCATGACAACCATGACCCATATAACATGACAACCACAACCCATATAATATAACAATCACGACTCATATAACATGAGAACCACGACCCATACAACATGACAACTACGACCCACTACCATGTATGTGTTTCATCCATGCCGCCCATTCTTCTTGCCATGTCATTTTATGACTAGGGCCCAAATAACAGCTCGATTCAGTGCTCGTGTGGCCCACATAATAAAAAATAATGGTAATTGTTGAAAGTTTCTAGGCTCACTGTGATTTTTGTTAGAAGTGGACATTGCCCAAGTTATAACTTTTTGGGCCCACATCGAGCTGGCCGACAAGGTGGATGGATCGGATCACCCCATTGTGGGTCGCAGTTGAAAACCATGATCCAGTTATATGGGTCGCAGTTGTCATGCTATATGGGACGCAGTTATCCTGTTATATGGGTCGCAGTCGTAGTTATCATGTTATGTGGGTCGCAGTTGTCCGATTATATGGGTCGCAGTTGTCCGGTTATATGGGTCGCAGTTGTATGGATCGCAGTTGTCATGCTATATGGGTCGCAGTTATCTTGTTATATGGGTCACGGTCGCAGTTGTCCTATTATTTGGATCGCATTTGTCCTGTTATATGAGCCGCAGTTGTATGGATCGCAGTTTTCATGTTATATGAGTCTTAGTTGTCTTGTTATATGGGTCTCAGCTGTATGGATCGCAGTTGTCCTATTATATGGGTCATAGTTCTCATGTTATATGGGTCGTGGTTGTCATGGGTAGTGGTTATCCAATCACCATTATTTTCCTCTGGTGTGTTCCACTTGCGATTTATATCCCTCTCATTTTTGGTATCAAACTCTAAAATAATCTATAAAAATGGATGAACGAAATGGATGTGACACATACATCATAGTGGGCCCACCCACCAGCCACGGGGCTGTTAGTAGCTGGAGTAGCCAATCGGTTTGATACGAACGTAATTAGTGTCATGGGAGGACTCCTTGGGACGTGGATTAGCTAATTACAGGTTGAGTAGCATGACTCGCCACCGAAGTGACGTCGCATAGAAATTACATAGAAATTGCATGTGGGATATAAGTAATTTAAATTAAACCATGCAAATTAAGGGTCTCAACTTAGATGCATCATAAACAAAAATTGCAATTAGTTGCTTAGCTGACTCAGATTGTGGGCTCTTACTGGATGATTAAAAACAATACGAATAATATCCAATGGTCCTACTTCAACTAACAAGTGTCCGCGAATCAGAGATTAGGATCTGATTTGCATTGCTTGACCAATCTGGTTTTGGAACCATGACTTAGAAACAGTGGGTTCCACAATTTCGTTGGCTTAATTTGAGATTATCGCCGCACGTACAATTTCTGAGTGCCCACATATCAAGAATCATACGCTGCCTGAGTATCAAAATAACTCTTCATGGTCTCCAGCCCGAAAATGTAGGATGAAAAAAACGGCCCATCTCAGCCACTGGATTCAAAGATTATTAATGTGCATTGAGATTACTTGGATAACATATTCTGAATTGGTCGAATTGCAAACTCACCTGTGCTAATGTTAGGATGTCCAAGAACGTCCTTAGCAGCCCCTATTAAAATCAAGCCATGAGAGGGGTGACAACAAAATTCAACCAATATGATAATTTTCAAATAAAACTACAGGTGATAAGATCCATTTCCCAATATTGAAAAATAAATAAATAAAAACCATGAACATCCACCGGGGAAAAAATGCATAAGAGAATTCATATCCCGATGCTTGATTGCTAGAGAAACAAAACTGATGCTTGATTGCTGGAGAAACAAAAATCTTCTGGGTGGCTTTAAGATGGTAGTATAAGAGGATGAAAAGCTATTAAAGCATTTCATCTTACCCATTGAGAGGATCATCGCAGCCTTCAAAGTCCCTATGCATCTACCTCAATGCCAGACATCGGCGCCTCACCACCTATCTGACCATCACCATCATCATCATCATTCTTGTCCTCATCACCATCTTCATTGTCATCTTTATCGACTGCCTTTCTCACATAATCCACCTTGAAATCATAGTCAGCATCCATCATGGATGCTTTGCGAGCTTTCCTCCGTTTCTTCTCCGCTCTTCGAACCCGTGGATCAAGTATGCCCTCAGCCATGTAAAGCTTGTCGTTTTGTTTGCCAATGGTCTTGGATTTGGTTCCTGTGGCATCCTTATCATCACAGGCCATGGGCTGTTCTTCTTCCTGGTTTGCTTCTTGGGGCTGCACATCATCCTGCATGGAACAAATTAGGTCACAAGGTACGAAAAACAGATATTTGATCCTTTTCAGAAGGATGAGAGAATTCAGGGAGTAAATGTCCAACTCAGTCTCAGTCTGTAACATCATGTTTTCTTATGGTGCATTTGGATGTGCAGCCAAATTGAAATGCAAATTATTGGATTAATAGTAGGTCAAATTAGGAAATATCATTAACTGGTGAATCCTATATGCATTTGCTGCATCCCAATGACAGAAAAAATCGAAGGAAAACAAACCTCCACCATCTGCTCATCCAAATGTAGCGGGGAACCCGGGAGAACCTCAACATGACGGAAATCTTCAACAGATGCAAGGCTGCCTATGAATGAAGACTCTTCCTTGTAAACCTCATCAACATTGAATTCTTTCCCAAGTTCAAACACAATCGCTGACTCCAAATTTTCTCCTTCATTTCTAACTGGAGGCAATGTATAGTACGGAATCTTACCTGACAAAACAACACTTGGAATTTACTTCATGGGTTTTGCAAAGTCAAGTGTCAGTAGCATCATCTTAATTAATTAATAAATAAATCAATACCCTCATTCCAATCACGCAGCACTATCCTTGCAGCAGCTTCTACGTCCACAACACCGCCCTTTTTTAGCTTACCCCTAATGGTAGCTACCTTCTGCAGGAATTCATCAACTGAGCTGAAGCTCGGCAGCTTGTACAGTGACATCAGCTTTTCAGCGGGACACAGCTTGAGAATTTCTTTAACTACAATGTTCCAAATGCAAACCAAAAAAGATAGTAATGATGCTAATACCAGCTCAGAGGTCACAAATCATAATACTTTGCAGCTTGCATGACAATAAGGAGGATTTCCTATCAAATGGAGCTTCATATTTGATGATTTCTTGCTCATTCAGTTCTCTAACACATGTACCACTGTGTTGTATGCCTATTAATGCCTTACAGCTTGAAGAATTGGTTTTCTTTTATTGGTAAGAGTCAAAATTATTAAAAAGAAAAAGATGGTAATCCAAATGATACATCAGGTGGCCCCACTATGTAAATCAGGCTGGTCAACTCATCAAGCTGATGTAGCTCATGGCCCACTGTAGAGCCAGCATGAGCTTGTTTAGGCTGTTTGTGGCAAGATTTGGAGCCTAATAAATGCCAGAGAACACATTTGCCATTTATTTTTTATCATAAATACATTATAGATTGATTTGAAATCAACCTAATAGTTGGAGGATTTTCATTAAAGATTCATAAGAAATGTCTTTAGGGTCTAAAAATTGGGGGGTGGGAGGCATTCCACATTTTCTGAGTTAGTGAGTTTTGTTAAGTACTTGTAAGAGAAGAAGTTTGATATCAATAAAGTTTCTCTTTCGACTCAAATATTCTTGCGGGTATACTGTCATCCAATTCTTTCTTATTCGGTTATCAAGATCTCGTTGATTTGATAACTCGATTGCACCATAGGCGCACCAGACACATATCAAATGTGGATGCTTGGCGATCTGTTCCAATACATGTTTACCCATCTAGAGAGTTGACCAGCCCAATTTCAGGCCCAGGTTATCTACATGGCAGTGCCCAACTGATGCATGGCTCTAATGTTACATGCAAATGCCAGGTTGGCATGTGTGGCTAAGATGTTCCACACATATTCTGGGGAGCTTGAGGGGTTTCTTCCCCTTTGTTCTAACTGTGACGATGCCTCGTCATCCTCATTGTAATAGCTTTTACTCCATTTTCTAATAAAAATTTTGGTCACCACTTAAAAAAGGGCAATTGTTCAATGGTATCGCTTCATTAATCTTGTGCTCCTCAAACAAACAAACAAAAGTCAACCCATTAGAGGGCCAATGCCACCCTACAAATGACATCACAGTGCCATTTATAGGTCAAGTGTGTCAATTACACAATATCAAGTGATGTAATTTTTCTCACTTTCTTTTAGTGAATAATTTGATCCTTGTTTTAATAATCTTTCAATTCCATGCAAGCTCCATCCCAGTATCCCCAATTCTCCCTTCTTAGCCGTAGCAATAATGCAGAACTTTGAATCCCGATAAGAAATTATTATTATCATTATTATTATTTTGAAAGATGATGTCTTATTGATCCCGATAAGAAACATTACACATTGAGCACAACAAATGTATCTTTCTTTGAAGATTACAACAGATGTATCATTGCCAACAGCTCATAACAGATATATCTTTTTTTGAAGATTACAACAGATGTGTCATTGCCAACAGCTCACAATTGTCAGAGTAGGGTAACATGTTCCACTTTATTCAGATTCGTTTAATCTTGAAGGATAACAACTTAATTCTAGGAAAAGAGTACAATAGATGTATCATTGCCAACAGCTCACAATTGTGATTAGGGTAACATGTTCCACTTCAATCGGAATCGTTTTATCTTCAAGGATAACAACTTAATTCTAGGAAAAGCTTTACCTTACCCTGAAAGCAAAAACCTTATTTTGAAATTAATATCTTTTAGTCTTATTTTAACTTTTTGCATCTTCTAATTTTAGCTAATGGCAATTTGGATCACCCTAACCTTGAAATAAAGCAAGGAACTTAATCCTACTTTATCATGTTCTAATCAGTGTCCCCGGTAGCAGAAACATATTTCCACTACTTTCTGTAAAAAAAAAAAATCATTTCAGTGGCAATAGAATGCCTTTTTAAATCCAAACACAGCTTTATTGATAACGAATGGCTGAATGATTTCTTTTCTTTGCTTTGCTTTTATGAATAAGAGCACTTGATTAAATGTATGAGAGGAATTGAACGAATGAATTCATGACAAACAAGACGGACACAAAATACCTGGACCAATGGGATCATCTAATTTCTCAATCCTTTTGCAATTGCGGAGAGCAATAGACACGTTGCTTTCACTGGATCTAAGCATTACAACTCCAGGGCAGTCCAATAGTTTCACATTCTTATCCAGCTGAATTTCTTGCATAGTTCGTGTCAGTCCCGGAGTGGCACCGACATTGACAACATGAGATCGCTTCAAGCTATTGATCAGACTACTCTTACCAACATTAGGAAGGCCAACAACACCCACAGTAATCGACTTCTTAAGCTGCAAAACATGAGAAGAATCTATAGACTTAGGCTTGCAATAAAGGAAACACCCAAATTGTGTACACACCAGAACCTAAAAATACATTGTAGCCTACAGAAGTCGCCCAAAATTCAAATGCTTAGGTACAAAAAGACCTTTAAAAATCCTGTATTAAAGAAGTTTGAATTAATATATCATTTGTATAGCATTCTCTCCTTCAATAATGCCATACGAACATCAGAACCCTGTGACAGAGTCTCAAACAACACTTGAAATACCCAATTGTACCAGGAAGCAACTAGTATGATGTTAACAAGAGAGCAGAGAAATACCTCATGGCTTCTAGAGTAGTTCTTTAGCAATTTTATAAGAGTTTCAGCTCCAAGGCAATCACTAGTTTGCAAAATGTTGCTTGGTTTTGCAGCCTTTTTGGCAGATTTCCACCCTAAATTTGACCTCTGTTCTTGGGTGCTGCACCTGAATGCAACTGCAGGCAATTCTTCTCTAAGATATTTGAGCCATTTCTCCACAGCCTCTCGAGGAACAAGATCTGATAAAAAGGCAGAACAGAGATTATCAAAGGGGACACTATCCAGGAAGAGTGGGAACACAACATAACTTCCAAAAATTTTGTTTATTTTTCTCCTCTCAACTATAACAGCAACATTTGGTGTTATTTCCATAAAGAAGATGAGTGCCACAAAAGGGCAGTGACTACTTTTCACAAATGAAGGTCTAAAGATCATATAGAACAAGAGACAATCCATTCTTCAAATTCATGAAGAGGGTGTTGTCCTCAAATGAGGAGAGCTGTGGCACTATAGCCAATACAGGGCTAAAATAAAATATGTGCTTACCACAGCTTTCTAGGTAAAGCCACTCACTTAACTTCAGAACCTTTTCTACCTTTCACAATTAAAGAAAAAAGAAAAAAGGAAAAATGAAAAACAAACACAGCATTACCTATTTTATTGAGAACCAAAACTAGATGCTTGTCAGGACCAGCCTTCAGCACCATCTTTTCCATATCAACACAACGGGTACCGAGGGGATCTCGTGCATCAATAACCTCTAAAATGACATCTGATGCTTCTATGACCTTTACCAACTCCTTGTAAAAAGTCCTTTCAGAATTATCTGTGGACAGAAAGAAGTCTGTTAAAAGAATATAGAAGAGAAGGGAAAGAAACCAAATAAAGAAACAACTGATCTGCTACTACGAATGGTGACACGGCTAATGTGCAAATCAACTTACCGTGGCTTTTGCTAGTTCCTGAGGAACTTCCAACACTGCTTCTTTTTGCAAATTCGTGTTCATTAACAGAAGCAGTATCAGCCAGTTTGGCTATATCATCATTCTCTACCAACCCCAATTTTCTCTTTTGGGCCTGCAGAGACAGCAATTGTTGCTCATTTAGCAATCATAAGTAATAGGATCTTTGTTCTAACTAATAACGACAGTTTTTATGACTAATAATAACGAATGTTAACCATAAGGGCATAAAATGAGGCGAACAATTCATATAATCCAAGAAAGTTAGGATTCCATCCACTAGAAACTTTGAAAACCGATTGTTTCCGACCAGTAGACCATGGGAAATAAACATGCTTCACAGAAAAAACTTGGACCTGAGTAAATTGGCAAGCATGTCCTTTGGCACCTTAATAAATGGGCATTTCGTATTTCATGATTCATTCACCTAAAAAACTTGGACCGTTCACCTTAAAAGATATGGAGATAGTTGTTGTACTTGTATCTAACTTCCGGTGAAGGAAAAGCCATTTCCCTACAGAAGGCAATCTTAAGGCAAAATGCCAAAGAACAGCCTATGCATGGAGCTGACATGTCAAATTTGGCAAGCCATCTAACTTGATATTTCCGAACCCATCAAATACATGCTGCAGACAATGGATTACAGCAGGACATGCATAATACTCTTACACACAGGTAAAAGAGAAAAATCAAAAGCCCATCTCATTTCAAAACACTAACAATACTCTAAGATAAAAAGGGGAGAAAATCAGTCATCAACTAAAATGAAAAAGGTAATAACTAGAAGAATAAGAAGAAGAAGCATACCCTCTCTTTCCTGGCAGCCTTTTTCTGCTCCAGTTCCTCAATTGCGAGGGCCCTCCGAGCTTCGAGAGACTTGAGCTCTTGTTCCTTGAAAGGCCAGTCATTGGGAATACCTGGGTCCTTCTCAACTTTCTTCCTCTGCGTCCCAAGCTTCTTCGCCTCCTTTGCCTTCTTCTTATGGTGTTCTTTCACTTTCCTTATAATCTTATACTTCTTCTTCAGAGGGACTCTCTTACTCTTACTCTCTAAATTACAAAAGGAAAATTGAATAAATGAGCAGGATTTGAAATGTGTGTGTGTGTGTTGGCAACATAAAATAAAATAATTAAAAAGGGGGCTTTTTTCAAGGATTGCTTACTTTTACTCTTCTTCACCATTGTTGCTTCTTAGAGAACTACACCTAAGGACAAAAAAAATCCTGGTTAGTTTTCCTTTTTCCTTTTTTTTTTTCCTTTTGTAATGGAATGAATTGAGTGTTAGCAATAGGCGAAATGGTCAAATCAATGCTCAAATTCAAGATCTTATGATTGTAATAACACCTGTAATGGTGTTATCAATTCACTTTGCATCTGAAACCACTAAAAAAGAAATAATCAGGGTGCTTCTGGTGCTTCCATGGAATGGAAGTTTCCCACCCCAATTTCCAGGACATGCACCACCGAATCAGCATTTTTCTCTAATCTGAATCTCAAAGAATTGCTGGATCCGCCCAAATCAGGATTTGAGTGAATATCGACAAGTCCCCTTAAAAACCACAAATCACTAAGGGCCTGTTTGGATGCCTGTAAGTTGGGTAAGTGGGAAGTCACTTACAGGTGGTGTTTGGGGGAGAAAATTCACCTGTAAGTAACTTACAGCCTGCAGGGCGATGGGGGTGAGAAGTCACTTCCCTGTAAGCCACTTACAGGCTCAACGGTCGGATTTTTAAAAAGAGGGGAAGATGGATAAACGCACTCTCCCTCTCTGCAATCTCTCGCTCTCCCTCTCTGCAATCTCTCTCCGTCTGCAACGACCGCCCTCCGTCTCTGCAATCTCTCTGTCTGCAACGACCGCCCTCCCTCTCTGCAATCTCTCTCTCTCTCTGCAACGACCACCCTCCCTCTCTGCAATCTCTCTCTCTGTCTGCAACGACCACCCTCCCTCTATACGATCTCTCTCTCTGTCTGCAACGACCGCCCTCCCCACTACTCCCCAAAACCGGTAGGGTTTTACCGCAATGTTTCCTTTTCTGCTTTCAAAACGGGAGTGGATTATGTGTTACTCGTACGCATGCTCACCTGTGCACGTGCGCAAGTATGATATTTTCCACACGTGTCATGGGACTCTAATCCGAACGGTTCATGTGATGAAACATCCCATTAAACCCCCAGGAACTAATTTTCACTCTGATCTAAAACTCCGTGGGCCATATAAAAGTGATATGAAAATCAAAGGAGAAAACTGTTTTCTTTTGTCATGGCCCACGAAAGTTTTGGATCAATGTAATTGTTGAGCCCCGTGGGTTTCATGGAATGCTTCATCACGTGTACCATTCAGATTTTACACTAACATAGCTTATTACGAGTTCTCAAAAGGTTCTCACAAGAACTCATGCCAACTGTGGCTAAGCATTTTGATGGCAGGGGATCCGTTACCGAGTAAACTCCGTGGGATCCACCGTGATTTTTGTATTTGATCCACCCCCATCCATCCATTTTGATAATAAACTCTGTGGATGGTTTAAAGCAAGACATGTCTAGTGATATATATACAATGGTACAATGTACACTCATTAGATGGCTGGTTTGTTTGATGGAGGTTATCTTTATTCAAGATCCATTCATAGTGCACCAGAAATATGACTTGGACCACTAGAAGGCGGGTGCACCTACATCCTATGCTACTTACATATTGTGTTGCTGTTGTGGTTTGAGAACAAACTGTCAATTTACCTTAAAAAATTTATATGTTTTTTTCAAGCAAAAAAACGGTACAGAATGAGTGTATACTCATTTTAGGATTATCCAAATCTCATGTGAAAACAGTTGTGACTAGTTTAATGAACTCATGGGCTGTTTGCCTATTTCTAATGGTGTGGTCCACCTAAGATGGATTATTTTTTACATTTATTTATTGATATATTAAGGTGGGCCACATATGGATTCTTTTTATGCATTTATTTATTAATATATTAAGGTGGGCGGCACAAATCTTATCCTAAAATGCTCCCTTGGATTCTTTTAATGCATTTAATTTTTAATTTTTATTTAATTATTTTCATGCAAATGGATTCTAAAAATTGGATGATAATGATAATTCTAAAAAACTTACAGGTTACTCAAACAGAAAAAACTTACTTGTAAGTGACTTACAACTTACATCCAAACATGTTACCTATAAGTAACTTTCACCTCACTTACAACTTAAAAGAACTTACAGGCATCCAAACAAGCCCTAAAACAGGTATTTCAATTTCAGTACTTACCAAAAAAAAAAAGATAGCACACATTTATGACATAAGAAAGCAAACCCCAATACTTGAATCAATTCCACTTATAGCTTTCTTTTGGTAAGACATTTCTTACTAGGGGTGCAACTTGGGCATGTTGGGTCACATTGGCTTGAAGCTCAATGCAAACCCAACCAGACGTCAAGAGGACCCAGCATACAACCTGTCCTAACCCAAATTCATCTGAATTCCTCTATACTCCATCAAAAACTCAACCTAACCCAATCCAAATAAATTTGATTATTCTCAACCCAACCTAAATTTCCTCAACCCAATTTCAAATCAGGTAGGAGTTTTTCAACCCTAGCCTGACCTGAACTCGGGTTTGGTTACTCAGATTTGGGTTGACCCCAACCTAAATTGCAGCCCCATTTGCTCAATTTACATAGTTAGGGTTATGAATACAAATACAGCCTTGTCTGCAACTATGAAAACAGAATCCTAGAAATTTAAAGCCCTCGAATTATGAATTGATACCTACACCGACCTTGATAGATATAGACACCCTTCGTTTATATTTTTTGTGATAAAACGGAAGAATTATGTACTACTGGATCATCAAAAGGTAGAAAGAAAGGTTGTTGATGTCAATCATGTTGCACGTTAGCAGTTGCTCGCTTTATTTTATCTATGAATCGCATTGAACAGTTGAAGAAGAGAGAGGATGGCGAATCTCTCGCAAAGATAATCAACTACAGGAATACATGAGATTGTTTGAGATAATTTACTTAAGAAAATGATGGATTTTTGTACCTTGTTAGATGCAGTAGAGATCGATACTTAAAGCAGCAGATATGCAAGAGAGTGAGAGAGGAAAAGCCCTGGATTTTGAAACTCAGCTAAGAGAGAGAGAGAGAGAGAAGAGAGAGAGAGAGAGAGAGAGAGAGAGAGAGAGAGAGAGAGAGAGGCAGAGAGGGGGTGAGAGAGAGAGAGAGAGAGAGAGAGAGAGAGAGAGGGTGCGACAGGGGGTTTAGGGTTTTTGGAGGGAGCAAATTAGCTGCTATCCGGGTAACACCTTAGTGGGTGTTACCCTAACTTTGTGGGGCCCATCTTAATGTATTTTTTTGTATATCCACACCGTTCATCTTTTTTTAAATATCATTTTTTGTATATCACTTTCCGTTTCAGCCTAATATAAAGAGTAGAACATATCGCCCTTAGATAAATTTTATCATCAAACACTTAGTACGATAATAATGATTCTGATGTTTATTTTCAAACCTCAAAGGTAGAAACTTTTAAGGGGGTAGAATATAATAAGTAAGGCTAATGTAGTTAGTATGCATCTTACCACACATATGAACCTGAAATCAATAAAACTTAGGCAAACAAAATAATAATATTTTTATTTATTACCTTTAGGCAATTTCGAGGGCGAAATTGTTTTTAAGGGGGGTAGATTGTAATGTCTTAGATTTTTGATATTTTGGATTTCCAAAAACCCTTGAAAATTTTCATTATAATTAACTTATATTGTCATTTACTGACCATTAGCACTTGATATTAGCTTATACGCGAGTGGTACCAATAAAGAACCGCACCAATCTAATTAATCAACCGTAGGAAGCCAACGAATCCAGGCGATCACTTAAACATCGAGTTTAGCCACATGATTTGTTCGCATGGGTCCCACATCTAGTTGACCTATCACTAACTAATCAAGACAATTGTAACTAAATAAAGATCTACCCCAAAGCTGAGATAAGTAAGGGTCAGATCTTAATTAACAAATCAAATCAATTCAGTTACTCATTTAGCCTAAAAACCAACGGTTTAGGGTTATTAAGATCGAATCGCCGTTTTTTCGCTAATTATAAATAGGCCACACTATGAACGTAGTTAATCTAAAGCTTAATACTCGCACATAAGAAATCTTGATACCTAATTCATTCCAGAAATGCTCCAATTTTTTGAATAAGCTTTAGACCGATCGTTAGTGGGTCATTAGTTTTGAAACTATAGAATAATGTCCATCTTATTGGGCTTGACGTCCATCACGGGACATCAAGCTAAGATCGAGTCTCAAATAATTTAACTTGGATTTGCAATTCGAGTACTTGAGTTGTGTGAATATCTTATATGAAAATATGGAACTTAAGTGAAATAAGTTCATTTCTTATTTCACAAAATTATAACTTTCGGATCGTCAATTCACAACCAAAGTTGGAGTACTGACTAAAGATATTTCTCTAAACATATCTGTATAGCCGCGACCTCGATCAACTATCGGTGACCGTTGAACAGACTTTTGATCATACCCGTCGATCAATGCATCCGAATGGCGAGCCGATTATATCCATACGTAAATCATCATTAGGGCTAACTATCATATGGTGTATATCAATATATACACCCCATAATGGGCACTAGAAGTTATAAACACTCTCCCATAGGGCTAGTATAATGAAAACTTAGCCCTTAGGGCCATTTTCACAACTTATGGAATTATATAAGGACCTTATTTGGGCACCCCATCTCTCCTTACGAATTTACATTCTCTAAATGAGAGAAAGAGAGAGAAAGAAGAAGAGAAGAAGAGTGAGAGTAGGAGTGGGGAAGCTTTAGTGCTTCCCTTCATCGGTTTCCTCCAATTAAAGCCCTAACATCGATCATTTTCCTTCGCCGAATTCACCCCATTTGTGATTTGGAGGTAAGAAAAAAACCTACTTTCCGACCTAGGTTTTTTCTAGGATGAATTGCATGAATCTCACATATTTCTTGGTGTTTGTATAGGAATTTATGATTTTTCTCAAATCCCTAACCCTACAAGCGTCATGAGTCGAACGGATCATCATAAGGTGTGAATCATTATCCCTAAGTTACTTTTTATCAACCCTTGAGTGTCCCAGTTAATGATATTTTGTGATGAGTGTTTTATTGATTGTTAGCATGTCCATATTCCGAGTTTGATTGCAACATGTGTGGTTAGTCGTTTTATTGATATTCATGTGTTTGATAAAATGTCTAAGTGATTGAAAGTGTTTATCTATCGATGCTCACATGCTTGATAGAATGCCTAGGTAGACGTGTGATTTTATTGATGCTCAAATGTTTGATAAAAATGCCTATGTACATGTGTGGTTCTATCGATGCTCACGTGTTCGATAAATTGCCTAAGTGGTTGTGTTGTACTAATGATGCTCACATACTTGATGAAGTGCCTAGGTGATTATGATGTTAAATCCATGCTATGACAACATGATGAATTGTTAGGTTGTAGTGATGCTTAAGTTACTTACAACGTTAGGAAAGCCAGTTAATCGCCCAACTAAGGGGTGGCTCGAGTTAGGTCGGCCACCTTAAACTTATTCGACGACTTGAGTCAAACACGGACAACTGACAGTAGATAGACTACACGGGATGCTCGTACCCAATGCCGGTTCCATCGGAGGTCTTCAAGTCAATCGAATTAACCTAATAGTCGACTGACTATGTACGTTCACAATGTATGACAACACCAAATAGAATCTAGGATACCTTGTCTCCATTGAATGAGTCTAATTTTAACTGTTAGTGGTATGATCCATAAGACTCATGGGCCGGGCATGGAGGTATGGAACACCGTGTCTGAGCTGTTGGCCTACACTAGGGTGACGAGCCTCCCCGTAATAACCAATGAGCAATCAAGAAGGCTATGAGCCTGGTGCATCCAACTATAACGATGTCGTGACCGCTCCACATTTGTATTTGGGTGACGACTTTTATATCATTTGTGGGCGCCTTCCACCCGTCGATGGGCCACCTAACCCTGTGCATGCGGGCTATGTCATCCAGGTCCTTAGCGATCGGTCGAGCCAGTGTTAGCCTCACATTGATTGGGGAGTTATCGTTTGGGTGGTAAACATGAATACGAATCAAAGGACATAGTTGAGGAGTCGCTTCGGCCGCCCTAACTTAATGATTTAGTTGAGACCATGATAAAATGAGGGTACCTTAGCTTCCCCAATATGCTGGATGAATGAAACTTAATAATTACTCGGGTAACATGAACATTCATCGCATTAGTTTAGGTTGGCGACAGTCGAAGTCGCATTGATGGAGTGTTGGTCATATGCGAACGTATAGATGAAGTCGCTTGAGGGAGTGTTGTTTGGAAAGAGCATATATCATGTCATATCTTCACATGTGCATTTAACAAGAGTATTTAATTAGAAAATGTTTGATTTCTTGTTTTATCATTGTCTGTGTTAATTAGGTTAATAACACCAACCAGGCATATTATTGTGTAACTTATAACTAATGGAACCACTGGGTTAGCTACTCACTCCCACTTGAAACGGTGTTTTAAAACACCAACTAGGCATATAATTGATGCAGGTACTAGTGAGACCTCAGACAGGTAGACTTATATCGGGTTGTGCCAACACCATTATGTTTTGGAGAATTGGGCGTAAACTGAAAGCTTCACACTTTAACCATCTTGATATGTATATTGTGGCTTGTATAATCCTCATTTTGGGCAATCACCACCATGGAACTTGTATTTTTGACTGTTAGCCCTATTATTCTGAATCTTTCGTTATCTCTACTGCGTTTTGAATCCGCTAAGTGAATTGCGTTACTCTGATTATCCGTGTACGGAATGAACGTGAATCTGAATGAGGTCACATGTACATTCTCATTAGGTTAATACCTAGGAACTCGGGATCGGGGTCTCTGTATTCGGGTGCCGATTTTCGGGACGTTACAAGGCCGAGTGGACCTGTTGAGGTCGAGTGGACCTGTTGAGGTCGAGTTAACCTGCTGAGGCCGAGCGGACCTTTTGAGGCCGAGCTGACTTGTTGAGGCTGAATTAACCCGTTGAGGCCAAGCTGGCCTGTTGAGGCCGTATCGACTTGTTAAGGCCAAGTCGAGTTGTCGAGGCCAAGATGGTTTTGGCCATTATGCCGCCCAACGGGCTAAAGGTTATTGATTCAGGAAGAACTAAGATGACTGTAAACAAGTGATTCAGGAAGAGCTCTACATTGGCTATATCAAATGATTAAGGAAGAGCTTTAGATTCACTGCATCAAATGATTTATGAAGAGCTCTGATTGGGCTGCAACAATGGTTCAAGAAGAGTTCTGACTTGGTTGCAGCAATGGTTCAGGAAGAGCTCTGGATTGGCTATATCAAATGATCAAGGAAGAGCTCTGGATTCACTGCATCAAATAATTTATGAAAAGCTCTAACTGAGTTGTAACAATGGTTCAGGAAGAGCTCTGACTTGGCTGTAGCAATGGATCAGGAAGAGCTCTGACTCGACTATAGCAATGGTTCGGGAAGAGCTTCGACTTGGCTGTAACAATGGCAAGTAGAGCTCTCTTCTTTCATTTCGTCATTGTAGATTATTTGGAGTATTTATGGTAGAGCAAGAACGACTTAAGATATCGTTCTCACAGACGGCGTCAAACTGTTGATGAAAAAATCTGATCCACCCTTTTTCGACCTTTGAGTACCTGCACAGAAAGAAGACAAAGGAGACCCTGTCTAGAGCAGGGGACCCTCCGATGCTAAAGTCAGGCTAGAGATATGTGTCTTGTAGTAATGAGGGATTTTGGGTGAGAGATTTTGTATACCTTTCACCATTAGAAATGCTCATATTTATAGGAGAGAGAGAAACTCGTAGTATGGGGATTCTTTCCTGATATCTTGGAGATTTACTACGATCCAGGATCTTCCCAAGATTGCAGGTTCCTGTGATTGTCAGGATTTGATATTATCTTCTAGAGATCTTGGAAGAGATCTTTGATACTTAGGAAGATTCTTCAGACATGTAGTTCGTCTTTAAGTCGTCTATCAAGGCAGGTGCCAAGTTGGAAATGACTGACACTGTCCTGCTCAGTAGATCAACATTCACTATTTTCGACTGTCAATCGAGTCGGAAGGTTTGTGTTCCCTTCAGCTAGGTGTTAATACCTTTTGACCTTATCAGGGGTTCTATGATCGTATTATGGCCGACCTATGGCCGATCTATGACCGATCTGTGTCCGATATGTGACCGATCTATGTTCGATCTGTGACCGATCTATGGTCGATCTGTGACCGATCTATGGCCAGTTTATGACCGACCTATGGATTAGGTCGATATCTGGGTATTTGAGCGGACTCGTAGTCACATTCTTTGGGTGTCCTTACATTTACATCACCCTTCTTGAAGGTTAGTATGCTTTTGGATGTAAAAGTTTTATCAAGTTCGGGTTTCATTGGGCCTGTGATGGTTCAGCAGAGTTAGTCCATTCCATAAGCCGACTTATCAACTTGTCCATTTTTCCCCAATATAAACCAATATTCATGTTTACATTCATAGCTTCCCTCACAACCAACTTTCAAAGTCTAAAACACTCCTCACTCAAAGAATACTTTCTAAAACCAATCAAATCCATATTGAAAATAAATTAAAAGAATCATTTACCTATAAAACTAACTAGTAATAACTCTTGGGTTGACTACATGAATCCTTTTCCACAGTTCCACTCTATCATGCATCTTTGAAGACCCAACATGCATAAGAACCCAAGGCTCATATTCATGTTTATTTGTCATCTAACTTATTTATAATGTTACATAGACATGGATAAGGAGAAAACACAAATATCAGCTTAATCCGAAACTTTCGTAGGACTTCCGGGGCCCTCAAAAAGTTTCAATAGGTGTTTAATTTCCTTTATTTCCTATGGTGTATAGTCCACTTGAGCTTTGGATTTACCTCATTTTTTACCTTAGTCCATGGATGGCAAAGATAAGCCATATACACCATAGTGGGCCCTACTTCTTTCATAGTCCTTAGTTTTAAGGCCGACTACTTTCAAAAGGCAAGCCGTCAATGTTTGCATGAAAAATGCTATCCAAAACTAGCTTGATAAATAACTACTCCTTTACCAGGATGTACAAAAGGTAAACTAAAAAAACAAACATTGCCTAAATTGAATGAATTCTCAGCAAAATAATGAAATTTCAAAATACATGGAATTTTCATTTACCACTAATTCCATTTACCATCAATCACACATTGCCGAGTGGAACCAAAACACTATAATTATCATCAATTACCACCAAATATTTAGTGCCGAGTGATATACCTTAGCATGCAAAAATGTTGCAATACATGGGCCTACATTGCTAATAAGGTTTGCTGAGCGATATTTCAATGTTGCTATTTTATAAATATTTTTTTTAAAAAAAAAACTTAAATACCTTAAATTTTTTTATTTTTATTTATTTATTTATTTATTTTTATGGATGATAGATAGGAACTTTAAATTGCACACGTGTAGTGAGTCTAGTGACGTCACATATAAATAACTCCAATTGAACCCTTCAAATTATGGGTCCCAGTTGAGATGTAACACAAACCAAAACTTAAATTTAATTTGACGAGTTAACTACTGGAATGACATGCATTTATTAGACGGTTGAAAATGATATTATTCACTTTTCTTATTTGAAACGAGTCCTTAGGTTGAGGGCCTTGAATAGGCGGTTACAAGAACACTACGTCCATTGACGAGAAGAAAAAGTGACAAACATTATACATCCCAGATCTTCCCATCCAATAGATTGTTAGGGTCATCCCCCTTCTTCAACGGAAATCATGGGGCCCACTTATGGGGAATGGTAGATCAAGAGACTAATTTTTTTGTGATGGATCAGGACTCAAAAAATCCTTTCAATTGAGCGTATATTAATGGACATCAACACTCCTTAATCACCAACCCCATTATCCAGTCAGTGTCCTTTGTTGGAGGATATAAGCAGAAGCAATCTCAAGTTAAAATCAAACAATCAATAATGTAGAGAACACAAAGTTTTATATGAAAAAACAACATAGTACAAAGCAACAACGAATCTATTATGTAAATCAATATTACAAGGAATGTAAGAACTTAACAATTTGAAAATACACTCCAAACACCACAAAAACCCCTATATTTGAACTTCTCTTTACTCACCAAAAGTTATAAACACATTTTCAATAAACTAATCATGAATTACAAACCCTTAAAAATGATTAAAATCAAAATAGAAAACAAAAGCTATAATTTCATAAAACTGTATAAGTTGGTTGAGGAGAATGTCATGTCTGTTAGGGGTCTTGCACAAAACCTTAGGATCTAGCCTTTCAAAACAAACCAGAATTATGGAATAATAATGCTATGAAATAAATCAAAGCATCAACTACACAACACAAGAGATTTTTACGTAGAAAACCCTCAAAGAGGTAAAAACCACGAGACCTCGTCCAGATCAACAATCCACTATAAAGTAGAACGTTATAACCTTCTTCACTTACGCAGGAGTAGATAAACAATAAGAGAAATAAAGAAAATGGAGAGATCTCACCGATTACGAGGACGAGAAGTGCTGAGATATGGTAGATTACCTCTACGAGCATAGCCTCCCTTCCACAAGCTCTCTCTCTCTCTCTCTCTCTCTCTCTCTCACACACACACACACACACACCCCTTAGATAGCCCTAAGCCCTCCTAAAAAACCTTTAGAAAATCTTAGAATACTCTAAAAATATAATACCCTAATCCCATTTTGGAACCACTTGAATAGAGAACCGAAGGAATTAGAGTCACATAAGGAACTGGGTGTAAGCGGAAGAATTGAAGTCAAATAAGAAAACTGCGCTACCTTTTATATGAACTGAGGAGGAAAACCCCATCAAGGGTATAAGCTACCTTCAATCAAATCAATTTGAAGTAAAAAACTGTCGTGCAAAAAAATAGAATTTCTCGAAGGGATCGAGTGGATTCTCGTTGAGATCGACAATTGCTCAATTGAATCGAGTAATCTGTCAATATAATCGACAAATCCAGTGATAACATCTTTTCTCTCTTTGAGCCATCAATCCACCACAACAACTAAACTATATATGACTAAGATCATTTCTCTCTTTGAGCCTACGTGCACACCAACTTGGGAAAAGATAGTGTACACACCAACTTGGTATGCATGTATCTCCGGCGATCAAGTAACGGTGGGGAGGAGAGTTGAAATGAATTCCAGGCAAGCATCTTGAAGTACTCATTTTAAAATGCCTTTGACGAACATTTTTTAATAATGTGCGTACTGATTCTCGGTGCTCTCGGAGCGCATAGAAGCCGGGTTCGTATATTCTAGAATATTCAAACCGTGGACCAGCAAACCACGAAGAGAAAACTTGAAATTTTCATTCAAAATAACTTCTTCTCCGAGAAAGATGGTCAACAATGGATGCGGATTGGGTACGACACCTGGATATGAACGGTCCAGCAAAGTATCTGTGGGGCCCACTGTGATGTATATTTTTTTTTATCCACGCCATCCATTTATTTTGAAATATCATTTCAGGATACAAGGCCAAAAATAAAGTAGATTTAAGCCTGAAGTGGACCACACCATTGGAAGTAATGGGGATTGAACTCCTACCACTGAAAACTTCCTAGGGCCCACCGTGATGTTTATTTGCCATCCAACCTGTTCATGAGGTCACATAGACCTAAATGAAGGGAAAACATAAATACTGATCTAAAACTTCTGTTGGCACACAAGAAATTTTCAATGGTAGATTTTCAATCCCCAATTTTTCCTGTAGTGTGGTCCACTTGAGCCTTTAATCTATCTAATTTTTCGGTTTATGCAATAAAATGATATGTAAAAATAGATGGACGGCATGGATAAGACATATATATATCAAGATGGACTCCACAGGTTCTGGTGTGGTAGTACGCAGTCTGCCTCCATCAACCGTGGCATTCGTCGTACTGCACGATGGAAACTGGACCATTGGTCAATAAATTTCGGCCGTTCATGCATCTATACATGTGTACCCCACCTGCTGGTCGAATAAAATCCTACCGTTGAATTCTTGGAAGGTGGACCTGTGCTCTGTTTAAGTTGTAGAAGAAATTACCGTTGACTAAAAAAATTGCTGATTAAGATTTCAAAATCATACGGCTCATCAAAATTTTCCATTATTAGTATGTTCATAGTACATTAAAAAATATCTTGATATCATATACTTAAGCCCTGGACATGCCTCTTTCCTTTTTTTAATCATACGTTAAAAATGATCAGATGAAAGCGATGAACGGCGTGGATAAGCCACTTACACCACTTTGGGCCCCACAGAGCCCTTCCCAAACAACCGACTGTCCGTCACATTCTTTGCGTGGAAGACTTCCAACCACGCAGTCAATTCATGTTAACTGCAATAACTCGCACGTGCGTAGGTGCAGGATCCAAGCCCCTCATCAGATGGTCCACTCCTGATGAGCCGTTTGAATCTTGCACGTAGGTACGTGTTGCATCGAGTAAGGTTTGAAATGATTCCCACCTGTTATGTCCATTTGAAATCTACTCCGTCCATCAGTATTATGGCCAATGTTAGAATGAGAACCTAAAAACGAAGCAGATACAATTACCCAAGTGAGCCACAGCACAGGAACAGTGGTATGGATTGCCCATCATTAAAGGTTCTAAGGGCCACTGTGATGTTTGGATTTTATCCACACCGTCCATCCATTTTTCTATATCATTTTAGGTTATAAACCAAAAAATGAGGCAGATCCAATGGTCAAGTTTTCCTCGCTCAAGGAATCAGCGATGTTAATGACACCCTATGTCAAAATCTTCTTAAGGCCCACCGTGATGGATAACTGCCATCAAACATGTTCAAAACGTTACATAGAACTGGATGAAGCGAAAACGCAAATATAAGTTTGATACAAAACTTCCATGGCCCCCCAAAAAAATTCAATGTAGGTGTTTAATCCCTACTTGTGTGGTCCACTCGAGTCTTGGAACTGCATCATTTTTGGCCTTATGATTTAAAATGATATGGAAGAATGGATGGACGGTGTGGATAGAACCCTTAAATTACGGTGGACCCTTAGAGGCCCTGTCCGTTCCAAGATAGGGACGGGTAGGTGTAGTACCCAATCCGCGTCACTGGCTGACTGGCTGAGGCCACATCGAATCGCCTTATGAAAAGCGGTATCGATGATGGAAGCGGATTGCGTACTGAGTAACTCAGTACCCTTAGAGTTAGAGGTGGGCATCGAGCCGAGTCGAGTCGAGGTGGGCCAAGCTTGGCTTGGCTTGTCCATGATGTACTCGAGTTCGAGCTCGAGCTCGAGCTTGGCCTCGAGCTCAACATTGAAGCTTGGCTTGTTTGCCAAAGCTGTCGAGTCGAGTTCGAGTCGAGCTAGTGGTTCGAGTCGAGTCGAGTTTACCTCGAGTCGAGCTCGAGCTTGTTGGGTGAGAGAGTAATGGATTCTGTTATTGATCATCCTCCATTGATGAAAAATTCAAAAATCTTAAGAGAATCAAAGCAAAACCCAATGAAAAAACCAAACAAAGCTTTGAATTGGATGAGGAAACCTGTAAGAATCGATCTGTTCTTGATCTTCTTCTACCAGCAGAAATTCAAGTACTAGAAAAGAAACAGAGCAGAACACAGATCAAAAATCCAAGTAAAGAGCTCTAGCCAATCAGATCATTGGATTTCCTTGAAGCTCTAACAAATCTGAGAAGAACCCATTTCGAATTTCTTGGGTTTCTCGCCTAAGAAGTAGATCTCAATAGATTGAAATCATACTGTTGTGGAGATGAAATGAAAACTGGTGGTGGTGGTCTGGGCGGGCGTGCGGCTAGTAGTGGGCAAAGAAAGAGAAGAAATGGAAAAGGAAGGGGGTGCGTGCGGTCGGATAGAGACTCTAGGGTTTGTTTTTTTATTTTTTATTTTAAGTTTAAACTTAAAACTTATAATAATAATAATAATAATAATAATAATAATATAGTATAATATTTAATATATTTATTAATCGAGTCGAGTCAAGCTCGAGTTCGAGCTTCGAGTCGAGTCGAGTTCGAGTTCGAGTCGAGTTGAAATGCCCCTTGGTCGAACTTGACTTGAACTCAACTCGAGCTTCAAATAATTAGCTTGACTTGGCTTGAATAAGCCATTCAAGCCGAGTCAATCTGAGCTGACTCGAGCCGAGTCGAGCGAGCTTTTCGAGCTAGCTTGACTCGTGAACAGCCCTACTTAGAGTACTGAGTAAACAGTGTGGGGTCCACTGTTATTTATTTATTTTATCCACTCCGTTAATCCATGTTAACAGATAATTTAAGGGCTTGATCCCAAAAACGAAGCAAATTAAAATATCAAGTGGACCACACCACAGGAAACAGTTTGATTGAACCTCTACCATTGAAAATTTTTTTTGGAGGTCAAAGAAGTTTTGGATCAGGCTGATGTTTGTGTTTTCTCTTCATCCGTGTCTTTGTGATCTTATAAACAGGTTGGATGACAAACAAAAATTACTTTAGACCCTAGGAAGGTTTCAACGGTGGAAATCATTATTCCACACTGTTTCCTGTGTAATGGCCCACTTGAGCTTTGGATTTACTTCAATTTTGGGATCAACCCCTAAAATTAGTAGTAAAAATGGATGGACGGTGTGGATAAACCACATAAATTTACAGTTGGCCCAACTGAGTTTACTCAGTACGATAAAAGCGTACTGAGTAACTCAGTACCCAATCCGATTTCATCGATGATGGGCGCTTCCATCCACGTGTCTCTTTTTGATGTGGCCCACTTGGGTCTTGCATTTGAGACTTTCATCATAAGCTGTGAAACTGATGGATGGAATGGATTTCCCTCTCAAATGGAGGTGGGCCCCACAGACTGTGCAGCAGGAACTCCGAAACTCGCCTTCCGCGAGTGTCTTCGCAGTCCGCGTGGCAGTTCCTGGCTGGCCGTAGAGGCCGAAATGGAGGAGCATGAGAAAGATCGTCGTGGAAAATACGCAGTCGCCATCCTTTCATACCCTAGAGGATCCCCGCTTTAGAAAAATGCCACTGTCTTTGTCCAATATTACAGAAATGGCATTTGGGACCTGCGTTCCGATGCTGGTCACTTTGCAAGTTAGTCACCTGCGTGTGTAAATCTACTCATCTATACACCTATTCATTCACCTGCGTGTACGCTAGCCGTACTGACTAAAACTGTGTAGGGCCTACCGTGAAAGAGTATGATTTGAACATCTATCTACCGTTGAAAATTTCTTATGGCCATGAAGGTTTCAACAATGGAAATCATACCTTGAGGTGTGGTCCATTTAAGCTTAGGATATACTTCAATTTTAGGATCAACCTAGAAAATGAGGTGGAAAAATGGATGGACGGCATGAATCAACCACAAACATTCACGGTGGGCCCAACAGTACTAAGCAACTAAAGTACATGATCTATGTTGATGGATCGTCACGGATGGAGCTGATTTTTGGTGCGTCCATCATGACTCTATCCACACATATACTATGGATGGTCCAAACGCTCCCATTTAAGCCAACTTATAGACTGTACACGCCGTAAGTTATTCATCCTACACGCAGCAAGCATGCAGGCTAATCTGGACCGCTCGATCTGAGGGTCATGGTGGATAAAGTGGGACCCAAAATTGCAAACATCGAATGACAGATCGGATCATGCCAGTTGAATTTTGGACCATCCCTATTGGGTCTAATAATCCATTTGACGTTCAACAATTAGATGGTTAGGATCACACGTTCATTGCATTCTTGAGATATGGGTTCGAAAAATGTGTATGAAATATCCAAAAATAAAAAATAAAATAAATTTAATTATTTTTGTTTCACTATATTGAATTTGTGTTCATCGATCATGAAGCATCCACTTAAAAACAATTCAACACAGCAACAGTTCTTCTGGTAGAATCAAACAATATGTGTGTTAACAATATTTTAAGATAAATATACAATTAGGAGGGTATGATAGATGAGGAGCGCAACCATATTGCCTGTGCCATGCCTGAGCATGCATGTACATGCGTTTCAAGATGCAACCTAAGCGTCATAATATCCAAAGTTCGGAGCAACACGTAAAATACAATTTTCTTCTTTTCATTTTTGATCCGAGACAAAAGTATACGCTGCATTTATTAATTTGAAAATTTTAAAAATTATTTTGGTGGCAAAACAAAAATCCTAACATCTTTGAATATTTTGATTTTTCAAAAACCATGTTATAATCGGGATTAGCAGAGTCTTGATGTCAAACGGATGGTTGCACCTAAGCTTTTTGGTTCATCCTACTGCTACCATTCATTTTACCGGCCCCTGGGATATTCGGCTGTACAGGTTCAGCTCATGATTGCGGATTTTAAACCATTGATCCTTGCAAATTCTTTTGGACCTTACAAGATTTGCCATTTTCTCTCCATTGAAGGCCGTCCATTCCTGCATTTCTTTTCCCTTCCGTCCATTTGTGGGCACCAATTGAAGGGATAGGATCATCCGAATGAGGAGAATTTTAGCTGAAGGTCCATCAGGTGGGACTCATTAAGATACGAACAAAGGGCTCCGGTCTCATTTTGTATCTCTACTCATACTTGCTACTTTAATAAGCTCTCTCTCCTAGATTGTATTTTAAATAAACTTGTTTATTAAAATTACTTTTCAGAATTTAAAAAGTTATTATTTAAAATAAGTACATTTTGTGAAACATTTAAACAAGAGTTTTTTTTTTTCAAAAATAAAAATAAATAGTTGATATGCTTTTTAAAGTTATGAAAGCATTGTTGTAAAGCACTTCATGTAATTGTTTTAGTAAATCTCATCATGTATAGACTATGCCCAAACGGGTACCATGAATTTGGGAGGATTTAAGGGGATTTTAAATCTCATTCTTGCTTAGCACAATAAAGTAATGGAGGATTTTAAATCTAAGGTGCTCAAAGAGGGAGTTTGAAATCCATGATGAGAGCTTGGATTACATGTAAAATCCTTTTAAGAATTACGTATGTAACATATATGTTATTGGAATATTATTCTATTAGGGACTCGACCCACTAATGATGTCCCAAAATAATTAGATTATCAATTGCATCACTATATTACCTTAATATAATGATTAGCACCATTCAAACATTGTTCATGTAAATTAACAATAAAAAATTATCGATTAGTTACTTGGATGCGATTTTGTGCTTGCGGCTCATTCGAGACTTGGAATTTCATCATTTTCGGACAAAGTAAATATTTTAGTGGACATATTGCAACTATTGTATTAAACATTATAGATATTCACTAATTAGAGATATTAAAGTTGATAATCAAAACTCCCAAATGGACTCTTATGTTTTAAGACATTTGGTCATCCATTATGTCAGATCCCAAATGCCCCCTTATTATTATAGGTTGAATTCTAGAAGCCCACATCCCAAGTTCACCAGTGCAAGATCCCAGCCGTTATTTCTGACTTAATGCACATGCATGTTGGCTTAAAAGTTCTATATGGCTGGCTCCAAGTGAACCGTGAATTGAGTAAACTCAATGGAGCTTATAGTGACTTTCTTAATTACAATCACTTTGTCCATCCATATTACCAAATAATTTTAGGACCACACCTTGGCAAATGGTGTGAATTAATTGTCTACTAGTAAAAAAAAAAAAAAAACTTAAAGAGTGATGAAATTCTTACATCAAGCTGATATTTATATTTTGCCGTCGTCCATGTTTGTGTGATCTTATAAACATTTGGACAACAAGTAAACATTGCAGTGGGCCTATAGGTTTTAACGGTGGAAATCATTATTCCTGCTTTTTGCTGTCATACGGTTCACTTTAGCTTTGGTTATAGTTTAATTTTGGGCTCAACCCCTATAATAAGCTGGAAAAACGGATGGACGGCTTGGATAAGCCGCATACATTCAAGGTGGGCCGAACAGAGTTTACTCAGTACGATTTGTAAGATGAAATCGTACTGAGTAACTCAGTTGGCAATCCGGTTTCAGGCTGGCCATCCTTTCTCCATAAGCCCATTCTCGTACACGTGTGGTCCATCAATGCGTGGATACGACATACCCCTGGTGGGCCGTATGTGATCGGCGGCCCGATCTCGCAGGCGTGCCGCGAGTCCCCTTCATTCCATTTCTTCCGAGAGAATCGCCCTAGCATTTCACCTACGTAATTTATAGAAAACACAGGGGCATTTTCGTCTCCACACCCTTTATATATACCGCCAGATCGATCTCGTTGGACAGGGTCGGCGTTCAACTCCCATTCTGTCGCCAAACCCCGACTCTCTCTCTCTCTCTCTCTCTCTCTCTCTCTCAATGGCTCTCTCTGAAACCTCTCGCCAATCCCTCCTTCCTTCCTATCTCTACTCATCTCCTTCGTCCCAAGGTCTAGATCTGCAGAAATTCCTCCACAGAAACCCTAGCTTCACGTCGTCTCCATCTCCATCTCCCTCAAATGGAGTTCCCAAGGCCTTCATCGTTCCAGCGCCAAGCGAGCCCGGCAAGATCGAGATGTATTCACCGGCTTTCTACGCCGCCTGCACCGTCGGTGGTATCCTAAGCTGCGGCCTTACTCACACGGCCGTCACGCCTCTCGATCTCGTCAAGTGCAATATGCAGGTTTGCTTTCGTTGCTTTAGTGTTTTGATTTTGGCTCAGAAGCTTCGATTTCATTTCTTTTAGGTTTCTTGCTTGGATGTGATGTTTCTGTGTCATTTGTGGTCAGATCTGTTTGGATCTTCGATCGGACCTTCGATCTCTAAATTTGTAGGTTTATTATTATTATTTTGTTGATTTTGTCTTGATTAGGGTTTGATTTCTTCATTTCTAGGTTTTCAACTACCACTTGATGGATCAGAGCGTTGGTTTATAAATATCACGATTTCCTTCTTATTTTATATTTTTGGTTTTTGATCCTGGATCGTAAATTAGATTGACGATTCTTTGTTTTCTCCTTTAACTTTTGATTTTTCCAGTTTTAATGATAGTCGTATGTGATCAGATTGTTGCTTTGACGTCTTCATTTATAGTAATTTTGGCCGGACCGTAGTTGGATTTGGGTTTTGACTTGTATTGGTTGTTAAATTTCTTGATCTCTGCGGTTTCTGCCTCTCTTTAGTTGTTTCCTTCTTTAATCTGGACGTCTGATGTTGGATCAGAGTATATATTTTCTTGTTTTAGGTTTATGCTTCTTTTTGATGTTTTGATTTGACGGTTATTTGCTATTCTCAGTGAGCTCAATTGAATTAGGGGTATCATTTGCCAGTGATCTGTTTTGAATTCCTTGTTGCGGGAAATTGAGCAATTTTCCTTGAAGGAAACTGTCATTAGAACGATAGTTTTCATTCAAGGAAACTTGGAAGTAGCACCAATGGGTAATAAAATGAACGAATTATACTTAGATGGTCTGGCCATGTGCAATAGAGGCCCAAACAGTTGAAGCCTCTATAAGGGCAAGGGGACTGCCCAAAGGGATGTTGGTGGAGATAGTGAGAAGATCTTCAATGATCGAGTGGAATGGCGGAACGGGATTGTGTAGCCGGCCCCAATTAGTTGGATAAGGCTTATTAGATGATGAATGATGATTTGATGCTTGGATTAAAACAGAAGTAGAGGATCCACAGGATTCTATGGATTCTGTGGTTTTTATTCTCGATTCCATTAATATTGATGTTATTCTCATTTTGATGCTTCTATATTTGGATCTTGTTAGTGGTTGAACTTGGTTGCATTAGTCTTTCTGTTCACATCCATGTTCCAAGTTGAGCTTTCCACACGTCTAAACAACCTATCTGTTGACATCAATGAGATTGATATTAAGGTTGTCTTGCCTTGACATTAACCTTTGGGATGTTTGCAGAAATAATCATCTGTTTGGGTTGATATTGAGATATTCTGCATTGGATTGTTCGTTTGGGTTCTCGATCTTCGTCTTGGTTGATCTGTTTGCTTTTCTTCTCATGGATTCCTACTAATATTGTCCTCTGCTTGTCTCTTCAGATTGACCCTGCAAAGTACAAGAGCATCTCCTCTGGCTTTGGCGTGTTGCTCAAAGAGCAGGGACTTAGAGGTTTCTTCAGGGGTTGGGTGCCAACACTACTTGGTTACAGTGCTCAGGGTGCCTGTAAGTTCGGCTTCTATGAGTTCTTTAAGAAATACTACTCCGACATTGCTGGGCCAGAGTATGCAGCCAAATACAAGACCTTGATCTATCTTGCGGGTTCTGCATCTGCTGAAGTGATCGCTGATGTTGCCCTTTGCCCAATGGAGGCAGTTAAGGTCAGGGTGCAAACTCAGCCTGGATTTGCGAGAGGATTGTCTGATGGGTTGCCTAAGTTTGTTAGATCTGATGGCGTTCTTGGGTATGTATTTTCTTCGCTGTTTCTTCTGTTTTTTAAGTCAGGGACCTTGAAGTTGTAAAATGTTGTTTTCTGATGCTTCTATACTTGCACAGGTTGTACAAGGGAATTGTTCCTCTTTGGGGACGTCAAATTCCATGTAAGCAGAGATGTTCTCTTAGCTTGTTTTACATTTGCTGCCTTCTTTTATTTTATACTCATTGGTTACTTAAACACATACTTATCCTATAGAAAGTTATCCAGAGCACTGCTTTGGATAGAAAAGGATCATAGAAGTATGTTTGGCTGGATCATGTAGATTCTTTTCTCATTGCTTTTAATTTGAATTATTTTGCATAGTAGAGATGAATTGGGAAAGCAATTGGTTAGTATGGATGGTTGTAGCGTGGTTCTTCATATATTACCACAGCTTCATTTCTCTTTGAAAGCACATTTGTTTTCCTTAACATTAAATCTTGCTTATTTTATGCATGCACGTGCATGTGTGCCTTTATTTTACCATTCTTTGCGCATCGGCTTGTTAGTTTTTATCATTTGGTTATGTCATTTTTGATCATCTTCATTGTTAGCATAATCATCATCATAATAATCTAAGCCTTGTCCCAATTAGTTGGGGTCGTCTACATGAATCGTGTTCTGCAATTCCACTCTATCAAGGGTCAGGCCTTCAGTTATAGCATTGGTCATCTAGTTGTTTCTCACTACCTCCATTCATGTCCTTTTGGGCCTTCCCCTCGCCCTTTTAGAGCCTTCAACATGTACCAACGCATGCCTAACTGGTGTGGTTCTTGGTCTTTGTTTCGAACAAAAATGAGATATTTGGATATCTTTTTTTTGTTTGAAAATTTTATGTTAGTTCATGCTTACTACAGGTGTTTACCCACATGTTGCAGTTCAGCTTTCTCTTTGTTTTTATTCTATTTGTGTGTAGTGTTGAATAAACCATTATGTTATGTTACTTACTGAACTACTGTTGTGGGAGTCGCGCAGTGTTGTGATTGAGTTTGATGATACTGTTTCTCAATGAATGCATATGTATGTCTCACACTTTAAGTGCCTGTTAACCATTCAAGTATACAGTTAGGCTAGCTGTTTATTTTATCCCTAAAAAGTGAACAGTTTGACTGAAGATATGATCCGTGATAGAGTGGAATGGCAGAACCTGATTCGTGTGTAGCTGGGCCCAATTAGTTGGGATAAGGCTTAGATGATAAATTGTTGTTTCTTAACTTAAGCCCCTTTCTTCTCTGTGTTGAAAAAGATGCCTTTTTTATCCACTTGTGGAAAACAACCCTCATTGGATACCAATTGTAAAGCTTTGCTATTAGTGAACCTTATTACTCTGATAAAGTATGGACCATAATGTGTTCCCCACTTGCTAGAGTTTTTCCCTTCTTGTTGTGGGATAACGTGTGATCTGCTTATCCGCATTTGAACTTCGATTATATGGTGGTAAGATTCATGATTTGGGCTTACTTTCATGTTTTGGGATAATGAGATGCTTCAAATATTAAAATGGTGCAACTTCAGTTTAAAAACTCCACACCTTTGGTTTTGGGTAATGGCATTCTGTAGAATCATTTGTTTCTCCAAGTAGAGTTGAATAATATCCGTGGAAAAACTTTAGTGATTTTCGTTCGCTCTTTGTTGTTGATCACCGGATTTACCTTTTTTAATATTTATATGTACAAGGTGCAAGTGGTCATTCGAACATTAGTGATCTTCGTTCGCTCTTTGTTGTTGATCACATCATGCAGCGGATGGCCCAGAAGTAAGGGCAGAAAAATAACTGTATATTCGAAGTTTCGACCTCGATGACGACGTGATCGACGATGATGGATACGATGTTGACGACGCATACGATGTAACTCCTTGATCCGAGTTTGTTTCTTTGTTCCATAATGTCTGTAGTGGAAGATAAAGGGAAGGGGATAATCGGGGAGCAGATATAAACTAATGGAGAGGGTGACTGGATGTCAGCTCCCTTAAGGAATAGGAACCCTAAACCGTTAGGGGACGGCCGCCGCAAATATGCTTCATTCTCGACGCTCATTGTCAAGGGATATCCTCATGGCTGGTTCCCTCTAAATCTTGAAAGGATTTTCGGCTGAGCGGGAGCAGTTATGGTTGTCGTTATGCCTAGGGTTAAAGACACTGGGGCGTATCGTGGTTTCACTTTGGTTCGTATGGGTAGTGAAGCAGAGCTGGCAAGGGCGGTGTCTATGCTACATGGTTTTAGCTATGGCGGTAAGAAGTTGCTAGTTCAAAGAGCGCGCTACGGTCCTGAATCCTTGACTGCCTCTTACTTTCAGAAGCGAGATTCTCTTAATGCATCCGAAGGCACGATGCAACTGCCCACAATTTCGACCAAGGCCTCCCGACCGGTATCTCAATCTAAGGGTCGCTTCTTCAGAGATGCCCTTCTCCAAGACCCTAACAAGACGTCGGTGTCCTCTCAGCGGCCGAAAGAGCTAATGAGGGTTCAACTCAACTCCGATGGGGTTGATAGGATCGAAGATCAATTGGACTCCCCTCTGGTTGTAGATCACGGGACCTTCGAGAAAAACCAGGCCGAGTTGGCAAAATCAGTGGTCATCGTCACTGAAGGAGCGTGCATTTCGGGAGTCAAGGATTGGATTTGTCACTGCACGGGACTCTAGTTTGGATTATCCGACTTCATACCTCTGGGTCATGACGTCTTATGGTTAAGGGTCTGTCCAGGTGGTAACCCGGACACCTTAACAATGGCGGACCACCTCTGTTCTGAAGGGCCCATCAACAAAGTCATTCCGCGGGAGGAATTTTCCTTGTTTGGTAAAGGAAACATTTAGATCCTGATTTGGAATATTCCTCTGGAATGCTGGTATGATGAGTTTCTCATCAAAGCTGCATCCCGTGTAGGCTTTCTTCTTGAGCTTGATCCAAAGACTAAGCTTGGGACGGAACTCGGCGTCATTCGTGCTTTGGTAAGCAGAAAGAAAGGCCTCCCCTTCCCGTCGCATATCTGAGTCAAGATTGATCATCGTATTATTCTGCTCCCGACCCAGAAGGAATCCTCTCAATCGGTGTAGCCTCGATGGGGAGACGTGTGGAGAGCTAAGGAGTCGGTGAGCCAGCCATTGCTCAACATCCAGGAAGCTCGGTGGGAAGAAGGAACTCATCTCGCGTACTCCAGCGGACCACTGTGTCGAAGGAGTGTCAGACCCTCTGCAGCACCTGTATACGGTGATAGCGCCTGGCCTTTTCAGTCGACGCGTGGCAGCCTTCCCTTAGCTCCCGGGCCTCGTCTTGCAGAGGAGATCGTCGGTACAGCCGTCACAGGATGCGCAATTGCCGAAAGGTCGACGTGTGTTCAGGATCCTTCACTTCTTTTTCGAGACGAAGACCCGCTCGACTGCCACTTGGCTAGGGTGCAGACATGTGGCCTCTCTTGTCTCCATCGGCCGCCTTCCATTAATGATGACAGTAGCGATGGTGTGGGATCGCGACGCGTGTCATCGGTGAGACTTTTCGATGGTTGTAATCACGCCAGGTTGGACGTTCGATCATCAACTCCGAAGCTGACATCCCTCATTGACGTAGGGTCGATTAAAGCGGGTCCCTTCTCATCTCGGTATACCCTCTCTCCATCCAAATGGGGCCCTCTTAAGTTATCTGATCTAGTTCGCTCAATCGCAGCCCTGTTTTCGTCGCACACCCGACTAATCAACCCGACAGACCCGACGGACCCGATCGCTTACAACACCCTAACCTTACCTCTCCTCTCCTGTCTTTCCCATTCCCACTCCTCATAACCCCTCTCTCTCTCTCTCTCTCTCTCTCTCTCTCTCCAGGGCGACGATATCTCTCGTGAAGATATGACAGAAAATCTTACCTCTGACTCTGCCTCTGCCTCTGCCTCATCCATCCCATTCTTCTCCTATCAACTCCGCCTCTGCTTCCAAGGACTGGGCTGATATGGGCCCCCTAACGCTGTTCCAGGAAGAGACCTCTACGGAGGTGATTATCGCCGAACTTCTTCAGATGTGCTCTGATGACTGATCCTCCTCATCAACAACAGGGGAATCGTTTCATGGCCCCATTGGAGATAAAAACTAGAGAAGAAATCTACAAGGAAGTCCATGAAAAGAAATGGATCAGAGATGCAGTGGGGAATGTGGGCCGTTCTTTGGGTCTTTCATTCGGGAGCATGGAACACATTGAAAGCAGGGGCAGGCCCCTGCCTCCCCTGAAGAACCCAGTCAAACACGTCCCTCGCTCCGCTAGCAACAGAGAGCTTCTCCGCCTTCAATCCCCTCCTGCTACTGCGTCTACATCCTTGGCCAGGCGTGGTAGAAAGGGTACTCGGGGCAGCTCGGTGCCCTAATGATTGTTCTCTCCTGGAACGTTAGGGGATTGGGCTCCAGACAGAAGCGGAGCCTGATCAAAGGCTTTATCAGGAGAACATTCCAGATGTTCTTTGCCTCTAGGAAACTAAAGTCCTGTTGTTCTCTAAGAATCTCCTGGACACAATTTGGGGTGATCAGGACGTTGATTTCGTCTCTCTGGATGCTACGGGATCCTCTGGTGGTATTCTTATTGCTTAGAAATCTTCTAAGTGGGACCTTCAGCTTTCGCTGTCCGGGGCCTTCTCTAAAGCAGTCATCCTCCAAGATAAGTTTTTTCCTTTCCGTTGCATTGTGATTTCGGTTTATGGTCCTACTGACGACTCCTTGCAGTATAATCTCTGGGAAGAACTGACTGTCATTAGATAGTCCTTCGCAAGGCCATGTTGCTTTGTGGGTGACTTCAATGTGGTTCGCTTTTCGCACGAGCACTCCCAACGTCGTTGTAATTCTACCTCCATGCAGTCATCCAACGATTGGATTCAAGCCCAGGAACTCATCAATCTTCCCCTCTCGGGTGCTAAATTCACATGGTCTAATGGATGCAGAGTCCAGATTCAATCGAGGCTTGATCGTTTCCTTATTTCTTCAGACTGGTTCGAGGAGTTCCCGTCTTTGTCTTAGACGGCCCTTCCAAGAATGACCTCTGATCACTGGCCTATTCTTCTCTTCGTTATCAATGACGATTGGGGTCCTAAGCCGTTCAGATTCAATCCCAATTGGCTTAGCATCGATGGTTTCCACCAGAAAATTGTGGAGTGGTGGTCCTCTTTCCCTTCGGCTGGCTTCGCTGGTTACAGTCTCATGTGTAAGCTTCGCATGCTTAAGGAAAATCTAATAGTGTGGAAGAAAGAGGTGCTTTGGAAATGTGAAAGTGAAACTAAGGCTCTATTCGCGGAGCTTCACCTGATCGACTCTGCTTTGGACGGCAACGTTCCCTCTCGGGAGATGTTATCCAGGCGTATCCAAGTCATTCAATCCCTCTACTAGATCCCTGAAAGACGAACTTACTTGGAAAATAAAATCGAGATCCAAATGGATTTTCGAGGGAGACAAGAACACTAAATACTTTCACAGCATTGCTAATATGAGAGCTCGGGCTAAAGCAATTCACTACATCTCCGTGGAATGGAGACAGATAGATGACAAAGATGCGATCTCGGATGCTGCGGTGCTTCATTTTCGATCCTTTTTGTCCTCTGATCGGTGGCCCATGTCTCGCTTGGATGGTATTCCTTTTCGCTCGCTTCTCAGTTCAGAGGCTGAACGGCTGGAGGCTCCCTTGGCGGTCAATGAAGTCAAAGCGGCCATTGACTCGATGGGTGGTGACAAATCTCCAGGTCCGGATGGATTTCCCATGAGCTTCTTCCATGCCTTCTGGGAAACAATTAGCCCGGATATCATGCTCTTCCTCAATGAATTCCATGCCAGGGGCTAGTTTTCTAAAGGTCTTGGAGCTTCCTTTATTGCCCTTGTCCCTAAAGTCCCTGGGGCTTCTTCTTTCTCCGACTTTAGGCCTATAAGCCTCATTGGCAGCCCGTACAAAATTCTAGCTAAAATCTTATCCTTACGTCTAGCCTCTGTGATGGATAGGCTGATATCCAAGTTTCAAAACGCCTTCATAAAAGGCAGGCAGATCATCGATGGTGCTATGATAGCGAATGAAGTTCTTCATACCTGCCATAGGGTTGGGATCAAATCTGTTTTCTGTAAACTCGACATAGAGAAGGCTTACGATCATGTCGACTGGGATTTCCTTCATTATATGCTCCTTCGAATGGGTTTTGGCCAGAAATGGAGGACATGGATGAAGGCGTGCGTTGAATCACCTCTCTTTTCGATCCTCTTAAATGGAACGCCGAAAGGTTTCTTCCCAAGTACTAGAGGCCTTCGTCAGGGTGACCCTCTTTCCCCCCTTCTTTTCCTGATGATTGCGGGGGCCTTATCTCAGATACTGCTTATGGGCCAAGATGCTGATCTTTTCAAAGGTATCTCGATGCCAGGGGTCGACTTGCCGATTACTCATGTTCAATTCGCAGACGACACTTTGATCACCTGTGTAGCAGACGCTGAAGCCATTGATAACCTGCACACAACTTTCAGATGTTTCGAGGCTGTCTCTGGCTTACGTATCAACATGGCAAAGTCCAAAATATTTGGAATTAATGTTTCAGATTCGGAGCTGACCTCCTTTGCCTTAACTTTAGGTTGCTCTACTGCCTCCTTTTCGGCTCTCTTCGTGGGGCTTCCCCTTGCCATTGGCTCCCCTCCAATTTCGATGTGGGACAAGGTGGTTGAGAAATTCCAAAAGAGTCTGGCCACTTGGAAATGCAGACTTCTGTCTATGGGGGGGTAGACTCACTCTTATAAAAGCTGCGTTGTCAAACATCCCCATATACTTTGTCCCTATTTACCTGCTCGTCTGCGGATTTGCATAAGATTGACAAGCTAAGGAGGTGTTTCAATGACAAAAGTTCCTCGGTTTATGCAGTTTGGGAGAGGGCGACGCATCTGGTTGCTGAGTGGTCTATTTTAGTTGATAGGCTCTCTAGTCTTGTTCTTTTGTTTCTAATTTCCTAGTTGTTCTGCTATCTCAGCAGCCCCCTTTGTTTCCTGTTTTCCTTTTTTTTTTTCCCAATAAAATTTCTCGTTATCTTTAAAAGAAAGAGGGATTTCCTGTGGAGCGACAAAGAAAACCACAAGAAATTCCACCTTCTCGACTGGAAAGAGGTCTGCTGCCATTTTCGTGACGGAGGTGCGCTCTCCTTGGCAAATGGACGTGGAGACTCGGTTCAGAATCTCAAGCTCTGTGGAATATGATCATCAAAGGGAAGTATGGGTCGTCCCCGGGAGGATGGTGGACGAGGGACTCTTCCGCTTACAGGGCGTCTCACATTTGGAAAGGTATCATGCGCTGCAAGAATCCGGTGATTGAGAATGTTGTGTACCAATTGGGAAATGGGTCGTCTATTCGGTTTTGGGAGGACCGATGGCTCGGGGATACAAAGTTAAAGGAAAACTTCCCTGCCATTTACTGTCTTGCAGTTAACAAATCTGGCACTGTCGACAATTTCTTCACCATTTCGGAGTCGGGTGTGGTTTGGGACATTAGCTGCTGAAGACATCTTCACGACTGGGAGATCCCTCTCCTAGCCGATCTTTACCTTTGCTTATCCACGACTACTCCTTCCCATTCCGAGCTTGATAGAATCCTATGGTCCAAAGATAAATCCTCCCTCTTCACGGTGAAGTCTCTCCATACACTACCCTTACACCCCCCTCCCTCCTCATGGTGAAGTCTCCATACACTACCCTTACACCCCCCCTCCCTCCTCACATCCTCGATCTCCTCGTTTATCTGGAAATACCCTGTCCCCCCAAAAATCATTTGTTTTGCCTGGCTTGCCTCTAGGAACCGGATCCTCACCGTAGATAACCTTATGAAAAAGGGTATGCAGCTCACCAATGCATGGGTTGTGATGAATCTGTTGTCCACCTGCTCGTGCATTGTCCGCTCGTCTCTCAGATTTGCCAGGATTTCTTCTCTCGTTTCGGCATTGTTGTCTGCGTGCCTGATACTGCCTCCTCTTTTCTCGCTTATTGGCATGGTTTCAAGCTGGGTAAAATCACTTCTAAGGTTTGGAGAATGGCTATTATGGCTATCTGGTGGGCAGTTTGGAAGGAGCAGAACGATAGGTGTTTTAACAACGTGCAAGCTTCGGCCGAAACTGTGGGATCGAGAGCGAAGCATCTTCTTATCGAATGGACATCTAATGTTACTTGTCTAAAAGATTTCAATTTTCTGCTGTTAGGCTTGTAGTTTTTTCTGTTGCTGTGTTTTCGCTCTGCTATCTCAGCAGGCCTTTGTTTCCTTTTCTTTTTTATAATATATTCTCGTTGCTTTTTTTTTTTTAAAAAAGGTGCAAGGGGTCATGTTTCTTATGTGGCTGTCTTTTTTTTTTTTTTTTTTTTAAAACTTCTGAACATGAGCCAACAATTGATTGGTTTTGGCTTTTCCAACACATGCACTTGGACTTGCATGAACTCAAGTACTCATAACTAATGATTGTGCTCATTTTTTAAGACCCCCTGTTTGAAGCACTCTGCAGCTGTGGCATACTGCCGTACGCTCCTTGCCACGAGAATGTAATGATCATTTAGATTTGATGCATAATTATCACTCCGAAATTCTCTGTTTTCCTCTATGACTCTCCTTGGTACCATTTATATATCTCTAATCAAACTGTTGAGACAGGGCATGATTACCTCAATAGTCGGGCTAGCCTTCCAATAATGCAAGTTTTCTCACTTTAAATATTCGAGAAATTTAGGGGTCGTTTGGACTCCTGTAATTTTTTTTAGTTGTAAATACATTACACCTGTAAAAAGTTTCAGGTGTAATCGGTTTACATGCTATTCTGTTTGGCTTATAAGTGGTAATCTGTTTACAGGAAGACAGATTGTGTGTTTGGCTATCCTCTAAAGCGTGTACAATGGATAAAGTAGGTATTCATACCATACAGCTTGGGCGGTGAACCTTCCAAAATCCACAAATCACACAAGGACTTGATTTTTTTTTTTTAGGGCCCTAGGAGAGCATTAAAGCATGCACACACTAAACGGATTGTATGTTTTCCACCCATCACAGTGGGCCCCAAATGCAATCTAGACATTTTTAATGGTGGACGTCCCATGCTTTCCACATGTGGTCCATTTGATAATGTGGCTGTCCTGACTTTCAAGGCAATCATGCCTAGAGTAGGGCGTTAACAGACGTAATAACTATGTTCTCCTTCCGCACCTAGTTCTTCTTGGAATCTGGTCATGGTTTTCAAGATTTTAAGTGTGCGTAGAGCAAAGCATCCTCTCTGCTTGAGTCTTCTCCTTATTTTTGAATGGAGTTGCACTCCAATGATGTGGTTCACAAACAATCATGCATAGAATAAGCCATTATCTCACCATTTAGACATACATTGTCTGTTTTCCTTCTGCACCTAGTTCTTCATGGAATCTGGTCATGATTTTCAAGATTTTAAGTGTGCGTAGAGCAAACCATCCTCTCTGCTTGAGTCTTCTCCTTCTTATTTTTGAATGGAGCTGCACTCCAATGATGTGGTTCACAAACAATCATGCATAGAATAAGCCATTATCTCACCATTTAGACATACATTGTCTGTTTTCCTTCCACACCTAGTTCTTCATGGAATCTGGTCATGATTTTCAAGATTTTAAGTGTGCGTAGAGCAAACCACCCTCTCTGCTTGAGTCTTCTCCTTCTTAATTTTGAATGGGGCTGCACTCCAATGATGTGGTTCACAAACAACCACGCATAGAATAAGCCATTATCTCACCGTTTAGACATACATTGGCTGTTTTCCTTCCACACCTAGTTCTTCATGGAATCTGGTCATGATTTTCAAGATTTTAAGTGTGCATAGAGCAAACCATCCTTTCTGCCTGAGTAGTCTCCATTTTACTTTTGAATGGAGCTGCACTCCAATGATGTGGCTCACAAACAATCATGCCTAGAATAAGCCATTATCTCACTGTTTAGACATGCATTACCGCACCTAGTTCTTCTTGGAATCTGGTCATGGTTTTCAAGATTTTACGTGTGCGTAGAGCAAACTATCCTCTCTGCTTGAGTCTTCTCCCTCTTACTTTTGAATGGAGCTGAACTCCAATGACGTGGCTCACAAGCTTGTCTCCTTGCTTGGTCTAATGACACTTTTGGACATCTATATATTGGGAAATTATTAGATTCGTGTGATTGATATGCTCTAACATGGTTGATTGTGCATGACTGAAGAATCCCCTGGGTTGGAAGATCCCCTTCATTCAAGTCAAACACTGTCATTAAAAGAAACAGCAGTAGTCCATAAAATGGCAATAAAGGCAATTGAGGTAAAAAAGAAAAAAACAGCAAGCGGCTGGAATGAGAAAAGGTCGATGAAGATGGTTAGAACGATGTAGCATGGTCCTGAAAATGGCCAATGCTATGTGGTTAGGATATAGTCTGGACATCTTTTGTATTGACCCCCATCTTCTGGGGCTCCTCTGATCAATGTTCTGAATGACTGATTTGTGGACCCCAATTCTATGTGATCGCATGTAACTCCTTTTGATGTTCATCATCTGACATCTAACTGTATCATCTATCATGCTACAATTGTAGAATGCATCTCTATAGCTTTGCCGTGTGATCCTGACTTCCTATGAGCTTTATGCTTTGTTTTGTATGTTTTAGGAAAGTATATCTGTGCAGAAAGCACCCTGCTGACACATGCCCTTGTCTTCGTCTCTCTCTCTCTCTCAAAAAAAAAAAAAAAAAAAAAAAACAGAAAAGAAAAAAAAAGACACGCTCGTCTTTAGCCGGATGATTAAATGCGTCTCCCTGTCTTTTATACCGCAGTTTTAAAACTCGAGAACTTGACTTCAAAGTCTGTAGAGCTGATTTAACTAGTTTTTACTGAGCCTGAACCCCAGGACTTGGTTATGTTTCATGTTCAGAGTCTCGGTGTGTTTAATTATGTTCTTTCCCCTCCTTTGGGGTTTGATTCTTTTTTTTTTTTCCCTTGGATTAGAGCCGAAATGAGTTGACTCAACTGAGTGGCACGTTTGAGTTGAATCGAGTGGATTGAGTAAACCAAGTTGAGTAGACTCAGGGGAGCGAAGTGGATTTTTTTTTTTTTTTTTTTCGTGTTTTCAGACAAGGATTTTATACCCTAACATAACACCTTTCCCTGCACCTATTTCTTCTTGGGATTTTTTAATGGTTCAATGTCTTGTGTGCATCTTCATAGATCAAGAAACAATTGCAGGAAATGATGCACTGAAGGAACTAATGAACGGTCACATTTGACTGCGAGTGTTCTAGTATTAAGCAGAAATGTGAAATGCACATTGGGAAATGGGAAACAAGAGATGTTTGTTTTTGCTAGGAAACAAGTTGATTGTAATTATCAACGAGCTTGCTTTTGAATGGAGTTGCATTCTGGTGGTGATGCATGACACTTGTCTCGTTCAGCTTCGTGGTCATTCTGGTGAAATAATAAGTTTCAACCACATTGTTAAAAAGATGTGAAATTACTTCCATGTTTGTCCATATAGTTTATGATGGCAAGTTAACATATGACGTGCATCTGGTTAAATGAATAAAATCTGATAACCTGAGAAACAATATAGATAGGTGTGAGACAACTGAAAGATCTTTATTTTTCTATTTTCTAACAATTTTATCTTAGTTGTTCTGTTCTAAAACCAAATGTGTAAATGCAGATACCATGATGAAGTTTGCATCATTTGAAACCATTGTAGAGATGCTATACAAGCATGCCATTCCTACACCAAAGGACCAGTGCAGCAAACCTTTTCAACTGGGCGTGAGCTTTGCTGGTGGCTATGTTGCTGGTGTCTTCTGTGCCGTTGTTTCTCACCCTGCTGACAATCTCGTGTCTTTCCTGAACAATGCGAAGGGAGCAAGCGTGGGTGATGTGAGTCATCTTTTGTACTTTGATGCCTCGATGCAAATGTGCACTGTAGATGGTTATCCTTTCCTTTTTTTTTTTTTTTCCCGATTACTTTGTGCGGCTCTGCAACTGAGTATGAGGCTTTTATTCATCTTTGCAGGCTGTGAAGAAACTTGGATTGTGGGGTCTTTTCACCCGTGGTCTTCCTCTTCGAATCGTCATGATTGGAACCCTGACAGGTGCACAATGGGGGATCTACGATGCCTTCAAAGTTTTCGTTGGCTTGTAAGTTCTTCACAAAAGCAGCTAATTTATTTCTTTCATTCTTTTTCCTTGTTTATATCTTAGGGTGTGGTTGGTTGCGCAAGATATCATGAAATTTCATGACGAACCAGTCCAATTTGGTGCAACCAAGCACACCCTTATAATATAGTTATTGCTATTTGCCTATAGAAAACATGGGAGTAAAACTATCTTAAAAAAATAAAAATTATGGGAGTAAAACTGAACTTAATGACCTTAATGACCACAACCGAAAGATAACAAAGATAGAATGATCTTATCCTTCCAGTGGTTGTCCCTTCCCTCATACAATGCAGACTGCTGCCAATAATGTTGTTTCTTGTCCATTTTGAATATGGGTGGCAATGGGTTTGGCCAGTCCATCAGGTCTGGCCTTTTATGGAACTGTCTCAGATTGGACCTGGACTCCTAGGCCCTTTGGGTCTTGAAGTGTGGGCTTGTTTGGTAATCGGGTGATGGGCCAAGCATGGGCATAATGGACTTTCTGACATGTTGATCAATGGGGAACTGGCCAATGGATATCCATGTTGGAGTTGAGCACAGTACAGCAGAGAAGGAAATTGTCATGCTATGATGGGGTTATGTTTATATAAAGAATGACTGAAAATTATCTGATGGAGATGAAGAAAGAGAATGGAAGTCTGAAGCTCATCCTATTTCTTTTGTTCTGATGTTCAGGCCAACCACGGGTGGGGTTGCTCCGGCGGCAGCTGCTGCACCTGCTCAAGAACTTGCAAAAGTGTAATAGCTTTGCCTGATCTCAGGCAAATGGCCGTTGTATTTTGAACCTGTGGAGGGGAAAAAGAAGACTCGGAACCATGGTAATAAACAATAGGTATTTTGCTGACACTGCTTGCTTCAATGCCAAGTATTGTATTCTTTTTTGAAACATAGTATTCTTTTCAACCTTTCCTTTTTTTTTTTTTTGAATTTTAGGAAGGGTGGTTTTGATCTCACCCTTCCAACCTCGACGGAACTTGGACACAGAGTAGGATGTTCTGGCATTAGAAATGAAACCGAAATAACGACAGATTGGGAGTATGATCTGTCTGCTTGTACTTGAATCATTATATTTCTTCCCCCCCCCCCCCCCCCCCCCCCCCCTTTTTGGGTATGCCATTACCATTTTCTCCTTGCAAGTGAGATAGAAGCTGAAACTCCATTTTACAGATTTTACTTATCTGCCCAATGCTGTTGTGTACTTTGCAAGCGCCTTACCTATTCGACTTGTTTCGGCAATTTATTTTGGCTATTGAGTTCCTATTCCAAGAGTCTGATCAAGATTGGATAGATGGTATGGTCATGATATTTGAAGTTTCATTACCCTTTCTAAATATCAGAACAGTTATCATTTTCTTTTTTCACCTTTGATAGATAGTGGAGAAATGATCAGGGCCTACCGTGGTTTGTGTTGGCCACATAACTCGTGAATCAGGTGTGGCCTACTATCATTACGGAACGTCCAGAGAAATCAGCTAGTCCAACCATCAGTTGGGCCCCATGAAGGTTTGTGTTTGGATATGAAATGAGCTAGTCCAACCATCAGTTGGGCCCCATGAAGGTTTGTGTTTGGATATGAAATGAGCTAGTCCAATCATCATATGGGCCCCATGAAGGTTTGTGTTTGGATAGGCCTTATATCTGTGTTCACGTTCTAACGTTTAGAGCTACCGCAAATAATGAATGACAACCAAACATGTATCTCGAATTAAGAATTAATTAGCTCTTATACCTAAAAAAAAATAAAAAGAAAATAACAAAGCCTGAGTTTCTAAGCATTTAGGTAAAATATCCAAAAAGCTAAAAAGAAATATCTACACCAAACGTTTCCACTGTTTGGCGATGTTGAAAATGAGACAAATAGCTATTTTCCCGTAAGCCTCTTGGGTGAGATGAATGCGGTCCCAATGGATGTATTTTTTGGGGTGAGGGCACACCGGAACACCCAGCATACCACACATGCTAAAGGGATTGAAGTTTGTAAGCGCCACCAATTCTATCTGGAACATTGGAAAGAAACTCTTAGTTATTGTTATCTAATTGAAATCATAAAAGCTAGATTGCTATCACGTAAGTGGCCAGGTTGCCCAAGTTATTTGCATGAGATGAGTTTTTCTACGTGAGACTTGCACTTACCTTTAGCTTAAGCATGGTTAATGATCTCCATTAGCGTATTGTAGTAATTGGTGTATGTTATCAGAACTTGGGGGAATACATCTTTCATCTCTTGGATGGCCAACTGGAGTTGACGGTTGTGGTACATTGTGAAGTCGTTGAAATATCTTAGACACTTGTTTTTGTTGTGGAATGCTGTGAGGTAGATTGGTATGCTATCGATCGGAAAATTCCTAGCGATGACAAGATTAACGGCACTGACATTGAGGAGTTGCTGGATCCATCATCACCACAAAAAATCGTAACTATAATGAGATACGATTTAACGGTTAATCTGTCCCCATACAACCTTCAAAGGTTGGTTTAAGAGTTTTTTGGGCACAAAAATGCATGATGGTGTTTGTTCATCTAGTGGGCCCATGATAGCAAGGGGATGTAGAACTTTTTTCGGCCAATTGATCTAGATGGTAGGTCCCATGCAATACACGGCTAGGATATTTTTTATCTTTGAACATTGGTACTGAGATAGAAAAAGAGAACTCACATGGATTTTTCTTGTAGGAAAGCATAGTTGTAGTTGTTCCCACCAATCTCTCATACCAAAAACAGTGCTTTCTCTATTTTTAATGCACATTTTGTGGGCCCACAAAAAAGTGTTAGAACGCTAATTGATCAGATACAGGATGGGCTACAATGATCACCTTGTAAAGTGTGGTAGCCATTCGATATAAGAATGTTTGCCGTTGAATATGGAATGTTGTTCAATAGGCCACAAATCTAAAAGATGGCTGTACATCCTGAGTTAGATTTTGAAGCCCAATTGAGACAGGCCTGGGCCTAGATCTTATAAAATTTCCTACTGTTAATGCCTAATGCAATGGTCAGAACAGGTCTATTCTATTTATGTTCTTATTCTTAATACTTGATCGGCTTGGGCCCAATAAATGAATGGTCTAGGCCCGATCCTGCCTAACTCGGTCCATCTTGGAGATATGATCTTATCTTCAATGGGTCCAACAAGCCAATGGTCTGGATCAGTGGGCCATGGGTGTCACTTGCACAAACTGAAACATGGTAATACAATGACAATGAAGATGAATTTAATGGATTATGGTTGATCTTACCAATTTGCGAGAAGCAGATAGAGCTGAGGTGGGCCTTAAACCAGTTCAGCTAGACTTCAAGCGAGCTGTTTGTATAAGGCATTAGGACGCCATGGTTCATCCAAAAGGACGGTGGGAGAGCCGTTACTCCGGCTACTGCAAAATTAACCCCATGATCAAATGCGGCGTCTCTCTGAATGTATGGGTTGAGAAAGGGAAGATCTAACTACCTTGTTGCAAGAAAAGGGAAAAAAAAAATTAAAAATTCTGAATGAGTACAAAGTGGGACAAGCCCAACCCTTCAATCGACCTGTTAATAAGAGGAATACAACAACAACAACAAAAACAAAAGATTGGACGGTTATTATCTTCCCATCAAAAAAAATTTCCACTTGCCATGTGGGGTCCATTAGAACAACAATCTAGACCATTAAACCATGGACCTAACTCGTTAAAAAAAATATAACGGAAGAGATTTTTCAATACTGAGGACATTGACCATGAGCAGCCCATTCGAGCATCGGCCAGTAAGCCGGGAAGAAGTACGCCTTGTCTCACCGTACGGAAGTTTAGCGATGGACGAAAAGGAGCTGAAATTGTCTTCACGGATAAGGTTTCCGGAAAATGAGATCCCTCAAATTATATATGGCTTGAAAGCTACGATCCATGGCTTGAGTAGCACATGAAAGATTTAAAAGAAAAATAACACCAAATGTAAATAGAATCTAGGAGAAGAATTGCTTTGTAGGGGCAGGCATTGTAGGAGAAGAGAAGCTGCCGGTGTTTGTATGAATGAGATATGAGTACGTTGAAAGAGTTCTATTTAGATAGAGGAATTGTAGTTTTGGTTTCAACTGGAGATTTTTTTTTAGTTTTTACCACGTCCTAGTAGCATGCGGATTTCCTGCGAAAGTGCTAGATGGGGTCCACCGAGATGTTTGTGAGAAATCCTCACCGTTCATATGCATTTTGGGAGCATTTTGGGCTCATTTTAGGACATGCGACCAAAACTGATGTGTATCCAAAACTTAAGTGGGTCACATAATAGGAAACAGCAAGTATTCGGTGTGAATCGTGGATTTCGGTTCAGGGCCTAACATGGGGACACATGTGATGGATGGTTTGGATGGCACTCATGCACCAGGGTGAGGGATGTGGATTGCGTCCTACCCCGCTCGTCTTCTATGGGAACGGGCATAAGCTTTGAGTGCCCAGGCCATTCATTTTTTTTTCATATCATTTTATGGTTTAAGCTCAAATATGAGGCAGATCCAAGGCTCAATTGTACTGGGGATTAAGATCTTACCGTTGAAAACTTAATGAGGCCACAAAGGTTCTAGATGGAGCTGATATTTATGTTTTCTCTTCATCTAGTTCTATGTAACTTTATGAATAGGTTTGATGAAAAATAAACATCATGGTGGACCCTAGAAAAACTTCAACGGTGAGAATCATTATCCCCGCTGCTTCCTGTGGTGTGGTCCACTTGAGCCCGGGATCTGCCTTATTATTGAGCTCAAATCCTAAAATGATACGGAAAAATGGATGGACGATGCGGATAAGCACATACATCAAAGTGGCCACGCAAAGCTCCTGCCCGTTCCCCAAAGAGGCTAACAAAGTAGCAACCTATGGTAACTAGCATACTCGGACGTATGCTATCATTACCCGCTTACTTACGGACGCAAGAAGTGTTGGAAGATGGGTACGTAGGACAAGCAGGCTAGGAGACAGTTACACGGTTGAGGAAGACTTGGATAGTCAGGTCGACTGTGATGGATGATACACAGGCAAGGGCGGCTCAACATTTTTGGGGGCCTTAGGCAAGTCCTAAGAATGAGGCTTTTTAGTTTAAAAAATAAAAAATTAATAAATTCAAAATTAAACCATAAAAATTAATAAACTTTTGTATTCAAGCTTATCCTATAAATCAGTTTCGATAGATAAAATTACTAAACCGTTCATAAGGTGAATCCTAGATGGATGAAATGAAAACATAAATATCAGCTTATCCAAAATTTCTGCCGCCTGTAGAAAAGTTTGTAATGGTGAGCATTCAATTGTAGTCCACTTGAGCTTTGGTTCTGTTTCATGTTTTTTCTAATAATCTAAAATGGGATGAAGAAACGGATCAACGGAATAGATATAACACATACAATAATGTGGACCCCACAAAGCTCAGGGCTACAGGAATCCCTAAAGTGGTCCATTCTAAATTGTATAGTACTCTAGCAGTGTTATGGTTAATAAATAGGCATTCCTAGATTGTTAATATAGCATATTTTGACTCCATCCAAACCGTCTAAATTAGGTGATCCATTCTAATTAGGCTAAATTACAAAAAATCCATTGATTTTACTATTCTATCTTCCAATTAGTGGGAATTTGTATGTTGAATTCAAATAATTTGTTTAGTGTACAAGAATCAACCAATTAGGAGATCCAGCAATTGTGTTTTTGTTTTTGGTTTTCATGAACCATCTAAATCGGGACCCACTTTTATATCTGTTTAATTTAATTTAAAAATATTCAAAGGTTGCAATTTCTCAGTGCATGTGTATAGATTACTAGACGCTGTCAGAGTATTAAAAGTCTGTTCCTATGATATAGGGCCTTCATAAATAGGGGCCTTAGGCGATTGCCTCACCTGCCTACCCCTTAGAGCCGCCCCTGTACACAGGATGAGGTTTGGCTAATGACCCCAACACCAGCCAACCACCCGGTGTCAAAGCACTGTGGGCCGTGTGTTTTCGTAACGTCCCGAATCTCAGGGGTGAGTCGATACTCGACTCCCGATTTTTCAAGTGCCACTTATGCCTTGCGGAAGCATGTTCTATGGATTATTCTACTTGGCATGTGAGCATTTGAGGAATTAAAATGGATAATGCAATGCGCTTTAAAATGAATGCAAATTCTATCTCAAAGTACGACTAACAAGAAGATTTATGTGTCCGGTCGTATCCCAACAAAAGTACATATGACTCCAAAATATGAAACGTCATAGCTCAAAATCTCATTGCTGACCCTAAAGCAACCTATGGTGGCCCGCCCAGCTATTGGAAATACGAAAGCTCCTCCTCTGAGTCCACGGATGCCTCCTCTAACGTGTTGGACTCCATGGTACCTGCATCTATGATAGGGTTGTTGGGGATTTGTGCTACGGAATCACACAGATCTAGATCTAAGATGCCAATCCAATGACACCATGCAACCACAAGAGAACACACAGATTTAATGTGGAAAACCCTTGTGGGAAAAAATCATGGCACAAAGTGACATAATTCCACTATGAAAGCATAAATTATAAAGAGAAAGGACTTACCCGATTCGAACAACCTCAAATCTCACCCTTGCTACACCCTTTGCACCCCTAGAACCCCTTCTAGAAACCCTTGAAAACCCTTCAAGAAGCCTTAGCCATTCCCTAGAAAGGCCCTAGGGACCCCCCTATTCATAGTTTAGGAAACACCGCTTTCGCACCGACTTGGAATAGTCCGAAAATCGCCTCAAATTTACACAGTCCGCACACCGGCTGCGAAACCCTCGATTGGTTGAGCCAACTCCTCGACTGGTCGAGCGGTCCGGAACTCCCAAAAATAATGTTGCTGGACTTCGAGTCGAGCGGACCTCGACTGGTCGAGCAACCCACTCGACCAATCGAGCAACGTGGTAAAATACAAGATTTAAGACATCTGTTTACAACAAGGGTTTGGTTGGTGTATTAAAACACCGTCTCAGAGTGGGAGTGAGTGATCAAGTCAGTCGTTCCATTAACATCAAGTTACACATGTAATCAATTCCACAAGCATAGTTAATGGTAAAGCAAGATAAATATTCAGTTCCTAGATACTCTTATTAATGCATGTGCATGTTGTTATGAGATGATGCATGCCCTCACAATCCAACACTCCCTCATAGTGACTCCGATGCTAAATTCACAAATGCAAAAACTCCCACATCATGCGACAACAACGCTAAAGCTGCCACAACCTATACTAATGTGATGCGATAAGTAATCATATTAGCCGAGTATTTAATTAAATCTATTCATCCAGCAAGATTGGGATGCTAAAACACATCCGCTTAATCACTGACGCTAACTCAATCACTAGGCCCAGGGCTGCCGTAACGGCCCCGTACCTGCGATCCTTGATCGTCTGGGTTCATCACTCCCAGCTGAATTCATACGATATGCAAGATTGTGAAACAAATTGCTCGTGGTCACTACGGGGAGTCTCGTCACCCTAGGGTAGGTCGACAGTGCGGACACAGTGTCCCATACTACCATGCATGGTTCCCGAGGCCTGAGGATCGTATAGCTATCAGTTATAAGTGAGCCTCTCCAGGGTACGGGGTGCATCAGATTCATATCAGCGTGATTATACATGTTGGACACATATGGATACTACCATGCATGGTTCCCGAGGCCTGAGGATCGTATAGCTATCAGTTATAAGTGAGCCTCTCCAGGGTACGGGGTGCATCAGATTCATATCAGCGTGATTATACATGTTGGACACATATGGTTGGTTAGCTAGTAGACTAGTTCGGCTGACTCAGGCGAACTCTGGTGTAATCGACACTGGGTGCATGCATCCCATGTAGTTCGACTACTGTCGGTTGTCCATGTTCAACATGGGTCAGTCAGACTGGCCTGGGGCATTCGTCCCGACTAGGGCTGCCCTTGTAAGTTTTATAGTTCGCCGACCAACCTGATTAACCAATTAGCCACATTCCATTAGTATACTACACGCATTACTCGTCGGAAGAATAGCAAGGAATGCAACGCAGTAAATCAGGAGGGTTCTACCCAATTTAGACAATTATCGAACATGCGGCCATACTTCCCAAATCATCGCAATTCACATGTGATAAGTCAAAATTAGGCGCATATGTAGGGGAACAATATGAATCATGAACATGAAATTTCAGTAATTTCACTCTATTCTATCATGTAATCAGATGTCAGCTACATTACACAAAATCTGAAATTTACGGAAAGCAATCAATCGAACGAATGCGCACTGGTTAGCATGTGATCATCTATTCATTACACAAATCATTTATTTTAACATGTGTTCGATAATCAGAAACCTAAGAGTAATGGTCCACACCTAGAAGTGGTTCGTCGATTTTTAGTGCCGCTATTAGGATTAGAGTCCATAGATCAGCGTGCCAGTGCCCTGCGCTAGTGAGGTTTATTTGCAAGGGCGCATGCAAACAACCTCTAAGCCCCAAATCACGAGAAGACTGTTTCCTATGGCGCGACATTGTCGTGAGCTATATTACGGCTAGTGGTGGTTGAGAAATCACCCAAATTAGCTCCCCCAATACTCCATTTCTTCTCTTCTCATCACTCCCTCTCCCCATTGCAATTTAATTTTCGTATGGAGGTGAGGGAGTGAAAATCCGAACTCCTTTATATGAATAGATTTCACTCCTAGCTGGTCCCAGATTTGTGCACAAATGGCCCCGGGGTCCCCCTTTTTATTGAACTTGTCCCTTGGGGGCTGTTTTCGGCCTACGAGGCCCTTTCGGAGGCCCGCTGGCCCATTCGTAACAGGGGGCAAGTGTCCCACCATGGGATATACGATTTGTCATAATTGGGCGGAGATCAGATGTTTTGGTCAACTGTGGAGACCCAATTCATGAGCAATGTACGGTCGTTGGTGATCGATCGGGGACACGACTATACAGATGTGAGCGGAGAAATATCTTTAGCTTGTACATGGTCGAAAAGTCGCAACTTGATGAAAGAGCGGAGCCTATTTCACTTAAGTTTCAGATTTTTGCCTAAGGGATTCACGCGTTTCAAGCGCTTTAACTTTTGGCCCAAGTTGAGCGGTTCTAGCCCAATGAGGTGGATGATCTTTTATATTTTCGGACTTAACGGAACTACGACGAGCGGTCTAGATCTAATTTGGTCTCTCGGGGTGATTCTTGGGAGAGCCAACCCACGAGGTCTACTTCGAGTTACGATTTTACTTAGGTTTGGTTATGTTTGCGATGCCATCTCCTCACAATTTGTGAAAGTGGCCGTTCAACCTTGTCCATCTTAGTTTATGGGGCTTTGCATGCTTACCCATGTAGTCTGCCTGGCACGGTCCTAAGGTGGATCTACTGGTGGACGCCCTATGATCATGCGTCATTTGGCTATGGTGTTACAATCTATCCCCCTTATATTATACCTATTTATACTATAATCATTATATATATATATATATATATATATATATATATATATATATATATATATATAAAATAGGGAAAAGGTACAATGTGCTCGAGCTGATTTTAACATCCCATGAGGTCGAGCTGTGTGGGCCCCACCGTGATGCGTTTCAAACATCAACACCATCAGTCAGATGCACCATTCCATCGTGGGCCTAGGTCTCAAAAATCAAGTCAATCCGTGACTTGTGTGGGCCACACCACATACAGAAGTTGAGAGGTGCCGTGCACCATTAAAACATTCATAACCATTTTTTTGGGCCCACCGAGATGTGGTTTGCAAATCTAGCCCACCGTTATGTGTGTCCCACTTGTATGAGGGTTCAGACCAAGTTTCAGGCGCACGCAAATTTCAGGTGGGCCCACCAAGTGCCTTTATATGTTTTTAGCATGTCTTCACATGATTTTAGATGGTATGGTCCACCTGAGTTCCGTATACAGCTGATTTTGGGATATCCATAATTTAAAGGGGACGCATCAAATGCACGGTGTTGATGTTCGAAACGCATCACGGTGGGGCCCACACAGCTCGACCTCATGGGACGTTAAAATCAGCTCAAGCGCATTGTACCTTTTCCCATATATATATATATATATATATATATATATATATATATATATATATATATATATATATATATATATATTCCTTTTATTTTTTGGGTATGCCATTACCATTTTCTCCTTAACTTGCAAGTGAGATAGAAGCCGAAACTCCATTACAGATTTTACTTATCTGCCCTATGTTGTTGTGTACTTTGCAAGCGCTTACCTATTCAAATTATTTTGGCAATTTATTATTGCTATTGAGTTCCTATTCCAAACAGTCCGATCAAGATTGGATAAATGGTATCGTAATGAGATTTGAAGTGTCATTTCCTTTTCTAAATATTAGAGCAATTAGAAGCACATCTCTTCACCAGCCAACCAACTTGCTGATGCTCGGTCCACATTGGGGAGGGCACAATCAGTTAATCATCTAAATGCCCTAGATTTAGTGTGGAGCCCACCAAGGTGTGTTCAAGTCGTCCAATCTGTACATCATGTGCTCAGTCCTACTGGGGATTGTTTATGGCATCCAACAAGGCGTAACCAAAATAATGGTAGTATATTGCAATTAGCCCAATCCAACCATCAGCTGGATTCCACCAATTTCAGGGCTTAACCGTGGTTTGTGTAGGCTACCTAACTCGTGAATCAGGTGCGGCCTACCATCATTATGGAACATCCTAGAGGAATCAGCTAGTCCAACCATCAGTTGGGCCCCAAGAAGGTTTGTGTTTGGATCGGCCTTATATTTGGGTTCACGTTCTAACATTTAGAGATGTCATAAATAATGAATCGAGTGGATGTCATATGCGCACCACCATGTCCCACAAGAACTTTTTAAAAGAAAAATATCTCATTGATCTTAAATAACTTGACAACGAACATGTATCTCTAGTTAAAAATTAATTAGCTCTTATATGGAAAAAAGAAAATGAAAAAATAACAAAGACTATTTCTAAGCATTTACGTAAAAAAACTGCAAAAAAAGAAAAAAAAAAGCTAAAAGGAAATTTCTACACAAAACATTTCCATTGTTTGGCGATGCTGAAAATGAGCGAGAAAGCCAGTTGTCCATAAGCCTCTTGGGTGAGATGAATGCCGTCCCAATGGATGTATTTTTTGGGGTTAGGGCACACTGGAACACCCTGCGTACCACACATACTAAAGGGATTGAAGTTGTAAGCACCACCAATTCCGCAACACGCTTTCAGCAAACTATCCGGCTCGAATCCTGATCATGAACATTGGAAAGAAACCATTAGTAATTGTGATCCAAACAGGAATCATAAGAGCTAGACTGCTATCTGCTAAGCGGCCAGGTTACCAATGTTATTGGCATGAGATAAATTTTTCTACATGAGTGGGACGCAACTTGCACTTACCTTTATCTGAAGCATGGTTAATGATCCCCATTAGTGTATTGTAGTAATCAGCGTATGTTATCAGAACGTGGGGGAATTCCTCTTTCAGCTCTTGGATGACCTGCTGGAGTTGACGATTGTGGGACATTGCGAAGTTGTTGAAGTATCTTAAACACTTGTTTTCATCGTATGATGCTGGATCATCGCTGTGGAATGTTGTGAGGTAGATCGGTATGCAGCCGATCGGGAAATTCCCGGGGATGACAAGATGAACGGCACCGGCGTCGATGAGTTGCTGGATTCATCATTACCACAAAAAAAAAAAATCATAACTATAATGAGATACAATTCAATGGTCAATCTATCCTCATAAAGACTTCAAAGGTTGGTTTCAAAGTTTTTTTGGGCACAAAAATGCAAGATGGAGATTGTTCATATAGTGGGCCCATGATAGCACGGGGATGTAGACCTTTTTTCAGCCAATTAATCTACATGGTGGGTCCCTTGTAATACACGACTAGGATGTTCTATATGTTTTAACATTGGTACCGATCGAAACAGGAAAAAGAGAACTTACAATAGCAACATCCTTGATCTTGTGGACCACATTGGGCACAAAGGTTGTAACCTCTTCAATGGATTTTCCTTGTAGGAAAGCATAATTATAGTCGTTTCCACCAATCTCTCCCACCAAAAACAGTGCTTTCTTCAGCAGCTCATTTGCACATACTGCGGGTCCACCAAAAAAAAGTGTTAGAACATTTCACCACCTATGGGTACTCGAACCCTTGACTGGGAGTTGAAACTCCTGAGAGTCTACCACCCGAGCAAGAGTAAGGACCCCGTTAGAACGCTGATTGATTAGATACAAGATGGGCCACACCATATGATCACCTGGTATGTAAACCATGTTATTCATTGAGTGGGCCACACCAGTCACTAAGTCATACCAATGTCCATTGTTGCAATATGAGAAATAATCTAGTGCTCTTGGAAATCCTGCCCATCGGTTGATTCTTACATCTAATCAATCATCTATACAATGGACGGTTGAAATTGTTTAAGGAAAAATTGGCCCAATCTGCAATTTTAGCCATCTAGTTGTTGGGGCTCATCGTGGATGTCTTTTTCTTTTGAAGATGAACCGATATTAGAGAATCGTAACCATCCTATCCATGGATTTGAAACGGATGGCTTAGAGAATGAAGGCCAGTTTATGGATGCATCCTATCATTCTGATCCATGTAAACAGTGTTTTTCGTAAAGTAGCCCATGAAATGTACAGTGAACCTTATAGACGGTCTGGATCAATCAATTGGCTGTCAATGATCCAGATGCAACTAGGCACACCGCTATAATAGTGTTGTGTGCGTACCGGATCATTTCTCGTGCAAAATTAAGGGTGCGTTTGGTTGCACCAAATATCATGAAATATTTCATCATTAATCAGTTTAATTTAGTGAAAAATTTCGTCTTGAAAGTTGGTGCAACCAAACGGATTCTAAGAAGTATGATATGATAGATGGCCCCACATTATTCTATAGTATAGACATGCGTTTTCATTTCTCACAAGCGGGGCCCATGATTCGACAATCAAGACCATGGGTCTTTCCAGTCCCACCTTTGATGGATGATGCATCCAAAATCTCCTAGATTGGAAAAGTGTGGCGGCCATTCGATATTAGGATGTTTGTCATTGAATATGGACCATTGTTCAATAGGCCACAAATCTAAAAGATTGAAGAGATTTTTGAGGCCGTCCATCTTGGGTTAGATTTTGAAGCATAATTGATTAGGGCCTGAGCATGGATCTTACAAAATTTCCTACTATCAATATTCAATCCAATGATGAGAACAGGCTTATTCTACTTATGTCCTTAATACTCAGGGGTGGGCCTGATTAATGAATGGGCTAGGCCCGATCCTGCCTGACTCGGTCCATCTTGGAGATATGATCCTATCTGTGATGGGTCAAATGGTCTGGATCAGTAGACCATGAGCCTCAGTTACACAAACTGAAACATGGTTATACAATGACAATTAAGATGAATTTAATGTAAAACCATGGATAGTAGTTGATCTTACCTTTTTGCGAGAAACAGACAGAGTTGAGGTGGGCCTTAAACCAGTTGAGCTGGACTTCAAGGGAACTGTTTGTATAAGGCATTTGGACGCCATGGTCCATCCAAAAGGACGGGGGGAGTGCTGTCGCTCCAGCTACTGCAAAATTAACTCCATTGCCGAATGATGCGTCCCTCCGATGGTATGGGTTGAGGAATGGAAGCTCTAACCACTTTGCTGTAGAAAAGAGAAAAAAACAATTTGAATGAGCATGAGAAAATGTGAAAAAAAATATGTGATTGGTGGGCCAGTCCATGGCGTGCATTCATGGCCGTTTATTAAACTGTGGCCATACATTGGTGGGTCCAAGTGGGCTAACCTCTGATCCAGGCATGAATTCTTCTACACACATCGGTGGATCCAAGTGGGCCCACCTTTGATCCAGGCATGAATTCCACAGGTTGGATTCTACACACATCGGTGGTCCCGCCACTACAAGAAATTGTGCCTTAGCCGACTGATGGGGCTACCCTTTGCCGGCTGCTGGTTTTAACGGCCGCAAGCAAAGGTCCCTGTATATGTATATATATAAAAAAAAACAAGCCCTAGAACCATCGATCTCTCACACGTCGCCGACTCTCTCCCTCTCCTCTCGCTCTCCCTCTCCTTTCCTCTCGCGCGCTCTCCCTCTCGCTCTTGTTTTCCCTCCCTCTCGCTCTCGCTTTCCCTCCCTCTCTCTGCCGCTCCCTCTCGATCTCCCGAAAAAATCAGAAAGCTTTGTCGTTCGATTACGAGAAGAGTTACAGGGGATTTTGGGAGAAATCTGCAGATTTTGAGCTCCTTTTGCATTGGTTTTGGCCGAAATGGAGAATCCAGAGGTTTTAAATTGGGATTTGTGAGAGAAACTTAGAGATTCAAGGAGTTTCTGTGTAGCGAAGCTCTCTGCGGCTTTAATGGCGGACCGGCAGCATCCTTGTGCAGTTCGTTGAAGGAAATGCTTGCAGATTTCAGATCCCTCGTTGCTTCTTTTAAAGGTATGTTTCTCTGTTCTTCCTTTGTCTTATTACCGCCGTGTATTTTGAACGAATGCTAGTGAAGATATCCAGATTTGGGGCATTTTTCTGTGTTATTTTGAGCTTTCAGCATCGGAGTTCGAACTTCGACTGTAGTAGCTACTGCTTGAAGATTTTCTACAAATGTGATTAATGATCACAAGGAATATATGGTACTGTTACACCGAATTTATACAAATTGTATGTTTCCAAATCCATATTTTTTATAAAAGGATCGGATGAAATGTTTTGTTATTCTATTCTTCATTTTATTGTGTTTGTGGAGCAATTGGAGATGCCTACCAGAAATTTGATGAAATTCCTCATAGAAGAGATACATAAGTAGGAACTTGAGGCATAAGTAACTTATCATCCAAACGTGCCCTAGTGGCTCACCTATCAATGAGAGTTTTTATAGATGTAAATGATCAATGAGAATTTTGTAATTCATTGCTTTGAAGCATTGCTGGAAATTTTTGTTGTTGTCAATGTGGTGGCCTGTGTGCCTGCAAATTAACTTCAATTTTGTTGTTGTCAATGTGGTGGCCTGTGTGCCTGCAAATTAACTTCAATTTTCTTGTCAAAGCTTGCAAATTAAGTTTTAGATTGATGTTCTTGCTACTGTTGTGACAGTTCCATTAAATTCTGATATCATTACAATTTCAAAATCTGAAAATGCAGTTACAAAATGCTTAGTTGACATTCAAGTAGTTGGCAATATCTTTAGAAGAATGATTCAATGCTCGAACCCAAGGATATTTAAAGTATCCTCAGGCCTTTTGAGTCTCTACAAGAAAGGCACATGGTTTGGTGATCTAGACATGGATGGGCCATGAGCCCAAAAACGTCACCCCATTTTGACCATTCTAACCATCTGGTCCTTGGCCTGCAAATTGCATCACTTGTCGTCTCGACAGCTTTGTTCCCTTTTGCTAATGTTGCAACTACAATGTCTTGAATTGCAATCACGAGATTAGGCAGTTGGCATTTTAATCTTTGTTGGATATATAAACTTCAAGTGTTTTGAGTCTGTTTCACGAATCATTTCTTCTCAATCAATGTTTCTCCAGGGAAGCATTTATTCTAGTTCGAACTGCGGTGGTCCCACAACTTCAGTCCCTGTGCACAGTATACAACAAAATGAGTATATGAATCTGAATGAAATATCTCCACGGTTGCAGTTTCCGTCTGAAGAAAGAAAGTGGGCGCTTGGGCTTCAGGTCATTTCATCTGTACTCCATTCCAATGACAATCATTTCTTTATGATCTTAAACTCTGTATGTGGCTAACATGTGTAGGACACCTGGGCCATGTAACAGGAGGGATTGCTATCTTGATGAACTAGCCTAGTAATCTGGCCATAAAAAATCACCAGGTAGACCACACATGTAAGGAAACAATGGACGCTCCAAAAGAATTTGGTGAGTTCTTATAAACCAGCCATCATTTTCATACATTTGTTGCCCCGTTGACCCGCCTGATTTTTAGCCAAGTCATCTCATAGGTAGCAAAACTCTGTATTTTTGAGAAAAAAAACCCTCATATAATTGATTAAGCATTTAAAACTCTGTATATTTTGAACTATAGGAAAGAAAAAAAAAAAGATTTTTGGGGCGAAAATGAATTAAACATGTTAAAAAGAAAGTCTAATTTTTTAATTGAAGTTTTCTCTTTTAACCTTATTTATATATAATACACACATGTGGATATATGGCCATTTTTTCACTTTTATTTTTATTTTTAAGTTCAAAACTGTATTAAACCAGAACTTCTCATTTTCCATTTTGCTATCTATCTTTCATCTATACAACTCAGATGTCCTACACATGCTAGTTTGCCGCATGCCCATATATAGAGGTGTGCCTGTGGCTATCCTGGAAATGCACCCAATACTACCCTATGCATGAATGGCTTCTCTACTGATGGGCCTTCTATTGTCGAAACTGATGGAATTGGCAGCGGATCAGATAATGCTGTTAAGTTTGAAATGCGGGTAATCTGGTGCCACTTCCTGGCTCGGTTTCATCATTTGGCTCGATGGTTGTGCTGAAAATGACCAAAGTGTACCTGAGCTTCTTTGGAATGACTTTGTTCGTAAACAACTTGGATGGTTCTTTTTCAGTGATGATTTATTGCCAATCTTGCAAAATATAGAAAATTATCACTTGCACGTGTTTGGATATGTGGAATCCTTGGGTTTTCTAAAGAAAATAATATCCAATGGTAATTTCCTACTTATTGTAGAAAATTGGATAAGGATCCTAGACAATGGGGCCGTGTTTGGGTATCAAGTGGAATTCTTGAATTCATTAGACAACAGTTACATCATTTCTTGTACCCAAGAATTCTGATCATGGATAAGAGCGATTATTACTATGTCAAGGTCACGTATCCAAACAGCCCAATTGTCTTATCAGTGGAAAACAAATTCTATTTCCCCATGGATTCTGTGTATCCAAACATGCCTGAACACATGTACAAGATTTGAACCATTCCTCTGGTGGGCCTTACCATGGATGGGCATAGACTGAAAATCACACCACAGACAACCCAACCCTTCCACTGGAGGATTTTTCCTAACTGATGGTCAATGGTACTTTATTTATTTCTTCTAATCATCCATTTTCTTTGCTCAAAGTCCTCCAATTAAATGGCATAGAATTGCAGGAGTCGTGTTATTCTTTCATCATGGCCCATCCAAGGTAGGGGGCACAGCCAGATGTGTGGCTTCGATTTATCTTTCATTTGTACAAGAATAAAGTTGCAGATAGCTTAAGAAAATAAGTACTTTACACTCTTTAAGTCTTTCCCTTATTAAAGTAGCCAGTAATTTCATAGTGAAAAGTAAGCAATACGAGTCTTGTCGTCTTTGTTGAACGACAAATTTTCAGGAATTCCCTTTTGTGGAGTAAATTTCATATTCTGGCTGCATATGACACTTGATACACAGGCAGTTAGAAATGGTATGCATGGCATTCATTAACTTAAATTAAATAGACTAAATTGTGGAGTTTTGCAAATATCAGGTTAATTGGACAAGGCTAACCTCTGATTGTTGACACTTGTTTGTTGAAAAAAGATCATTGGATATTTTTCATTATTAACTGTCCAATAAATATCTACAAATCTTTAGTTTGCAGTCCATCTAAACTGTTATACATAATTTGGATTGTTTAATTTGAATTACTTGAATGAAAAATGTGTGGTGTCAAAGTATAATTTCTAAGTGCCTGCTTATCATCTATCTCACTCTGCCTGAATATCAAAGTATTTCTTTTCCTTTTTGAGTGGTGTTCTTAATGTAATCTATCTTGTTGTACAACTTTAGAAAACTGAGGAGAAGAAAGTATCTACTCGATCACATTTGTGGAGAGTAGGAATAGGATGCAGATGGTTACCCTCACACATTTCCATTGCATTTCACTCCTTTTCATTTATTGTTACCATAAATCTGTTGAAACTGCTGTTTTTGAACTTGTAATGGAAGAACTTTCTCATGTTCAATTCTGTATTATAATTCTGAATGATTCTTTGGAAAGGAAATTGGTAGTGGTTTCTGCGATGTCACAGGTGACACATTAACAAGGCACAGTCAAGGGATGAATCTTACGTGTCTTCACTGCATGATATTTTTCAAACGCACAAACTAACAGCAACTGATTTATTTGATGGAGATGATCTTGATAGATTCCTAGCTCAATTGAATCACAATATCAGTAACCTCAAAGCCATGCTTCGTGCAATTTACATAGGTATTAGAAGCATTCTCTGTTTTTTTTTTTTTTTTTTTTTCTTTAATATTTACTCTCCTACTTCAGTCAGGAGCTAAGATTCAAGTAACCAGGGATATGGATGCTGACCCTACTTCAGTCAGGAGCTAATATTTACTCTCCTATATCCACGTCTCATCTTAAGCACATCTCAGATGGACTAAAAGCATGTTGTGGCTGAGAAATGAATCAGACGATGTATCCATTTGACACGTGTTGACCCGTCATGGGTGCGGGACATCTGTGGTGTATAATGAGATCCCATGGTGAAAATGATAGGAGACCCACCTATCATGTGAAGTGCCATTGTACACACACACAACGGATTGGGGTGGGCCCTGTCCCTGTTAGGGCCAACAGATTAACCTAGATCTCATACATGTAGGCTTACCATGCACACCTCTTCAAACGGGCCAACTTAGCACGTGTGGGAGATGTGATGGCTGCACTGGTGCACTGAATCATACGATTCGACATTTTTTTTCTTCCTTCTCTATGATTGGATGGTCATGATTAACCTTTGTAGATGGATAGAAATGGCTGTCCTGCATTTGATCATTCTCCATTCTCCTGATATTTTGCACATGGAATCTACACTTTTGGGCTCACCTGATCAACGGATTGGATGTTGCATATCTGCACGTGTGGCAGCGAATGTTCCAGCTTGCTGGAACTGATCTTGAAAGTGAACTCGCGCGAGTGAACTTCCAATTTAAAACGCACCATCTCATCGAGGCAGAATACAAAACACATTCATTGACAATCAACTATTGACTTGTGAACAACATTGGCAAAGGCCCAACAACTATTGCTTGATCCACGAGAAAGAGATATGGTAGGTTCAGATGTTGCTTGGGTTTAACTTTGTTATGGATCAGTCTTAGTCTAAGGTTATTTCCTCCCTTTCAGATGATACTTAAAACTTCAGTTTCTATGGTTTAATTTTTTATCGTATTTCAGTGAATTCTATGCATTAATCGTGAGTATATCTTCATTTGGCTGTCATGTGATTTATTTGCATTTGGCTGGTCTATCCATATGTACAAGAATGCTTGTCTTGAGTCTTCTGACCTTTATGGTCTTATGAAAGTAAGCATTCTTTTAGCACTCTTTTACTTCTTCGTTTTTTCTGCTATGCTCTGCTCTCTCTCTCATAATTGTTGAATGTTATTAATCAGGCTAAAGAAAATTGCAAAAAAAAAGAGAAGAAAACATTAAATAAGAGGCAAAGTAGACTTGGCACATCTCAATTTGTTTGTTGAGGACAGGAAGTCTGGGAAGTTATCCCCAAATTGGAGTTCTTGTTTGGGCTCTGCTATTTTATTGACTGCTGCAAATTTATATTTTTATTCTTATAGGAAAATTTCCTTAAAATGAAGGCAGCAAAGGGAAAGGAGGCTACAAAGAAGGAAACTAAGGAGTTCTTTTTTTTTTTTTTTTTTTTCCGTATGCTTTGAGACAGGATTAAGTGGGCCTGGGTTGTATTATTAGAGTAGTTCTTTCACCTGCAACATTGTAAATAAGGTGGTATAGAGAGATCTTTTTACACTTTTTCTTTTGCTTTAACACACTAGGTTCTAGCAGTTCATCAGATGAAAACTAAGGATTGCTTACAATTATTCTATACAAAAAAAGATTTTGAATTAAGTTCTTGTGTGCTTTATACATTTATATTTGTGCACATTACTGATCTACCTGTAATCGTTTTTTTTTTTTTTTTTTCCCGGTGGTGAGAGTGGGCAGGAAAAATTGAAACAACAAAAATTGCAATGGATACGGATTGTCAGTAACCATAGGTTCTATGGCTACGGATTTTATCCGTAGCTAATGACAATTTAGGGGCGGCCTGTAAAACCGCCAGTAAAAGGTGCAGGCCGTCGGCAACACCTTTACCGACCGAGCCTTTGCCGGCAATTGCCAGACCGCCACTGAACCCTTTACTGGCAGTTTTTTAGGACCTTTGCCGGCGGTTTTGACCGCCGGGAAAGGCCTATTTTGTTGTAGGTGCGCGCGCAACCCTCACCCTCAGGGGCTTTAGTTAACAGTTCTGATCACCTTACATAAACCCCACTTATCAAAGACCCAACTATTCTAAACAATGCACTGCAGCTCCCCTTATGAGTCCACTAGATGAAGAGTCCATATCACACGGTTCATAGGTACGGTAGATATTCGGTGGACCACACTAGTTGGCCGTACATCCTCTTTTTTTAATTAATCGTTGGGCTGGCTACCTAAACCTGGTCTAGTGTTTGAAAATCCCACCAAAAAACATATATATATATATCCAAGAGTCAAAACCAACGCTATCTGCAAGTGGGGTCCACAGTTTAGTGTTCTTGAAAGTTTATATGGGACCCACTGTGGATGGACAAGTCTCCTAGATTGGAAGATCCTAGCCATCAAATCTTTTGACTCTTTCAAGTTGAGCTGACTACACTACATTCCATCATATAATTCCTCCTAAAACCTGATAGAAAATCCAATTTATTGGATAAAGCTCATATACCAAAGAGAACTTTGAGAATTTATATGATCCTCATCCTAAGATTCTACTAAATGATCCAGACTCTTTATTTAATGGGCCCGAAAGTGGATGGACCATGGCTACAAATCTACCAAGTTGGATAACCCCAACCATTCAATTGAGTGTTAATAAGAGGAATACAACAACAACAACAAAAACAAAAACGAAAACAAAAGATTGAACCGTTATGATCTTTCTATCAAAAATTTTTCTATTTGCCATGTAGGGCCATCAGAACAAGAATCTGGACCACTAAATCATGGATCCAACTCATTAAAAAAACAATGGAAGAGATTTTTCAATACCGAGGACGTCGACCATGAGCAGCCCATTCGAGCATCGGCCAGTGGGTCGGTGGAAGTACGTCTCGCCATAAGGAAGTTTCGTGATTGGTGAAAAGGTGCCGAGATTGTCTTCACGGATAAGGTTTCCAGTATCAGAGATCGAGTCACCGAAATTGTATATGGCTTGAAAGCTACAATCCATGGCTCTTGCAGCAGGATTGGCTCTTGCAGCAGCACATGGAAGTTTTAGAAGAAAAATAACGCTGAATGTGAATAGAATGAAGGAGAAGAATTGGCTAGTAAGTGCAGCCATTGTAGGAGGAGAGAAGCTACGGGTGTTTCTATAGAAGAGAAGCTAAAGGTGTTTATACAGAAGAGAAGAGAAGCTGTGGGCACGGTGAAAGAGTCCGATATTTATACATAAGAGAGGATGATTTGTTGCTTTGGTTCGAATAGGAGTCTTTTTAGGGACGCGGATTTCCTGCGAAAGCATTTAGCAGGAAGTTCCTGCGCTGGAAACTTAGGTAGGGTGTATCACGGTGCTTGTGAGATATCCACCCCGTCCATCCGTTTTGTGAAATCATTTTACGACTTGAAATCAAAATTGAGCAAGATCCAAGACTCAAGTGGGCCGCACTAAAGGAAATTCCTGCCGTTGAAACGTTCCTGGCGTCGACGGTGATGTTTATATGACATCTATACCGTTTATAACATCATTCATATGGGGATGAAATGCAAGCACAAATATTATCATGATTCAAAGCTTATGTGGCCACACGAATATTTCAACTGTTGACGTTCAATACTCACGTTTTTGGCCCATCTGAGTATTGGATACGGCTCATTTTTGGGCTTATATCCTAAAATGAGGTCACAAAATGGATGAATGGAGTGGATTTCTCAAAAAGATCACCTAGGGCCCGCCTAAGTTTCCAGTGCAGGAACTTCCTGCGAAAGTCCCTGTCCTCTTGTTAGGAAACGAATTGGCTACTCCCTGCCACCCGTCGATGGCTGATGGTCGGTGCTCTGTGGCCCCACCATGATGTATGGGTTTCATCCATGCCGTCCATCTATTTTTATAGATCATTTTATGGAAATATACTAAAATTTACTTATATATCAATCTCAAGTGGACCACATTATAGGAAACAATGTTGAATGAACTTCGACCATTAAAAGCTATGAACGGAATGGATGAAATACATACATCATTTTGAGGCCCACAGATCACCGACCATCAGCTACCAGGCCGGTGGCAGGGGGACGCGGATTGCGTCCTACCCCCGGCCGCCCGGCCGGTAATCCGTCCGGGCAGGGCTCTGTGGGGCCCACCGTAATGTAGGTATTTTATCCACACCGATAATCGTTTTTATACGATTATTTGCATATTTGATCAAAATATTGAAGTAGTTTCAGGGCTTAAGTTGACTACAAAGTATTGAAGTAGTTTCAGGGCTTAAGTTGACTACAAAGTGAGGATTGAACGTCCACCATTAAAAACCTCTTGGGAGCTGGAGAAGTGCCAGATCAAGCTGAAATTTGTATTTTCACTTCATCCATGTCTGCATGACCTTATTAATAGGTTGGGTGGTAAAAAAACATCACGGTGGCCCTTAGAAAGGTTTCAACGGTGGATGTCATTATCACTGCAGCTTGCTTTGATGTGGTCCACTGGAGCTGTGTATCTGCTTCATTTTTATTATGAAACCTTAAAATGATTGTATAAAAATGATTAACGGTGTGGATAAAATAACTTCATCACGGTGGGCCACACAGAGCCCTACCCGGACGAATTACTGTCCGGGCGGGGGTAGGACGCAATCCGCGTCCGTGGCAGGGGGAGTAGCCATCCGTTGTCGTCGTTTACCGTCCTACCTCCATCCGGAAGTAATCCGTTCAGGCAGGGCTCCGTGGGTACACCGTAATGTAATTTTTTATCCACGCCTTTCATCACATTTATAAGATTATTTTAATGAATGATCCTAAAAATGAAGCACGTACACAAATCCATTGGACCACACCAAAGGAAGCTGCCGTGACATTGAGTCCTACCATTGAAACCTTTCTAAGGGCCACCGTGATGTTTTTTTACCATCAAACCTATTCATAATGTAATGTAGACGTAGATGAAGTGAAAACACAAGTATCATCTTGATACGAAACTTCTCCAACTCCCAAGAAGTTTTTAATGGTGGACATTCATATATTGTCTTAGATACGCCGCTTTCGATATAATATATATGTATGAACTATGTTGAGCAAAAGATGCATCCCATGTGTTTGTTGAAATGTCTGAATGAACATGTAAATGTGATTTGTGTTTGCCATGACTACTAATCTAAGATTTATCGTTGCCATATGCATGTGGATCTCTTTATATAAGGATTTACTAAACTATATGTTGTAACTAACCTAGTCTACATATTTGGTGAAGCGTAGCCTAAGTGTTTGATGAATTGTCTGAATGAGAACTTGTTGATGATTTATACTTATTAAGAGTATTAAGACAGGATTATTAATTACCTTGTTCATATGTATAGTTTCCTTCATGTAACCATATTTGCCGCTATGCGATTTAAGGGTAAAATGCAAGTGTTTGGTAACATGTTCAATGTGTTTGATGAAATGCTCAAATGAGGGATTCACTTGAATTGTTTGATAATTGCTGAAGTGATTATCACATGTGTTTACATGTTACACCTGAGTAAGATTAGGACTACAACGTAGTCCAGATAATTGGTAATAGTTCCTGTTCAGGTGGCCGAATTAGTCTCGCCACATTGGATATATTCGATGAATCCGGGTCGCATAACGATTGCCGACAGTAGTTAAGCCATAAGGAGTGCTTATGCGCTCTATGTCGCTTAAGTCAGCGTGCGCTCGTACCAGTTGAACTTGTTTAATAAACCGATTGGCCTGTTGTGTGTTTACCATATAAGGACACCATTGCTTGAATCTAAGGTACCCCTTTCCAATGTAAATACCCTCTCTAGCCATGGTACCACAATCCGCTAAGACTCATGAGCTAGGCATGGTGGTATGGGATACCGTGTTCGAGCTGTCGGCCTACGCTAGGGTGACGAGCATCACTGTAGTGACCAGTGAGCAACGAAGACTCGTGAGCCGGGCATGGTGGTATGGGACACCGTTTTCGAGCTATCGGCTTACGCTGAGGCGACGAGCCTCTCTGTAGTGACCAGTGAGCAACGAAGACTCGTGAGCCGGACATGGTGGTATGGGACACCGTTTTCGAGCTGTCGGCTTATGCTGAGGCGACGAGCCTCCCCGTAGTGATTGCGAGTTTAAACTTTGAATTTGCCTATCGACTGCTTTTCATTAGGAGTGATGCCCTACAACTTGCCTATCGTATATGATTAACTAGGATTGACGACCCTAGATGGATCATTCGGTTCGGGGTGATGATATAAATGGAGGTACCTTAGCTTTCTGAATCTGCTGTATGAATAAGCTTAATTAAGTACTCGGTTAACACGACCGTGCATCGCCTTGCATTAGTTAGGCGTGCTTTTGGCGTTGAAGTTGCACTATATTTTGAGGGAGTGTTGTCATATGCGAAATTGGTTGTCGGAGTCGCTATTTGAAGGAGCTTTGATGCGAGGGCATACATCATTACTTACACTCCATTACTACATTAACAAGAGTAGTTAGGAAGTGATTGCCAAGTTGCTTTATCATTACTGCTTGATTGGCTTGATAATATGTTAACATTTGCCTTATAGTACTATTGAGTTGATCACTCACTCCTACCCTGGGACGATGTTTTATAACATCAACCAGACTTTGGTTTAGATGCAAGTGTTGACGAAGTCTATGTGACGGAGCAGGACTTCATGGATGAGGCGAAAGAGTTCTCCTATTTCCAGCTCTCAAGTGGGTCTATGTAGACCTCGTGCTGATTCGCCGGGAACACGGGGATACTTGGCTTAGTTGGACATCTTACATTCTCACATTTTGTATGTTTTGAAACAATACATGTATATATTCAGCCCGGTTACATACTCATACTTTGGAGGTTGTGAAACACTTTCCTGTTCAAATATATATGTTTCAGTCTTCCATTTGCTTAAATTAATTATATTTGGATTATGATATGTTGTTTTAGTATAATCCCACTCATATTTAACTCATTAATATGGACGAAATCTGAACAACATTATCCATGTTGCATAAGTGATGTGCTGGATCTCGGGAGTAGAGCTTTGCTCGACCCTCGAAATTTAGGGCGTTACAAATGACCTTATGAACGGTATGGAAGGAATATGAACATGACGGTGGACCATAGGGAGGCTTCAATGGCAGGCAAGGCTTTTTCATGTCATGTGGGCCACTTGAGTTTTGGATCTACATTATTTTTGGTCCCATGTCCTCACATGATCTGAAAAAACGTATGAATGGGGTGGATTTCTCACAAAGATCATGGTGGGCCCTAGTTAGGTTTCCCAAGAGTCGCAGGTAATCCGTGTGTCAGGAGTGTTCTTAACGAGAGTGATCTCTCATGTTTGGATCGCATGGTTGTTACTGTAAAATCTAGATATGTGGGCCCACCCAAGACTATTCATTTTCACCTTATAATCATTCAGATCCACAACTCAGGTGACACACTATAGGGAGCAATGTTTAATCATGCCCAAAACCAATATATTGACATGGTGTAGCCCACATGAGTTCTTTAATTGGATGATTTTTTATATATGGGGCCCTTGATCCAGGTGGGGATCATTTGATGGCTGGATTGAATTGGATATACATAACTTGGTGGACTGCACATTCCATTTAGAAGTTTCTATGATGGAGGCCCTTCCTCGATGTCTTCCATTGTCATCTTTGGTGCAACCCAATTGACTTGAGGAAAAAGTTGGATTTCGAATCAGGCCTAACATGGGGGACACATGTGATGGATGGTTTGGATAGCACGCGGATTGCATCCTACCCCGCCAGTCTCTAATGGGAACGAGCAGAAGCTTCGAGTGGCCACCGTGATGTATGGGTCTTATCCACACTGTCTATCCATTTTCGGTATCATTTTATGGTAGAAGAGCAAATATAAGGCAGATCCAAGGCTCAATTGTACTACAAAATGGGGATTAAAATCTTACCGCTGAAAACTTATTGAGGCCACAAAAGTTTTAGATGGAGCCGATATTTGTGTTTTCTCTTCATCCAGGTCCATGTAGCATTATGAATAGGTTTGATGGCAAATAAACATCACGGTGGCCCCTAGAAAAGCTTCAACGGGGAGAATCATTATCACTGCTTCTTCCTGTAGTGTGGTCCAGTTGAGCCTGGGATCTGCCTCATTTTTGGGTTCCTATCATAAAATGATATGGAAAAATGGATGGACGGTGTGGATAAGACCCATACATTAAGGTGGCTACTCAAAGATCCTGCCCGTTCCCCGATGAGACTCACAAAGCTCCAACCCATGGTAATTAGCATCGTTCGGACATATGTGATCATTCCCCGCTTACTGACGCAAGAAGTGTTAGAAGATGGGTGGGGCTTACTTTGATGTTTGTGAGAAATCCATACCGTCCATCCGTTTTTCCAGCTCATGTTAGGAAATCAGCCCAAAACTGAGACAGATCTAAAACTCAAATGGGCCACATGACACGAAAAGGTGGGGAGGGAAATTGTTTCTGTTGAAATCTGTCTTCAGCCCACTGTGATGTTTATATGCCATCCAAACTGCTCATAAGGTCATCATTGTCACTTAAATGAATTTAAAAAGCAAAAATATTAGCATGATCCTAGAATTTTGTTGCCTCACAAATGTTTCAACGGTAGGTGTTCAATTCCCACTATTTCCTGTCGTGCGGCACACTATAGTTTTGGATTCGCCACATTTTTGGGGCTAATTTTCTAACATGAGCCATAACCAATGGACCTGGTGGATTTCTCACAACCATCACGGTGGTGGGCCCTATCGAGGATTGCAAGCAATCCTAGTCTGGCCAAGTGGCCATGTAGGTTTATATGTGATCACGTGGACCATCGGAAAGTATGGGTGGTCCATCGTGGATTGAATGTAACCTCATTATTAGCATTTTCATACCCTTTTTATTCTACGGCCGTGATTATCATGGTTATTATGTGGCTCATGTGCAATCTATCGATGAGTACTACTATCCAACCGTCTATGTTAATCAATAGTCATTCTGAAACCATAGTAAGTGTTCAAATTTCATTGTGAAACTAACTAGTTCGGTTACACAATTGAGGAAGACTTGGATACTTAGGTTGACTGTGATGGATGATACATAGGACGTGGTTTGGTTGATGATCCCAACACCAGCCAACCACTTGGTGTCAAAGCATTGTGGGCCGTGTGTTTTTGTAACGTCCTGAATCTCGTGGCCGAATAGATACTCGACTCCCCATATTTTGAGTGTTTTATGGTTCGTTTTACTTGGCATGTAAGCATTTGAGGAATTAAAATGGATAATGCAATGTGCACTGAAACAAATGCAAATTCTATCTCGAAGTACGACTAATAAGAATATGTATGTGTCTAGTGTACGAGATCGTATCTTAGCAAAAATACATATGGCTCCAAAATACGGAATGTCACAGCTCAAAATATCATCGCTGACCCTAAAGCAACCTGTGGTAGCCCGCCTAGCTGCTGAAAATACAAAAGCTCCTCCTCTGAGTCCACAGATGTCTTTTACAACGCTTCAGACTTCGGGGTACTTGCATCTATGATAGGGTCTAGTTGGTGTTTTAAAATATCGTCTTAGAGTGAGAGTGAGTGATCAACTTAGTGGTTCCATTAACATCACATGTTATCAATTCCACAAGCACAATTAATGATAAGGCAACAGAAACATTCAGTTCCTAGATACGCTTATTAATGCATATGCATACTATTATGAGATGATGCATGCCCTCACAATTCGACACTCCCTCATAGCAACTCCGACGCCACATTCGCAAATGCTAAAACTTTCTCATCACGCGACTACAACGCCCAAGTCGCTACAACATATACTAATGTGATGTGATAAGTAATCATGTTAGCCGAGTATTTAATTAAATCTGTTCATCCAGCATGATGGGGATGCTGAAATACCTCCGCTTAATCAATGACGATAATCCGATCACTAGGCCTAGGGCGGCTGTAGCAGCCCTGATCCTTGATCTGTTTGGGTTCGTCACTCACAACTGAATTCATACGATAAGCAAGATTGTGAACCAAATTTCTTAGGTCACTACGGGGAGTCTCATCACCCCAGCATAGGCCGACAACGCGGACATAGTGTCCCATACTACCATGCCCGGTTCCCAATGCTTGGGGATTGTATCGCTAACGGTTATGAGTGGGCCTCTCTATGGCGCGCGGTGCATCAGATTCAGGTGGTATAGTCTGACTACTGTCGATTCTAATATTTAGAAAAGAAAATGACACTTCACTATTGCCATACCTTCTGAATTTAATTCGAAATCTCCTCAGCTAGCTTAGATCTTGCCTGAGAAGATAGGAGTTACCAAATTGTCTGATCAAGGTTGGATAAATGGTATGGTAATGAGATTTGAAGTGTCATTTCCTTTTCTAAATATCAGAATAATTAGTCGCACATCTCTTCACCAGTCTACCAACTTGCTGATACACGGTCCACATTGGGGAGGGCACAATCAGTTAATCATCCAAATGCCAAATGCCCTGTATTTAGTGTGGAGCCCACCAAGGTATGTTCACCTCATCCAATCTGTGCATCATGTGCTTAGTCTTATTGAGAATTATTTATGGCATCCAATCCATACACAAGGCGGAACCAAAATAATGGTAGTATATTGCAATTAGCCCAATCCAACCATCAACTGGATTCCACCAATTGAACTGGTTTACATATAGGCATCTATCAGGGCTTAACCGTGGTTTGTGTAGGCAACCTAACTCATGAATCAGGTGCCGCCTACCATCATTATGGAACGTCCCAGAGAAATCAGCTAGTCCAACCATCAGTTGGGCCCCAAGAAGGTTTGTGTTTCGATCAACTTTACATCTGGGTTCACGTTCTAACATTTAGAGCTGACACAAATAATGAATTAAGTGGATGTTAGATGAGCACCACGATGCCCCACCAGAACTTTTTAAAATAAAAATATCTCATTAATCTTAAATAGCTTGACAACGAACATGTATCTCGAATTAAAAATTAATTAGCTCTTATATAAAAAAAGAAAAAGAAAAATAATAAAGCCTCTGTTTCTAAGCAATAAGGTAAAAAATATGCAAAAAAAGAAATTTCAACGCCAAACATTTCCACTGTCCAGTGACACTGGAAATGAGCGAACTTGCCATTTGCCCATAAGCCTCTTGGGTGAGATGAACGTCGTCCCAATGGATGTATTTTTCAAGGTTAGGGCACACCGGAACACCCTGCATACCATACATACTAACGAGATTGAAGTTGTAATTGCCATTAATTCCACAACACGCTTTCAATAAACTATCCGACTCGAATCCTGGTCATGAACATTGGAAAGAAATCCTTAGTGATTGTTAGCAAAACGAAATCATAAGAGCTAGACTGCTATTTGCTATGCGTCTAGGTTGCCAATATTATCTGCATGAGATGAGTTAGTGGGACGCGGCTTGCACCTACCTTTATCTAAAGCATCCTTAATTATCCCCATTAGTGTATTGTAGTAATCGGCGTATGTTATCAGAACGTGAGGGAATTTCTCTTTCAGCTCTTGGATGGCCTGCTGGAGTTGACGGTTGTCAGACTTTGCGAAGTCGTTCAAGTATCTTAGACAATTGTTTTTATCATACGATGCTAGATCGTCGCTGCGGAATACTATGAAGTAGATCGGTATGCAGCCGATCGAGAATTTCCCGGGGATGACAAGATGAACAACACCGACGTCGATGAGTTGCTGGATTCATCATCACCACAAGAAAAAAAATAAATCATAACTATAATCAGATATGATTTAATGGTCAATCTGTCCTCATACATACTTCAAAGGTATGTTTCAAAGTTTTTTGGGCACAAAAATGCATGATGGGGATTGTTCATCTGGTGGGCCCATGATAGCATGGGGACGTAGACCTTTTTTCAGCCAATTAATCTAGATGGTGGGTCCCATGCAATACATGGCTATGATGTTCTACATGTTTGAACATTGGTACTAGGATAGAGAAAAAGAGAACTTACACTAGCAACATCCTTGATCTCGTGGACCACATTGGGCACAAAGGTTGTAACCTCTTCAACGGATTTTCCTTGTATGAAACCATAGTTGTAGTCGTTTCTACCAATCTCTCCCACAAAAAACAGTGCTTTCTCCAGCAGCTCATTTTCACATACTGCGGGCCTACCAAAAAAAAGTGTTAGAACGAAAACCAAGTTATTCATTGAGTGGGCCACACTAGTACACTAAGTCATACCAATGTTCATTGTTGCAATATGAGAAATAATCTAGTGCTCTTGGAATTCCTGCCCATCGGTTGATTCTTACATCTAATCAATCATCTATAAAATGGACGATTGAAATTGTTTAAAGAAAAATGGACCCAATTTGCAATTTTAGCCATTTAGTTGTTGGGGCTCGTCGTTTTCTTTTGAAGATGAACCTATATTAGAGAATCGTAACCATCCTATATACGAGTTTGAAACGGATGACTTAGAGAATGAAGGCCAGTTTATGGATGTATCCTATCATTCTGATCCATCTAAACAGAGTTTTTTGTAAAGTAGCCCATGAAATGTACAGTGAACCTTATGGACGGTCCGGATCAATCAATTGGCTGTCAATGATCTAGATGTAACTAGGCGCACCACTATAGTAGTGGTATGCGTGTACTGGATCATTTCTCGTGCAAAATTAAGGGTGCGTTTGGTTACACCAAATATCATGAAATATTTCATCATTAATCAGTTTAATTTAGTGAAGAATTTCATGATATGTCTTGAAAGTTGGTGCAACCAAACGGATTTTAAGAAGTACAATATGATAGATGGCACCACATTATTCTACAGTATAGACTGCATTTTCAGTTCTGACAAGTGGGGACCATGATTCAACAATCAAGACCATGGGTCTTTCGAGTCCCACCTTCGATGGATCTTGCACCCAAAATCTCCTAGATTGGAAAAGTGTGGCGGCCATTCGATATTAGGATGTTTGCCGTTGAATATGGACCGTTGTTCAATAGGCCACAAATCTAAAAGATGGAAGAGATTTTTGAGGCCGTCCATCTTGGGTAAGATTTTGAAGCCCAATCGATTAGGGCCCGGGCGTGGATTTTACAAAATTTCCTACTATTAATACCCAATTCAATGATCAGAACAGGCTTATTTTATTTATGTCCTTAATGCTCGGGTTATACAATCCTATATGCAATAGGTCCAACAAGCAAATGGTCTGGATCAGTGGACCATGGGCCTCACTTGCACAAACTAAAACATGGTTATACAATGGCAATTAAGATGAATTTAATGTGAAGCCATAGATCATACGTTGACCTTACCAATTTGCCAGAAACAGACAGAGTTGAGGTAAGCCTTAAACCAGTTGAGCTGGACTTCAAGGGAACTATTAGTATTAAGCGTTTGGACTCCATGGTACAACCAAAAGGATAGCTGGAGTGTTGTCCCTCCTGCTACTGCAAAATTAACTCCATTACCGAATAATGCGCCGCTCTGAAGGTATGGGTTGAGAAATGAAAGTGATGGTACATTAAGGAAAAAATTGATGCATAATTTTAAAATAAAAATCACAACAAAATATGCAATGGAATAAACAAAACGAACATCACACAACTAATCAGATTTTTCATACCCGAATGAAAGTCACTAGAAAAATCGTACACATAGTATGTTCCCAAAAAAATACTATATATATATGTGTATACACACACACACACACACACAAAGGCCATTAGGATCCTTAACAAACTACTTTAAAACAGTCTTCCAAAACTAAAAAAAATTCAGACTCAAACTGAAATCGGCTCCTTTGGATAGTCACGTAAACAACGACAAAATAAACTCCCTACCAGCCGGCGCAAGCAATATGAACAGACTAAGTAGCAAACCAATAAGAGGATGATCGATCACTGGTTTGTTTCCTACACCATCAGTCGCCACCCTTTCATGCCTGTCATCTTCTGAGCCAATGTCGCCTATTATGGTCCGCTCTATGGGTGCAGCTACACACGTCCTACTGTCCATCGTTGCGGGACGACTTGATGCACAAACATGCCGACTTCCAGGTGTTTCTTCGGCTGCTCTATCGATGGCGATGGCCTAAATGAAATAGTAAACAAATAATATTCTTTGTTAATACGATGCTAGTAAGATTTAATAATCATTGCTTTAACTATCAAATCTTAAAACGTACGATATTTTTAAGCGTATAAACCAGCCTTGTATTGATTCCATGCAATCATGACATCTTCACAACACGTGAAAGACTTATGTTTTCACCCACTAAATCCGTGAACTTGTGCCTTGCATTCTTCCCACGACTCATATATCTCAGGTTTCCTTCCGACGAACACCACGTAAAACTTCTTCATTTTTCCTGCAATTGGTAAACATACAGTTTGTCAGCGCAAAAGGAGATTGATGTCTAGCAAATATCTTGATAAATTGAATAAGAAGCAGGCAAAATGAAAGTGATGGTATGTAAACATAATGAGGTCAGAAGTATATCAGTATGAAACTAATTCAAAGAGCTCCGATTCAGTGATATGATGTCAATCGAAATATTCAAAACAAGAGTATATAAAAAATCCTGTGAATCAGAAATAGTAATTCAACATTAACCTGCCAATATTATCCAAACCAACTATTAGTAGTGGTAGACAACTGAACCAATATTACAAATCCGGGAACCAGATTTTCCTGTCTAGTAGAACTGTATCACTCGAAACCTGTCAAGGTTATTTGTCTCGCATAATAAATCTGGGAACCAAAACTCCCAGACTAGCTGAACTATATCAATAGCAATATATGAATGTTATCTGTCTACCTCATCAAATGCAAGAGATGGTATGTTAGATTAAAATAGTCAGAAGTATATCAATATGAAACTAATTCAAATAGCTCTGATTCAGTGATATGATGTCAATAGTACCTATCGAAAGATTCAAAACAAGAGTATATAGAAAATTCTATGAATAAGAAACTGTAATTCAACATTAACATGCCAATATTATCCAAACCAACTATTAGTAGTGGTAGACAACTAAACAATATTACAAATCCAGGAACCAGATTTTTCTGTCCAGTAGAACTGTATCACTCGAAACTTGTCAAGGTTATCTATCTCGCATAACAAATTTGGGAACCAAAACTCCCAGACTAGCAGAACTGTATCAATAACAATATATGAATGTTATCTGTCTACCATAACAAATCTGGGAACCATATAATTCCCTGAGTAGCAAAATTGTATTAATACAAATATGTGCAGATTATCTGCCTACCATAACAAATCTTGGAACTATAACTTCCTGAGTAGCAGAACTGTATCAGTACAAATATGTTAAGATGATTTGCCTACCAGAACAAATCTAGGAATCATAACTCCCTGAGTAGCAGAAATGTATCAGTACAAATATGTTAAGATGATCTGTCTACCAGAGCAAATCTAGGAACCATAACTCCCTGAGTAGCAAAACTGTATCATTATCAAATATGTGAAGATTATCTACCTGTCAGAATAAAACCGAGAACCAAAACTCCCTGACTAGCAGGATGATTCATGTCAGAATTATAACATTAAGAATGTTAAACCTGCAACATTATAAGCAGACTTTGGAATAGTTCAGTGGCCATGCATAACTGCCACAATTCCTACTAACCAACATAAACCATGCACGAATTGCATGATCCATTCGACCTGCATTAAAACCCGCCACATGACCCATTTGACCAGCATTAAAACCTGCAATATTCTCATATGTACAACACAATCAATATGTGAAGGTCAAGATTGTCATTAGAATTGTTGATCCAACAATAATTTATGAAAGTGCCCTGGTTTGTCAATTGTGTGAGTGTTGAGTCAGTTAGACTACAGAGCCTGATAAGAAGATCAATTCAAGAGTCTGCCTCAACCGGATGATGCAAGCTCGTCACAGGTAAATCTGAGCCTCACATCCCTTGTCCCAAATCACCAGGTATGCTAAAACCCTTAAAACAAACTAGAACATATTAGGGTTTTTAGGGAAAGAAAACGTTTTTTCAAAATAGGAAAATTCTCTAAGTTTTCTTGTCTTGTCAATTTTATCGATACACATCTCGATATGATCGACTTGCGCTGTAAAGTCCTTGATGCTCCATCGATACCATCGAAAAGAGGACCAAATATGTTCAATAACCTCATACATATCTGGACGGAATTATCGATGTATCGATACACCTATCGATATTCAAATCGCGAGTTTATCGGAAGTAACTCGATAATATCGACAGGCAGAATTCCGGCGCCCTTGTTTTTTCTTAAGAATATCATATACGCATCGATATATCGAAGCCTCCTCGATACCATTGAAATTCAAACCTCGATGATATCGGAAGGCCTTTGATGATATCGGTCTTGGGCGTCAAGTTCTCCAATAAAATATTTCAGGGTGGTGTATCTATGATCGGGGGTCACTTGATAGAATCGATATTCAAATATCGATGATATCGATGCCTTATCGATTGCATCGAACATGGACATAAACTGTCCAGCAAGCTTTATGAAAAATCTGTTTGATTTATCGATGCATCGACACAGTTATCGATATCATCGACATTCAAATTCCGATGATCTCGAAGGTCCCTCGATCATTCATAAAAACCTGAAATATTTCAAGTCAAGTCTCTCTCATTTTTTCAAATGTCGATGGATTGAACCTCTCATCGATGAAATCGGAGTTCGAAATCCGATGACATCGACAATTGTTTCAATTCATCGACCAGCTGGCAAAAGGTTTCAAAAGCGTGCGACATTGAGTTCGAGTCATTGAGCGGACCATTGATGCTATCGAGAGTATACGCTCGATGATATCGAACCCGCTCGATGATATCTAACTCTGTCATAAATATGACCATTTTGTATCCGTTGGAACCTTTTGCCCATATAAAGACTACTTGTCTATTATTGCTATGAGAGAAAGAGGAGAGTGCTTTTGTGTGTTTTACCTTAGATCATATACATAAAGCCCTTTCTCTTAGGGAAGTTCATCCTCCAATCCACCCTCACCATTGACATTCAATAGAGTGGATTAGGAAAGGAACTTCCACATTCAAGGATCCTCCAGCTACTACCTTAATGGCAAATCATTAAGCTGGGATGCCTTGAATGCATAATTGGAATCACTCTATCTTCCTTATAGGAAAACATTTTATAGAGTAGGATTCCGTCTTAACCTTGACCTAACCCGAAGCCTCGCATTGGTACATCATTTGTGTTGCGGATTAAGAAAGCCTAAGAATCTTTATCAACAAAGGAGAAGATCTTCATCAATGTGCTTAATGAGACTCATCCACTTATCTGTAAGTATCTAGAGTCCAGAGGACACTTGTGATCATTCCTTTTTAGGATTGGGTCTTAAGTGTTTCTCACCCCTTCAAGCCCTCGTAAGAGGCCTCCGGCGGGAGTATACATGGTGGGTGATTGTGTGTGGACCCTTGCTCTATGGAGAGCATAAACATCTGGTTGAAAGTGACCGAGTCAAAACCTTAGGTTTGAGGTGAACCGTGTGAAACCTCGGGTTAGAGGTAAACCGCGTAAAACCTCCGTTAGGGTCTTATGGAAGATCCTTGGCCAGTGTGCCTAAAAGTACGTGGGTTGTGTTGACCCTTGCTCATGAGAGCATAAACAGTCAGCCTCAGTGTAGGTTGTAAAGGTTGAAGGTGAACCTTATTTAAAACTTTAGGTTTGAGGTGAATCGCTGTGAAACCTCCTTAGTGAAATCTGGCACACTCAAGGGTTGAGTGCGTCTGCCGGGAGTGGAGTAGACTGATCGTCGAACCACTATAAAAATGACTGTGTTTGAGTTTGCTATTCTTCTGCTTGTATGATTTGCTTTAATATTTTCATATCTGAATATCTGAGATCACACCTCACACACATATACAGTCATATCCATTATAAACTAGTTTATATACTGTTCACTCCTTAAATAGTTTGTGATTGGATCCTCTACCAAGCTTGGAAGCGTGTAGAGTTATTTTTGAGTAATCCTAATATGAGCTGTTGTTAGGATTAATGCAATAGGATTTGAAATAAATCATAAAAACTTTAAAAAGTCCTATTCACCCCCCTCTAGGACATATTGACATATTCCTACTTCAACTAAAGCGGTCTTCACCGCTATTTCAATTTAAACATCGACAATATTAAAGTTAAATCCCAAAAGACCGCTTCATGTATGGCCCAGATAAAACAGTAACTACACCCATCTAACAAAAAGAAAGTAATGTCCAAAACACCATTGTCAAGAAATATATGATAAGTGATCCAAATTCACTCCTGGTTACTCCGAGGAAGGATAACTTTTTCTATCCATTTCTTTCTTCTTTCGTGTCTCATCTTCATAAAATACCCATAACTTACTAAATCGGACTGCAACACCCTTGTAGCCCGAATCTGGTCATCACTGATAAGACCATCCACGTCCTCAAGTATCCCCATGAGCCGCTGCACACGCGTCATGCTCTTGCCCTGTGCCATAGTTATGGTCAGGGCCTTTACAGCTTCTTCCACTTCCCCCATCCTGCCCCCTATTTGTTCACTCTGCTTACCCTTCCTATGAGGCTATTGTCACTCGCATCTGCGCGACTGTGATGAGATCTTGACGTTGTCTCCATTGGACTTTTGTCATATCCTGTTGCCCTTTTTGTGGATCGATTGACACCGCGAGTGCGGGGAGTAGGCCTCTGATCATCCTCATCATCGGATTAGAGTCGTAAAGTATTAGAAGCCTGCTCATTAGAGTCGTCATCAGAATTCAATTCGTTACGACTGCACCGCTTCCCTAAAATAGGTGAAGAGTAAGCCGTGCTTGCAAATGAACCCTGTGCACATTCATTGCCGAATATAAACGCCAAGTCATCCCATCTTTCAATGTGCTTTCCACGCACTCGTTCAGCATAGGTGTAAGACCCGTATCCTAGTCTGTACTGTTTCATTGGCTCCCACGATCCTTTCCATCGAATTCCGGCAACCCCGACTTATAATCGACGTTTGCGCGTGACCGTAAGTCTTATCCTGTAGATTTGAGTCGGCTTAATCCAAGACTTGTACTATTGCGACCGCACCGTCGCCGCGGTTCCAACGCCGCGTCTTGCATACCGATCTAATACCCTGGCCAGGAGATGTGGGCCCGCGTTTAGTTTGAGAAAACACCGCGCGTTTGCAATCCCAAGAGAATCTCTACAACCCATCCCATCAATCAATCAATTAAAGTACACACCCATACTTTCTTTCTCCCCAAGTCAAGCAACCACCAAGTCAAGTACACTATTACCTCACATCCATCACCTCCCTTACAACCACCATTCTCTCTCTTTCTCAACACATTTTCCAAGCCATTCCAAGAGAGAAAAAAATGGACGTCCAAGCATCCCAAGTGAGAGAAAAGTGAGTGTTGTGTGACTCACTTTCCACCCCAAAATCCTTCATCCTAGCCATTCACTTCTCATCACCCTCCATCAAAGTGAAGTACAAGGAGATAACATTCCATCGGACCAAGAAGATCGAATGGTGGGTGTTTTATAGACTAGATTTTCATATTTTTATGATGGGCCAAGTGGGGCCTACCGATTGATGGTATGGATCTCATTTTGGACCCTAGGTGTGGCCGATGACCCACCTTGATTCTCATGATCATTCCATAATGGGGCCATTCTCCATGGACCCCATCATAATGTTTATTTTTCCTTGCATGAATAGAGGTCATCTAGACCTTCCATTTTGGTGGAGAAGGAATCCCCACCGTTGATCTTTGATTTGGTGGGCCCACATGTATTGGGACCCACTTGATGTGTGATTGAATGCAAGGGAGGGCTCATAGTGGCGAAGCCCTCAATCACACATGTCCCTCTTTCTTTCTCTCTCTCTCTCTCCCCCTCTCTCTTTCATTTTCTATTGTGTGTGATGATGTGGCTGCGTGGCCCACTTGGATGGACCCCGCCTTGGTGTATGTCTTATTCACACCATCCATGTAATTGGTGGCCCACCTGAGCAAGGCCCACCTTGTACATGTGTTATGCCCACGTGAAATGAAAACAAAAAAATATTAGCTTGGTTCTACAAGCTTTTGGGTGGACCACTCATACAGGCCCCACCTTGATGTATGAACCTTATCCACGCCATCCATTCCATTCCTCAGCTCTTTTTAGGTGTTGAGCCGAAAAATGGAGCCAATCCGATTATTTGGCGGGCCATTTCTTAGAAAATAGTGTTTTCTACTGTTGAAACCCACTCCGATGTTTCTATACACCGAAACTTGGTCAATATTAGGCTTGATGGATCTATTATGAACTATAGAATCCTATGGGTGGAGTGGATTCTTCTAGTGCGGGCCCCACCTATGAAAAACCACAGAAATACTCTTTTTTTCATATATATATATATATATATATATATATATATATATATATATATGCAGCTGGACGCTGCTGTTGGAGGACGCGCAGCAGCGCCTGTTGTGCTCTGGCATAAACGGGTAGGGGTCCTAGCCGTGGGCCCCACCATGATGTGTGTTGATCATCAACACTGTGCATTTGTTGGGTCCCCTTTGGGATAGTAGGCCCTCCAAAAATCAGCCGTATACAAGCTCAGGTGGTCCACACGGTAGGGACAATGTGGGATTGAATGTCTGCCGTTGAAACCCATTTGGGTTTTCACAGAAGTTTTGGATCATTATGTAATTTGTTTTTCCTCTTTATCCATGCTTACCATTGAAGTCCTTTTGGACCACAACAGTTTTGGATCAACTTGATATATGTTTTTCCTCCCAACCAAGTCTGTGTGACCTTATAATCAGATTGGAGGGAAAATAAATGTTATGGTGGGCCTTGGGAATTTTAATGGTGGAAATCATTATCACCGCTTGTATTTGGGTGTGACGCATTTGATATACATGGGGCCCATTGGTGTGGCCCATTTGATGTACATATGGGGCTCATTGGTGTGGCCCATTTGATGTACATATGGCTCAGGTGATGTGGGCCACTTGCCATATGAGGGCCCATTGTGATGTATTCAGGGCCCATGGGTTAATGCATTTTGTAAGACACGTGCATCGGATGCGGAGCCATCTCAACTAGCAAGCATGCAAACAAATTTCATATCGAAAGTACATGCAGTAAGAACATTTTGAGACAGAAATCCTTTCCTATTTCTGAAAGTTGAGCTCGTTTCTTTTAGCAAATAAGCCGGGATATGGGTGCCATCTAGGGCCCCGATGCAGTCCTACAATTAAACGTGTGTCACACGATCAGTTCCTTCCTTTTACCACATATAATTCTTACCTACGACATCCAACACTTGTATAATATTACTTGAAAGTATGCACTCCATAGAGGATTGTCGGATATTTCTTTTGGTGTGTGTAATCCAAGGAACTTCACATATTCTGGATATAGACCGATAATAGCATCCAACACCCTAGTAAAGTGTATGCTTACATTCTCACGAGATCTTGTAAATCGATGACCAATCACACGATTATGTACATTGTGTCCGACAGTATATAAGAACATTACAACCAGCTCTTCCATACTACACCTCCTCGTATCGGATAGGAGTTTGCGATCTCTCAGTAATGAACATAATTCGAAGAAATTGTCCCTACACATTTTCAGCTGCACAAGACAATCAACATCGTTTTTTCTTATTATGCCATTGACAAATCTATCCTTATCAATGTGACAATCCTTCTGCTTTGCCTTATTATAGTAACGACGATAATATTCAGTAGCGCCCATTACACATGCAGAGGCTTCAATGGCTGTTAATGCTGCAACTACTTCACTCTCAGTCCATTCACTAGCAGAGGACCTTTCATCATTATTTTCCCCGCTATCGAAAGCCATAAGATTATTGTAGATGAAATTTATTTGAATGAAAATTACAATGAACCATAAAAATTATATAAAAATATGCAAATGATATTTAACAGTCATAACAGAGAAGCTGGAAAGTATGTGATGCATCTGTTTTTATGCAAACCAAATCATTATCTATTTACAGTTTTTTTTTTTTTTCAATTGAATGAAGTATGAATCTCTTTTTACAGTTGAATGAAGTATGAATCTCTTCTTACAGTTGAACGAAGCATGCATATCTGAATGCAGTTGAATGAAACATGAATCAAACATACAGTAGACATATTGAATCATGAATATCTATTTATAGTTATGTAAACATAAATGAATCTGTTTACACTTACACATGTAATCATGAACTTCCAAGTTCACACTTGTATATTTTTTTGATGCATGAATATTTGTTTACAAATATTTAAGCTTTGGATTCACTATATCTGTTTATAGTTATGTAACCATACATGAATATATGTTTTCAGTTATTTAAGCAAATCAGAATATCTATTTACAGTTATTTATGCAATCATGAATATGTGTTTACAATTGTTTATCCTACCAACTGATCATCGTCGATTACTTGAAGCACCTCATTTACTGTCTACGTGTATCTTCTAAAGTTTCTGATATACACATAATTATTTTGATTTAAGTACCTGTTAATGAATATCATACATTCTGATAAACATGGGAATATCGAAATCAATATTCACATACCTGTTCTCTGAATTGGAGATTGTAGAGACTTTGAAATATTGCACTGAGAGCTGCAAGACTTCTAATGTTTGCATCGGCGCATGATTAGTTTTAGGGGTTAGAGTTTGTTTTGACGATTAAAATATTTGATTGAGGAGATGACAAATAAAAATGCGTGCTCTGATAGCACGCATGCCTTGATATAGAAATGTAGACAATAGTGAATAAGGAAAACATATTCTCATAAGACTTTTCATCTATTCAATCGCCATTCCAAATCTTGTCTCTGTTATCACACACCGATGCAAAGGCATCAAGCTATTTTAACAAGCCAGAATTTTAAAGCTGGAAAGGCATGAAGCTACCATTGAAAATCTCAGTACAACCACATATAACCTTGCAGTTGTAATTGTAACTAGGCATATAACAATGTTATCAGGGGAAATCTTACAATGGTCTCGCATAACAGTTTACAAGGACTTTATTGCTGAAAATAGTAGACATATACGAAAGAGTGCATTTTAACAGAAAAATGGTTTTAAAAGTGTAATACCTCAAAAAGAGATCAAGCCGGTAGATGGAGAGCCTTAGGAGAACATAAATATTTCTAAATACAGAATGTTTTGCAAAGATTATACGACTGTGAGTATTTATAAATAGAAGCATTCCAATTTTCAAAATTTCTGCAAGTCACAGACAGAATCGACTACCTAATTCTGGGTCGCATGCACTCATTCTTTCCAATACTCCACCCCTCCAAGACGGATTTTGCAAAATCCCCAGTTGGATTCGACGAGTTGATATTTTCCTCAATTTCTCCCCATCAGCGGTATAGGCATAGCTGGATAAGGAATATGGGGTTGACAGATAGGGGTGTATATGCCTGACTGCATACATGCCATCAATAAAAAATGAGCTTTTACAAATGAAGAGGGAGATGCAACATTGAACCATGAATCGGCTCATGGTTATACTTCCAAACCGATCGGAGATCCAACCGGAAGAGAGATGATCATACCTGTATGATCGCCCTTCTGGCTCGAAGGTAGGTGGTGCGAATGACCGATTTGTAACCCGCAAGTCCTCAAGGAGGTTATCCTGGCTGCTGTTACTGGAACAATACCTTCGGAAGGGAAGAAACAGTCACTGGATGACGACATGCACAATGGCGGTGATGAGCGTAGGAGTTACGCGCTGGTGTAGACTACTTGTTGTTCTCCCCCTGGAGATAAAGCTTCTGCATTTCTTGGAATTCTTTAGCATAGTGCAAGTGCATTGATGAGAGAGTACGCCCGGTAACAGAGCCGTATGACAATGCTTTACACGACCATTTTTTGTGTCGTTCTACAAATTTTAACCCCTATTGTATAGTCCACTTGAGCCTTAGAACTGCTTTATTTTTGGGCTTCTACCTAAATTTTTTTGGCAAAATGGATGGACAGTATGGATAAAGCCGTACATCGTGGTAGCCCTGTGGATGTCCCAGTGGCACGACATGGCCAAGCTGGCAAAATGGATGGTAATAAAGTGCATGCTACTCTTCAGCAGTGGTGGTGAAATTATCGGGCGCTAGTTTTGAACGGCAGCTGTAAATTTCTTACCGCCTTTCTTTGGTTTTTGGGAAATGGATTGCCTGTGGCACCCACCACAAGGATATCCCCATGGCTCATGATCAGCGTGGCCCAAGCTCTGTGGGGCCCACTGTACCGTGATTGTATTTTATCTATGTTGTATATCTTTTTGCCATCTAATTGGCCCCACACAGCCGCTTCCGCGTTTCCGGGGAGAATGTAATTGGCGCTTGAGCCACGTCCTGCCACAGGATATTCAGATAGTCTGCTTCCGCGTTTCCGGGGAGAATGTAATACGCTTACCGTTGACTAATTAAAGTCGTTGCGCCGCCTTGGCAGACTCAGATGATATAGTATCGGGTCAACAGGATTTTCCTGTTACTCCAGTAGTTTGGCGTCCGAAGTGATTTTCAGGGTATTAGGAATTCTCTGTTGACCTGGTAACAGAGGATCCGGACTCGTTAGTTTATCACACAAATATGCACTACCATATCGAAGTCGTTGGACAGGGTCCTCGTTCAACTCCCATTTTCTGTCGCCAAACCCCGTCTCTCTCTCTCTCTCTCTCTCTCTCTCCATGGCTTTCTCTGAAAGCTCTCGCCAATCCCTCCTTCCTTCCTATCTCTACTCATCTCCTTCATCCCAAGGCCTACATCTGCAGAAATTCCTCCACAGAAACCAAAGCTTCACGTCGTCTCCATCTCCATCTCCCTCAAATGGAGTTCCCAAGGCCTTCATCGTTCCAGCGCCAAGCGAGCCCGGCAATATCGAGATGTATTCACCGGCTTTCTACGCCGCCTGCACCTTCGGTGGTCTCCTATGCTGCGGCCTTACTCACACGGCCGTCACGCCTCTCGATGTCGTCAAGTGCAATATGCAGGTTTGCTTTCGTTGCTTTAGTGTTTTGATTTTGGCTCAGAAGCTTTCCACGCGTCTAAATTGATGTCAACGGATAGGTTGTTTAGATGCGTGGAAAGCTCAACTTGGAACATGAATGTGAACAGAAAGACTAATGCAGCCAAGTTCAACCTTGTTAGAATCCTGTGGATTCTCTACTTCTGTTTTAATCCAAGCATCAAATTTTCATTCATCATCTAATAAGCCTTATCTAACTAATTGGGGCCGGCTACCGTTCCGCCATTCCACTCTTATCATTGAATATTTTCTCTCTATCTCCACCAACATCCCTTTAGGCAGTCCCCTTGCCCTTATAGAGGCTTCTAACTGTTTGGGCCTCTATTGCACATGGCCAGACCATCTAAGTGTAATTAGTTTATTTTATTACCTATTGGTGCTACTCCCAAGTTTCCTTGAATGAAAGCGATCGTTCTAATGAATGTTTCCTTCAAGGAAAATTGCTCAATTTCCCCCAACAAGGAATTCAAAACAGATCACTGGCAAATGATACCCCTAATTCAATTGAGCTCACTGAGAATAGCAAATAACCATCAAATCAAAACATCAAAAAGAAGCATAAACCTAAAATAAAGAAATATAAGCTCTGATCCAACATCAGAGGTTGATATTAAGGTTATCTTGCCTTGACATTAACCTTTGGGATGTTTGCAGAAATAATCATCTGTTTGGGTTGATATTGAGATATTCTGCATTGGATTGTTAGTTTGGGTTCTTGATCTTCGTCTTGGTTGATCTGTTTGCTTTTCTTCTCATGGATTCCTGCTAATATTGTCCTCTGCTTGTCTCTTCAGATTGACCCTGCAAAGTACAAGAGCATCTACTCTGGCTTTGGCGTGTTGCTCAAAGAGCAGGGACTTAGCGGTTTCTTCAGGGGTTGGGTGCCAACACTGCTTGGTTACAGTGCTCAGGGTGCCTGTAAGTACGGCTTCTATGAGTTCTTTAAGAAATACTACTCTGACATTGCTGGGCCAGAGTATGTAGCCAAGTACAAGACCTTGATCTATCTTGCGGGTTCTGCATCTGCTGAAGTGATCGCTGATGTTGCCCTTTGCCCAATGGAGGCAGTTAAGGTCAGGGTGCAAACTCAGCCTGGATATGCGAGAGGATTGTCTGATGGGTTGCCTAAGATTGTTAGATCTGAAGGTGTTCTCGGGTATGGATTTTCTTCGCTGTTTCTTCTGTTTTTTAAGTCAGGGACCTTGAAGTTGTAAAATGTTGTTTTCTGATGCTTCTATACTTGCACAGGTTGTACAAGGGAGTTGTTCCTCTTTGGGGACGTCAAATTCCATGTAAGCAGAGATGTTCTCTTAGCTTGTTTTACATTTGCGGCCTTCCTTTATTTATACTTATTGGTTACTTAAACACATACTTATCCTATAGAAAGTTATCCAGAGCACTGCTTTGGATAGAAAAGGATCATAGAAGTATGTTTGGCTGGATCATGTAGATTCTTTTCTCATTGCTTTGAATTTGAATTATGTTGCATAGTAGAGATGAATTGGGAAAGCAATTGGTTAATATGGATGGTTGTAGCTGTTGGACCTAGGCCAATGGGGCCCACTGGTGAGTAATCACTAGTGGGTACGTCCCATGCTTTATCCGGCCTCTTCCTTTCAGTTAAATTTCAAATTCAAATATGAATTTGATTTTTTATGGAAGATAGGGATGTGATCGAATGATATGATCTTATCCAATCTCATCCAAACTCTCATTCCTTCCTATATAAAGGATGAGACTCTCTCCCGTAAGATATCATAAGTAATACCGAGAGTATACGGAGGGAGATATAGTGTGCACAATAGTCTGTCCATTTTGGCTTGTCCTTGGGACGATCTAATCCATATATCGCAATCCGGGGCCACTTATACCGTAGGATCAGAGGTGTGAATAGATCCATCTGCTCCTGTAGTAGATAGGCGGGCCGTTGGAATATTAATCTTCTGCTTTGTGAGGGTTCCAAAACTCGTGTACACCGTCAGATCTTGAGGGCTCACCTTCCGCGCTTCCCAACAGTAGTATCAAAGCTTGGGTTATTGAGTACTAGTTAGGTGGTCACTTAGTACTTAAGCACCTGTGAGAAGATTACGGTGATCCAACTGGTCCCACACCTTTGATTCTTTTTATTGCGATGTTTGGTCTTTGATTGTTTTTTGGGCGAGTTAAATGGACAAATTTTTGTGTTTATCCCACAATGTGATTGAGTGAGAGATGTTGGACCTAGGCCAGTGGGGCCCACTGGTGAGCAATCACTAGTGGGGACGTCCCATGCTTTATCCGGCCTCTTCCTTTCAGTTAAATTTCAAATTCAAATATGAATTTGATTTTTTATGGAAGATAGGGATGTGATCGGATGATATGATCTTATCCAATCTCATCCAAACTCTCATTCCTTCCTATATAAAGGATGAGACTCTCTCCCGTAAGATATCATAAGTAATACCGAGAGTATACGGAGGGAGATATAGTGTGCACAGTAGTCTGTCCATTTTGGCTTGTCCTTGGGACGATCTAATCCATAGATCGCAATCCGGGGCCACTTATACCGTAGGATCAGAGGTATGAATAGATCCATCTGCTCCTGTAGTAGATAGGCGGGCCGTTGGAGCATTAATCTTCTGCTTTGTGAGGGTTCCAAAACTTGTGTAGACTGTCAGATCTTGAGGGCTCACCTTCCGCGCTTCCCAACAATAGCGTGGTTCTTCATGTGTTACCCTCTTTGAAAGCACATTTGTTTTCCTTAACATTAATTCTTGCTTATTTTATGCATGCATGTGCATGTGTGCCTTTATTTTACCATTCTTTGCGCATTGGCTTGTTAGTTTTTATCATTTGGTTATGTCATTTTTGATCATCTTCATTGTCAGCATAATCATCATCATAATAATCTAAGCCTTGTCCCAATTAATTGGGGTCGTCTACATGAATCATGTTCTGCAATTCCACTCTATCAAGGGTCAGGCCTTCAGTTATACCATTGGTCATCTAGTCGTTTCTCACTACCTCCATTCACATCCTTTTGGGCCTTCCCCTCGCCCTTTTAGAGCCTTCAACATGTACCAACGCACACCTAACTGGTGTGGTTCTTGGTCTTTTTTTTGAACAAAAATGAGATATTTGGATATCTTTTTTTGTTTGAAAATTTTATGTTAGTTCATGCTTACTACAGGTGTTTACCCATGTGTTGCAGTTCAGCTTTCTCTTTGTTTTTATTCTATTTGTGTGTAGCGTTGAGTAAACCATTATGTTATGTTACTTACTGAACTACTGTTGTGGGAGTCGCGCAGTGTTGTGATTGAGTTTGATGATACTGTTTCTCAATGAATGCATATGTATGTCTCACACTTTAAGTGCCTGTTAACCATTCAAGTATACAGTTAGACTTGCTGTTTATTCTATCCCTAAAAAAGTAAGCAGAGACTGGAGGACCTATGGTTTGACTGAAGATATGATCCGTGATAGAGTGGAATGGCAGAACCTGATTCGTGTGTAGCTGGGCCCAATTAGTTGGTATAAGGCTTAGATGATAAATTATTGTTTCTTAACTTAAACCCCTTTCTTCTCTGTGTTGAAAAAGATGCCTTTTTTATCCACTTCTGGGGAAAACAACCCTCATTGGATACCAATTGTAAAGCTTTGCAATTGGTGAACCTTATCACTCTGATAAAGTATGGACTATAATGTGTTCCCCACTTGCTAGAGTTTTTCCCTTCTTGTTGTGGGATAACTTGTGATCTGCTTATCTGCATTTGAACTTCGATTATATGGTGGTAAGATTCATGATTTGGGCTTACTTTCATGTTTTGGGATAATGAGATGCTCCAAATATTAAAATGGTGCAACTTCAGTTTAAAAACTCCACACCTTTGGTTTTGGGTAATGGCATTCTGTAGAATCATTTGTTTCTCCAAGTAGAGTTGAATAATATCCGTGGAAAAACTTTACTGATCTTTGTTCGCTCTTTGTTGTTGATCACTGGATTTACCTTTTTTAATATTTATATGTACAAGGTGCAAGTGGTCATGTTTCTTATGTGGCTGTCTTTTATTATTATTTTATTTTTATAAACCATCTGAGCATGAGCCAACAATTGATTAGTTTTGGCTTTTCCAACACATGCACTTGGACTTGCATGAACTCAAGTACTCATAACTAATGATTGTGCCCATTTTTTAAGATCCCCTGTTTGAAGCACTCTGCAGCTGTGGCATACTGCCGTACACTCCTTGCCACAAGAATGTAATGATCATTTAGATTTGATGCATAATTTCCACTCCTAAATTCTCTGTTTTTCTCTATGACTCTCCTTGGTACCATTTATATATCTCTAATCAAACTGTTGAGTCAGGGCATGATTACCTCAATAGTCGGGCTAGCCTTCCAATAATGCAAGTTTGCTCACTTTAAATATTCGAGAAATTTAGGGGTCGTTTGGATGCCTGTAATTTTTTTAGTTGTAAACACATTACACCTGTAAAAAGTTTCAGGTGTAATCGGTTTACATGCTATTTTGTTTGGCTTTAAAGTGGTAATCTGTTTACAGGAAGACAGATTGTGTGTTTGGCTAGCCTCTAAAGCGTGTACAATGGATACAATAGGTTTTCATACCATACAGCTTGGGCGGTGAACCTTCCAAAATCCACAAATCACACGAGGACTTGATTTTTTTTAGGGCCCTAGGAGAGCATTAAAGCATGCACACACTAAACGGATTGTATGTTTTCCACCCATCACAGTGGGCCCCAAATGCAATCTAGACATTTTTATTGGTGGATGTCCCATGCTTCTCTCATGTGGTCCATTTGATAATGAGGCTGTCCTGACTTTCAAGGCAATCATGCCTCGAGTAGGGCATTATCAGACTAATAACTATGTTTTCCTTCCGCACCTAGTTCTTCTTGGAATCTGGTCATGGTTTTCAAGATTTTAAGTGTGCGTAGAGCAAAGCATCCTCTCGATCTGCTTGAGTCTTCTCCTTCTTATTTTTGAATGGACCTGCACTCCAATGATGTGGTTCACAAACAATCATGCATAGAATAAGTCATTATCTCACCATTTAGACATACATTGTCTGTTTTCCTTCCGCACCTATTTCTTCACACCTATTTCTTCATGGAATCTGGACATGATTTTCAAGATTTTAAGTGTGCGTAGAGCAAACCATCCTCTCTGCTTGAGACTTCTCCTTCTTATTTATGAATGGAGCTGCACTCCAATGATGTGGTTCACAAACAATCATGCATAGAATAAGCCATTATCTCACTGTTTAGACATACATTGTCTGTTTTCCTTCTGCACCTAGTTCTTCATGGAATCTGGTCATGATTTTCAAGATTTAAGTGTGCGTAGAGCAAACCAACCTCTCTACTTGAGTCTTCTCCTTCTTAATTTTGAATGGGGCTGCACTCCAATGATGTGGTTCACAAACAATCACGCATAGAATAAGCCATTATCTCACTGTTTAGACATACATTGGCTGTTTTCCTTCCACACCTAGTTCTTCATGGAATCTGGTCATGATTTTCAATATTTTAAGTGTGCGTAGAGCAAACCATCCTTTCTGCTTGAGTAGTCTCCATTTTACTTTTTAATGGAGCTGCACTCCAATGATGTGGCTCACAAACAATCATGCCTAGAATAAGCCATTATCTCACTGTTTAGACATGCATTACCGCACCTAGTTCTTCTTGGAATCTGGTCATGGTTTTCAAGATTTTACGTGTGCGTAGAGCAAACCATCCTCTCTGCTTGAGTCTTCTCCCTCTTACTTTTGAATGGAGCTGAACTCCAATGACGTGGCTCACAAGCTTGCCTCCTTGCTTGGTCTAATGACACTTTTGGACATCTATATATTGGGAAATTATTAGATTTGTGTGATTGATATGCTCTAACATGGTTGGTTGTGCATGACTGAAGAATCCCCTGTGTTGGAAGATCCCCTTCATTCAAGTCAAACACTGTCATTAAAAGAAACAGCAGTAAAATGGCAATAAAGGCAATTGAGGTAAAAAAGGAAAAACAGCAAGCGGCTGGAATGAGAAAAGGTCGATGAAGATGGTTAGAACGATGTAGCATGGTCCTGAAAATGGCCAATGCTATGTGGTTAGGATATAGTCTGGACATCTTTTGTATCGACCCCCATCTTCTGGGGCTCCTCTGATCAATGTTCTGAATGACTGATTTGTGGACCCCAATTCTATGTGATCGCATGTCCTTTTGATGTTCATCATCTGACATCTAACTGTATCATGCTACAATTGTAGAATGCATCTATAGTTTTGCCGTGTGATCCTGACTTCCTATGAGCTTTATGCTTTGTTTTGTATGTTTTAGGAAAGTATATCTGTGCAGAAAGCACCCTGCTGACACATGCCCTTGTCTTCGTGTCTCTCTCTCTCTCTCTCTCTCTCTCTCTCTCTCTCAAAAAGAAAAGAAAAAAAAGAAAAAAAAGACACATGCTCGTCTTTAGCTGGATGATTAAATGCATCACCGTCTTTTATCAGTTTTAAAACTCGAGAACTTGACTTCAAAGTCTGTAGAGCTGATTCGAGTAACTAGTTTTTACTGAGCCTGAACCCCAGGACTTGGTTATGTTTCATGCTTTAGAGTCTCGGTGTGTTTAATTATGTTCTTTCCCCTCCTTTTAGAGCCGAAATGAGTTGACTCAACTGAGCGGCCCTTTTGAGTTGATTCGAGTGGATTGAGTAAACCAAGTTGAGTAGACTGAGGCGACCGAAGTGGATTTTTTTTTTTCGTGTCTTCAGACAAGTATTTTGTACCCTTACACGAAACCTTTCCCTGCACCTATTTCTTCTTGGGATTTTTTAATGATTCAATGTCTTGTGTGCATCTTCATAGATCAAGAAACAATTGCAGGAAATGATGCACGGAAGGAACTAATGAACAGTCACATTTGACTGCGCGTGTTCTAGTATTAAGCAGAAATGTGAAATGCACATTGGGAAATGGGAAACAAGAGATGTTTGTTTTTGCTAGGAAACAAGTTCCTCGTAATTATCAACGAGCTTGCTTTTGAATGGAGTTGCATTCTGGTGGTGATGCATGATACTTGTCTCGTTCAGCTTCATTGTCATTCTGGTGAAATAACAAGTTTCAACCAGTGTTAAAAAGACGTGAAATTACTTCCATGTTTGTCCATATAGTTTATGATGGCAAGTTAACATATGATGTGCATCCGGTTAAATGAATAAAATCTGATAACCTGAGAAACAATATAGATAGGTGTGAGACAACTGAAAGAAGATCTTTATTTTTCTATATTCTAACAAATTTATCTTAGTTGTTCTGTTCTAAAACCAAATGTGTAAATGCAGATACCATGGTGAAGTTTGCAACATTTGAAAACATTGTAGAGATGCTATACAAGCACGCCATTCCTACACCAAAGGACCAGTGCAGCAAACCTTTTCAATTGGGTGTGAGCTTTGCTGGTGGCTATGTTGCTGGTGTCTTCTGTGCCGTTATTTCTCACCCTGCTGACAATCTCGTGTCTTTCCTGAACAATGCGAAGGGAGCAACCGTGGGTGATGTGAGTCATCTTTTTCTTTTGTACTTTGATGCCCCGATGCAAATGTGCACTGTAGATGGTTATCCTTTCCTTCTTTTTTTTTTTTTTTTTTTTTTTCTTTTTCTTTTTCCCGATTACTTTGTGCGGCTCTGCAACTGAGTATGAGGCTTTTTTTCATCTTTGCAGGCTGTGAAGAAACTTGGATTGTTGGGTCTCTTCACCCGTGGTCTTCCTCTTCGAATCGTCATGATTGGAACCCTGACAGCTGCACAATGGGTGATCTACGATTCCTTCAAAGTTTTCGTTGGCTTGTAAGTTCTTCACAAAAGCAGCTAATTTATTTCTTTCATTCTTTTTCCTTGTTTATTAATTAGGGTGTGCTTGGTTGCGCAAGATATCATGAAATTTCATGACGAACCAGTCCAATTTGGTGCAACAAAGTACACCCTTATAATATAGTTATTGCTATTTGCCTATAGAAAACATGGGAGTAAAACTATCTTTAAAAATAAATAAATTATGGGAGTAAAACTGAACTTAATGACCTTAATGACCACAACCAAAAGATAACAAAGATAGAATGATCTTATCCTTCCAGTGGTTGTCCCTTCCCTCATACAATGCAGACTGCTGCCAATAATGTTGTTTCTCGTCCATTTTGAATATGGGTGGCAATGGGTTTGGCTAGTCCATCAGGTCTGGCCCTTTATGGAACTGTCTCAGATTGGACCTGGCCTCCTAGGCCCTTTGGGTCTTGAAGTGTGGGTTTGTTTGGTAATCGGGTGATGGGCCAAGCATGGGCATAATGGACTTTGTGACATGTTGATCAATGGGGAACTGGCCAATGGATATCCATGTTGGAGTTGAGCACAGTACAGCGAGAAGGAAATTGTCATGCTGTGATGGGGATATGTTTATATAAAGAATGACTGAAAATTATCTAATGGAGATGAAGAAAGAGAATGGAAGTCTGAAGCTCATCCTATTTCTTTTGTTCTCATGTTCAGGCCAACCACGGGTGGGGTCGCTCCGGCGGCAGCTGCTGCACCTGCTCAAGAACTTGCAAAAGTGTAATAGCTTTGCCTGATCTCAGGTAAATGGCCATTGTATGTTGGACCTGTGGAGGGGAAAAAGAAGACTCGGAACCATGGTAATAAACAATACGTATTTTGCTGACACTGCTTGCTTCAATGCCAAGTGGGTATTGTATTCTTTTTTGAAACATAGTATTCTTTTCAACCTTTCTTTTTTTTTTTTTTTTGAATTTTAGGAAGGGTGGTTTTGATCTCACCCTTCCAACCTCGACGGAACTTGGACACAGTAGGATGTTCTGGCATTAGAAATGAAACTGAAATAACGACAGATTGGGAATAGGATCTGTCTGTTTGTACTTGAATCATTATATTTCTTTATTTTTTTTTTGGGTATGCCCTTACCATTTTCTCCTTCACTTGCAAGTGAGATAGAAGCCGAAACTCCATTTTACAGATTTTACTTATCTGCCCAATGCTGTTGTGTACTTTTGCAAGCGCTTTACCTATTCGACTTATTTCGGCAATTTATTTTGGCTATTGAGTTCCTATTCCAAGAGTCTGTTCAAGATTGGATAGATGGTATGGTCATGAGATTTGAAGTGTCATTACCCTTTCTAAATATCAGAACAGTTATTATTTTCTTTTTTCACCTTTGATAGATAGTGGAGAAATGATCAGGGCCTACCATGGTTTGTGTAGGCCACATAACTCGTGAATCAGGTGTGGCCTACCATCATTATGGAACGATCCCAGAGAAATCAGCTAGTCCAACCATCAGTTGGGCCCCATGAAGGTTTGTGTTTGGATAGGCCTTATATCTGTGTTCACGTTTTAACATTTAGAGCTGCCACAAATAATGAATGACAACGAACATGTATCTTGAATTAAGAATTAATTAACTCTTATATGTAAAAAAATAAATAAATAATAATAAAAAAAATAAAAAGAAAATAACAAAGCCTGAGTTTCTAAGCATTTAGGTAAAATATCTAAAAAGCTAAAAAGAAATATCTACACCAAACATTTCCACTATTTGGCGATGTTGAAAATGAGCCAAATAGCCATTTGCCCATAAACCTCTTGGGTGAGATGAATGTTGTCCCAATGGATGTATTTTTCAAGGTCAGGGCACATCAGAACACCCTGCATACCACACATACTAAAGGGATTGAAGTTGTAAGTGCCACCATACCACACATACTAAAGGGATTGAAGTTGTAAGCACCACCAATTCCGAATTTTGCAACATGCTTTCATCAAACTATCTAGCTCAAATCCTGGACATGAACATTTGGAAGAAATCCTTAGTGATTGTTATCTAAATGAAATCATAAGAGCTAAACTGCTATCAGCTAAGTGGCCAGGTTGCCAATGTTATTTGCATGAGATGAGTTTTTCTGCATGAGAGGGACGTGACTTGCACTTACCTTTAGGTGAAGCATGGTTAATGATCCCCATTAGCGTATTGCAGTAATCGGTGTGTATGTTATCAGAACCTAGGAGAATTCCTCTTTCAGCTCTTGGATAGCTAGTTGGAGTTGACGGTTGTGGTACGTTGTGAAGTCGTTGAAGTATCTTAGACACTTGTTTTCATCGTACGATGCTGGATCGTTGCTGTGGAATGCTGTGAGGTAGATTGGTATGCAATCGATCGGGAAATTCCCAAGGATGACAAGATTAACGGCACCCACGTCGATGAGTTGCTGGATCCATCATCACCACAAAAATCATAACTATAATCATATACGATTTAACAGTTAATCTGTCCCCATACAAATCAAATACAATTTAACGATTAATCTTTCCCCATAAAACCTTCAAAGGTCGGTTTAAGAGGTTTTTGGGCACAAAAATCCATGATAGGGTTTGTTCATCTGGTGGGCCCATGATAGCAAGGGGACGCAGATCTTTTTTCGGTCAATTGATCTAGATGATGGGTCCCATACAATACACGGATAGGATATTCTACATGTTTGAACATTGGTACTGAGACAGAAAAAGAGAACTTACATGGATTTCCCTTGTAGGAAAGCATAGTTGTAGTCTTTCTCACCAATCTCTCATACCAAAAATAGTGCTTTCTCCATCTTCAATGCGCATTCTGTGGGCCCATAAAAAAAAGTGTTAGAACACTAATTAATCAGATACAAGATGGGCCACAATGATCACCTTGTAAAGTGTGGCAGTGTGGTAGCCATTCGATATAAGAATGTTTGCCGTTGAATATGGACTGTTGTTCGATAGGCCACAAATCTAAAAGATGGAAGAGATTTTTGAGGCCGTACATCCTAGGTTAGATTTTGAAGCCCAATTGAGACAGGCCTGGGCCTAGATCTTATAAAATTTCCTACCATTAATGCCCAATGCAATGGTCAGAACAGGCCTAATCTATTTATGTCCTCAATACTTGATCAGCTTGGGCCCGATTAATGAATGGTCTAAGCCCGATCCTGCCTAACTCGGTCCATCTTGGAGATATGATCCTATCTTCAACGGGTCCAACAAGCCAATGGTCTGGATTAGTGGGCCATGGGCGTCACTTGCACAAACTAAAATATGGTAATACAATGACAATTAAGATGAATTTAATGGGTCATGGTTGATCTTACCAATTTGCGAGAAGCAGATAAAGCTGAAGTGGGCCTTAAACCAGTTGAACTGGATTTCAAGGGAACTGTTTGTATCAGGCATTAGGACGCCATGGTTCACCCAAAAGGACGGTGGGAGAGCCGTCGCTCCGGCTATTGCAAAATTAACCCCATGATCAAATGCGATGTCTCTTTGAAAGTATGGGTTGAGAAAGGAAAGATCTAACCACCTTGCTGCAGGAAAAGGAAAAGGAAAAAAAAATAAAAGAAAAAATTCTGAATGAGTACTAAGTGGGACAAGCCCAACCCTTCAATCGACCTGTTACTAGGAGGCCTACGACAACAACAATAAACCATGGACCTAACTTATTAAAAAAAAAATAACGGAAAAGATTTTTCAATACCGAGGACATCGACCATGAGCAGCCCATTCGAGCATTGGCCAGTGGGCTGGTGAAAGTATGTCGACATGGAAGTTTAGCAATGGACGAAAAGGGGCTGAAATTGTCTTCACATATAAGGTTTCTGGAATCTGAGATTGCCGAAATTGTATACGGCTTGAAAGCTACGATCCATGGCTTGAGCAGCACATGAAAGATTTAGAAGAAAAATAACACCGAATGTAAATAGAATCGAGGAAAAGAATTGCTTTGTAGGTGCATCCATTGTAGGAGAAGAGAAGCTGCCGGTGTTTGTATGGAATGGATGAGATACGAGTACGTTGAAAGAGTCTTCTATTTAGATAGAAGAGAGAGGATATGTAGTTTTGGTTTTAACAGGAGATTTTTTTAGTTTTTACCGCGTCCTAGTAACATGCGGATTTCCTGCTAAAGTGCTGGATGGGGTCCACCGAGATGTTTATGAGAAATCTGCCCCGTTCATACGAATTTTGGGCTCATTTTAGGACATGCGACCAAAACTGATGTGTATCCAAAACTTAAGTTAGTCACACGATAGGAAACAGCAAGTATTCGGTGTGAATCGTTGAAACATTCTTGGGCCATTAAAATTTTGTGTCAGAAATTTTTTTTTTTGTATTTCACTTCATGATAATGACCTTATAAACGGTTTTGATGGCATATAAACATAAAGGTGCAGCCCCAGAAGATTTCAACGGTAGGAATTTCTTTCCCCAATTTTTCCTCACGTTTGACGAAACTGGGTTTTAGATCCACCTCATTTTTTTGTCTCATTTCATAAAATGAACACTAAAGGGATGGACGGGGTGCATTTCTCATAAAAAATATCTGTGGGCCCCGTCCGGCATCCTTGCTGAGGAGCTTTCTAAAAAAGGCTTCGTAGGAAATCCGTGGGACACAGATGGCCTGAGAAAGCCCTTTCGCAAGAAGTTAGGTGGGGCCCACCGTTATGTTTGTGAGAAATCCACCCCGTTCATCCGTTTTACTAGATAATATTAGGACATGGGCAGAAATGAAGTAGATCAAAAACTCAAGTGGGCTGCATGATAGGAAAGAGTTTAGGATTAAACTTCTACAGTTGAAACATTTGTGAGGCCACGGAAGCTCTGCATCAGGTTAATATTTTTGTGTTTTCAGTTCATCCGAGTAGGAATGACCTTATGAATGGTATGGATGGAATATGAACATAATGGTGGACCACAGGGAGGCTTCAATGGATGGCAGGGCTTTTTCACGTCGTGCGGGCCACTTGAGTTTTGGATCTACATTATTTTTTGTCCCATGTCCTCACATGATCTGAAAAAACGTATGAATGGGGTGGATTTCTCACAAAGATCACGGTGGGCTCCAGCTAGCTTTTCATAGCAAGATTCGCAGGCAATCCGTGTCAGGAGTGTTCTTAATAAGAGTGATTACTCACGTTTGGATCGCATGGTTGTTACCGTATGTGGGCCCACCCAAGACTATTCATTTTCACCGTAGAAGCATTCAGATCCACAACTCAGGTGACACACTACTGGGAGCAATGTTTAATCATACCCAAAACCAATATATTGACATGGTGTGGTCCACATGAGTTTTTTAATTGGATGATTTTTGGTGGGGCCCTCGATCCAGGTGGGGATCATCTGATGGCTGGATTGAATTGGATATACACAACTTGGTGGGCCGCACATTCCATTTGGAAGTTTCTATGATGGATGCCCTTCCCCGATGTCTTCCATTGTCATCCTTGGTGCAGCCCAACTGACTTGAGGAAAAAGTTGGATTTCGAATCAGGCCTAACATGGGGGACACATGTGATGGATGGTTTGGATAGCACGTGGATTGCGTCTTACCCCGCCAGTCTCCAATGGGAACGGGCAGAAGCTTTGAGTGGCCACCGTGATGTATGGGTCTTATCCACACCGTCTATCCATTTTTTGGTATCATTTTATGGTAGAAGAGCAAATATAAGGCAGATCCAAAGCTTAATTGTACTACAAAATGGGGATTAAAATCTTACCACTAAAAACTTATTGAGGCCACGAAAGTTTTAGATGGAGCTGATATTTGTGTTATCTCTTCATCCAGGTCCATGTAGCGTTATGAATAGGTTTGATGGCAAATAAACATCACGGTGGCCCCTAGAAAAGCTTCAACGGGGAGAATCATTATCACCGCTTATTCCTGTAGTGTGGTCCAGTTGAGCTTGGGATCTGCCTAATTTTTGGGTTCCTATCATAAAATGATATGAAAAAATGGATGGACGGTGTGGATAAGACCCATACATTAAGGCGGCTACTCAAAGATCCTACCCGTTCCCGATGAGACTCACAAAGCTCTAACCCATGATAATTAGCATCGTTGGGACGTATGTGATCATTCCTCGCTTACTGACGCAAGAAGTGTTAGTAGATGGGTGGGGCTTACTTTAATGTTTGTGAGAAATTCATACCGTCCATCCATTTTTCCAGCTCATGTTAGGAAATCAGCCCAAACCTGAGACGGATCTAAAACTCAAATGGGCCACATGACAGGAAAAGGTGGGGAGGGAAATTGCTTCCGTTGAAATCTTTCTTTAGCCCACTGTGATGTTTATATGCCATCCAAACTGCTCATAAGGTCATCATTGTCACTTAAATGGATTTAAAAAATAAAAATATTAGCATGATTCAAGACTTTTGTTGCCTTACAAATGTTTCAATTCCCACTATTTGCTGTCATGCGGCCCACTTGAGTTTTGGATCCGCCACATTTTTGGGGCTAATTTTCTAACACGAGCCATAACCAAAGGACCTGGTGGATTTCTTGCAACCATCACGGTGGTGCGCCCTATCGAGGATCTCATCTGGCCAAGTGGCCATGTAGGTTTATATGTGATCACGTGGACCATCAGAAAGTATGGGTCCATCGTGGATTGAACGTAACCTCAATATTAGCATTTTCATGCCCTTTTTATTGTACAGCCATGATTATCATGATTATTATGTGGCTCGCGTGCAATCCATCAATGAGTACTACTATCTAACCGTCTATGTTAATCAATAGTCATTCTGAAACCATAGTAAGTGTTCAAATTTCATTGTGAAACTAGCTAGTTCAGTTACACGGTTGAGGAAGACTTGGATACTCAGGTCGACTGTGATGGATGATACATAGGACGCGGTTTGGTTGATGATCCCAACACTAGCTAGCCACTTGGTGTCAAAGCATTGTGGGCCGTGTGTTTTTGTAATGTCGTGAATCTCGTGGCTGAATAGATACTCGACTCCCCATATTTTGGGTGTTACTTATGCCTTGTGGAAGCGTGTTTTATGGTTCATTTTATTTGGCATGTAAGCATTTGAGGAATTAAAATGGATAATGCAACGTGCACTGAAACAAATGCAAATTCTATCTCAAAGTACGACTAACAAGAATATGTATGTGTCTAGTGTACGGGATCGTATCCTAGCAAAAATACATATGACTCCAAAATACGGAACATCACAGCTCAAAATATCATTGTTGACCCTAAAGCAACCTATGGTGGCCCACCTAGCTGCTGGAAATACGAAAGCTACTCCTCTGAGTCCATGGATGTCTCGTACAATGCGTCAGATTTTGGGGTACTTGCATCTATGATAGGGTCTAGTTGGTGTTTTAAAACACCATCTTGGAGTTGGAATGAGTGATCAACTTAGTGGTTCCATTAACATCAAGTTACACATGTTATCAATTCCACAAGCACAATTAATGATAAAGCAACAGAAACATTCAATTCCTAGATACGCTTATTAATGTATATGCATATTATTATGAGATGATGCATGCCCTCACAATCCGACACTCCCTTGTAGCGACTCTGACGCCACATTCGCAAATGCTAAAACTTTCTTATCACGCGACCACAACGCCGTCACTACAACCTATACTAATGCGATGTGATAAGTAATCATGTTAGCCGAGTATTTAATTAAATCTGTTCATCCAGCAAGATGGGGATGCTGAAATACCTCCGCTTAATCAATGGCGATAATCCAATCACTAGGGCTACGGACCTGCGATCCTTGATCTGTTTGGGTCGTCAGCTAGTAGACTAGTTCGGCTAAGTAGACTGTGGGTGTGATCAAATGTGGCGGACACATAAGTTTGGTTAGCTAGTAGACTAGTTCGGCTAACTCAAGCGAACTCTGGTGCAACTAACACTGTTCGTGTAGTCTGACTACTGTCCGTGTAGTCTAACTACTGTCCGTTCTGATATTTAGCAATGGAAATGAGATTTTAGACTATTGCCATATATTCTGAATTTGATTCAGAATTTCCTCGGCAAGCTTATATCTTGCCTGAGAAGATTGGAGTTTCCAAATAGTCTGATCCAGGTTGGATAGATGGTATGGTAATGAAATTTGAAGTGTCATTTCCTTTTCTAAATATCAGAACAATTAGCTGCATATCTCTTCACCAGTCTACCAACTTGCTGATACATGGCCTACATTGGGGAGGGCACAATCAGTTAATCATCCAAATGCTAAATGCCCTATATTTAGTGTGGAGCCCACCAAGGTGTGTTCACCTCATCCAATCTGTGCATCATGTGCTTAGTCCCACTCAGAATTGTTTATGGCATCCAATCCATACACAAGGCGTAACCAATAATGGTAGTATATATTGCAATTAGCCCAATCCAACCATCAGCTGGATTCCACCAGTTGAACTGGTTTACATATAGGCATCTATTAGGGCTTAACCGTGGTTTGTGTAGGCCACCTAACTCGTGAATCAGGTGCCGCCTACCATCATTATGGAACGTCCCAGAGAAATCAGCTAGTCCAACCATCATTTGGGCCCCATGAAGGTTTGTGTTTCGATCAGCTTTACATTTGGGTTCACGTTCTAACATTTAGAGTTGACACAAATAATGAATTGAGTGGATGTCACATGTACACCACGATGCCCTACCAGAACTTTTTAAAAGAAAAATATCTCATTAATCTTAAATAGCTTGACAACGTATCTCGAATTAAAAATTAATTATCTCTTATATTAAAAAAAATAAAATAATAAAGCCTGTGTTTCTAAGCATTAAGGTAAAAAATCTGCAAAAAAAAAAAGAAATTTCTATGCCAAACATTTCCACTGTCCAGCAACGTTGGAAATGAGTGAACTAGCCATTTGCCCATAAGCCTCTTGGGTGAGATGAACACCGTCCCAATGGATGTATTTTTCAGGGTTAGGGCACACCGGAACACCCTCCATACCACACATACTAACGAGATTGAAGTTGTAATCGCCACCAATTCCGCAACACGCTTTCAACAAACTATCTGACTCGAATCCTGGTCATGAACATTGGAAAGAAATCCTTAGTGATTATTACCAAAACGAAATCATAAGAGCTAGACTGCTATCTGCTATGTGGCTAGGTTGCCAATGTTATCTGCATGAGATGAGTTAGTGGGATGCGGCTTACACTTACCTTTATCTGAAGCATCCTTAATGATCCCCATTAGTGTATTGTAGTAATCGGCGTATGCTATCTGAACGTGAGGGAATTCCTCTTTCAGCTCTTGGATGGCCTGCTGGAGTTGACGGTTGTGGGACATTGCGAAGTCGTTGAAGTATCTTAGACAATTGTTTTCATCGTATGATGCTGGATCATCGCTGCGGAATATTGTGAGGTATATCGGTATGCAGCCGATCGGGAAATTCCCGGGGATGACAAGATGAACAGCACCGACGTCGATGAGTTGCTGGATTCATCATCACCAGCAGAAAAAAAGTAAATCATAACTATAATCAGATATGATTTAATGGTCAATCTGTCCTCATACATACTTCAAAGGTCGGTTTCAAAGTTTTTTGGGCACAAAAATGTATGATGGGGATTGTTCATCTAGTGGGCCCATGATAGCATGGGGACATAGACCTTTTTTCAGTCAATTAATCTAGATGGTGGGTTCCATGCAATACACGGCTATGATGTTCTACATGTTTGAACATTGGTACCGAGATAGAGAAAAAGAGAACTTACACTAGCAACATCCTTGATCTTGTTGACCACATTGGGCACAAAGGTTGTAACCTCTTCAATGGATTTTCCTTGTAGGAAAGCATAGTTATAGTCGTTTCCACCAATCTCTCCCACCAAAAACAGTGCTTGCTCCAGTAGCGCATTTTCACATACTGCATCTCCACCAAAAAAAAGTGTTAGAACGCTAATTGATTAGATACAAGATGGGCCACACCATGATCACCTGCTATGAAAACGAAGTTATTCATTGAGTGGGCCACACCAATACACTAAGTCATACCAATGTCCATTGTTGCAATATGAGAAATAATCTAGTGCTCTTGGAATTCCTGCCCATCGTTGATTCTTACATCTAATCAATCATCTATAAAATGGACTGTTGAAATTGTTTAAGGAAAAATTGACCCAATCTGCAATTTTAGTCATTTAATTGTTGGGGCTCGTCTTTTTCTTTTGAAGATGAACCCATATTAGAGAATCGTAACCATCCTATCCACGGGTTTGAAACAGATGGCTTAGAGAATGAAGGCCAGTTTATGGATGTATCCTATCATTCTGATCCATGTAAACAGTGTTTTTTTTGTAAAGTAGCCCATGAAATGTACAGTGAACCTTATGGACGGTCCGGATCAATCAATTGGCTGTCAGTGATCCATATGCAACTAGGCGCACCACTATAATAGTGGTCTGCGCGTACTAGATCATTTCTCATGCAAAATTAATTGTGCGTTTGGTTGCACCAAATATCATGAAATATTTCATCATTAATCATCAATCAGTTTAATTTAGTGAAAAATTTCATGATATGTCTTGAAAGTTGGGGCAACCAAACGGATTCTAAGAAGTATGATATGATAGATGGCCCCACATTATTCTATAGTATAGACATGCGTTTTCAATTCTTACAAGTGGTGCCCATGATTCGACAATCAAGACCATGGGTCTTTCGAGTCCCACCTTTGATGGATCTTGCACCCAAAATCTCCTAGATTGGAAAAGTGTGGCGGCCATTCGATATTAGGATGTTTGCCATTGAATATGGACCGTTGTTGTTTAATAGGCCACAAATCTAAAAGATGGAAGAGATTTTTGATGCCATCCATCTTGGGTAAGATTTTGAAGCCCAATCGATTAGGGCCCGGGTGTGGATTTTACAAAATTTCCTACTATTAATACCCAATTCAATGATCAGAATAAGCCTATTCTATTTATGTCCTTAATACTCGGGTTATACAATCCTATATGTGACGGGTCCAACAAGCAAATGGTCTGGATCAGTGGACCATGGGCCTCACTTGCACAAACTGAAACACGGTCATACATTCGCAATTAAGATGAATTTAATGTGATCGTGGTTGACCTTACCAATTTGCGAGAAACAGACGGAGTGGAGGTAGGCCTTAAACCAGTTGAGCTGAACTTCAAGGGAACTGTTTATATTAAGCGTCTGGACGCCATTGTCCAACCAAAAGGACGGCTGGAGTGCTGTCGCTCCTGCTACCGCAAAATTAACGCCATTCACGAATGATGCGTCGCTCTGAAGGTATGGGTTGAGAAATGGAAGCTCTAACCACCTTGCTGTAAATTTTTTTTAAAAAAATAAATAAATAAATTTGAATGAGCATGAGAAAATGTGAAAAAAAATATGTGATTGGTGGGCCAGTCCATGGCGTGCATTCATGGCTGTTTATTAAACTGTGGCCATACTTTGGTGGGTCCAAGTGGGCCCACCTCTAATCCAGGCATGAATTCTTCTACGCACATCGGTGGATCCAAGTGGGCCCACCTTTAATCCAGGCATGAATTCCACAGGTTGGATTCTACACACATTGGTGGGTCCCACGCGCAACCCTTGAGGGCTTTAGTTAACGGTTCTGATCATCTTACATAAACCCCGCTTATCAAAGACCTAACTATTCTAAATAATGCACTGCAGCTCCCCTTATGAGTCCACTAGATGAAGAGTCCAGATCAACGGTTGATAGGTCGGTCTCATCTACGGTAGAGATTCGGTGGACCACACTAGTTGGCCGTACATCCTCTTTTTTCCAATGGTTGGGCTGGCTACCTAAACCTGGTCTGGTGTTTGAAAATCCCACCAAAAAACATATATCCAAGTTTCAAAACCAACACTATCTGCAAGTGGGGCCCACAGTTTAGTATTCTTGAAAGTTTATATGATGGGCCCCACTGGGGATGGACAAGTCTCCCAGATTGGAAGATCCTAGCCATCAAATCTTTTGACTCTTTCAAGTTGGGTTGCCTACACTACATTCCATCATATAATTCCTCCTAAAGCCTGATAGAAAATCCAATTTATTGGATAAAGCTCATATACCAGGGAGAATTTTGAGAAGTTATATGATCCTCGTCCTAAGAGTCTACTAAATGATTCAGACTATTTATTTAATGGGCCCCAAAGTGGATGGACCATGGCTACAAATCTACTAAGTGGGATAACCCCAACCCTTCAATTGACCTGTTAATAAGAGGAATACAACAACAATAGCAACAAAAATAAAATATTGGACGGTTATGATCTTCCCATCAAAAAATTTTCTAATTGCCATGTGCGGTGCCTATCAGAAGAACAATCTAGACCACTAAACCATGGACCCAGCTCATTAAAAAAAAACAAAAAAAACAATGGAAGATATTTTTTAATACCAAAGAAGTCGACCATGAGCAGCCCATTTGAGCATCGGCCGGTGGGCTGGTGGAAGTACGTTTCGCCATACGGAAGGTTAGTTATGGGCTCAAAGGTGCCGAGATTGTCTTCACGGATAAGGTTTCCGGTATCTGAGATCGAGTCGCCGAAATTATATATGCCTTGAAAGTTACAATTCATGTCTTGAGCAGCAGCACATGGAAGATTTAGAAGAAAAATAACGCTGAATGTGAATAGAATCAGTGGGAGGAAATGGTTGCTAGGTGCAGCCATTGCAGGAGAAGAGAAGTAAGAGGTGTTTCTACGGAAGAGGAGAAGATATGAGTACGTTGTTGAAAGAGTACTGTATTTATACAGAAGAGAGAGGATTTGTTGTTTGGGTTGGAACAGGAGTCTTTCGAGGAAAAGAAGGACGCGGAAGCCTTTCGCAGGAAGTTCCTGCGCTGGGAACCCAGGTGGGGCCCATTGTGATTTTTGAGAAATCATCCCCGTCCATCCGTTTTTTAAATTCATTTTAGGACATGATGCCAAAAATGAACAGTATCCAATGCTCAAGTGGACGGAAAATGTAATAATTGAATGTACACAGTTGAAATATTCGTAGGGCCACGGAAGTTTTGAATCATGCTAATATTTTTGTTTTCAGTTAATCCCAGTTGTAATGACGTTATTAATGGTATAGATGGCATATAAACACCACTGTCGAATCCAGGGAGGTTTCAACGGCAGGAATTTCCCTAACCATCTTTTCCTTTATTACGGCCCACTTAAACATTGGATAAGGTTCATTTTTGGCATCATGTCCTAAAATGAAATTAAAAAAAAAAAAAAAAAACGGATGGATGAGTATGATTTCTCAAAAACATAACCGTGGGCCCACCTGAGTTACGTAGGAAGAAATCCGCTTCCGGAAACGAATTGGCTACTCCCCTGCCAGTGGCCAATAGATGATGGTCAGTGTTCTGAGGGCCCACCTTGATGTATTTGTTTCATCCATGCCATCCATCGATTTTTATAGATCATTTTATGATATGAGACTAAAATTTAGGTATATATCAATCTCAAGTAGACTACATTAAAAGAAATTGTTTTGAATGAACGTGGATCATTAAAAACTTTTTAGGGGCCATAGAAGTTTTGGATCAAACTGATTTTTGTTTTGTCCCTTCATCTGGGTCTGTATGACCTAATAAACAGATTGGATGTCAAATAAAAAGTACGTCGGGCCTTAGGAGGTTTTTAATGGTAGATATCCTATCACTATTGTTTACCTGTGGTGTGGTACACATGATATTTATATCACTCTAATTTATATTATCAAAGACTAAAATGATCTGTAAAAATGGATGAACGGAATGGATTAAACACATACATCATGGTGAGGCCCACAGATCACCAAGTAGCCGATCCGTTCTCGTAGTTTTGGAGGCCGATTGCGTTATACCTCCGGTGGGACGGTAATCCGTCCGGGCAGTGCTCTGTGAGGCCCACCGTGATTTATTTTATTTTATCCATGCCGTTCATCGCTTTTATCAAATCATTTTAATCTATAATCTTAAAAAATGAAGCAGCTCCACAGTTCCATTGAACAATACCAAATTAAGGAAGCTGCAGTGATAATGACACTCACGGTTGAAACCTTTCTAAGGGCGACCGTGATGTTTTCCTACCATCCAACCTATTCATGAGGTAATGTAGATGTTTATGAAGTGAAAACAACAATATCAGCTATCAGCTTGAAGTGAAACTTCTCCAGCTCCCAAGAAGTTTTTAATGGTGAAAAATTCAATCCACACTTAGTGGTCCACTTAACTACCATAACTGCATTCAGTTTTATCTTACCCCGTAAAATGGTTTGAAAAAAACGAAGAACAGCGTGGATAAAATACCTACATCATGGTGGGCCCCACATAACCTTGGCCGGACGGAATACCGTGCGGGTGGGTAGGACGCAATCCGCTACCGTTTTTACAACGTCATGGACTCATGGTAGGACAAGTATTTCCTGCGAGGTATTTCGCATGAAGTTCCTGCACAAGGATGATGGGTGGGGTCCACCGAAATATTTTTGAGAAATCTTCCTCATTCATACACTTTTTGAGCTCATTTTCAGACATGCGACCAAAACTGATGTGTATGCAAAACTTAAGTGGGCCACACGAGAGGAAACAATGGGTTTTCTGTGTGAATCGTTGAAACATTCTTGGGGCATAAAATTTGTGTCAGGATTTATTTACTTATTTTTTCTTTTTTTGATATTTTCACTTAATCCCAGTGGTAACTACCTTATAAATGGTTTAGATGGCATATAAACATCAAGGTGGATCGGTAGGAATTTCTTTCCCTAATTTTTCCTCACGTGTGAAAAAACTTAGTTTTAGATCACTTCATTTTTTATTTCATTTCCTGAGATGAGCCTCAAGACTAGTGAGGTGGACAATACTCTATAATTTTGGACTTAAGGGATCTATGATGATCCATCTAGATCTATTTTAGTAAGTCGGGGTGATTCTTGGGAGAGCTGACCCCGAGGTCTGCTTCGAGTTCTGGTCTTACTTAGGTTTAGCTATGTTTGCGGTGCCATCACCTCATGATTTGTGAAAGTTGCCGTTTTATGTGGCTTTGCAAGCTTGCCCCATGTAGTCTGCCTGGCACGGTCCTGGGTAGGCTCCGCTGGTGGACACCCTAGGATCATGTGCCATTTAGCTTAGGGGTTACAGTTTTATCCACCCCGTCCATCCATTTTGCCGGCTCCTTTACGGGCCTAAGCTAGCTAGCTGGTGTCAAAGCGTCGTGGGCCGATGATGTGTGTTTTATCCATTCTGTCTGTCCATTTTGCTAGCTCCTTTCAGGGCATAATCCCAAAATTCAAGCATAGACCACACCACCAATCAAGCCCACACTTCATGTTGGATGACAAACAAACAATGCAGACTGCTGCCAATAATGTTGTTTTTCGTCCATTTTGAATATGGGTAGCAATGGGTTTGGCCAGTCCATCAGGTCTGTCCTTTTAGGGCGTGTTTGGACGGGCCAATCCCATGGGATTGGATTGTATTAGGGTGGATGGCAAGTAATGATGGCTCTGTCAGTGGATTGGTGCCAATCCAGTGGGATTGCTATATCCAGGGAACTCACCACGAGTATGTTTGGCTCAGCTGGCCAATCCCGGGATTACACCGGCCAATCCTGGGATTGCTCCGGCTATCCAAACATGTCCCAGGCGGATTGGGTGGATTTCAAGGTAATGATGGTGATGTCAGTGGATTGCTGGCAATCCCATGGGATTGCTATATCCAACTTCTGCCTGTTTGGCACGCCCGGCCAAATCCCGGGATTGCTCCTTCCAATCCACCCTAATACAACCTAATACAATCCACCTTGCCTGTCCAAACACGCCCTAATATGGAACTGTCTTAGATTGGCCTGGACTCGTAGGCCCTTTGGGTCTTGAAGTGTGGGCTTGTTTGGTAATCGGGTGATGGGCCAAGCATGGGCTTAATGGACTTTCTGACATGTTGATCAATGGGGAACTGACCAATGGATATCCATGTTGGAGTTGATCACAGTACAGCAGAGAAGGAAATTATCATGCTGTGATGTGGATATGTTTATATAAAGAATGATTGATAGTTATCTAATGGAGATGAAGAAAGAGAATTGAAGTCTGAAGCTCATCCTATTTCTTTTGCTGCACCTGTTCAAGAACTTGCGAAAGTGTAATAGCTTTGCCTGATCTCAAGCAAATGGCCATTATATGTTGAACCTGTGGAAGGGTAAAAAGAAGACTCAGAGCCATGGTAATAAACAACAGGTATTGCTGACACTGCTTTGCTTCATTGCCAAGTGGGGATTGTATTCTTTTTTAAAACATAGTATCCTTTTCAACCTCTCTGTTTTTGAATTTTAGGAAGGATGGTTTTGATCTCACCCTTCTGACCTCAATGGAACTTGGACATAGTAGGATGTTGTGACATTAGAAATGAAACCGAAATAAAGACGGATTGGGAGTAGGATCTGTTTGTTTGTACTTGAATCGTTATATTTCCTTTTTTCTTTTTCTTTTTTCTTTTAAAAAAAAAAAAAAAAAACTTTTTGGGTATGCCATTACCATTTTCTCCTTCACTTGCAAGTGAGATAGAAGCCGAAACTCCATTACAGATTTTACTTATCTGCTCTATGCTGTTGTGTACTTTGCAAGCGCCTTGCCTATTCTACTTATTTTGGCAATTTATTATTGCTATTGAGTTCCTATTCCAGGAGTCTGATCAAGATTGGATAGATGGTATGGTCATGAGATTTTGAAGTATCATTTCCTTTTCTAAATATCAGAACAATTAGCAAATCTTGATCAGACTCTTGGAATAGGTCTCAGTTCTAAAAGGTTTCGCTGCTTGCTGTTTGGGGCCTCATCAAGCTAAGAAACTGTTGTTTCTTGATTTTACTTAATCGGCATCATACTAATCCACAACATCAGTTGGGTCTCATGCACCTTGGCAACTTTGTAAAGTGTGCAAAAAACCAAGGTGTGTTCACGTAATCCAATCCGTGCATCAGGTACTTAATCCTACCGATAATTGTTCATATGGCATATCCAATCTGTACACAAATGCGTAACCAAAATAATGATAGTATATCGCAACTAGCCTAATCCAACCATCAGGTGGATTCCACCAATTGAACTAGGTATACATATAGGCATCTTTCAAGGCCTACCGAGCCACATAACTCATGAATCAGGTGCGGCCTACCATTATTATGGAACGTCCCAGAGAAATCAGCTAGTCCAACCATTAGTTGGGCCCCAAGAAAGTTTGCGTTTGGAACGGTCTTATATCTGTGTTCACCTTCTAACATTTGGAGCTGGCATGAATAATGAATTGAGTGGATGTCACATGCGAACCACAATGCCCCATCAAAACTTTTTAAAAGAAAAATATCTCATTAATCTTAAATAGCTTGACAACGAATATGTATCTTGAATTAAGAATTAATTAGCTCTTTTATATATATAAAGAAAAAAATAGAAAAAAAAAAGTCTGTATTTCTAAGCATTAAGGTAAAAAATCTACAAAAAAAAAGAAGAAAAAGAAGCTAAGAAGAAATTTCTACACCAAACATTTCCACTGTCCAGCGACGCTGGAAATGAGAGAACTAGCCATTTGCGCATAAGCCTCTTGGGTGAGATGAATGCCATCCCAATGGATATATTTTTCGGGGTTAGGGCACACCGGAACACCCCCCACACCACACATTCTTAGGGGATTGAAGTTGTAAGCGCCACCAATTCCACAACACGCTTTCAGCAAACTATCCTGCTCGAATCCTGGTCATCAACATTGGAAAGAAACCCTTAGTGATTGCCAATGTTATCTACATGGGATGAGTTTTTCTATATAAGTAGGACGTGGGCTTGCACTTACCTTTAGCTGAAGCATGGTTAATGATCCCCATTAGCGTATTGTAGTAATCGGCGTATGTTATCAGAGCATGGGGGAATTCCTCTTTTAGCTCTTGGATGGCCTGCTGGAGTTGACGGTTGTGGTACATTGAGAAGTCGTTGAAGTATCTTAGACACTTGTTTTCATCATACAATGCTGGATTGTCACTGTGGAATGCTGTGAGATAGATCGGTATGCAGCCGATTGGGAAATTCCCAGGGATGACAAGATTAACGGCACCGGCGTCGATGAGTTGCTGGATTCATCATCACCACAAAAAATAATAATAAAATCATAACTATAATCAGATATGATTCAATGGTCAATTTGTCTTCATACGGACTTCAAAGGTCGGTTTCAAAGTTTGTTTGGCACAAAAATGCATGATGGGGATTGTTCATCTGATGGGCCTATGATAGCATGGGGATGCAGACCTTTTTTCAGCCAATTAAACTAGACGGTGGGTCCCATGCAATACATGGCTATGATGTTCTATATGTTTGATCAGTGGTACTGAGAGAGAGATTAAGAGAACTTACACGAGCAACATCCTTGATCTTGTGGACCACATTGGGCACAAAGGTTGTAACCTCTTCAATGGATTTTCCTTGTAGGAAAGCATTGTTGTAGTCATTCCCACCAATCTCTCCCACCAAAAATAGTGCTTTCTCCAGTTTTTGTGCACATTCTGTGAGCCCACCAGAAAAAAGTGTTAAACGCTAATTGATCAGATACAAGATGGGCCACACCATGATCACTTGGTACAAAAAACAAGGTATTCATTGAGTGGGCCACACCATAGGTTGATTCTTACATACAATCAATCATCTATAAAATGTACGGCTGAAATTGTTTAAGGAAAAGTTGGCAATTAAGTTGAATTTAATGGATCATAGTTGATCTTACCGATTTGCGAGAAGCAGATAGAGCTGAGGTGGGCCTTAAACCAGTTGAGTTGGACTTCAAGGGAAGCGTCTGTATGATGCGTTCGGACGCCATGGTTCACCCAAAAGGATGACGGGAGAGCCGTCGCTCCAGCCACTGCAAAATTAACTCCATGATTGAATGCGGCGTCCTTCTTAAGGTATGGGTTGATAAAGGGAAGATCTAACCACCTTGCTGTAGAAAAAAATAAAATAAAAATCTGAATGAGTATGAGAAAATGTTTTTTTTTTTTAAAGTGTGATTGGTGAGCCAGTCCATGGCATGCGTTCGTGGCTGTTTATTAAACTGTCACTTATGATCTTCCCATTGAAAAATTTTATACTTGCCATGTGGGGCACATCAGAACAACAATATGGACCACTATACCATGGACCCAACTCATTAAAAAAATTAACAATGGAAGAGATTTTTCAATACCAACGAAATCAACCATGAGCAGCCCATTTGAGCATCTGCCGGTAGGCCGGTGGAAGTATGTCTCGCCATACGGAAATTTATCAATGGGCAAAAAGGAGCCAAGATTGTCTTCACGGATAAGGTTTCCGGTATCTGAGATGGAGTCACCGAAATTGTATATGGCATGAAAGCTACAATCTATGGCATGAGCAGCAGCACATGGGAGATTTAGAAGAAAAACAGCAGTGCATGTGAAAAGAATCAAAGAGAGGAATTGGTTTATTGGTGTAGCCATTGCAGGAGAAGTGAAGCTACGGGTGTTCGTATGGATATGATATGGGTACGTTGAATGAATATAGTATTTATATAGAAGAGAGAGGATCTGTAGTTTTGGTTTGAACAGGAGTTTTTGCGTTTTTACGAGTCTAGGTAGGACGGATTGCCTGCGGAAGCCCTTTCGTAAGAAAGCCTTCTGCAAAGGTAGCTGGGGCCCACCGTGATGTTTGTGGGAAATCTATTCCGTTCATCCATTTTGCTAGATTAAGTTAGTGCGTGGGGTAAAAATGAAGGAGATCAAAAACTCAAGTGAGCCACATTATGGGAAAAAGCAAGGATTAAACTTCTATCGTTGAAACGTTTGTGGGGCTACGGATGCTTTGGATCAGGCTAGTGTTTTTGTTTTTTTCAGTTCATCCTAGTAGGAATGACCTTATGAACGGTATGGATAGCATATAAACATGACGGTGGACCCAGGGAAGCTTCAATGGCTGGTATTTCCCTGTCCACTTTTTCTTGTCGTTCGGGCCAATTGAGTTTTGGATCTGCCTCATTTTTGGAGTCATACCCTCAAATGACCTCACCAAATGTATGGACGGTGTGGATTTCTCATAAACATCACGGTGGGCCCTACCTAGGTATCCGGCAAGGAACTTCCTGCGCAGGGCTTTCGCAGGAAATCCGCGTCCGACGTATGTGACCGCTTATTTGCGTACTGAGTTATTCAGTACGCTCTTTATCGTACTGAGTAAACTCAGTTGGGCCCACTTTGAATGTATGTGGTCTATCCACGCCGTCCATCCGTTTTTCCATCTAAGTTAAGGGGTTGATCCCAGAATTTAAGTATATCCAAAGATCAAGTGGATCATACCACTGGAAACAGTGGGGATAATGATTTCCACCGTTGAATCCTTTCTAGGCCCCACTGATGTTTATTTGTCATCCAACCTGTTTATAAGATCATACAGACATGGATGAAGGGAAAACACAAATATAAGCTTGATACGAAACTTCGGAGGCCCCCAAGAATTTTTCAACGGTGGTAGACCTTCAATTCAACTGTTTCCTGTGGTGTGGTCCATTTGAACATTTAATATGCCTCATTTTTCGCAATAGTCCTAAAATTATCTGGTAAAATGGATGGACGGAGCGGATAAAATACATAAGTTGGTCGACCTCACAGAGTTTACTCAGTACGCTGGTTAGTTACTCACTACGCAATCCGCTTCCTTTGGAAGCTAGATGGGGCCTACCGTGATGTTTGTGGGAATCCATCCTATCCATCCGTTTTTCCAGCTCATGTAAGGAAATGAGCCCAAAACTGAGACAGATCTAAAACTCAAGTGGGCCACACGACAGGAAATGGTGGGAGGAAAATTGCTTCCGTTGAAATCTTTCCCAATCCCACTGTGATGTTTATATGTCATCCAAAACTCTCACAAGGTCATTGTTAACTGAAAAAACAAAATTATTAGCCTGATCCAAAACTTATGTGGCCTCACTAATGTTTCAATGGTAGGAGTTCATTTCCCACTATTTCATGTGGTGTGGTCCACTTGAGTTTTGGATCAACCGCATTTTTTGGGCTAATTTTCTAACGTGACCTGGCAAAATCAATGGACCCGATGGATTTATCGCAAACATCACGGTGGTGGCCCCATCTATGGTTGCAAGCAATCCTCGTCCGGCCTGGTGGCCTTGTAGGTTCATAGGTGATCACGTGGACCATCGGAAAGCATGGTCTACCGTGGATTGAATGTAACCCCAATATTATCATTTTCATGCCCTTTTTATTGTACGGCCATGATTATCATAGTTATTATGTGGCTCGCGTGCAATCTACCGCTGACCACTACTATCCAACGGTCTATGTTAATCAATGATCATTCTCAGAAGCTATATTAAGTGTTTAAATGTCACTGTGAAACTAACTAGTTGGTACGTAGGACAAACGGAATAGGAGACGGTTACTCGGCTGATAAAGACTTGGATACTCAGGTCTGACTCTGATGGATGATACGCAGGACGCGGTTTGGCTGGTGACCCCAACATCAGCCAGCCAGCTGGTGTCAAAGCACTATGGGCCCCACCATGATGTGTGTGTTTTATCCACCCCGTCCATCCATTTGCCAGCTACATTTAGTGCATGAGCCAGCTAGCTGGTGTCAAAGCCCTGTGGGCCGCACCCTGATGTGCGTTTTTTATTCAAGCCGTCCGTCCATTTTTCTATCTCCTTTCGGGGCATAACCCCAAAATTCAAGCATGGCCAAAGCTCCAATGGACCACGCCACCATGATGAAACACAGAGATCTGTTGGACTGACTGTAAAAGCTGTGGCCGTACCATGACTATTTGCTTCATTAGCCCAACAAATCCATTCAGACACAAATCTCAAGTGAACCATACTACAGGAAACAATGGTGTCATTGAATGCCCACCATTAAAAACATTCCAAGGCCCATTATAATTGTTATTAGCATCCAACCTGTTGATTAGGTCACATGGACCTGAATGAAGCTTTTTGGCCCTCAAGAAGTTTTCAATGGTGGGAGTTAAATCAACATTGTTTCCCATGGTATGGTCAACCTGAGACTTTAATATGCCTAACATACATTATGGTGGGGCTCATAGAGGGACTGGATGGTCATTATGCTAAGTTCAGGTCTATTAGGCTTTCTTCCTATGCTCTTATGTAAGTAAGAGCATAGTAGAGATAAATTGATTCTTTTAGGGTATTTTTCAATGTGAGATTTGTATACAGAGGAAGAGTGAGAGGAGGTAAGTCTTGTATTTTAAGGAAAGCTCAGTAAACCTATACACATTATCAAATCATATAAATCTTAGTTCAGCATCAGGACTCTTGGTATGTACGACAGACATGAGGTTGACCAGAATAGAGATGGGCATCGAGTCGAGTCAGACCGAGTTAGGGCTGACTCAACTCGATCCAGTTTTGAAATAGGCCTGACCCAAACTCGATCCGACTCGATACCGAGTCCAGCATGCTTGACTCGATTCGAGTTCGATCTGGCCCAGACTGATCTGGACCGAGAGTCCGATCAGGTCGAGTTGACACTGAGTCGGATTGAGAGATGAGGGAGGGAGGGAGTGGAGAGGAGAAAGAGAGGAGGGTGATGGTGGTAGGTGGTTGCCGGGCTTGGAAGAGGAAGAGGAGGATGAGGGAGGGAGGGAGGAAGTGGAGTGAGAGGAGAGGAGAGTGATGGTGGTGAGTGGTTGCCTGGCTTAGAAGAGGAGGATGAGAGAGGAAGGGAGAGGTTGGGATCATGTCGGGGTAGGGTTAGAGAGTCGGGTCGAGTTGGGTTTCGGAACGAGTCGAGTCTAACTGGATCGAGTTTCAGGTCGATTTAGGTCCAGTTACTAGGTAACTAGAACTTGACTTAGTTTGAGTTTGGATTGGACGAAGCTTACTCAGTTCGGACCAACTCACCCATTCAGTTCGTGTCGAGTTGGACGAGTCGAGTTAGCCGGATTGAGTTGTCCAGTGCCCACCTATTCCACATGCATATCACAGGTGAGCCTGAAGCAGCTTCCAAAGTCCCCTACCATATTCCCGTTCCTCGGGCCCCACCAGAGCATTTTTCTAACCCAAAAGGGCCAAATATTCCATAACCAGGATCTGGCGACCTGGTGGAGTTTTGGTGCATGGACCACCCTCCAGGGTTAGGTCCATCTTATCATCTGTTTAGATCAAGAGGGACTGGGCCCCACCTGTACAAACTGAAAATTGAGGGTCCCAGACGTATCAAAATGTACAGACTTTCACTGACTTCCATCACACTGATGGCAATGAAGTACCCCAGTCGTGTGAATTTTAGGGTATGCCAGTCCACAATGGGACCCAGAAGATGAATGACCTACCTATAACTTCTGCAACCAAGATGCCATCGATTTGGAATAGGAGAGAAATTTGATTAAAAAAATCTACAAATGATTTTTTTTTTTTTTTTTAAATAATAATAATAATCCAAAACAACACTCTAAACATTTAGATGCAAAAAATAAAATCAAATCAACACCTCCCTATAAACCTGAAACATCTACCATTTTTTTTTGACATGATGGGAAAATGTTATGAATCTTGATGGTAGAGAGAGATACCGGTTTTGTATCCGTGGTTTCCTTTCTGCATCTTGATTATGGAGGGTGGCCTTGAAGAATCTGGACCAGGTCCCGGATCAGCGATTTCCTTTCTGCATCTTGAATCTGGAGACTGGCTTTGAAGGTTTCGAACTTGGTTCCTTCTTGAGTCAGTAAGATTGTTAGTAAGTGTAATTGATGGAACACATATATGCAAGCATGCAGGGCGAATTATAGGTTTCAGATGGGCCCTTCCCTACTGTGGATGAGGGAGTTGCCAAAACCACCAAGATTAGAGGTTACTAATTTACGGCTTGCTTATTCCACATAAGTGTGGAGTCACAGTCACCCAAACACGGGTGTGCGTGTGCAAATATGAAACCCACATGAGATCTGAGCTATACGGTCGGAAATAATGCATAAAACTTTTTCCTAAAGAATTAGACAATTTCACTCTTCACTTGAGCCACAATGTAGAAAGTAAATTGACAGGTTGAATTCTTTTTCTAGCCATTCATTTGTTTTGACATGCTGTGGTCCACCTAAGTTGTGAAAAGTCCTGACTTTTATGCCAGAAGATCTAAAAACTTACCTGACGGAAAGCTCAAATTTCACACTCGTCGCCTGCTTCTGGATGTGTACGGCTCATGTACATGCGTGGGATTAGCAAAACACTCCTAACCCATGGTGGCCTACAAGCTAATGTTAATAGAACAACACTCCAAGGTTGCAGAACAAAAACCAAACATTTTGTGGCTAAGATCTTCAATTTGGAAGAATTTAGAGTCATCCTCCATCTGACATTGATCCCACAAATCAATGGTTTCGCTTCACCCCCCTCTTTTTTTGGAAGATAGTTACTGAAAATTTACAAAGAGACCTACAAAATAGTCTGGTTCAATGAAAAGCATGGGCTGCACTCGTACTGGCTGGGTGCATCACGACCGTAGTTCATAAACCTGAAAGCTTGACTCAACTTGATGTCCAACCATGTTGGGTTGAGTCTATCACTCAACCTTCTTTTCTTGACTAGACTCGGTAGTCAGCAATTGAATAAGACATCTTTAAAAATAGACATGGGTGGTTAAATAGACATTACTAATTTACTAGACTCTGGTCATTCAAAGACAATCAATTCTTCACATCTCCGGCCGTGAGGTTTTAGTAATGAAGGCATGTAGGATCTCTCACCAACCTCAAGACCTTTAATCAACGAAACAGTTAGCCCAATCAAGTGACTTGGGTTTGAGTTGAGAGTCACATCGAGCTGACCAAGTAGGTGAGTTGACTCGGGAAGTCGCATTGAGTCTCAATCAATTCAGACTTACAAGCAAGTTAGCAACTCGGCTCAAGCCTTCTCAAGCCAAGTTTGGAGTCGAAGTCACCGAATTTAAGCTCTTGTTAGAACGATTCACATTCTGATGCACGACAATCCAATAACAGCTCAGCATGTAAGTTGCCAAATCAGCAGAAATACCTGGGATGATGAAGGCAGACTATTGCTTGGCGGGTTAGATGGGATCCCATGGCTGTGCTCAACGATCGAGCCTGTAAAAGCCTGCTTACATACAACAATAAATTCTTAGCATCATGAGGTCACTTTTATTTTTGGCCCTGTAAGCATGACTGGATGGTGCTACTCACACCCATCACATAAGCATGATTGAATGAAAGACCTATGCACACCACCCTTTCTATCTAGTTTTGGCAATACAATAATACAACTTTACACTATTGTATAGCCGAATGTACAAAGGAAAAAAGGGTGTTTGCAAATATCAATCTCCATAGGAAGGGAAAAAGAATATCAATATTTTGATGGAATGAGAGACATGCCTTCCAACGATCAGTGCTTGATTTGGATGTTTGGCCCATGACATTATCTCCAGGATCCTGTGAAAGACAGACATGCTATAGTTACATTCTGTTTGGTATTTTATTGTTATTATCATAACAAAAATAAGAACTTGAAAAGCATAATAATTAAGCAGAGAAGAGAGGAATCCCAGGGTCACGACTCCTGGCAAAAGTATAGTTTGCATATGTCAGGACATGGTTTATGGATCCAGATCAGTGATCTGATGGGTCCAACAGTTATGAGGGAAGCTTTAAAAAAAATCCTGATTAAAAGATCTTAACCCTTTGATCAGTAGCCTAAAAATAGATGGTTAGGAAAATAAATCCAGCAGCAGACAACATTCAATGAAAAAAAGACCAGAGATTTAAGGGGTTTTGATCTTCTATTCTAGGAGATTTTTGGGACATGCCCCTCATGGCTTAGCCACCAGATAGACAGCCTTGACCATCGAACCAATTACCCCACATGCACAGAACTGCAAGCATCAACAAACTGTACATTTGCCAAGACACAAAACCTCATAAGCAATCAAGCAGACAGATTGTCACGAACAGTAAACTAAATAGCAACCTCATCTCTACACCTATACTTAAGCATCAGTCATAATCTTAAACCTCTCAAATTCATGCTGATAACATTTGAAACTAAGATGAAAGCAGCATGCAATGGGTAACCAACAAATGAATGACACCTTGATTTTTGGTGCAGGAATTGCACAAACCTTCTCCTCAGATCGAGGAAGAACAATAGGCTTCTCTGTAGTACCAAACTTCTCCATATTAGATGCTGAAGTTTTGCCAGGCCTAGATTCATCTGAATCAAGAATATGATACAAAAATCAGTTTAGCAGTAAAGTTGAAAAGGCAATATCATGACAACACTGGTATTTTAGCAAGATGGACATCCCTATTCAGACATTACAATTGCAAGCAAATAATATTTATGGATTTATTGCTGCCACTAATAGGGCTGTCCATGGGACCCAAACCTGTGGGTGCCTGATGGACCTCACGATTTTAACAGGTCGACTTCCTTTTCTTTTTGACCCGCTAAGAAATCGGGTGTGTTTGGGTCTGACCTTTTTGGACCCGGTTAGTCCAGTCAGGATCAGGTGGGCTCAATCAGGTAAACTTAATCCATCCATTGGGTGAATCTGATCATGTAAATGCTACGAAATCTAGGTAATGGGCCATTATGGGGGCTATAATGGCCTTTACAGGTCAGTTTTCTGTAATGACCTTTACGACCTTGTAACGTGTAACGGTTGCCACCGTTACCATTACAACACACCATAGATACAGGGGTGAAACGGGGCAGTTGGTTTCTTGGGACTATATAGACCGTTACGGTGGTCATAAAGGCTGTTACAGAGCATAACGACCGTTACTCCCATAACGGTCGAAAAACGGCCACTTTTTTTTTTTCCTGTTTAAATCCTTTTTTCTCCTCATTTTTTCACTTTTCTCATTACAAAAACTCTCCTAAATCATTTTACAACAGATTTCAACCACTCTTACTATAGTTTTTAAGATTAAAACCGTAGATTGAAGTGATTTGAGCGAATAGAAGCTTCAAGGGCTATTTTTTCAAAAATTTGAAAAAGTAGTATTTATACCTTTTTTCTATTTTCTAGTTCTAGTGCTTGATTCTGATGTGTAAACATTAGACACATATAATCATGTTCACAAATTCACTAGACAGCCCAATACAACACTCTCACCAAAGAGTGGACCGTTACACTACCATAAACATGTTTAAAACAAAAAATTAAACCATATTTGGAATATTTACATTATTCTGGATTTCTAAATATATATTTTTTCAGAATTTTTCTAGCAAAAGAAAATTTTCAACCGTATCAGCCGATACCTATATCCGTAATGGTGGTGACCGTTACGGCCACCGTTACCAATACGGAATACCTTGATCACAGTGAACGGCATGCAATCAATTAATTCTTCGTTTTTTGCAAGAAAAACTACATATGAATGCAACCATCTATGATATAATTTTTTTTTCATAAAAAAGTTGACATATATTTGAGTTTACTAACATAACAGTGAGCACTTGCAAAATATTACACCCTGAATATCACGATGCAAGTTAGGAACATAATTAAAAAGCAACATGCAATAAGAGCCAAATAGTCGTCAGAGTTATGTTAAGCCCACAATCACCTATATTTACAGCCATGTGGCTACCTGGCATGTGTGGATCATCCAAGAGATGAGAGGGTCAAGGGGGGTCAGCTGTTTAGATGATCGGGCCCAAAAATCAGGAGAGCCAATCATAAGAGGGTGACAACTGACAAGTCTACAAATCTACACCTGTTTAGATGTCAGAATCTTTTTAAACCATCCATTATTTCATACATATCTGTATACACCCTAATGAGTAGATTGCCCACATTTCAAGCATGAATAGAACACAGTGGGGCTCCTATCTCTCATCTATGCATGCTTCAGATGTTCAACACATGCCAGGTTGGCATGTATGGGCTGCATATAGAGTCTTATTAAACAGTTCCTGAAATTCTATCCCTACCATCCAGCAATAGTAAGAAGAGACTAAATGCTAACCACACACTTCAAACAAAAGAAAATGGAAATCCACGACTTCTCTCTCTTACAGTTGAACACATAAATGTACAAAATAGAGAATGAGACTTGGCTCAGTTACAGAGCAAGAAATGACTGTTCCTTTTTATTGGCTCAGTTACAGCTCAAGAAATGATTTCAAAATTCTAAACAAGCCAGTTGAATGTATATCTTACCTAAATCGAAACAACAACACAAAGAAGGATTAAGAACTAACCTTTGGCCACGAAATGCCCCTTCAAATCCTCAACCTGCATTTTAAAATTCCACACAATCAATGAATGATCAGCAGATGTATTCATCAACCGCATATATCAGTAACTGATAATAAAAAGGAGCCTGCCAACACTTCACAAGAATGGGATCTTCAATCCTATTCTCCACGTGATCCAGGCCACTCATCAGGTGGGGCCCACTGTTCATGTACCAATGCTCGGAAATCAGGTAAGTCCAGTCATCAGGTAGGCCACACTTGTACTTGAAGGGTGTATCATTAATCGGTAATATCTTCTTCTTCTTCTTTTTCTTGATTAAGGGTTTGCATTGGGTGGGTAGCTGGTCATCAAACCTTTGCAAAGAAAATCATGAGAAGCCGACTCCAAATATCTAGGAAAAGACTGGTGATGAGGATGATTTGGTCAGTTTTTTTAACCATTCATTTGGTTATAACAGTATATTTTCTGGCCATGGCACGTAGCCGGGAGAGAGTCGCAAAATCCAATTCTTTTTTCCTTCTTGTTCATCAATCGGAAATCAAGACAAACCAGGCACTACAGTGAGACGTGAAAACACCCAATCCCATTCCAACCTCGATATGTGGAATCGTCTTGCGCCACATGTACTGAGATTGTTCGGGAGACATGGTCAAAGCCCGGTGAATCAAGCGATGAAGTAGACCTATGGTAAGGCCCACCTGATGAACAGCTGAAGTCTCATGCACATGAGCATGTGCTGCAAGTAGAATTTGTAATCCTACTCTTGTGAGTAGCCATTACATTTTGCAATGCACGAACAAACATTTGTATATAAAGAAACATGAAAGAAGAAGAAATGGGCACGAGAAAGGGAAAGAAACCTGAAATGCCTTGGGTTTGTTTATAGAAGTTTGCACGGATTGATCTGGTCCAGAGTCATTTCCGCTCAAAGGCTTTTTAGTAGTTGTAGATAATTGTTGGTTCATTAATTTCTCTATTGAGTCATTCAGCTGATTCTCCTTTCACATAAAACATTGGAACTTAATAAGTTACTGTATGCAATGAAACTTGATTGTTCAGGAATTTGATTGTCAAAAGAATGCTGACATACACAGAACCCAGTGTCAAATTCAGCATCCTCATCTTCATCACTCCTGGAAGCTTCTAGCTCTTCCCTTTCGAGCTCATCAAACCTAGACATAATTCGAGCATACTCTTTGTCTTCTGCAGTCACTTTCACACCATCTGGTTCAGAAGAATCTATAGAATTTGGCTTTGGCAAACCTGTTTTTTTTTTTTTTTTTTCAAACAGCACAAGTTTCTCATTCACAGAAACAGAGGTCTAAGAAATTAAAGAATACTCGAGCTTTTCTCCAAAAAAAAGATAAGAAAAAAAGTGTAACAAACAGCATATTCTTCCATCAATCTACCACCATCATAAATAATATACAAAGTACATAAAGATAAGGGAGCACTTTATAATGACTATGCTATATATAACCAAATCATTCATGGATTCTTAGCATGGAGTAAAATACATAAGTAATAAGAAATCTTGAAGAAGTGGTACCTGCCTGATTCTTCCTTTCGGCTGGAGGCTCTTCAATATACTCCTCCCTTATTTCTACAAGACCTTCCTGTTGTAAGAGGAGAAAAAATAAAAAAAGTGGATAGATGAACATCTATATATGCTTAATAGAAAAAATTTAAAAAGAAGAAAAAAATTAGGTAAGTATTCCATAAAAAGAGGGAGCCACAATTTACACCCACCTCTTTTATTTAGGGCTGTAAATGGGTACCAAGACCCATGGGTAACCGATGGACCTGGCTGATTTTAGCGGTTATCTAGGTCCCATTTGTTGGGACCTGTTAAGAAAGTTGGTCAGATTTGCATCTCACATTTTGGACCTGGTTAAGAACGGGTCTAGTCGGCTCCAGATCAGGTTTAGGTAATTTTAATAGTATGATTATATATTTTTAATATATATTGATCATTCTACTAAAAGAAATGAGGTTTCCTAAGCCACACATATACGAGAGCATGTTTCCGCACCATGCACGTGCTCCAAACCTAGATCCAAAGACCTGATATGACGCAAGACAACTAATCACTTGCTCTAAAAACTCAAACTAATAGAGCGTGGCGAATCAATCCCTTTATCTCGTAATCCAAGCCCCACATTCCATGGGTTATGTCCTCGGCCAAACCCCCCTCGTGGGCCCCATATCACATGGGTTCCACCTCACACGGGCCTCCCACCTCAAGTGTGACCCTGCATCCTACATGCCACCCCACTCGAGCCCGGTGTGAAAATGCCCCTGCATTAATCACCCCCGATGAGGAGTCTCGAACACGAGACATCCTGCTCTAATACCATTTTGAAGCAGGACAATTAACCACTTACTCTAAAAGTTCGAACTAATAGAGAGTGTCAAATCAATCCCTTAATCTCATAGCACAAGCCCCACATCCCATGGGTTAGGACGTCGGCTCAACCCTCCTCGTGGGCCCCACTTCACATGGGCCTGCCTCACACGAGCCACCTACCTCACACAGGCCGCCACCCTGAGTGTGCCCCCACATCTCACAGGCTATCCCACTCGAGCCCGGTGTGAAAATGCCCATGCATTACCGTGCCTCATGTATTTGGAAGGCTATCTCCTCTCTTTCTCTGTCAGTTATAGCTGTTGCATCCTTCAAATTGGGGAGTAGATCCCAAATCCGTTTCTGGGAAGATTATTGGTGCGAGGATCGACCCCTAACTAAAGCATATCCTTCCTTAGCTGCTTTATCCACGGAAAAGGATACTACAGTAGATAAATGCTTCTCTATTGAAGGTGGAAGAGGTGTTTGGTGCCCTCCCTGTAGAAGGAACCTTATGGAGGCAGAAACAAAAGATTTTGCTAACTTATCGGTCCGCCTTCAGTTTTTCTATCCCTCTCCTGGTTCTACCGATTCATTACTATGGCCAGCATCTTCATCCGGCTCCTTCTCAGTTGGCTCTTTTTATAACACAATTTGTCCCTCAAGATCTGATTCGGGTGGCTCGATCGCTGATGCTTTTTGGTCTTACAGGACCCCACCAAAGGTTTCCTCCTTCGCATGGCTGGCGGGTAGAAATTGGATTCTGACAATAGATAATCTTCAGAAGAGGGGGATGTTTATCCCGAATATCTGTCTCCTTTGTATCAGCAATGTGAAGACAATCGACCATCTTTTAATTCACTGTCCTTTCGCTGACAAGATGTGGACCCACATCTTGCATGTCTTCGAGGTGCAATGGGTTACGCCTCAATCAGTATCGCAATTACTTTTGGCTTGGCATGGGGTCCACTCATCGAAAGATAGAACTATTCTATGGAGGCTATCCCTTCTGGCTGTAATCTGGAATATATGGACTGAAGGCAACGCATGCTGTTTGAAACAAGCTCTTGCCTTGTGATCAAGTCTGCCGGAAGGCAGGAAGGGATGTTGTTGAATGGATTGTTTCGCTTTCTCAAGTTGATATTAATGTAGCTCGTTCTATATTGGCATTGTTAATCACATTCTCTTTGTTCTTTCTGTTCTGGCTATTTGTCAGGCAGTTTCTTTAATAAAATTATTCATAGTCCCAAAAAAATAAAAATAAATCAAAAATCATAAACTTACAGCAGCTTCAGCAGCCGTAGCATTGAAAAATGATGCCTCAGCTTGAAGGTCCTGCATCATAGCTTTTAGGGACTCAATTTGAGATTCCAAAGCCTTTCCCCTTCTTTGTAGGATCTCAGTAGTTTGCTTTGATGTTCTTTCGGCATAGTACCCATCTCCTAGTAAAACCTGCAAGCACAACCATCATAAGAACACGTGTAAGATCTAAAATGCGGAAATTGAAATGGTGAAGCTGTAACCTATTATACATAATTAGGAAGTAGCCCTCAAATTGCAGTCATATTCCTTTGAAGTCCACTCAAAGCAATGCTGCAAGCTGAAGCCTAGTCCCGCAATATCAATACAATCAGAAAGGAAAGGTAACTGGAATTTGGTCTTCAGTTTTATGTTATTTCATTCATGTATTGATGGGCTGAACTACAATTTTGCCGTTTTCACATTATTGAACCAATTCTTGCATTTCAATTTGGAAGTACATCTGAACCAAGGCTTAATAAAAACAACATATAAGACAATGTATCAGATGGCATGGATTCACATTCATGTCACCGATGTCTACAACGAATGTGTAGCTAACGTTCACTTAAGATGGAAGTCACAGGAAATTCTAGCCCATCATCCATAAAGCATCATGATCTATGAACTCGATAGATAAAATGAGGTTGCTAAGACCACACGCAATTGCCACATATGCCCCCATGGGGCACATGGCACACACGTACAAAATCCGACAGCTCATCCACGCGTGCAAATGGCGGAGTTTGTCCATTAAATTTAACCGTTTTTTTTTTGAAAAGTTACTGGTTATATTAATATAAAAAGAAAAAGAAAACAGAGGATAGGAGACCGAACTGCTGAGGGAGTGACTCAGCCTACTACACACCTAGGAACAACAAATTACAATCCTTTAATTTGTCAACATTGATCGCCCACTCAACTACTAGAAACCTAGCTCTAGAAACGACGAAATCCAACGAATTTGAAGTCCCCTTAAAGCATCTACCATTTCTTTCTTCCCACACTGCCCACCAAACAGCAAGAAGACTCATTCTCCATAGCTTAGTCCTTCTCTTCCCCAATGTTATACCATGCCAAGCCTTCAGGAGATTTTCTGTTGAGTTGGGGGCGGACCAAGCCATACCAAAATGAGATAATATATTTGACCAGATACAGTAGGTGAATGGGCAATGGATGAATAAGTGATCCACCGATTCCTCATTGGACATACAACACAAATAGACATTAGTGATAAATTGATAATCATCCCTCTTTTTCTCAAATTATCTACCATGAGAACTCTTCTCTTGCCCACTAGCCAACCGAACCCCACAATCTTTGGAGGGGCTTGGTACTTCCAAACCTTGTTGGTGAAGATCTCTTTTCCCTTTTCGGATACATTGTCGGTATTCCTGTAGAACATTTTAACCAAGAATTCCCTTGATTTGTGATAGTTCCACACTAATTTGTCTGCGCTTTCCTGATCTAACTTGACATCTTGAATGCGATTCAGCAGGGCAAGAAATTCTTCAACCTCGTGATCCAGCAGATTCTTTCTACACTGAACATTCCATAACACCGCACCCCCACGCACTGAATAGCTACCAGCAACTGTAATGTCCTAATCAGAGGCAATGCGAAATATGTGCGGGAATTCTTCTTTCAAAGCTCCATTTCCCACCCATTTATCAAACCAGAATCTGGTTCTATCGCCTTTCCCTATTGCAATTCATATCCCTTCAATTACCTTCTCTTTTATGGATAATACTCCCCTCCAAACCGACAATGCTTTGTAGATGGATGAGTCTTTGGTCCACCAACCCCCTTTTGAACGCCCATACTTGCTCTTTATTAGCAAGTTCCAAAGAATACCATCCTCCGTTCCTAGTCTCCATATCCACTTGGCTAACAGTGCCCGGTTCATCCTTTTAAGGTCTTTAATTCCCGCCCCTCCATCTTGAACATGCCTGCAAACCTCTTTCCACTCCATGAGATGAAATTTCTTTTTATCTTCCTTACCATGCCATAAAAAGTCTCTCCTTAGCTTTTCCAGCTTAACCAAGATCGAAGCCGGGCAAATAAATAAAGACATGAAGTATAGAGGAAGGTTCGAGAGGCCCGCCTTTATAAGCATGATTCTCCCACCTAAGGATAGATATTTGTATTTCCATCTAGCTAGATACGTCTCAAATCTGGTGATAACCCTGTCCCACACGTGCAACGGCGGCTTACCTATACATAGCGGAAGGCCCACGAAAGTAGTTGGGAATGAGCCTGTAGAACGGTGAAACTGGTTGGCAAGGTTCACAATCTCTTCTCCCACCGTTGGTTGACTTTTTCTTAAAACCACCTATTTCTTTCTTAAAAACTCAAATGGTTAAGGCCATCTATCCGAAACAATTTCAGGCAATGTCCCATCCATGATGAGCTCTCTGGATTTGTATTCATGCCACCATAGAGATGCGTACGATATTAGCAATCCAAAGATATAATTGCCAAATGTACCCCAAATAAATATGTGTACGATATTATATCCAGTTTAATTACAAGTCATGAGCAAGGGTAATTGTAAATCTGATGGTTAATCTCCATTTTCAAAATGGCAGTGAGTCATCCACACCACATGGTGGCAGTGGCACACATGCATGGCAATCCAGGATGTCAAACCATGGGACCCATTTTGGATGGAGCATGGCCTAAAATTGGTTGGCTACCAAGTGTGTGGTCAAAATAAAATGGTCAGGAGTCCGAATTCAACTACCAAAATCAGACAGTTAATATTGTCTAATATGTGTGATTCTTGGCCGATGCCCATACTCAAAAGGAAACATGATTTTAGGCAATCTAGATTGCCTGTTCGGGCAGACACAGCCAACATATGCATCACAGTATGGCACGTGTGACACAATCAAAACCGCTGAAACAGTGGGGCCCACCACTGAATGGTCATGACCCAAGAATCGCATTGAAGGATCAGTACAAGTGTCCAATTGGCAGCCAACAGTCCAAATGCAACAAACAAACAAGGCCAATTCCTCTACAAGTCCTTGTATAGTAGGCTTATTCTGGGAATGATTCACCTGCATGTGAAAAGTTATTCACCTTGCCAATTCACCTATTTACCTGCCTGACCACCTGCTTATACCTGTGTGGGTCCCCCATATTGTCTGTATTCCATCCAACCCAAGCATTGAGTCCACCCCACCATGATGATGGGATACTCCACAAATCAGGCCTATCTAATCATTAGGTGGGACAAACCATAGAAATAATTGGCAATCACCCAAAAATTCCAAATACAAGCTGTGGCCCACATGGTTAGATCAAACTCATTTTTGGGGTGAACAACTTTCATGGCGGGGCAATCCTTCTTGTCAGGTTGGATGCCATACACACACCACAGTGGGCCCACACATAACCCTTGTAGAATAAGTTTATTCTACAGGGACTTGTAAAGGAACCAACCTTCGAACAAATATCCATCAATAAGATGCTAGGATAATCCAATCAATCCAATTCTCAAGATACGCTGCATCTGTGGTGTGGCCCACGATTTGGACGGTTTGGATTGTGGTAACATCTACGGCACGCATACAACAGCAGTGGAAATTACTAAACCCCACAAGCCATACCGAAATGGAGGGAAACGAAAAACCCTAAAATGAATAAAAATCAAACAGACGCCCGAATTCAAATGAAATGGGAGGAAGAATTACCAGAAACTCGTTGGTGTGGATCAAACGGCCGGGGAAGAACGCTGCTTTGCCAAACGGGACCTGCAAGCCGTCAGATAACGATGATGGTGATGGTGATCGAGGGATGAATGGATGGGATTGAGTAAGAGAGGGGCTTACCATGATGGGATGGGAGAGATCGTCGGGAAGCTTCTGGACGAGATTGATGAGGTTAGTATTGTCGGTGATGAAGCGTTGGAGGTGGCCCACCTGTTTCTGCCGCTCGGATATGGCGTCTTCAACGCGCTTCGCGGCCTTTTGGGATTCTTCTACAGGGAAGATGGAAGAAAGGGCTGTTACTGTGCCCTTCGGGACACCGTCTCCCATGGTCCCGCACCCGCTCTAGACGACGCTGGTGGTGGTCGTCGGAGAGTAGGGAATTTGCTCCAAGCAAAAACCCCGTGCTTAGTTGGCAAGAACACTTGAAGCAAACCCCTGCTGCTGCCACGACTTTCGCTAGGAAAATTTTACAAAACACTCCCTACTTAATATGTAATTGACAGTCCAGTGCCTTTCTTAAAAAGTTCCACTGCCTTTTGACTGGAAACGGATTGGCTAGTCACCCTACCACTAGCCAATGACTAGTGGTCTGTGCTATGTGGGCCCTACCATGATGTATTTGTTTCATCCATGCTGTCCATCTATTTTTCTAGACCATTTTATGGTATGATTCCAAAATTAAGATAGATATCAATCTCAATTGGACCACATTACATGAAACATTGTTGATTGAACGTACACCATTAAAATCTTCTTGAGGCTATAAAAGTTTTGGATCAAGCGGATATTTGTTTTTTTCCTTCATATAGGTCTGTATGACCTAATCAACAGATTGGATGTCAAATAAACAGTACAGTAGGCCTTAGGAAAATTTTAATGGTGGATATCCAATCACTACTGTTTTCCTTTAGTGTGGTCCAGGTGAGATATGTATCCCTCTCATTTTTGAGATCAAGTCCTAAAATGATCAATAAAAATGGATGAACGGCATGGATAAAACACAAATTTCATAGTAGGGTCCACAAAGCACCGACCACTAGCCACCCAGTTAGTGGCAGCGACACTAGCCAAACCGGCAAATGAGTCCGTGAGTTAGGGTGGGCTCCACATAATATTTCTGTAAAATTCATTTGTGATTTAGGTACCGTAACGATGGGTGATACTCGAGCTTCAAGCTACTTTCATTTGTGTGGCCTATACGAATCGTGGATGGGTATCATTTTGGATTATATGTCTAAATTATTTGTGGAATCTAATGGTTGGAATGGATTTTATATAATTATCATGGTGGCCTATAAATTTTAAGGGTGATAGTCTCTCTAATCAATCCCTTTTGGTGGGGTCACTAAAATAAAAAGTCTAACTCATTTATTATTATTATTATTATTATTATTATTATTATTATTTATTTTTTTTGCATCTAAGCTTAATATGAGACTGAATATCTGAATATCTAATGGTTAGAGTGGATCTTATACAAACCTCCTAGTAGGCCCTCTCAATCGATCTAACTCTCTTATTTTTCACAAAATTGGAAAATTCAGGATTTCCTCGATTGATCAGGAATAGAGGCCATCGATCAAACTCTCATGCTTTTCACCAGATTAAAGACACCAATTTCAACATCCATCAAGTAAACCATCCCTTATTTGGCCTGGAATCCATAATTCAACCTATTTCACACACTCCCATTTAAAATTTATACAAAATCCTCTAAATTCTTATAGTATGGCCCGCCTGAGTTTTTCTAAATATTGGGATTTTTGGTGATCCTTTACTCCTAATGAGGCGCGTTAGATGAATGGATTGGATGAAATACAAATAAACCTAATGGTGGACGTCCCACTCCAACTGTTCACTATGTTGTGGCCTACCTGACTTTTGGATCATTATGATTTTCGGATTCTAAAGTAAACATGAGTCAGTGTACCTAATGAATGGAGTGGATCTCATGAAAGTTCTGTCATACTCATGAGATAGCCTAGTAAAAGTATAAAGGGCATGCTTATTTTCTCATTTATGAGATAAATAAGCTGTAAATTAGTAATTATTACATACCTAATAGGGCTGAAAGTTGGGTAGGTTCAACCCGACCGACCTGTGACCCACCTGACATTGGGTTGGGCTTGGGCAGGATGTATCGGGTTTGGTCTCGGGCTTGGGCCATACAAACACCAACTCGATAAAACTTGGGTTGGGCTCGAGTTGAGGTCTCGGGTTACTCGACCCAACCCGAACCCCATTAATATATAAATTCCTTATAAATTAATTATAATTGAGTGTGGATTGTCTGTGTTGAAGGCACAGGAAATTCCAATGTCGTCAGGTTTCATTGGTCCAAGTCATTTCCGATTACTCAAGTTAACAAGATATGTTGGATTTCTCACTCCTAAATAAATTGCTTGATACACAATAAGACTTTTAAAGGAGTATTTATCCTATATTTTAGCTTGTTTGTTTAGAAAAATGAACTTCTTTGTGATAAATAACTACATATATAATTAATAAAATTATAGTTTTAAAAAATAAGGCGTGTAATATTGAAAATATAATAGACTAATGTAATAATGAAAATATTAGCATATATCTACCCGACCAACCCGGCCAACCCAACTGAGCCCGCTTGAATTGGGCTTGGGTTGAGAATTCTTAACCCAATATTGGGTTGGGTTGGGTTAGGGTTGAGGTATAGGAACCTTGGGTTGGGCTAGGGTTGAGCACCAACTCAACCCAACCCAACCTAACCCGCCCAACTTTCAGCCCTAATACCTAAGTATTTAGGTTTTGCAGCCAATGTTGGCGTGATGATATTGATGTATGCATTTGAAACGCTTAAACAAAACATTTTCTTGTTAAAATACATGGGGCCACTGTTATGTATATGTTTGATCAATGTCATCCATCTATTTTCCCACTCATTTTATGGCATGAACCAAAAAATGAGATATATCCAAAACTCAAGTGGACCACACTGTAGAAGACAGGAGGAATTGAACATTTACAGTTCATTTCTTCGTTGGGGCCACAAAAGTTTTAGATCAAGTTGATATCTCTGTTTTATCTTCATCCATGTCTGTGTGACACTACAAACAAGTTGGATGACCTACACATCTCTCTAAGCTCTTGGTTCATTTTTTTCTTTTAATTGTATTCAATTATCTCCATTTCCTGAGTTGTGGCCTACCTAAACTTTATATATGCTTTATTTTTTGGCTCATGCCTTGAAATGAACATGTAAAATAAATGGACAGAATACATCAGACACATGCATAACAATGAGCCCCACAAATTTACTACTACAATTTCGACCCCTTAACCCACTATTTCCTCCACGGTTTTTGAGGTAAAAATTACACCTTAGTTAAATTTTTTTGAAACAAGTGATGACTTATTTACACTTTCTTTATCATGGAATTGAGATAACTAACCGGCCTTAAGAAATTGTTTATATATATAATTTATTTAATAATTTTAAATGTTTTATTTGTAATATTCTTACAATAATGTTTCGAGAAAACCTCAAAATTAAAAAATTTCCATGAAAATTTCTAGAACGATATGTTTTGGCAGAATAAAGTGAATTCACTTAATTTGTAGCCATAAGATTTGATGCAGGGGAGGACGTGAGGTCAAGCACCGTCTTCCTCAAGAGGATAACTATTCCGAATCCACAGGACTTCTCTGGACTCCTCATAGAGACTTCTCGAATCAACGAGGAAAGAAAGCAGAAAATATAAATAAATTCTAATAAATTCGAAATTGATTAACAAATGAATAAAAACGAGTTCACAACCCTTTAAATAGGGATACCAAGCCATGAGAAAGAAATCAGAATCAGACTACAACTAAAACTCCTAGAATTCGCGACTTACTATAAATAGTAAACTTACTATTTATAGACGGTCGTGATGTCTACTATTGCGCAAGGTTTTCGGCCAAAAATAGTAAGTGTCCTATTTGGCTTCACCAAACCGTTCTCCTAATTATTCTAAGCTCTTTTCACGTTGGGCGCAACTCCTAAAGCCCGACAGATGAAGAGTTATAATCAAACTAAAACTTATTATTTATAGTAAAAACGAAATTAAAACAGGGAAACGACCGTCGATCCAAGGAGTTTTTCGCAATTCCGGGCTATGCAACCCGGCATAGTCGGGTTGGTTGGCTAAAGTAGCTCGTTCTACCCCAAAATCATAAATTTTACGTCAGGTAACTCATTCGGGATTGCGAGATACGCCAATCTAAGGTCCAACGGTCCGGATCACTTCTATCGTCGACTGGGCCTTTTCTGATCCATCTTGGCGACGAAACTGTCCCCTACCCGCTCTACATCAAGATCTACACAAAGGTGACCCACCTGATGTAAAGCTGGGAGATCTCATTCGTGACTCTTATGTTAGTTTTTAGCCATTTACAGAAGGGCGGTGACTCTTCAAACGCCCACATGAAATGGTTGTAATAACTTCACTGAGAAAATTGTATTAATCATCTGATCCTTTCTTTCTACAAATTTGGACCACTCAGTACTTTACTTTCAACCATTCATTTGATAGCCACTAATAGGAAGGTAGGGTCGATTGATCGATTTAATTATATCTATATGATGTATCTACAATGGGGCCTACAGTTTGGATGGTGCGGATAGTTGTTGTTGGCACTTGGTTTGTTTTATGTCACATGTGGTGTGTGGGCGTATCAAAATTGATATGGCGGCTTGAGTTAAACCGATTAACTTTGAGCCTAAGCACCGAAATAAGCAAATACGTTCATATTGGAGGGTGAGGTTCTTCCTCCGAAGATGGGTTGCGTCTGCTTTCACAAGAAAATACTAGTCAGTATATTGGTACAATCAAATAAAAGGAAAAATTTATAGTCGGTTACTAAGAACAACTGTAAGAATGTGTCTTTTGAAATAACTACTTATATTGAATAAAGATTAAGTTCAATGTATGAGTATAAACTTGGATTACAATTAATAAATAATTGTTATTGAATTATCACTACTCCTAAGATAGACTAAGCGAAGATAAATTGATAGATTTAATTTATTTGTTGGATTTTTTGATTGTGTGTTATTATGCTAATCATCTGACTATTTATAAATCTTCTATTACAACTATTCCTCATACATTTCTCTTATTCAATTCAACGGTTATGACAACTGAAGCATCAGCATCTAGATCCTTCAATTGGTATGTTTCCTTTCTAATCGTTTCTCTTCTCTCGACTGCATTATGCTTTTAAGCCTCTCGGTTGCATCTTGACTCTTGGCCACAATCTGCTTATGGTTTCTTGACCATGTCGTCCATTCTCTAAATCTCTTGGCCACATCCCAAGTATATTGGCTGCATTCAAATATTCTAAAAAATCTTCCATATAATATATCTTTCTCTGCAATAACACGTGGTTGTTCTTGATTGGTCGTTCCAAGAACGGTAAGAAATAAGGTTCAACATCTGTACATTAGTTCCACTTTCAAAGGGAATGAGTCCCTGCCATTTTTAAATGGCTGTAGTTAAGTGGCTAAACCAGTGTTTTTTCTTTTCTTTTCTCAATTATTATTATTATTTTTAATCTTTTAAATTATTATTATTTTTTTTTATAGAAATCGTGGCATGCTCTTGTATGTGAACTTCCCGTGCAACAATTTTTTTGCCAACTTATTACAGATGTAAATATCCAACCGTTCAATAGGTGGGCCACACCACGCTGACCACTTGATACAAAAAGTAAATCTTGTTTGGTCACCTGAAGCGGATATAAGAACAAAATAAATGGAAATCCAACGGTGTCGTGCCTTTGTATTGGTGTTGCGTACAAAATGTGTTGATTGACCTGTTTTTAGACAACAACGATCAGCATTACGCTTGTTAGTGGGCCAGGTTCGGCCCGGCCCAAGGCTGGTCTAAGCTTGCCCTGCATAGTACAACTTAAGCTCAAGCCTAGCCCAAGCCATTATGGGCCAAAATGGATAGGCCCAGGCTCCGCCCTAGACCAAGCCCGAGTATATTTGCTATCTTTAAAATTGAAAAAGTCATAGAGGAGAAAATTAATTGTTATTAATTTTTGTAATTCCACCTTGTAAATATAAGAAAATGAGTAATAATTACCATTTAGGCATGTTGGGCAGAAATGAAGAAATGAGCATTTCCTCCTTGAAATACTGTTTGAAAAGGATGAACGAAAATTTGTGGGCCCCACTATAGTGTTTGTGACATATCCTGCCGTCCATCCATTTTACTGGAATATTTTAGGACATGAGCTTAAAAAATGAGGCAGATCTGAAGCTCAAGTGGCCCACAGCATAAGAAATTTTGGTTGTAAAAGGTTTTTAATGGTAGGTATTTAATACACTATTTCTTGCGTTGTGGTCCACTTGAGCTTGAGATCCACCTCAATTTTGTGTTTATGCCCAAAAATCAACCCTATTTTGTGTAGTGCAATCCACTTGCGCTTCATATTTACCTCGTTTTTAGAATCATACTCTAGAATGAGCTGATAAAATGGATGAATGGTTTGGATCGGATGCATACATCACAGTAGGCCCCATTGATTTGACATATTTCCTTCTTCTTCACTTTGATTTTTGTGAAACTGTCAACTCAGAACCTTAACCTACTTACATGTATTTGTGTTGGTAAATAATCTTTACCCATTAACATGCAATTACAATTACCGAAACAAACAAGCTCAGAGAATGTAATTAGTTAATATTGACAAGTCATCTAATCTAAAATAATTATTATATATTAAAAAAAGGTGGAAATTTCAAATATAAACTTAGAAACCATAAACAAGTGGTATTGGGCTGGACTCTGGCTAGATAAATAAACCTTTATACGTAGCCTGACTTGACTTGATTAATAGATGAGCTTATGACAGATGAAAAATGAGTTTACAACTCTTTAAATAAAGCTAAAAGCCCTAGGGAGAAGTTTTAGAATTCAACTATTTCTAAAACTCCTAAAATCTTAACTTCCTATAAATATTAAACTTACTATTTATAGACGGTCATGGTTTCTACTAGTGTGCCTGGTTTTTGGCCAAAAATAGTAAGTGTTCTATTTCGCCAAATCATGATGTTCCCTTAACTTTTGTAAGCACTTTTAGTGTTGGACACAACTCCTAAAGCCCAACATACGAAGAGTTATAATTAAACTAAAACTTACTAAGGGGCTGTTTGGCCAAGCAGATCCCATGGTATTAGGAGGGATGGGATCAATTTTAAGGTAATGATGGTGGTGTAAGTGGATTGTCTTAAGATCCATGGGATTACTTATATCTCGAGACAAGTTCAATGGGTCTGTTTGGCACGCCCTGCATATCCCGGGATTTTACCTTCCAATCCATCCAACCAAGGGATAGGATCAATTTTAAGGTAATGATGGTGATGTTAGTGGATTGTCTTAAGATCCATGGGATTGCTCATATCCTAGGACAAGTTCACTGGATTTGTTTGGCTCGTCATGCCTATCCCAGGATATTGCCGATCCCATCCCTCCTAATACTGTGGGATCTGCCTGGCCAAACAGGCCCAAAAAGTAATAAAAACAAAAATAAACAAGGAATTTGCCAGTTGATCTGATGGAATCTCACAAATTCTACGTGGGGTGGGTGGCTAAAGTAGCCCTGTCTTACTCGAAAATCATATATAGTACGTCTGATAACTCATTCTAGTTTGCAAGATATATCCATTTTAAGTTCTGACGGTCCAGATCACCTCTGTCTCCGATCAGGCCTTTTCTGGTCCATCTTGACCATGAAATTATCCTCGACCCGCTCTACATCAGCTTCACTTTTAGGTCTGGTGTTCGGGCCACGTATGCTAGCTCAATTCTAGCCTAAAGTAGGTCAAGCTTGGAAGCTCGAAGGATTAGCTTGGCCAATTAACAGCCCTTGTAACTCACATCTTTCATGGATAAGATATTTTACACATGTAACTAATGTTCAAAAGACATGGGGCGCATTTGGATACCACCAAAGAAGTTACTTTTTCTACTTACAACAATAGATAACTTATTTGAAATAAGTAAGTTTGGTTTATGATCAATTATAAGTAATTTTTTTATTATTTAAAGTTATTTAATCACTTTAGTTTAACAAGTACAAATTAAGATAAGCTACATAAGGCATAAGTAGCTTAAGTAACTTAAGATCCAAATGCCTCCTTACCGACTCAGCCAAACTCAGCCAGCTGATGGGTGACTTGTCCATGTGATTTCAGATGTTGAACAAGATCAAGTCCGTTGGTTGACTCGGATTCGGACGGCTCACCTGAATCTTGGACCCATACACAACACCTTATAGTGAGAGAAATGGATGCATGCGTGAGCTCACATGCAACTTTTCTTCTTGTAAGGGATTGATGTGGTAGAGTTATGTCTTTGTACAGGTGGCTGGGTGACGTCTCAATCATGACGGTCCATTTAGTGGGCCCTAGCATGGATGGTAAATGAGTCATGATCAGCACAAATGGACTATATAGATGATCCTTCCAAGCAAAGGCTTATGAGGGAATCGGTTAATGGTCAACATTAGGTGAAGGAAAATGATAGAAGTGGCGTTTATGATTGTTTGATTGGTGTAGTTTTCAAAGGATAACCCATCCATTATGAGGATTAATAGATGATAGGAAAACTTAACTTTTACAACGGTCCACTCGAGAAGGATGCGGATTTCTCATAAGCTTTGTAGGGTCCACCATAGAGTCTGTGTCACATCCACTCCGTTCATTAGTTTCGCAACTCGGGTTAGGACACCAGCCCAAAAAAGGTGAAGTAGATTCAAAATCGAAATTAGCCCCTACAAAAGAAATAACTGAGATTGAATACCCACTGCTGAAACATTCTTGTGGAGGCATAAAATCATGGATAAGGCTGGTGTGGCCCACTTAAGTTTAATGGGTCTTAAATTATCTCTAGAAACTTCAATATAAAGTCCTTATTACTGAAAATGCTACCAAGATTCGAATACAATCTTTTACTCTGATACCATGTTAAACAACCACTCGATATAAAAGCTCAACCCATCAAAGTAGGTTCATGTTTTTATGTATATCAAAGGCGTGAAAATAGGGCAAGGTTGAGCCAGGCCTGGATTAGGGTGACAATGGGCTGGGCTTGGGTCAGGATTAGACCGAGCCTGGCACGAGCTTACAAAGCGTGAGCTGAAAAATTGGTTGGGTCCGAGCTCAATCCATGCCAACCACAAATTTCATCAAATCCCTATTTCTCACTCAAGTGTTCCTAATCCATCCGTTCATCAAGTAAGCCACACATGCACACAAAAATAGCCATTTATAGGAATAAGATCAACGGTCCACATGGAAGATAAACATGTTGCATAACCAAGAATTGGAATTGTATACTTGTACCACAAGACACATCTACATACAAAAACAGGTAGGGCTGGGCCAGAATGACTTAAGCCCAAGCCCATCCCAAAAATAGATTGGGCCATGCATGCCATGCTTGATTGCCCGCGCACCCCGTTGCCTCTGCCCCTAGCTACGATCAAACTGTAATTGAGAGGCTTTTAATGGTGATTGTTTACTTAAGTGAAATTCATTGAAAATGGCAATTCGATGTGATTATTTGCATGATATCAGTGGCCCAAGTCCAGCCCACTTTTTTGGGCCAAGCTGGGTTTTATCTGGCCCCACTAAAGTAATTGGGCTGATTTGGGCTTGCATCTACAAAAGGCTTGACTAGTAAACCCAGCTCATGGTATTACTTATTTAAGATGGTGGGCCAGTATTGGATAGTGGGCCCAACATCATGCCTCTCTGATGCTTTGGTTGGCTGGGTCAGCTTGGCCCATTTATCAGGTGGACCACACACGTGGATGGGTTAGAAAAATGATAGGCCATGATCTACATACAACATGCACGTGTCACTTGACTAGTGGAAAGAGCCTGATTTTTAGAATAGAACACATGCACTTGGTAGGGCATGACCGTCCGATCCACAAGATGCGAAAATGGATGGTCAAGATAGAGATGTAAATGGGTCCAATCATCAACTTGAGACGTCCATTCCTGGGGCTCGTAAAATGCACGCTTCTAACAAAAGAAATGACCAGCGGCCAAAGGGTCAATATCATATGATCGGTACAGTTTCCCTTCATGCACTAAAAATAGTATGATGGAAGGATGGACAGTCCAGATCAATGGTTCGACTCTTCCTCATATGCCCCCCTATTTTCTCTCTCCTCACACGTGGCACCCATATAAGATCATAATGATATCCTAACCATCCGATTGGACGGTCTGGATAAAAGATTGAGCATATCGGACCAGATGAGTTAGTTTGAGTGGTCAAATCTTTTAACCATGGTAGTTATGCCTAGATGGGCCTAAATTTCAGGCCAAAACCTAAACAAGCTGGGTTCAAGCTAAGTGTGCCCAGGCCCATTGATTTCTCTAATACTAACAAAAGGCTGGATTTTGTAGAATCTCTAGGATTATTTGGACGGTTTAGATAAGGTCCGCAATGTGCCGGACGTATTGTTGGGAATGTGGGCCTGAACTGCCTTCAAATAGGCCTCTAAACCGTAGGTACGCGCGGGTCTCCATTTCAGGTCCGTTTATTTATAATTGAGTTGGACTTTGGCCCAATTTTGCAACTTTTGCTCCCCCATCACATGCACACTCCAAGACCATTTATCATTAGAGCTGGGCACGAGATGACTCGACTTGGCAAACTTGACTCGATCCGACTCGTTTAGACTCGACTCAAACTGAACCGAGTGGGTGAGAATCGAGTAGACTTTGTCCAATCTAAAATCAAACCGAGTCAAGTTTGGATTACCCAATAACCCGAAATCCAACTCGGTACTAGCTCGACTCGATCTGAAACTCGATACACACACACACACACACACACACACACACACACACACACACACACACACACACACTATGAAGTCAACCTCATGGGAACTTCCCATGAGGTGGATGTTGGGGGCCTTGCACAAAACCGTAGGATTTAGCCCTTCAGAACAAACTAGAATTATGGAATAATAATGCAATGAAATAAATTAAAGCATTAACCACACACCACATAAGAGATTTTTACGTGGAAAACCCTCAAAGAGGTAAAAAACCACGGGACCTCGTTCAGATCAACAATCCATTATGAAGTAGAACGTTACAACCTTCTTCACTCACGCAGGAGTGGATAAACCATAAGAGAAACAAAGAAAACGGAGAGATCTCACCGATTACAAGGACATAGAAGCGCTGAGATATAGATTGCACAGTAGATAACCTCCATGAGCATAATCTCCCTTCTATAAGCTTCCTCTCTCTCTTTTCCTCTCTCTCTCACACCTTTGATAGCCCTAAACTCTTTAGCAAATCTCTTGTAAAGCTTTAAGAAACCCTCTTGTCATACCTAGAAAGCCCTAGGTACCTCCTATTTAAAGTTTTAGGAAACTCCTTTCTGCATCCCAGTTGCGAAATGACTTGCGACATGAAATCCGCATAAAATTGTGGAACAAATTTGCGTAAGTACGATTGGTCGTGTCGAGTCCACGACCGGTCGAGCACACCCTCGACCGGTCAAGCACCTCCTTCGATCGGTCGAGCACCCGGAGAAAAATAGTCCAACGTCGCTGGACTTTGAGTCGAGTCACGACTCGACTGGTCGTGCACCAGCCCTCGACCGGTCGAGCGAGCCTCACGACCGGTCGAGCACGGGACAAAAAATCCTATCAGTCAAGCTGTGTGGGCCCCACCCTGATGTGTGTCGAACATCAATGCCATGATTTCTGGGATTCCCATAATTTAAAGGGGAACCCACGAATGCACGATGTTGATATTTGGCACACATCACGGTGGGGCCCACACAGCTCCCATGAGGTCCACCGCATATAACCATTTCCTATATATATATATATGGAAAGGTTAGCCATATACGGAACTCAGGTAGGCCATACTAGACAAAATCATGCGAAGACATGCCAAAAACATATAAAAGCACTTGATGGGGCCCACCTAAAATTTGCATGCGTCTGAAACTTGGTCTGAACCCTCATCCAAGTGGGACACACATAATGGATGGGCTAGATTTGCAAACCACATCTCGATGGGCCCAAAAAATGATTATGAATGTTTTAATGGTGCACGACCCCTCTCAACTTCTGTATATGGTGTGGCCCACACAAGTAACGTATTAACTTGATTTTTGAGACCTAGGCCCATGATGGAATGGTGCATCTGACTGATGGGGTAGATGTTCGAAACACATCACGGTGGGGCCCACACAGCTTGACCACATGGGGCGTTAAAATCAGCTCGAGCGCATAGTACCTTTTCCCACACACACACACATATATATAGGAAAAGGTACCATGCGCTCTAGTCGATGGGAACGTCCCATGAGGTCGAGTTTATTGGGCCCCTGTGATGCGTTTCGAACATCTACCCCATCAGTCAGATGCACCATTCCATCGTGAGCCTAGGTCTCAAAAATCAAGTCAATCCGTGACTTGTGTAGGCCACACCAGATACAGACGTGGGGAGGGGTCGTGCACCATTAAAACATTATAACCATTTTGAGGCCCACCAAGATTAGTTTGCAAATCCAGCCCATCCATTATGTGTGTCCACTTGAATGAGGGTTCAAACCAAGTTTCAGGCGCATGCAAAACTTAGGTGGGCCCCACCAAGTGCTTTATATATGTTTTAAACAGTGTCTTCACATAATTGTAGATGGTATGGCCCCCCTGAGTTCCGTATATGGCTGGATTTTGGGATATATCCCATAATTTAAAGGGTACCCATCAAATGAACGATGTTGATGGTCGAAACGCATCACGGTGGGGCCCACACAGCTCGCCTCACGGGAGCTTATCATCAGCTCGAGCACATTGTACCTTTTCCCATATATATATATATATATATATATATATATATATATAATATATATATATATATATATATATATATATATAGATATATATATATAAACCTTTAATGAAGAGGCTGCAATTTTGGCAAGTGTACCTAGGTTTTGAGTTGTGATTTTAGCTCATGGATACTTGCTACACCCAACCTAACTCAGTGTTGACTTGACCCAGCTCAATACTTTGATAGGATCAAACTCGGTCCGAATTAGTCCAGGCATTTTGGACTTGGTACTAAGTCAAGTCAAGTTCAGGTTAGGCATGCTAAACTTGATACTAAGTC
>JAJHSJ010000003.1:3863920-3936243 GCA_021015155.1 Magnolia officinalis
GATGGAAGGCCCACATGATGGTGGTCCACATTAAGGTGGGCTCCAAATCATATATGGTCCACATAAATGGACTCATGTGATGGATAACCCACATCAAAATTAGGCTATGAATGATGAGTGGTTTACATCAAAGGTGAGCCCACATGATGAATGATCCGCATCCGAGGTGGGCCTCATTCGATAAATGACCTACATCCAAGGTCCCACATGATGGATGGCCCACATCCAAGGTGGGCCCCACACAACCGAGAGTCCAAACCAAATGTGGGCCCAACATGATGGATGGTCCACATTAAAGTTAGGCCAATAATGGATGGTCCACATCAAAGATGGGTTTATGTATGGTGGACATCAAAGGTGGGTCCCACATGATGGACAACCCGCATCAAGTGTGGGTCTCGCCTTTAGTTGTCCATCCCTCTTGATTGACTGATTTTAGTAGTTCAATCAATTGCTAAAAAAAATGAACAATCTACATTATTTATGGTAGAGGTACAATTATAGGTTTAGATTGTCCATTATGTGGTGTGCACCTTTGGTTGCCATTTTTTCACTAAGGATCCAGAGCAAAGAGAGAAATATGATGCTCCAAAAGTAATTTATGTCGATAATGCATTATGATATATTATTTTATAAAATCATTTTTCTCAACAATTACTTTGGAACAAAGAGAAGAGATGTGATGCAACGAAAGTAATTTATGTTGGTAATGCATTATGTTGCATTATTTTATAAAATCATTTTTTTTTTATCAACAATGACCTCTGAACAGTGTTATAAGAAAAATAAATCAAATATACAGTATCGTCCAAACAAAATTTGCATATGAAATTAGAGTTTTCGAGCTAAGTTTTAAATTTTTGCTTTACATGAAATTTTAGTTCAAATTTTTTTTATTCAAGATTAGCTCCCAAACAAGCCATAAGCTTTCAAAAATGTAAGTTCGGGATTTGTTTTGGCATTTCGGTGAATCAGGACCCAGCTTATGTCGCCATCCGCTGAGATGGTCATACGATTTGAACCGCTCATATTTTATTTACTACCATAAACAAACCATTACCCCATAATCACCACCTAGAGTTGATCCTAGCCTTTGATTTCTAGAGTTGAATGTGAGCCATTGAAAGTAAATTTTTTTCATTGGTCTAGATTCATCCATAAATATGTGGTCACAATCATCAGTTAAACGTAAGTTTTCTTAGGATTTCCCATATAGGATATATAGATCCACATCATCATGGGTGGTTCCGATCATCACACTACTTAGCATGCGGGCCCCATTGGAAAGCGACAGACGTTGGATCCTGAGTTGCGTCAGAAGCAAAAGGAACTCATTAGCATAGACAACCTGACGCGCACAACAAGCTCATGCATGCATTGACGACCATCCATAAACCCTACTTTTTTTCTTTCTTTTTTTTCCTTCCCACACTCACATGCAATCACTTGCAATTGCACTCATTAACCCACATGCTCTCTCTCTCTCCTCTCTCTCTCATCTCTCTCTCTCTCTCTCTCTCTCTCTCTCTCTCTCTCAAAATGGAGGTGTTTTGGGTGGGCCATGCTCCTTTTCTTTGTGGTGTTGATGATCTCTCTTTCTCTCTCTGCTTGTCATGAAAGAGTTGGAAATTGAGGTGGTTTGATGGGCCCATGCTACTTTTCTTTATGGTTATGATGATGATGATGATAATGATGATGGCATGATGGCGAAATAGCTCTACGATATGAAAAATGCAACTTCTTCTTAAGTATAGGGCAAGGTAAGCCATTTTCTCTAATGTGGACATGCCAATTGACAGCTTATATAGATTGGTCCCCACGGTACGGTCCCCATACATTGCGTACATTCTCATGGATCTAATCTATATTTTTTAGAATCCTCGGCCCGAGGAGGAACTGTACATTGTCCTCGGGCCTTTACTCTTGTGAGGCTAGGTTAAGCTTAATCTTCAACCCCATGTGTGGGGCCCACTGATATGTTCATGACATCTGATCCGTCCATCATGTTCAGACCCTCGTGTTTTCTTTGATCCCGAAAAATCAGACTGACCCAAAATTCGGTTTGGCCAGACTCACACTCAAGGGGATAGCTGCGATGTGGACCGTGGTCATTAAAGAGCCCATCGTGTTTTTCATGTGCCATCCAAGCGGACCAGGTGAATGGACACACCAAAATCTAGCCATTCAAGTGATTTTATCTGTTTTAGGTATGATTTTATATGGTGTGGCCCACATGAATTTTAGATCGCTGATTTTCAGACGCCTAGAGGAACATGAAGGAGCACAAATGGTAGATGGATTGGATGTCATGAACACATCACGGTGGGCCCCACACATCGTATTGTAGGTTAAACTTAACCTAAAAAAATATCTAGTGGGTCCGGCCAGTTTGTCTTTATAAAGTGGGCCGATTAAAATGCTCCGAACTTCTTCTTGATGGAAAGATCCTCACCTTCCATTAGTGGCCCACAAATGGTCCGATCAGCTGAATTTCGTGGTATGGTCCACCCACGGTAGATCCCATCGGATGAATGGTCTGGATTGGCAAATCGTGGGTTCATCTCGTGCATACTCGAAGCCCCAATCTACTATATAGATGGTGGGCCCATCAATCAATGCCCTTATCCATCTACCTTGCGTCATTGGACGAGCTAGGCCTAACGTTGATCATGATCTCCAACCATTCATGAGGATGCATGCATAACGTATATACCATACATGCTCCCGTCCTCTCCTTTCACGACTTCTTCTTACCTCCGTCGCGATACAGAATGTGGCGTGTATTGCCTAATGTTATGAAGTTTTAACCGTCTATTTGCTCATTAGTAACAAAAATAAGTTAATGTCCCATAATAAAAACTCAACGATAATCCTAGCCTTTGATTTTTATACATGAATGCAAGCAATTGAAAATTTTCATTGTTCTAAATTCATTTACGTACGGTGATGATCAGAATTATTTTTCAGGGTAAGTTTCTTCAAGAAGTCATTATATAGTAGATTCCGAAATATGGACGGTTCTGATCATTGAAATACTAGGCAAGTAGGTCCCACTGAGCAGAGACACACGACGGATCCTATATCTCGACAGAGGTAAAACAAACTCTCGCTCCCCTGGTCTGGAAAAAGACGGAACTTGCCCTTTTGATTGTTGAAAAGCACGGGATGATTGTTTCAGATTATAAAATACATGGGTAATACAATAACATGTAGATGAACATACACCTAAACTCAGTGTACGAACTTTCTCCACTCCCCAAGTGGAGAAAATATCCATTGATCGAGACCATCCAATTGGTGTCCCACCTCCTGTATCGGTCAAAACATAAAAATCAAGCTGATAGGATATGGTCAGCATCCCAATCAATAGCTTTCTGTTGGATGGTCAGAAAAACATTGTTTGAAATTTGGTCGGAAAATTTACATTGATCAAATGGTTTGAATCATCTGTTATCATGATGTGGACCGTCCAATGTCATCGGTTGGATAGCATACAGAGTTTATACAATGTTATTGGTGTATACTTCATATACAGGAGCTAATCCTAGACATCAAATTACCGTTTTTGATACTTGGGCTAATCTCATACTTAATACGCTTATATAACAAGGCAGAGGCCATATCACACGGGTGCAAGATCCAAGCCATTCATCTATTCGTCCCAACTGTGATAATGCCTTGTTCCAAAAATTAATTGGGCCCACTTTTCAGGCTAGGCACAGTTTACAAAGAAAATGGATGGCTGAAGAGGGATTGGCAAAGTATTTCTAATGCCCATCTGAATGGTGGACCAGCCTCATTTAAGAATCAGATCATTCATATGATTAGACCCATCTAATGGACGGATGGATCTTGAATGTAGGCTCATCAAACCTCAAATAAAATAACAGATCTCAAACATTCAGTATGCTACACATAAAATTCGACAAGTGGCGCATCGATCCACCATCCATTCATCCCGGAATCTAACCGAACCACGGTCCATCGATGGTGGACCCACTTGAATCAAAGGTTCAGATCATGGACCAATGTCCCACATGTCCGATATCTATGCATTCAGATGATTAAATCCTAGAAAGGGACAGCTTGTGTCGGGGTCAAAGGAAATCATGATTATGAGTAATCCTAGATATGTTTAGTTTTAAATGGTAAGGTACCTACATCTAGCAAATGACCCTACACGTGTGCCATTTAGGAAGCGAGTGGCATGTCTAATTGCCACGTGGCACACCCTTAAAGGGACGGCCTTTAGAGAATCTTGATGGGCACTTATTGGTAGAAAGACATCCCCTTCATACCCCATTGCTTTCATGCTTTCATTCCAAGCCTAAGTCATTCCATCATGCCCATGCAGGCATCATGGCCCACCATAGCAAGAATAAACTGACATCTGCACCCCACCTAATTGATTTACCCACACCAAATTTCCCATTTTGGGTGTTTCAGATGGTACACTTTTTTGTACTATTCCCATTCCAAAAAATTGAAAATGGGTGCATGCAAATCAAAAAGTGGGACGTGATGGCCCACCTATTTTATCACTCTCTCCTACCAAGAAAGCCATATTAGACAATTCGTACTTGGTAAAAAAGGGCCAAGATTAACTAACATTCCTAATCCCCAACGTAAGACACGCAGGCCCTCGTTTTCTTCCAAACCCACTGAAAAACGACTTGTTCAGTAGTCCGAGGGATTACCCAAAACTGTAGTCCTCTGTCCACAACACCACATGGGGCCACCAATGGAGATCTGAATCGTTCATCTGGTCCCCAGGTATAATTTGTGGTCAGCTACGTTGTTGGCCTTCTTGGGTTTATCTATTGCTCCAGGGCGGATTAGGTTATGCCCCCACTGGACCTAGCTAGAGATGGACGGTCCTCTATCCACACCGTCCATCCATTTTGAAAGATTATTTTATGGAGATGAGCCCAAAAAGGAGGCAGATTGAAGGATCAAGTGGACCACACCACAGGAAACAATTGGAATTGAACTCCTACTGTTGAAAACATTTTAGGGTCCAAAGTGATGTTTATCTACCATCCAACCTGTTCGCATGGTCACATGGACCTGTACGAAGGGTAAAATAAATATTAGCTTGATCCAAAACCTCGATGCCCCACAAGAAGTTTTCAACGGCAACCTTTTAATCTCCTATGCTTCATGTGGTGTGGTCCACTGGATCCTTCAGTCTACATTCTTTTTAGGTCTTATGATCTAAAATGATTTGTCAAGACGGATGGACGGTGTGGATAAAACATATACATCACGGTGGGGCCATAGATCCCCTGACAGGACCGTGGGCCATCCAGGCAATTAAGGCGTTGGTCCCACCTTTCACAGGTTGTTTTCACATGCTATTGCACGTTGGGTCCTACAATTTTCACAGGTAGGTCCCATTACTTTCACTAGTAGAGGAGTGGGATCACGAGAATTGGTGGGCATGAGGGCTACCAAAAGAGATTTTAGAGACCGAGTTTGATGGGTTTCAATAAAGCAATCAGCTTTTCAGTAAGGGAAACAGAAAAGAGCAGAAATCCTTTTTATTTCCATTTATTATTAGAAGATTATTTAAAAGGGAGATTAACAGGCACGGCAGAAGCTAAAGTGCGCCATGGAGGAGAGGAACCCTACCATTAAGGGTTTGACATTAGGGGTCCGTACACATCTTTGGGTCGGGGGCACATGCTCGCAACGTGAAACGCTTCTCATGGAAGTAAATAATTGGGGAATTTGACATTTGCACACACCTTTTGTTGATGAACAGACCCTTTCTTTCAATTTTGGGTGTCATGTCAGTACAACTCTGCACGACTTGATTGCCAAAAGTAGAAAGAAGGGCTGTATCTATCAAAAAACTTGAGGTGAAAATAGTTGCTCACAGAATACAATGTGCTTTTGTCACATCTCACCAGTTAGTGGTAATTCATACATGGTACGTGTGGCTTACATGCACGCTATGGTGGACCCCACTCACCAGATCTATGGTTAGGATTGTAGTGACCTCCGATGTATGGATGCTTGTCTCTAGCTACGAACGGATAGGGGCTCTAAAGGGCCACCCTGATGTATGGGTTTTATCTACGCCGTCCATCCATTTTTTCATATCATTTTAGGGTACAAGCCCAAAAATTAGGCGGTTACAGGGCTCAAGTGGACCACACATTTGTTTTTAACATCTACCGTTGAAAACATTTTGCAGGCTGTAGAAGCTTTGGATCAAGCTGATATTTGTTTTTCTTTTCCTTCGTCCAGGTCTATGTGACCTTATGAACAGGTTGGATGGCGATTAACCATCTTGGTGGGCCTTAGGAAGGTTTCAACGGTGAGTGTCATTACAATGCTGCTTCTTGTGGTGTGGTCCACTTGAGCTTTGGAATTGACTCATTTTTTGGCTTTTATTCTAAAATGATATGGGAAAATGGATGAAGCGTATGGATAAAACCCATGCATCACGGTGGCCCCTAAAAGTCCCTGTCCGTTCCTAGCTCGGGACATTCACGTCCCGGATGTATGGTCTATCGGCGTGTATGCAAATGGGGAAGAACTCACATGCAACTAGTTGCTGCTCAAAAAACGTGCAATTAGCTGTGCATGGCCCCACCGTGGTGTGTGCACGCCATCCAGTCCATTCAAAAGGATTTTCACATCATGAAAATATGATGGCTCAAAAATCATGCTGATCCAATGATCATAAACAACTGAGAACCACCCAAAAACATCAAAATCCATGTTTTGGCCCAATTGATGGTTGGATCTACTTATTTCTGGGGCATTCCATTTTCATCATGGGACAACCATGTTAGACCGGTTGGATGCCATAAATACCATATAAGCCCCACACCTCAGCTACTTGCATTTACAGCTAGTTGTAGGTGAGATCTTCCCATGCAAATGTAACCTGCTTGCAGGAGTACATTTTACTGTAGCCTACAAAAATCTATTTAACTGTACATGCTTGCATGGAATGAACTAGGCATCCCGGCTCTTTGCCAATCTAAGATACTCGTATGAAATCTGGGCCGATCATCAGGTAGATCGAACGGTTATCATGCGTTGGCCCATAAATCAGGCAGGTCCGCTCATCATGCCGCCCACACTTTATCAGAAAGTTGGACGGTTAGAAAAGTGACCAACGGCCCACATACAACTTACACGTCTGACCTACAAGATGATGCTCCCAATGCACACTATTTTATGAATGGGTGCAGTGTCGAACACGAGTGCTACTTTTGCACGTGTTCCTTTTAGCACTCCTCATCTGGACGCGAATTTCCTACATCCCCCAAGTACAGGGAGCCAAGGGAACCAGAAGTCACGTGGAGCTCACATCCATTCCGTCCATCAGTCTGTCCAGATCATGTCAGGAAATAAGCCTAAAAAGGCAGATATAAAACTCAAGTGGACCACACTCATGGAAATTGTGGAGATGGAGTGCCCACCGTTGAAACCTTAGTGGGCCCACCGTCAAGTTTGTATGCTGTCCAACCGGTTCAGAAGGTGATTCTCACCGGCAAGAAAGGAAAACCAAAATATCAGCCGGGACCTAAAAACTTTTGTGGGACCCACGAAGTTTTCAGTAATGAGCGTTCAATTTCCATGTGTGGTGTGGCCCACTTGAGTTTTAAATATAGTTGATTTTTGGGATCACATCCTATAATGAGATGATGCAATGAATGGACGGTGTAGATATAACACAGACATCATGGTAGGCCCCACATAGTATTTGGTTACACGGGATCCCTGGTCCTCCGCATGGTACGAGCACACATAGGACGCATGCACATGTGCTACAGGACAAAGGAACTTTTGGGGATTATCTGAAAAGGTGAGGCCTTTTATGGTAAAAAAAAATCTCAAACAATGTCCTAAATTCGTTAGCTGTAAGTTTGCAACAGAAATAAAACATAGTTTTTCATTTTTATTTAAGTCAATATAATATATAATTCTAACTCCTTTAATCACACTATAAAAAGAGAAAAGTATGATACTCTGTCATACTGCGATGGATGATACACAGGCGCTAGAAATTGCACATGTGGCATACAACCAATTCAAGTTGACTGTTTAGCTTATAAGCCTCATTTCAGATGCATCATGAACCAAAAAATTATGAATATTTGACTATTTTATTATCAGATTGCAGACATTCGACGGTTAAAAATGAAAATAATCCAATGGTCCTATTTCAACAAACAAGTGGCCCTGAATCAGAGGTTAAGATTGTCCACGAAATCTTATCTCAGGGTTATGATTTACCAACAGAAATTTCCAAATTTTAGCCGGTTTATTTTGAATTATTATTTACAGATATAAAATTTCCATGTCGCTGCATATCAAACATCATACGTTGCCAGAGCATCAAATAACTCCTTAATATAAAAGCCAGTTCGCTACTCCCACACGCGTGTATAAGGTAATTCATGTAAACATCGTCCGCGTGCGAGCATGGTACACATGCATGAGATCTAAGCAATCCATCACGTGAGTCCCACCTTAAAGATCCCATATCCTCTAAATCAATCCGGTCTACTTATCAAGGACTGCAACAATGTTAGAAATATCAGACGGCTAAGAAGAACTTGCGTTTTTATCCGTCCATTTATTTTGTAAATTGTGGTTAATATATTCATCTAATCCACCTGATTTTTATATTATAATAAAAAAACACATGAACCACCTGTTAAACGGCTTGGATCTCATTTTTACATGTGATAAACAATGAGATGCCTTGTACAAGCGTGTGGCCATGGCAAACTTCAAAAAAGAAAATTAATATAACTTAGCCACCACCGCCTCTTCCTCCACACCTTCTCTCTCTCTCTCTCTCTCATCTCACAAGCTTCCAAAGAAAGAGAATTAATGGAAAAGAAGACCCAAAGCTTCCCTCCATCTTGTCTTCCTACGCTTTCCCAATGAAAATTCATCTATCTTACAAGCCTCCCTTCTCTCACCTTTCAGAACTCACCCATGCCAAAGCCCCACCTCTATGAGCCGCCCGTTTCAAAACGTTTCTGATGGCCCACCTCAAACCCAGCTCTAGAGGAAGGGGTCGTTTCGGTTCTTCTCCGATATGACCATGGTACCAGCTCGGAACCTCCTCCAACAACAATACTACACCAGCTATGGAGCCTGTATGGCAGGCCGGGCCCACGATGCCGGTGCAACCAGCTCCACTGGTAAGTTCATGCTGAGATCTGATCCGTTCATCATCGTTGATCTCATGGCCGAAGACGAGTCCAGAACTAGCAGCTTCAACGACGCCGCTGGATCTTCTAGGCAAGTTCAAGAAGAGAAAGAAGGCGACGAAGATGAGGAAGATAACAACCATAACGATGAAGAGAGAGATATGGGGTGGCTGCAATTGGGACTTGGTAGTCATGTGACTAGTGGGCATAGACTCAATCATCCTGTTGGGATACCAGATCAACGGCCCGGATTGATAGAGCTCGAATTATTTTCTGATAGACACCGATCTACTACGTCGATGGCGCCTGCATTCCATGTGCCCGGTTATCATCGGACAGTGAGGCCTTCGACACATGGTTCTGGCACTTCCATGGCTCCTGCTTTGCCATTGTATCTGCCTCAAACTAGAACAAGCTTGAGCATTGGACAACAGGAGATTACGTGGGGGTATCGACATGGCCCGTGGGATCCGACGGCTTCTTCTTCGTCGTCGATGCCTTTCTATTCATCTCGGCCATTTCAGCACCCTTACATGTCGATGGCATTCCCGGCCACTGTCACTGATGTGGGTCCCAGCTCCAATATCAGGATTATTGATCCCCCACCGAGACAGAGGTCTGGTCTATGGTTTGTGCTACAGGCATCACAAAACCAGTAAGTAGAAAATAATTCAAGTATTCTTTATGAAAAATAATGATAACAAAAACCCAAGTTGGATTTTCTTTCTTCTTTCTTCTTCTTCTTTTTTTTTTCTTTAAATTTGTTTTTGAGGATTTGATATTAGATTGTAATTGATTGTACTTGATTTGTCAATGCAGAGGGAAAGAACCCTTTTTGCCTCAGATAGCCAAGAGCTACTTGAGAATCAAGTACCATTTTACCTCTCTCTATCTTTCTCTCTTTCTCTCTCTTGTATGTGCACAGTACATGAATTTGATGAAATGTATGAATTAGAAAGAAATTTATTTAATTTTTTTTTGTTCGCAGAGATGGAAGGATGACTGTTGGGTTGTTGATGAAGTACCTGTCTAACAAGCTGGGACTGAATAACGAATCAGAGGTATTTAAAGACATTTACTTCCATGCATTGATCTAACACGCCTATATATGTAGTTTGGTTTTGGTACCCCATACTGCCCTCTTTCTCTCTCTACTTATGTGTGGCTGGTATTTTAGCATACAGCAAATTCAATTTTCATCAATGCAAATTTTAAGATATATTGGTTTTATAAGAGACCCCAAAAGAGGAAGATAAGCCCACATCATTTCCACCATAAAACTCATATACACATTCCTTAGTGTGTATAACTCACAAGATTAGTCTTAGAAACCTGAAAGAAACATGAGAACTAAAAAGGGTTTTTAGTGGGATGCATTTCTTCTAGGGATAGCATAGTTTTAGGTAGTATGTTTGTGTCTAAGTGTCCTTGTTTCACATCTATATGTGTTATTATCTTATCTAGTCAGTATGGAATAATACGATTAGATGGTCCATTGATTAACTGTTTTGGCTAATTAATTGAGCTTGTTTTGAGTCCTTCATTGGTTAATTACCTATAAATGGGGATGGGCTTAGGTAGTGAATTTGAACGGATATAGAGTTGCTTTATGTTGAAAGTAGCATTTTTATGTTTTTGGTATTTGATAAATAGAAGCTGAGTACCCAAGAAGAAAATTTGATAAATAGATTTGTTTTATGTTGAAAGTAGGATTTTTTTTAATTTTTTTTTATTATTATTTTTTTTTATGTTGTCAGTATTTGATAAATAGAAGCTAAGTACCCAAGAAGAAAATTGTATGAGAAGTTAGGTAAATGGAAGAGATGCTAATAAAAAATGCTAGAGAAGGCATGAACGTAAATACTCTATTTAAGCCAAGGTGAGTATACAAGACAATGGAAGTTATGGGCCTTTTGAAGGCATATCCAAATGCAACCATAGAGACCACATTTATGCCTTTGTAACCTCTTTGGGAACTTGTGAAAATCTTAAAAACGTCTCACCTGGTTTCAATAAAAGACCATGAGACATCATAAACATGTAACCACCTGAAACATTTAATGACTCGCATAATAAGGGAACTGATATGTACACCCCATCTTTTTTATGCATGCTCTTTCTTTCTACTTTGGCACTACTGTTCTAATACCAAAAAGTAGTGAAAATCTTGTACGTGTAAAGAGATAGGGTGATTATATCACTTCCCTATTAGAATGATGAAAAATGAAACCTTGTGTGTAATGCAACTTCCTTTGTGGCACACCTTTTGAAATGGTGAAACATATAATCAAATGGAGGGTTGAAAAATCTCTGATCACACCACTCCTACATGATGCATCTAAATCCCCTAAAAGTAGGGTCCACTGGTTTTGTTGTAATTTTGATAATATTATTTTATATGAACTTACTATACTGTAATCACATTAAGTGGGGGTCTACTTTCATGCATTATCCATGTACTAAGGGCCTATTTGGGTGGCACTTAAAAATGAGTTCCATCTCATTTTAGTTAATCCTCTTTGTATTATGGATGATATTTCTTGTTTGTAAGGATTAGAAACAACCCTGATAACCAACAATCGTGATCCCTAATACATAAAGAAATAATCTATAATACATGATTATGATGAACAAAAAATGAGATGAACTAAGTTTTCAGTGGTAGCTAAGTATTCAATTAGTTATAGTGACCAACATTATGATCGTGTACAAGGCATCATCTGTTTGCTTCCTATCATTACCTCTTTCCTTTGGTCCTCTGGGACTATGTTAGAGACTAGTCCATCCCAATTAAATTGCCATATGCTTGAAAAAGAGAGTGCCAACATCTTAGTTTCCACTGTTCAATCTTTTGCTATTTTAGGTTCCTCCTAATGGTGACAATATATACTATAAGAACATAGGGTTGGTATGCTTGTATGATTGAGAAGTTGAGGATTCAAGATCCAAATTTAATCCACTTCTTTTTTTCTTTTCTTTTTTGAATGAGATAGATATATTTATATCTAAATGATCGCTAGTTTTCATAATTACAACCCTTTGATGATTGGTATGTTTTGGAAGTGAGAAGTTGAGTATTCAAGATCCAAATTTAAACCACTTCCTTGGTTTTTTGTTTTTTTTTGTTTTTTTCTGAATGAGATAGATATAATTATATCTAAACGACCGCTAGTTTGTGAATTCCATTAATAAGTTTAAAAAAATAGTGACATACAAAACTGATGAAATGGTTATAAGGAACTATAAACCTGAAGTTCACTTACCGTAGGTGACAATTCAACTTCAAGTTGCACACGCGCGCTCACACATGCACACAAATGAGAGAGAGAGAGAGAGAGAGAGAGAGAGAGAGAGAGAGAGAGAGAGGGGAGAAGAATAAGTCATGCTGTTAGAATCGACAATAAGCAAACACCATATCGGATTTCTAGTCTTCTATCCAATTAACACTTAAAACTTTTACACCATATGTATAAATCTATCAACACTGTAATAAATTTTTTTTTATTAAACCAATCGCTAATATGGACTTAATATTTAACCCAAGAGTGAAAGTTTTGCTAAAATAGGAAATAGAAATATTAAGGAAGTTTGAAATAGAAAGAGTTGATTTTTTTTTACCCCTCAAATAACATCACTATTTTATCTATTAAGGAATTGATTTTTGCAACCCAAAATATTTTCATCTTAGTCGTAGTACCAACTTCAACAATTTTTATTCATGCAGCAACATGTGGAAATAGAACTGAAACAATGGTCTGTGTAAGACTCGTATGTTAGTTCACCACCATCTCCGTACACACGGCATAGCTGCAAATCAATCTTATTGTTAAAATGTTACACTGGGAAGATGATAGTAACCATCTGATTTTGTCATTGGAATTTGGACAACTTGCTGGTTAATTTCTAGCCATCCATAGCCATAGATAGACAGCACGAACTTCTTGATCAGTGTGATTTTAGAGGTATGCTCCATTCACAATGTGCCCAACAATTCGGATGGTCTAGATATCTGTAAAGAAACTTCATATTTAAGGAGGATAAATCAGGACCCCCAATGTATCTACAGTGGTGAACTATCATAGGACCCAAGTCCCTAATGTGTATATATCTCTTTGGTGCATCTATCTGTATGCATGCATAAATGATTGTACGTATGTACTACATATATTCATTGTCATTAGTGAATTTCCTACCAACCTGAATTTGTACCTCACATAGTACAAAAAACGAACCTTAAATTTCGTATTCTCTCATGGTAAGATTTATGCCTTGTGAAGAATGCATGGGATGAAAACGTCCATCCATTTACGTGAAGGTTTTCTTTTCTTTTCTTTTCTTATTTTACTTGAAACACATTTTTTGTCCCACAGCTATAAACCGCAGAAACAAAACCAAAAGCTGAAATGATTTTGATCTATCTCTGAAAATGGGTGCCAGTGTTATTCATTCATTGATCTTCATTGCATTTCCATTTTATTTATTTTTTGATGTAGAGGTACTCAAGGGAATTGAAATGCTATGAACAAGATAACTATATCTATGTTCATGAATTTCTCATGTACATGGTATTTCTGTAGTGCTAATTACAGTACAGAAGGGCTTTTTTCTTCTTCTTTCGGCATCTCTTCAGGAGAAATTTGAGTCGACATTATTATGTGACCATTCATCCCAGCCGTTGATCCCTGTTGGAAAAAAAATAATGTAAGAAAAAATAGCAGTGATGTTTCATATAAGACTACCAAAAAAAGGAAAAGGATTTCCTATTATGTAGGCTATTTAAGCTGATTTTGCTTCATATGAAGTAGAATTAGGTTATTTTAACTTCCCATTAGAGCTAACTATATTGCAGCAGGTATAAACTCTTTAGGTCCGCCAAATTTGCACGAGAAAACGACGAATAGGAGACATTAGTTTCAAACGATTATGACTCAAATCAAACTATCAATTCCTTAATTTTTCACCTTTCAATTTTCTTTCCAAAGAAAGAAGATACTTCTCTTGTTCTCTTCTACTTTAGGAAATGAAACTATGAACTGATCAGGTTTGTGCTCTTGCAATGTATTTCTACAATTCATATTTAAATTGAAATAGGTTTAAAGAATTGCTATGAATTTTTATTTGGAAGAATGCATCAGCAAAATTCCTTCCTCACCTAAAACACATACTATAATAGTTTGATGATAGTTGGTTAGCTTGTATTAGACAACCAGCATTCCTTTTGCTTTAATATACTTACATTCCTTATTTTTTTTTCCCAAGGTCAACTATCATATCGTGATTTGGTGGTTTTCTCATATCTATAATATACATTATAGTTCATGCAAACTCATTCGTTGGTAGAAAGATTAAATAAATGAATAGTGACCATGGATTTTAATTTAGGAAATTATGTTGATCCATCACACCAATAAACGTTGCGTCTTGCACGTCACATGCTTCTATATACCCAATGATTAGGTGTATAAGTGGGTCTCAAATAGAAGATGCGTCCCACATGCATTAAAAAATTCACCCCCCTACGATTGTTGCAGAGGTTTTGTAGACCCTTGGTTTCATGGATGGATTAGGGCAGTGCTGTCCCAAATCAACCTAGCTGTTGAAATACATCATATGGTCTTTTACCATACTATAATTTAGATTTTGGATTGATATTTTCACTTCCCCCACTTGCCCAATTTAATAGATGAACGATCTTTTTCCCACTTTTAGTAATTATACTAGTACGGCATTACCATAGGTATAGAAAATTGGGCGACCTACCTCGTCGATGGGCTGGATGTCATCCACAGATGACATGTTGGCAATATCGAGCTAGTTCGCCTGTAGCTTAGGTTTGTTTACATTGGTGCATTGACTTTCTCCCTAAAAGAGCCTCAGCACTATTATTTCGGCCTAAGATCACACCAATGGCATATGTAAGCATGATGCTAACATGGCCACTTTCTCCACAACCGTCCCGTCCGCATGCGTCGAATGTCGAATATCAATCACCCCTGAGAGGTCACACTTCTTCTCGGTTCAACTCACCTTTCCGACAGCTACGCCGGGGCCCATGACCGTAGGATTGTGCTTAAAAGGCCCATCAAGACCTCAAGTGGTGCACTTTGTTGGAATATTGTGAAGGGCCCATCATCCACAACCCACCAAAAAACACATATTTTACGTTAGAGGAAAGCAATGCATGAGTGATAAAAATCTACAACAGAATTATTCCAAGTTGGTGAACAAAGACATCATTGAAACATAGACAAAACAAGACTATTCCCAGTTGGGTTTTTATAAAACAATATTCTAAGATCGTGAATGGAATGCATGGAGAATAAAATACATGGATAATCCTCATTTGATGTAATCATGGGCCGGAAAATAAGGATGTGTTTTTCCCTAGGGTTAGGGTTTTGGATATATATATATATATATATATATATATATATATATATATATATATATATATAAAAGGATCCTAGACTACAATATGCCTTGGACAATTCATCCGTGCACACGCAGCATTCGTGCATGCTAATCCAGACCGACCAAATTGTGGGCCACCCAATATCAACCACATGATGAAGGCGTTTGAATTTAGACCAACGATCATTTCCTTTCAATCGTCCATTTTGTGGCCACCGATCATAGATTTAGGATAATCCGACCATTGTGAGGTTTAGGCTACTCTCGATCCACCTTCTGGCTCACAATTTCAATGGTTTGGATGGGCACACACATGTGCCATGTGTACGGTGGATGAGTTGCCACAATATAGTGAAATGGGTGTGTGGCCCATGTGAGAATAAATACGGGAGGTGTGTGAAGGAATATCGGTCTCTTTGGCCTATGCAAATGACAAATAAGAAAAGGGTTAAGAAGGAGGAGGAAGAGAAAAAAAGGGACGTGAAGGAGACGTGCATGAGATTCGTATGGTATGTATGTGGTAGGTGAGAGAGAGAGAGAGAGAGAAATTTTTTAAAAAATCGGGCCGATTCCTCGCCGTGCTTTTTGGATCCGCTAGCCTTTTTCTCTTTTGTAATTCTCTTTTCCCACACGCGTCTACTTGGGAGCCCCTCTACACGCCACCACACGTGCCAGCGTGGCATCTGAGTGTAAGATAGAGACGTCCGTCAGGGTTTTCTTTCTGTTTACATGATCTCAGCTAAACATTCAGCTTATCCACTCATCAGGTGGGCCACAGCATTAGGATCACTCAAACGGCTAGCTGGTAATTAAAGAGCAACTTTAAAGTGGGACCCACCTGATGGACGGATTGGATTTTCATCCGTGTCCACGCTGGCACATTTACAGGCCTGTGTTGATATCCTGCCTGCCTTATACACGTACGCGTGTAAGAATAGTGAAGCTCCACTATTTAAACCCCACTCTTTCACAGATATGCACCCATTTTTCTACTTTCTGGTAATATAATGATACAAAATGGGTTTTAAAAGGGGTGTATCTATCAACCGGAGAGGGGTAGATATCAACTCCCAATGTAAAATATACGCGAGGGCATACATTAATATAATAATAATATTTTTTAAAAAAAGAGTCCAGGGTCTCATGATTTTGGCTTACGGGTAAAGGAGTGTGGGGTCCACCATGATTAGGATTCGGGCAGGTTGAGGGAGATCGTGGGGAGGCAAGAGCAACATCCAGCCGTCGGTTTCGATCGCTGACCGCTGACCTAAGTATTACGTGGGCTGGAGGAATCTCATCCCTTGGAGTAGAAATAAAAGCATAGGGAGGAATCAGATGGGTAAAGTAGACGTTAAGAAAGACGTAAGCTGCTGACGTGGCATGACTCTATATATAACAATATAAAATATATAAAAGTTGTCAAATTGATGTCTACACCCACTTTTTATTTACACACACCAAAAACATGTACTATTCAATGCCCAAAATGGGAAAAGGTTGTATATATAAAATAAAATAACTTTTAGTTTTCGTTAATAATAATAATATCTAGAGCCACCTTGTTTTATTGCAAACATCCATTTTGGGGTTTAATGTGTGTACCATTTGGACACCCAAAATGCTAAAAGATTGTATTACAAATAAAAAAGAGTGGGTATAAATTTATTTTTTCTTTTGAGATTTTGAAATACAAGACCCTCCTCTTCCACCCTAAATTAAAATAACACCCTGCATTTCCAAATATAGTTAAAAAACCCTATTGTTAAATTTTTGGACGGCAAAACTAACCATAGTTAGATTAATAAAATCTTTTTAAAAATGACAATATTATCCTCTCCCAAATTCCTATAGCCACAATAAACCATACCTCTCTTGTCTCTTTTCTCAACATTAAGCATAAACCTACCCTCCCAACTTAAGCGGCAAAAATATCTTCTTCCTCTTCTTCTTCTTCTTCTTTTTAATTTTTTTTTTTTTGTGATTAACAATCAACCATAGCACCTATGGCATGGTTTTATCATGTTCTCTTGATGGTATTTTTAACTAAAAATGGAAAATGGATAGGGTTAATTGAAAAAATACATATGAAAGGTGGTATTTGTCTTTAGGTCAAAAGGAAGAGTGCTTTGAGTTAAAATCTCTTTCTTTTTTATTAGCTGCAGTAGCAATAGCAACAGTATAATAATATTATAGTAAATATATATTGACACAATCCTTTGATGGTCACATGGATTACGTAGTAAGCTAATTGAGTAGACTCAGCAAGACCATTTTTTTTTTTTTCTAGATTTTAGGGCATAAGCCCCAAATTAATGCATATCCAAAACTCAAGTAGACTACACCACAAGAAACAATGTGAATTGAATGTATATTATTGGAAACTCATGGAGGCCCATGGTGATTTTGGATGAAGTTGATATTTGTGTTTTCCCTTCATTTATATCTTTATGACGTTACAACAAATTGAATAACAAATAAACATCATTGTAGGCCTTAAAGAAGGTTTCGGTATTGGATATCATTATCCCCACTATGGTGTGGTCCACTTGATCTTTGGATATGCTTCAATTTTGAGCTCATGCCTTGAATGATCTTGAAAAAAAAAAAAAGAGATCGAGCATTCACAATGGCTCCCACAGAGTTTACTCAATAGGCTTAAGCGTGTACAAAATCTGCTTTCCATGTTTACACCTTTTTTTACATATAAGATGGATAATAAGCTATTCCATATGGTTATTGGTATTGTTCTAATACTAAAAGTAGAAAAATTGGGTGTCATATATAAAAGATAGTATTTTTAAACATTTAGAAGAAAGAAAAAGACTCTCTCTCTCTCTCTCTCTCTCTCTCTCTCTCTCTCTCTCTCTCTCTCTCTCTCTCTCTCTCTCTCTCTATATATATATATATATATATATATATATATATATATTGAGGTCTGTGTTGGGGACCGTTGCACAAAACCTTAGGATCTAGCCTCCCAAAAAATATCAGAATTATGGGATAATAAAGCAATGAAATAAACCAAAGCACAAACCACACGACATAAGAGATTTTTTTACATGGAAAACTCTCAAAGAAATCAAAACCACGGGACCTCGTCTAATCAATAATCCACTATAAAGTAGAACGTTACAACCGATCACAAGCACACACCGCTTGGATCAAACCTTTTTCACTCACACAGGAGTGGATAAACAATAAGAGAATAAAAGAAAAAACGGAGAGATCTCACTGATACGAGGATGTAGAAGCGCTGAGATATCAAGTGCACAATAGATCACCTCTACGAGCATATCCTCCCTTCCACAAGCTTCCTCTCTCTTTTTTTTCTCTCTCTCACACCTTTGATAGCCCTAAACCCTTTAATAACTTGTAAAGCTTTAGGAAACCCTCTTGCATTACCTAGAACAGCCCTAGATACCCATATTTATAGATTTGGAAACCCCTTTCCGCACCTATGTGAAAACCGCCTCAAATTTACGCAGTCCGCACAAAATCCAAAACGAATCTGCGTAAGCTCGACTGGTCGAGTAGAGTCCTCGATCGGTCGAGCACCTCCCTCGACTGGTCGAGCACCACGAAAAAATCCAACCAAGCTCGCTGGAGTTTGAGTCGAGCCAGTCCTCGACTGGTCGACCAGCACCCTCGACCGGTCGAGTGAGGCTCTCGACCGGTCGAGCCTGGGGAGAAAACCCCATCAAATCTCCCCCTTTTCGACTCAGGAAAGATCCACTTTCTTCAAGCCAGCTAGGTTTCTACAAACCTCAAACTTGCCCTTGAGCAATGCCTTGATCATCATGTCTGACCCATTATCGTCCGTATGGACCTTCTCAAGTTGTAACACCTTCTGTTCCAAAGTATCCCTGATCTAGTGATATCGAATTTCTATGTGCTTCAACTTAGAATGTTGACTTGGATTCTTGCTCAAGTGTATAGTACTTTGACTATCGCAATAGACCACGTGTTCCTCCTGCTTCAGGCTAAGTTTCTGTAGGAACCTCTTCATCCAAAGCATCTCTTTACATGCCTTTGTGACCGCAATGTACTTGGTCTCTGTCATTGACAATGCTACGACCTTTTGTATCTTGCTCTACCAAGAAACCGCTCCCCCTATAAACTTGAACATGAACACCGATGTAGACTTCCTGGAGTTTATGTCACCTGCTATATCTGCATCTGTGTAGCCCTCTAACACAGGTTTTCCATCACCATAGCATAGGCTCAACCTGGATGAACCTCTTAGATACCGCAGTATCCATTTCACTGCTGTTCAATGTTCTTTGCCAGAATTGGCAAGATACCGGCTGACAACACCAACCGTATATGCAATGTTTGGGCGCGTACACACCATAACATGCATCAAAATTTTTACCGCTGATGCGTAGGGTATCTTTTATATCTCATACACCTCTACTTTCGTCTTGGAACATTGTCTGTCGCTCAATCTGAAGCGACCATCTAATGGAGTACTGATCGGCTTCGCTGCATTCATATTGAACCGCTTTAGGACTTTCTCAATATATTGCTCTTGTGACAGCCAAAGCTTCCTACTGCTTCTATCACGGGTTATCTCCATTCCTAAGATTTATTTAGCTGGGCCCAAGTCTTTCATCACAAACGACTTGCCCAACTCCCCTGTTTCAGCATGTCAATCTTCTTGATGTCTTTTCCTATAATGAGCATGTATCAATGTATAACAGCAGAACTAAGAAATCACCATCTGAGAACTTGCGTGTGAACACACAGTGGTCCGACTCCGTTCTGTCATACCCATGTTTCAACATGAACGAGTTGAACTTCTTGTACCATTGTCGTGGAGCTTGTTTCAGCCCATACAAGTTCTTCCTCAGCCTACACACCATATGCTCCTTGCCCTTGACTTCACATCCCTCTGGTTGGTGCATTTAGATCTCTTCTTCCAGGTCACCATGGAGAAAGGCAATTTTAACATCTAACTACTCTATCTCCAAATTCCATGCTAGCCGCCAACCCAAGCAACACCTGTATGGATGTCATCTTCACCACTGGTGAGAATATCTCCTCGAAGTCTATGTCTTTCCTCTGACCAAACCCTTTCACCACAAGTCTAGCCTTGAACCTCATCTGTGAATTCTTCTGCTCAACCTTCTTTCTCAACACTCACTTGTTGCTCAAAGCTTTCTTACCCTTAGGCAATTTCATCATATCATAGGTGTGGTTCTTATGCAAAGATTTCATCTCCTCTTGCATAGCTTTCAACCACTCCCCTTATGCTCGTTGACTAGGGCCTTAGAGTAATCTTCTGGCTCTCCCCCATCAGTGAGCATAATGTACTCATGCGGTAAGTACATCTTGGACGGTGTCTGTCCTTAGATGACCTCCTCACATGTGGCTCAATAGGTGGACTAAGTGGGGGCTGCTCACCCGATCCATCTTCCGTACGAACTCCCTCGTCCTTTGCACCTTATTGTACTCCCTTGTCATCAGGCACCACAGGAGGAATAACCGGATCCATGTCCTCTAGCTCACCTAAACTAGGTTAGTTCTTCTCTGGCTTATCAATGTCTTCTATGCAGTGATCTTCAAATAAAACCACTTCTCTTCTCCTGACGAGCTTCTTCTCAGTCAGATCCCACAATTTGTACCCCAAGACACACACTGCATAATCTTCATATATAGCTTGGACCTCTCGTCCTTTGGTATGTGAACAGATGCCCTGCATCCAAACACCCTGAGATGACTGTACGATGGATCATGTCCAGTCCACACCTTCTCAGGTACTTCTCCATTCAACAGGGCTGATGGAGACCTGTTTATCAGATACACTACCGTGTGCATTGCTTCTCCCCAGAACGTCTTGGGTAACTTCGCATGGGATAACATGCATCTGTTCTCTCTACAATGGTGCGATTCATTCGCTCAGCCACACCATTATGCTGGGGGTCTTGGGAATCGTCTGTTATTGCCGTATACCCGGGGACTTACAGTACTCATGGAAGTCACCAATGTATTCACCCTCATTGTCAGTGCGGATGCACTTCAATGATCTACCTGTCTCTCTCTCGACCATAACATGAAATAATTTAAACACACCAAAGACCTCGTCCTTAGATTTCAAAGCACAAACCCAAACCCTCCTATATACATCATCTATAAAAGTGACAAAATACAATGCCCCACCTAAGGTTTTTGTCCTCATAGGACCACAAACATCAGAATAAACCAAATCTAATGCATGCACTTTATTAACATGAGAAGCAGTTTTAACAAATGAAACCCTATGTTGTTTCCCTGATAAACAATCAATACAGGTTTTGAGAGGTATACCTGTCACGTTTGGAAGGAGTCGCTTCCTCGCTAGTACCTGAAGCCCCTTTTCACTCATGTGGCCTAAACGCCTGTGCCACATGTCAATACCTGAATCTTCGTTACGTTCAACCCACTCTTGCACACACTGACACTTGCCTTGTACAGGGTGCAATACTTCTTTCCTCTGGCTGCGATCAACGAACCCTTGATGAGCTTCCAACGCCCACCAACAAACGACTTTCATAGCCATCATCATCCAACCTTCCCGTCGACATTAAGTTGAGGCGAAGGTCTAGGATATGCCTCACATCCCTGAGAACCAATGTGCAACCTACATTGGTTTTCACGTAAATATTATTGACCCCTACGATCTTCGATACGCCGGAATTTTTCATCTTCACGGTCCCAAAGTCACCTGACTTGTAGCTTATGAAGAAGTCCCTGCGTGGAGTCGCATGAAACGAGGCTCCCGAGTCTATCACCCAGTCGGTGTCCTAACTCGTAGCCGTAAGATAAACATCATGATCTGCAAAAAGAATAACTACAACGTCGCCATCTGAAGCGACCGCAGTGGAGTCTGATTCATCTTCCTTCTCCTTTCTTTTTACTTTCTTGTCGTTCTTATTCTTACGACATTCATGCTTATAGTGACCCTTCTTGCCACAATTCCAGCATTCAACGTCCCTTCTTGTACTCGACTTGCTCTTGATTTATCTCGGGCCTTCCCGCCCTTTCTGTTCTTTCCTCTCCCTCGTTCTTGTATCACAAGGGCCTCTGAGTAGACCCCTAAGACTTCCTCCCTGTCTCCTCATTGAAGAGACAGCTAGTTACTTGTCCATGGACACTTTTCCGTTTGGCGTGGAGTTACTCAGAGACATCACCAATGTCTCTCAACTATCAGGCAATGAGCTAAGCAATAGTAAAGCCTGTAATTCATCGTCCAGGACCATCTTCATAGCAGAGAGCTGGTTCAATATATTGCTGACTTCATTCATGTGCTCAGCTATAGAAACACCATCTTTGAAACTTGAGATTCACAAGTCGTCTTATCAGAAAAATCTTATTATCGGCTATCTTCCTCTCATACAGCCCTTGTAATTTCAGTCATACGCTAGCGGCTGAGGTCTCTGTAGACACATGGTGGAATACGGAATCATCCAACCATTGTCTAATAAACCCCACCGCCTTCCGGTCCAATTTCTTCCAATTATCATCTATCATATCCTTTGACTTTGCTAATATGCCTTGAATTGGAGAATACAAGTCTTTGCAATAAAGCAAGTCCTCCATCTTAGCCTTCCATATGGTCCAGTTAGAACCATTGAGGCTGATCATCCTTGATGAGCCACCTTCCATAATTCAGAACCGATCCCACTCCATTCAATGAACTTAGCTCTGATACCACTTTGTTAGGGGCCGTTGCACAAAACCTTAGGATCTAGCCTCCCAAAAAATACCAGAAGTATGGGATAATAAAGCAATGAAATAAATTAAAGCACAAACCACATGACACAAGAGATTTTTTACATGGAAAACCCTCAAAGATGTAAAATAACGGGACCTCGTCCAGATCAACAATTTACTATGAAGTAGAACGTTACAACCGATCACAAGCACACACCACTTGGATCAAACCTTCTTCACTCACGCAGGAGTGGATAAACAATAAGAGAATAAAAGGAAAAATGGAGAGATCTCACCGATTACGAGGACATAGAAGCGCTGAGATATCAAGTGCACAATAGATCACCTTTATGAGCATAACCTCCCTTTCGCAAGCTCTCTCTCTCTCTCTCTCTCTCTCTTCTCTCTCTCTCTCTCTACACCTTTGATGGCCCTAAACCATTTAGCAAATCCTTGTAAAGCTTTAGGAAACCTTCTTGCATTACCTAGAACAGCCTTAGGTACCCATATTTATAGATTTGGAAACCCCTTTCCGCACCTATGTGAAAACCGCCTCAAATATACGCAGTCCGCACAAAATCTGGAACAAATCTGTGTAAGCTCGACTAGTCGAGCAGAGTCCTCAATCAGTCAAGCGGCTCACTCGACCAGTAGAGCACCTCCCTCAACTGGTCGAGCACCACAGAAAAAATCCGACCAACACCCTCGACCGGTCGAGTGAGGCTCTCGACCGATCGAGCTTGGGGAGAAAACCCCATCAATCTGGTCTTAAACATTAACGGATATGAAAAGGTTTGAGGGAGGCTCTCGAAAGTTTGTCATGGCATTGGATCACATTCACACTGCTAACATGGTAGCTTGGTCCCACCCATACAAGGTGTATACGTTAACTCAATGACTTATGATTATTATTATTATTGCTATCATCACTACCATTAAGCATTCCTAGATGCTCGCACACACCAACATGGCACGTGTGTATATATATATATATATATATATATATATATATATATATATATATATATATATAGATTATATATATATATATATATAATTAGTGTCTTAAACATTAGTGGATATGAAAAGGTTTGAGGGAGGCGCCCGAAAGTTTGTCATGGCATTGGATCACATCCACATGCTAACATGGTAGCTTGGTCCCACCCATACAAGGTGTATACGTTAACTCAATGACTTATGATTATTATTATTATTACTATCATCACTACCATTAAGCATTCCTAGATGCACACACACCAACATGGCATGTGCACATCAGCATATATAGTTAAAAAAACGCGATAACTTGACTCAATGTTTCAACTCAGATGGTTGAGTTGAAGACTCGACTTGGTATTTAATTATTCTAAATTAAGAAATAAAATTTAAATGGTAATGTTTTAGTGTAAGTAGTGTAAAAACTGTTGGCTAATAGCATTGCTTCCCTTGATAAAGGCTAGTGTTTTGATTATCAATCCCTCATTTTATTTCTTTTTAATAAAACCCTTTCGTAAAATGAGTGACTCGGTTTTAGTAGTCAAGTCAACCGAGTTATAGTTGATGAGTTTCTCCGAGTCAAGAATGAGTCACTTGCAGTACTGAGTTTCCCACATAGTCAGAGTTCACTGTGCCTGAAATCTTGCTGAGTCGAGTCAACTCAACCAAGTTTCAAGCCAGCAAATTTTAGAACTATGGGTATGTTATCCTGTCCGTTGATCATGGGGTCCCATTATCCTGATGTTTTGTCAATGTCAGTTAATCAAGGTCAGCCACTGTATATTAGATAAATGTACTACTTGAAAATAGCCTAAGTTTTCTAAGCCATTCACTTGTATCTAACATCACATCCGTCTAATGAGTTACCATCTGAGTTTTGGGTGAGAACATCTTCGTAGTTGGATCCACCTGATGGACGGCTTGGATACACCCCAGCGCATGGGAGTATCTGATTTCATCATTGTTTTTAGGGAATGACTATGTAACACTTGAATGTGTTATTGCATGCAAAGATTTGTAAGCTATGGCAATCTTAAAAATGATTCAATGTGGGCCACTAGTCTAGTGGGTGACGTTCTTCACACGTGACAACCGTGCCATTAAGATCAAAGGCCGTTCGGATGGGAAGTTACACTACACCATTTCTCTAATATAAGTAATAATAACAGTAATAGTGATAGGCTAGCTACTGTATGTAAATTGTTTTAAAAATAGTTATTTCATTAAACAATAAAAAGAAAGACCCTATATATGAAAGACACTAACCATTTCTTACATATAAACATGTTTTAGGGTGCGTTTGGTTGCACCAAATATCACGAAATTGCATGATATTTCATGATTAGTCAATCTACTTTAATACAAAATTTCATGATATATCATGAAATTTGGTGCAACCAAACACCAACTTATACATTATAAAAACAACAGCCGCAAACAATAATAACAACATAAACCTTTATATCCACTTCTTTTGAGAACATGGTACTCACTCTCTCTCTCTCTCTCTCTCTCTCTCTCTCTCTCTCTCTCTCTCTCTCTCTCTCTCTCTCTCTCTCTCCTTTTTTTTCTTTTTTCTTTTTTTACAACCATCCAATCATACCACTTTTCTACGACACCAATCCATGAAAGGTAGGTCGAAGATCAACTTGCACAAAAACCAGGCTGCTTCCCTTATCAGGAGGGCCCCACTGATGGAATCAATAGACATCCGACCATCTGAGACAACAAACGGTTGTGGCCCACCTAGTGAGCTAGATCAGCCTGATTTTGGAGAAAGCTTGACCATGGCCTATCATTTTCATGGTACTGCACTTCTGCTGCCGTTGCTTGTAAGTGACCATTTCTCTTTCTATGACGTTTGCTAATTCCACACGCTTGAGGGTACGTGAGATCCGAGCTTTCTATTAGGTGGGCAACAGTGTTTACATCTTGTGACCTAAAAATCAGGTCATTTCACACCCTCAGGTGGGCCACAGCATAAAAAGAAAATGGACGGCTAGAATAAAGTTATCATAGCTGTCAGTTTACATTGTGGCCCACTAAGTGAAACAGCCTGATTTTTTAGGCAGAAGATCTAAGCTCTATTTCCAACCAGACGGAAAGTTCAGATAAGTGCAGGGCTCCACTCGCCGTGTAGAATTAGCAAATGTCCTTTTTTTATTTATTTTTGTTTTTTTATAATAGGATATAGATGAACTTGAAGATGTGGAAAGCTTAACAAGCAACGAATGCGATTGACCTTTTTTATTTTTATTTTCTCTTAAAGTGGTTGCATTTGTTATATATATCTACATATACCATTGACATGGGAAATGATTTGATGCAATTGATTGGCACCATGCTACAGTGCAACTCAAGTGGACGCGTGGGAAGTTTTGATATGGACCATCCAACCAACGTACCCCACAAATTGAAAGGCCAAGCATTATGTTAATGTTGGGCTTTCCTTCAGAACCATTGATTGTCGTTGGCCCCCTAACCCAACCGTACGTTAGGATATTCCATTGGCAATCCATGGCTGGATCACTTGATGGACGGTCCAAATCATTGATCCAACTGTCCACTTATATCTTGACATGTGTTGCACCACGAACAGTGCAGATGAGCTAAACAAATCATTCTCCCATTGATCCTACTAACTACGTCCTGTCTAAGGTCGGAAATGGGCTGGACCTGGATGGGCTTGAAGTAGGCCCATGCCTAGATCAATTCTATTTGGGCTTTCAGTAACATCAACATGAAAGTTCTTGAGCTTGGCCTGGGGCCCACATCAATAGGGACTTAAAATCAGCTCTCGAATTCTACCATGGGCCTATATAACAAGCCCAAGACCGACTCATATAGGGCCATGATCTAAAACCTAGTGGGCCAATCTGGGCCATTGGTATCGACGCATAATATTTTTTTGTGTTTATGGTAGTATTTATTTTCTCCAAATTTCAGGTAGAGATCACATGTAAAGGGCAACAGCTTCCGCCGTTCTTGACATTGCAACATGTAAGAGATAACGTATGGTGTACAAGGGACGCCGTCACATTACTTCCAGACTCCCCAACCGTCGATCACGTGATGATTCTACACTATGGTAGAAGCACTTAGAATCAGGGTAGCAAATGGTCCGGGCCCGGGCCCACGCTCGATCAATTTGAAATCTGCGTCTCAACTGACCCGGACCCGGCCCGTTTGCAACCCTAGTACGTAGGTGAGTCGCCGTTCAGTGGTCCGCGAGAACTATAGTCCTCGCCTTACCCCGTGCCCCCCATTGGCTGCCTATATAGGGGCTATACATAAAACATGGGCCCATTGATATTTTAGATATGGGCCCATGCCATCTTCCGACGGGCCCGAGGACTATGGTTCGCACCGACTACCTTATCTGGTTCAATTAGAAAATGCCATGTTGTATAATTACATTACTACCACTCTCTCTTCTTTCTTTTCATTTTTTTTTTTTTTTCCCTTTTTCTTTTTTGGGTTTTCTTTTCGTTTGTTTCTCTAATTCATTTGAGGAAACAGCTTGGAAATACCACAAAAAAAATATAGCCAGTTCATTAGGGGTTTAATAATAACATCTACAAGGAATGTATTTCCAAGCCATTTTGGCTTGATATTCTTTTTCTCTTTTCCTTTTAATTACTAATTCCAATTTCTGTTTTCAGCTTGAGTGTACAATCTCTTTTTAATTATTGTTATTATCCTGTCCGTTGAGCTTGTGGATCCCAACATGGAGGACCATGCTCAAAGATGCTATTCAATCAGAGGACTCTATGGACTAACAATCCACATTTAAAGAAGAGAGAGAGAGAGAGAGAGAGAGAGAGAGAGAGAAGAGAGAGAGAGAGATCTTCCAATTTAGGAGATGGGGCATGGGGTTAGTCAGATCAATGGCTTCAATGATTCAACCATGAGCATTATATAAGAGCTCATTTTGTAAATGGAGGTAAATGGGAAATGGAATCGGAGGTAAATGAATTGGGAGTAAATTTACTCAATTGTATTTGGGTGAATGAGAGTAAATGGAATGCATTTTGAATTCCAAATAATCTATTTAGATGGAGTAAATGGGAGGAATTGGAATGCATTAAAAATTTTGAATATATTCATAGCAACATAGGTAATTTTAAATTGGCTTTAACATCCAAATTAGCATACATACATGATATTTAATAGATTGATTGTAGTAGGCCCATTGAAATATATACTTTCCCCAGGAAATTTCGCGCCTCAGGTGGGCCACAAGCATATAAATCACAAACAAGCAACTTGCCAACATTTTTTAACCAGATGATTTGGATCATTCTGTTAGTGTGATTTTAGTAATATAGTTGATAACTGAATTATTTTGAAGTAGCATCAATGTGACATGTATATGATAGATGTGTGTGGCAGCACCTTTGTTTACTCACAGAACTCCCCAAGGAGGCTCAAAAAGGCATTTCACCACCCCAACCCCCTACTTCCAAAGCCTCTCAAAGAAAGGATTTCATTTAAGGTTTCATTTACTCTCATTTCCTTTCATTTTCATGTACTTACTTCCATCCAAACACACTTCAAATGCCATTTACCTTCACTTACTTCCAATTCTATCTTTTTACCTCCATTTATTCCCATCCAAACTGCGCCTAAATAAAATGCATTAATGGAAATGAGCACCCTCGCAGTGATAGGAAGGGGCTCACCTGCGGCTAGATAGCCAAGGGCCGCCCAAGTCGGCTTCTCTAGCAGACAGCGGATCATCAGATCATATGGTCATCTTTCCGCTACATGTCATAATGCAATATTTATTATGTTTCTGAACGTTGGGATTAAAATCTGTGATGGTTAGCCACTCCAATTGTAGTTACAAATACAATGCAGAAACACAAGGCCCAGCCCATCAAAGAGGCCAACAAATCCTGACTAACCATCATCCACTCCAATGGTTAGCCCCAACCTAATCCGGGCAAACCTATGGCTGTCCAGGACCGTACCTCAAAAAAGGCCCAGGACTCACTCAGGCTCACCAATAAAAAAGTGGGGCGAGGCATACGAGTCAATCCAAGTTGCCTGGTCATAATACCAAGGTTATCATGGTCTCCCTGTCCATGAATATTTCTTAATACACACAACACAAACAAACGGACAGGATGACTTGGCAAACATGGCCCATTGAGACATCCATAAAACTGGGCCATGGATCATAAAAGCAAACGAGAACATGAGTGGTAGGACCTCAGAAGCTCTTGAGCCACGAACCAAAAGCTCTCTCCCAGGAACTGTGCAGGCCCAAGCATATGAGTAGAAATGTATAATTAAATACAAGTAGTCTAGTCTACTGCCATAAGAACCACAATCTCTTATATCCATCACAAATGCATCTGTAAGAGGTACATCATATCTCTCTATGCAGTGGAATCATCAAGCTATACATGTTTCATCTATGGAAGGCCCATTATTTGGACAGCATGGATTGATAGAACTGGCTAATGGATGATGTAAAAATAGCAATAATGGCAGTATTGTGTTAAAACAGTCCCATCTTGTGTGATGAACCAGTACATTAGTATACAACGAGTCCATGAACTTTTGCCAAGCAATCATGAAAACCCAAATCTTGATTGGGAAAAATACATAATTCACAAAGCTCATAAGCAAATAACTAGAACAAGGCTGTGATGATCATGGTGATGATGAGCTTCCTAACATTATGTATAGTAGAGATATGTCAGATCGGATCTTCATCAAATCAAATTTGGGTAGATCCAAATTCAATCCTATTATAAAAGGATCATGTTTACATGTCCCGAATTCAAAAGGATAGATACAATTATCAGTCTAAATCCAATTTAATCAGACCAAATTCTAATCAGATAAGGATCAAAGATAGCAAAATATATATGTGAAGAAAGTAGGCAGCATGCCCCCATCATTTCAATGTCTCCATTTATTCAATTGATATAGCCAAAAACCAACAACCAACAAAACCAACGACCAACCACTCAAATGTTTCCATAACTCAATCAAGAAAAAGAGTTATTTAATCCTACTCCCATATAGCCTTGAGCATGTACAGGCGCAGCTCGTGGTTCTCAATCCAGACCATCTGACGGGCCCTCCCAGAAAACCTCTCCAATGGGGCAACCATAGCAGTTGGTTTGTGGCCAGCAAATAGACATTTGCTAGAAAAATACAGCAATGATCCAAAGCCAACAAAATAAGGGAGCATAGATTGGGTGGTGATTACAGCAATGCGCAACATTCACAGCGTGCATGAGTATTGAGTGCAAGCCATGCATCATGCATGTCATCATGTCAAGTGAATAAAAAATCCATAATTGAAAAACGATGACATGTAAAAATCACGGGAAAAATAAAATAAAATAAGGCCAGTCAACAAATTAAAATGGTTCACTTGAAATAAGAAGGAAACCTGCATGTAAAAGAAAATATCTGCATGTAGATACAAAACTGAAGTGATCAATGACCAAGATAAGCTTCATAACATATGTGCACTTGGGAGTACATAATTATTTAATTGACGGACTAATTGTAAGGTAAGAAACCCATGTCTTTGCACAGATTTTGCAGGTAATCGATTCCAACACCATGGTTTGGTAATCCAGATCATGGGTCTGTTGCACCCACCATCAAAAGGGAAGGAGGGAGCAGATATATGACAAAACCCGATGAACAAAATGTATAGTCAATCCACCTAGCAATATTGATATAATCAGTATATGAAAAAGGTATCACACAATGCTCACCAAAAGTTTGTACAGTAGTGTTCATGTTTTCTGTGTGCAGGTGGGTCCCACCGTCCAGGGATCCAAACCCACAAAATGATGGACCGTACCGTGGGTAGCCCATCCACTACATCCCCAGATTGGAAAAACCCGATTATCAAATATTTGGCCATTTAACACTGCAGTAGTTTCTTTCTCAAACATACATTTCTTGGTTCGCCTGTTTGAGGGTTCGGATTTTTCCGTCTTGGGGACATTTTTCATGCACAAGCCATCCACACTGGAGAATGCAATATTAAAATTTTAGAAACCACGGTTACCACTTTTATAAATGAAAACCCAAATGGTACTGTACAAACTTTTGGCCCGAGCATAAAAGAAACAAGAACCAATATTCAGAGAACCATGTAGAAGCTAGAAGGAACAGCCTGTAATCTAATCTACAGGATAAGTGTAGAACAATCACAACATTATTTCAATTTCAATAATCAAGAAACTCAACTAATGTTCCATTGTTTATTTGAAAAATCCGAGATAAACTCAGAAGTCATGACATAGCCATAAAATAATTCAACTTGCCATTCATACAGTTAACCAGAGATTTTCTTAGCCCACATGCATGCCACACTGATGCATGTGGGAGGGTAGAATTTCACACAAGACGCTGTAACTAGGCACTTTCAGGAAATCATGGACTCAACTGTGAAGACAAGACGAGATCATTCATGCATGCAGTGTAGCAAACTCAACAGGGTGATTGGATGAACTGCAATGGGAAGAGAATGGAGAAATTGCAAATGACAAAAAGACACCTCCTAGGACCATGAATGTGGGTATTTTCATCATGTTACTGAGAACATCTCTAAAGAATTTAAAAATAAAAATAAATAAATAAATAAAACTAATATGATCAGCCCAAGTAAGCTGTAGACCCTTGTTCAAACCAAGTTTGATGCTTGTTTTATGCTGCCGTTGGCCATATACTCATTCTCCCTCACATTGGCATCCATGAAAAGGTATTGTTTGCAATGTTCTTGTAGTTCAAAGACTCAAGAAGAAATCAATGACAGAGCTCGGTGATGATTGAATAATCTTACCGACTGACTTCTCGCTGAAAATTTATCAACTACGAAGATTAGGACAATCAGGTCTTCTGCCCGCATTGTCAATGTCATCACTTACTCCAATCCTGCTTCAATTTGGCATAATTGGATTGGATCATGCCAAACATTGCACTTTAAATAGGACAAATTCAGCTGCATTTGTCATTTTGTTCCAATAAAGACAACGGAGTCCTCATGTTCTAGGTATTGCTACCCTCAAAGTGGTCAAAATCTCAGATTTTCCTTCATGTACTGCTGCTTCACACCCTCATGAACATATAAATAGCTACACAGCAATCAATCTGATGATTTTTTTGAACTTTTCAATCAATCTGATGATACCATTCAATAAACATTTCTCAGTGAAAAATAGATATTTTGTTCATGCTGGCTCAGTTCAAGAAAATTGTGGAGTACTTCTGAAAGAAAGGAAAGCATCCTTGAAAGATGATTGTGGTAGGTTTGTAAATCTCCACTCACCCTCAGGCACAGTTGAAAGAAAGCATTGCCAAATTAGAGAGTTAACTATGTAGATGCGATCCTGCATAGCACCCTGATGCAGGACCATCCAACCATCCAGTAAGAAACTGAAGAGTGGTACTATTGCTGGTTAATCAAAGATCAGGCCATCAGATTGCATATTGGGCCCAAATCAGGTCCATCCATGGGTCCAGCCTAAAAATCAGGCTTATCAAACCACCCGTATTGAAGATTTACACCCATCCAGAATAAATATTTGGACCACATCAAGGGTTCAGGTTGAGCTGATCATTCATATTGATCAGATCGAGGGTGATGATGGTTATTCTCAACTATATCGGGACATAATGATCCAGACTGATCCAGTGGTCCAACTGCAATGTGGAGTTTACAGATCTGGCCTGGATCACCAACCAGGTTGGACATTAGGACCCACCAGTCCAACCATGCACTTTTGGGGTCCTACAAACAAATTGTATGTGAGATTAATGCAGGAGCATTTTCACACTGTTGGATGCAGGGGCACACTTGGGGTGGGTGACCCATGCGATTTGGGGCCACGGGGGAGGTCTCGTGTGTTCGAGACTCCTTACCAGGGGTGATTAATGTGCATTTCACAACGGGCTCGAGTGGAGTAGCCCGTGAGATGCGGGGACACACTCGGGGTGGGCGGCCCATGTGATTTGGGGCCCACGAAGGGGGTTCGGCTGAGGTCCTAACCCATGAGATGTGGGGCCTGGGCTATGAGATAAAGGGATTAATTCGCCATACTCTAACAGTTCGAGCTTTTAGAGCAAGTGGTTAATTGTCCTGCATCAGAGATGAGAGGTCTTGTATGACCATACAAACATGAATTCTTACCAATATGGCCGTGCACAATTCCCTACCTAGTAGGGACTGTTTCTTTGGATGCTTTAAAGTCGTTTCCTTATTAGTTATTTCTGTTACAAGTTTTTAGGATAAGATTGAGTAGGATTAGGAGAGAAGAATCTTGGACCAATTTCTTCAGTTGAAGTAGGACTTCTAAAAGAGAGATATATATATATATATATAGGCATAGCCATACACATGGATGAATTAGGGACACAATAATTTGATAATTTGGATTGAATAAAAAGATTCTTTTTGTTTTTTGAGACTAGAAAAAATATTTAGATGTAAGACTCTTATCTATTGCATTAAGTGGATGGAGCTCTTTTTTTAGCTTTTAATAAAATGCAGTTGCTTATTAAAGAAAGAAAGAAAAAAACAAAAAAAAAAAAAAAAAAAAAAAAAAAAACAAAAAAAAAAACAAAAAAAAAAAAAAAACAAAACAAAACATACTGGGAAGTGGAGACTCTTCTCCAACACAAGAAGTGATACTCTTCTAGGTTCGTTTGTCATGAGACTCCACATATCAATCCCCAAATCTTTATTTATTTATTTATTTAAATCTACTACTGCAATTGGATATGTCAAGGAGTGATCGAAAGCTTTCAGACATCTAAGGTGGAATTTCTTCCTCCAAATCCGTAAGTATCTGTTTATCCATAAAGTTGAATCAATTCCATGCCGATTGCTTCATCACATCCTCATCATGTCAAAGTTGTTTGATAAGTGCAAACCCATATCAATTTTCATTCCATTAGTTTTTATGTGGTTCTCCTTTTTATCGGCAACACAACAATTTGTTAAAAGAGTAGATGGATGAAACTATCCACCAAGACAATGGATACACAATTCCGAAAAAGAGTAGATGGATGAAACCATCCACTAAGACAATGTAAAAAAAATAATAATATATAAAAATCCTTGGCCAAAACATTTGCAAATATAACCCCTCAATTCCTCATCCTTCCCCCTCTAGACTGTTGTGAATAACCGAGGATAACATACCATTGTAAAAGAAGAGGGACAAGCACTTGTTACAAGCGAGAAGGCTTCAGTTGGTCCTTCGATACCCTTTCATATGTAAATGAGTGGTGTGAGAAAAGGCTCTCTTATCCAAAGAGTCAAATGCAGGATACAGCCACTATATCAGCAACTTAACAAAGTCAAAGGCAAGAATCGAGATATCCTGAAAGGCTGAGGTATGTGCATGATAAAGAATGCCATTTCTCGTCATGATAACCAATTCATCATTAGCTTGTATAACTTTCTTTTTTCTTTTACTTTTGTTTCAAAATTCATATAATTTTTACTAATATAAAGTACACGGGCAGAAATTGCCGTATGCAAATAATGATGGAATAGGTCACCAAATAAAAAGACCCAATTTATTGGATAGACTGTCAGCCACACCATTTGCCTCACAGAGAACAAGCCCTAACTCGCACTCCAAACTCCTTAAAAGAAAAGGTATCCCTAATTTCATTCTATATTTCACAATATCCACCACGACAAAATTACTCCATGCATTCGCCATCTCCCTCCAAGATAAGGTACAATCCTCAAACATCTTCAATCCCCAAAGCAATGCCTTGGTCACTTCTAACCGTAGTAGATGAAAGCAAATCTAACTACTCTCATCGTTGTCATCATCTTAGCCTTTCTCCTAGAGATTTGGGGTTGGCTTTTCAGTGGTGGATAAGCAAAAACTTCTACGATCAGCCGCCCACCAGAAATCAACCTTCCTTTTTTACCCTTGGAATTGGCCGAGACAAAGGCTATCATTCAAACCACTGACACGCAAGCACAGGCCCATCCAATATCCACCCCAGCCCAACATTACATGCATCCCCCCAATAGACGAGCGAGCAAAGTAGGGTCACGGAGGAGCAGTTAAGAGCACCAAGCACCCAGACGCATGAAAGGGCATGTTTGAGTAAGTCTAACAACTCGATTGTCCCTAAAAATATTCCTAACAGCAGCTAGGTTTTGTTAACCAACAAACTACCATCAAAAACCAATTTAATGGCACCAATCAAGAGGAGAAACCAAAAAGTAGGCACTGTTTCTTTATCACCCGCTTTGATTACAACTTTTTAAATCTACTTTAAGTAAAGAACACATACACCTACACAGAACCCGAAGATATAATGGTTATTCCATCTGTTAATTTTGCCAAAACTTCATCCCCGGATATTCAACCATCCCTCTCATTGCCTAAAAATTTCCTTGCTGTCAAAAATAAATTAGGTAGTAAACTGAATCCTCCAATCTTCCACGTGTTAAGTAAATATTTTTTTAATCCTAGTTCTCTCAACATGACTGCAAGTTAAAATCACCTATTTGAGTTGGTGGATGAAAAAATTATAACAAATTTACAGCATACAGGCATGAAAAGATGGCTTTACTTAGATTAGAGGCCGGAGGATCGGCTGGGAGAATCCAGATTTGGAAGAAAGATGTGGTTACATTGGCAGATTATGATGTTGGGGTGTTCTATGATTCGATGGTATGTGTTGAATTCTTTCTTCTTAAGATGAATGCAAGTTAGAATCACCCGTGAATCCAAATTTGAGTTGGTTGATGACAAACTTAAAATGAATTTATTGGGTATGGATAAGAAATGGTGGCTTTACTTGGGAGTTCAGTGGAGGGAATCAAAATTTGGAGGAACAATGTGAATAACTTAAAAGCTAATTCCAATGGGGTGTTTTCGATTCAATGGTGTAGCAAGGAAATAAAACAAGTTGTGGGAAGAGCTCAATAGGGTGAGGATCAAGTGAGATATAAAATGATGCATTGTGGCTACTTCAATGTTTATAAGAAGATTTCCGGTAGAGGGCTGCTTATGATGCTTGCGCAGGCACTCAGAAATTGCCCACGTGCCATATATTCATCATCATCATCATCCTCTAAGCCTTATCCCAATTAATTGGGATCAGCTACATGGGTCCTGTTCCTCCATCCCACTCTATCATGGACCAGACCTTCAGTTAGAACATAGGACACCAAGTCTTTTCTTGCTACCCCCATCAACGTTCTTTTGTCCTTCCCCTTGCACTTTTAAAGCCTTCAACTGGTACCAACTCACTCCTAACCGATGCACTTCTTGGTCTCTGTTGCATATGACCAAACCATCCAAGTCTACCTTCCCTCATATTATTACCTATTGGTGCTACTCCTAAGTTTCCTCGAATGGGATTTCTAATCCTATCCTTCCTCATCTTACCACTCATCCATCTCCACATCCTCATTTCAGCTACTCTCATCTTATGAACAAGTTGTTCTTTAACTACCCAACATTTTGTGCCATAAAGCATGGCTAGTCTTATAGCTATCGTATAGCTATCCTATAAATTTTCCCTTTCAGTTTGAGTGGTACATGACAATCACATAGAACTCTAGAGGCACATCTCCATTTCTTGCACCCAGCTTGTATTCTATGGGCAACATCCTTCTCAAATAAAACCATCAGACAATCCGACTAGATTGTGCATCCAACTGTTGCCAAGTCACAATCCCAAGAACAAATTAGTTGAGCAATCCTAACCTCTGATTTGTTGGACACTTGTTAGTGGAAATAGGACCATTGAATTTTTTCATTTAACCGTCCAATAAATGTCCATCAATCCAATAGTCAGACAATCAAAATAAGCTTGATTGGGTGGCACTTGTATGCCACGTGCAACTTCTAAGTATTTTTTTGTGCCTGCATATCATCCATCACACTCTGCTGAAGTATCAAGGTTCTTCTCCTTCAGAAATCAGTTAACCCTTGGAAGGTGATCTTCCTATGAGCAGGGGATGTTTAACATGGTCAAACAATCAGGATGGTCTAGTCATGTGGAGAATTGGTCAGTTCCTCATCTTCAAAGACTGGAAGAAATACTATAAAGGTGTCTCTCAATCTATCCTTCCAATCTGGTTTCCAAAGACCTAGAGTCTAATTGGTGAAATGATATGCACTATCAACGAGAAGTGGTATGATGATCGATCAGAAGAAGGGTGACGTGGGTACAAGGGAAAGCAAAATTTTGAAATTACTGAACCTGGAAAGCAAGTTAAAAGAGGGAAGCAAACATAATTTTGCGAAAATAAGGGAAAGAAAAGAGTTATTGTGTGAGATTTACAAAATTGACAGAGGAGCTTGGTGCAACCCATTATCGAGTCAATGAGATCTCGACACCCAAATCGTAAAGAAATGAAACACGTATACACTCACAAGAAATATTTGAGTAGAGATAATTTTATTGATATTCAGACTTCTTCTCTTATAATACTCAAGAAAACTCACAACTCAAAAAAATGTGGATTCTTTACCTCCCACACACACCTATTATAGGCCCTAAAGAAAATCTCCATGACTCTTTAATAAAGATCCCCAAACTATTAGATTGATTTCAAATCAAGCTTAACTAATTTCAAATCAATCAATAATTTATTTAAGATAATAACAATCCCACCAACAAAGATGGGACTAAAACAGCAAAAACAAATCTACTAAATACACCAAAAATATTCAATCATATCTTCCAAATCAGCCTCCCTATCTTCCACAAATGGCATATGTTATCTCCGACATTAGGCCCCAAATCTGGCAACAAACAACCCAAAATTGGCACCTGCTCGGCCCTACAATGGGCCATGCTCCTACATCAGAGCTTCCTTAACAGTTCAAGAACAACTACCATGACATTCTTAGAAGGGAAGACATCTCTTGCAGATGAAAATCTAGAGACACATGGCTTGCAGAGGTGATGCAGGAAAACCCACAGAATTAACCTCAGAAGTCATAGCTCTACCAGAACAACTAGAATATGATATATAAATCAGCTTTTACCAGATGTTGTATTTTCCAATCAAATGTGCACACATTCAAACTAATCAGAAGAAACGGGGAAGGTAGAATTGTAACAACCCATTTTTTTTAAATAACAGTGGGAACTAAATCCTGCCATTTCCTATGGTGTGGCCCACTAGAGCTTCAGATCCATCTCATTTTTTGGCCCATACCCTAAAATGTTTTAATAAAACTGGTGAGCGGAGTGGATTCGTCACGTCATCCCTGTGAGGCCCACCGTGCAAAAAAAAAAAAAAAAATACAATGCAGTGACGTGCTAGTGCACGTCACCGCATGGCCTAACTTCTCTCCCATTCTCCTCCTTCTTCGATTGCATTTCGCACCGGTAGCCGCATGACCTAACCTCTCTCTCTCTCTCTCTCAACCTCCAATCCATCCATCTCTCTCTCTCTCTACTCCAAAGCCCCGAACTCCGGAAAAAGCTTCCCATTTTCCATGGATTCCTCAATCCTATTCCTTGCTATTCCTCTGCTTTCTGCGGGTGTAGATTAAGCTCGAGCAGTAGCTATTGTCAAGGGCAGTGTCTTTTGCGGCCAATGCAAAGACGGGAAGATAACCTTCTTCGACTACCCACTCTTCAAAGCCAAGATATCTCCGACATGTTGGGGCAACGACAGGAAGCCAACCGTTTTGAAGGAGGGGACAACTGGATGGTTTAGTGGCTACAAGTTCAAGTTCGATGACAGCCCGAATCTGAGCCAATGCCACCATCAGCTCAATCGCCACCGTCTAGCCAGTTCCTGCCCAATACTCTTTTGCAAGGTTTCGTTTGTTCGCATGACGTATTTTGGACAAGATCAGAAGAATGAATCAGAAGAAAAAGGTAGAAGAAATGAGAAGAAATTAAAGAAGGAAGAAAGAGAAGCAGACAATTTCATCGAGTTAACTCAGCGAGTCAACCCGATCACTCGCTGGCCCGATCATCCAAGCTAATTCCATATTCAAACTTCGAGTCATTTATCAGCTAAGTTTCTAATCTCCATCCTTTGACCTCATACGTTAAAGTAGCCTTCATTCGAGTCGACTCACTGAGTCAACTCAGTGATTTAACGTGTTATTTTCTTATATTTTAATATTAGATAATTAAAAACCTTAGCGTAGGTCTTAATAAATCAGCTTGTATGATTTGTGTAGGGATGTCATCGTTTACATTGAAAATATTTACCGAGTGCTACTAGTCTAAGTGCGTCGAATTGAGTTTATGCGAAATCGGACCAAAACCATCTACATGTAGAATCCATCATCACATCAAATCTATCACTCTAATAGCAGGTAGGCGATTTTCCCGATTGAAAAGACTACATTATTATATATTTTGATTTCATTGATTATTTATTTCGTATTTCTAATTTAAGACATTTGATTTTGGTTTTACGTGATGTAGAATGCATTTATTTGATTTCTAATATGTGAAATAAATTCATTTGATTATTGTTAAATGCTTTTAATTATATTATGGGTGTTCTGCCCTGAAAGGACCATTATGTTATTTTGATATGGGTGCTCTGCCCAGGGTCATTCCCGAAAGGATTGGCACGGTACGGGTGCTCTGCCCAGGGTCGTACCCGAAAGGATAGACACGGGTGCTCTGCCCTAGGCGATTCCCTAAAATGATCAACACACACGGGTGCTCTACCCTGAGTATTTACCCTAAAAGTTTATTCACCAGGTGCTCTGTCGAGGGTCATTCCCTAAAAGGATCAACATCGGTGCTCTGCCGAGGGTCATTCCCTAAAAGGATCAACACACACGGGTGCTCTGCCCTATATTGAACAAAAAAAAAAAAAAAAAAAAAAAAAAAAAAAAAAAAAGATGACTGTATTATCTTATTTTGTTATTATAAAAAATAAATTGTTATTGTTGTCAGGTAAAATGTTGATTCAATACTCATAATTGAACCTACTTATTTTATTGAGTTGTATTGGTGTTAACGTAGAATTTTCAATTTTGGGAATAATGTGACCCTACGAGCCGTCGCACTCACACCCATATATAAAGAATCAGTTGGGCAAGATTGAAGACTCTTTCCCTTATTTATTTACAAATTAATTAAAGTTCAATGTATATTATTATTAAAAAAATTGAATATCAATGTAATTAAATATTCAATGATTAATTTGTGGATGTTATTTAATGATAATTACTTTGACTCCTTTTAGTTACTCTGATTGCCGTAAAAATCATGAAAATAATGTGGGTTGTGGTGTATATTGTGTTTAAAGTCAACTCACAGTCCTGCAATTCGGGTTCGGGCCTGGCCAACTCGGGTACCGAATTTTGGGGCGTGACAAGAATAAAGAAGAAAAGTTGGAGGAAGATGAAGATAAAACAACTGGAGTCTCACCACCGAACCAGAAGAGTCACTCCTAGCAAAAGAAGCACTGTAACCCCAAATCATAGTTAGCAATTCAGCATATGGTAAAAATCGGTACGGTAAACATTCGTGTATTATTCGGCATAGATAGAAAAATAAAATTAAAAATTCAGCCATAAAATACAGAAATGCCAAAAACTCAGTGACAAATTCTTTCGTGTATAATATGGATATGATTTTATTTGTAAAGTTCAAGACTAAAAAAATAAGATTACATATATATATATATATATATATATATATATATATATATATATATATATATATATATATATATATAGTTAGTTAGTTAGTTAGTTAGTTAGTTAGTTAGTTAGTCTAACCCCAGTTGGACCGCAGGTTATGGTCCACCCAACAGATAACTTCTGACTTGCTAAGTGCATCGGACATCCAACCCATTCAACAGATTGGCCCCACCATGAGGAACACTTCATGCAAAAATCAGCCCTATCCACTGAACAAGTGGACCACACCTGTATTTTGCTATTAACAATGGCTATACACTGTTTTCTATGGTGTGGCTCACTTGATGATTGGATAGGGCTGATTTTTGCACTAGGTGATCCTCATGGTGGGCGGACTCAAGCTATTAGGAGGATTGGATGTCACAAGAACTTAACAGGTTAGAAGTTATCCACTGGGTGGACTGTAAACTGTGGTCCAACCAGTTGGACTTGAGACCTGTGTGTGTGTGTGTGTAATTGACAATAACCCATCCAAGTATATAATCAGTCCACATATTCGTATGCCCACGAAATATAAATTCTCGGTCTAGCAGCCTTTAGAAGTATTAAAGATAAGAAGTTTCATGAGTAAATGACATTGGTTGGAGTTTGTGAGGATCCTACACCAAGCAAGTTGTCAAGCCACGAGATGTCACCGGTATCATCTATATTCCTTTCTTCATTCTCAAACAAGCCAAAAACAATACAAAAAGAAAGAGGAAAAAATACAAGGATTACCACCCAAGCTCCAACCCGCAACTAGAAGCCGCTGCCCATTCAAAAACATATGAATTCGCTCTCAGGAAAACCCCCTTTGGATTGCCACAAATATCCCGAAAGCATCTATTGTTCCTTTCCTTCCAAATATCCCACATCACAACTGGAAGGAACAGCCACCACACCTTTCTACCCAAGCAACCTGACTGTCTCCATGCCAATGCCTAAACGAGTCTTCTATAGACCTTGGGAACACCGATGAGACCCGACAAGCTGAAAGATACTATCACACACTTTCCTCATCCCACCAGCACAAAGGGCACACATTGATTATGACAAGGGCCCTCTTCCTCAAATTGTCTATCATCATCACCCTATTCCTCCCCACTAGCCATGCAAAGGCAGCCACCTTAGAAGGAGCTCCACAAAGGAAAGAAATATGTACTAATTTACCTCCGCTTGAGCCTCACAAGATCAAAGAATAAAAAGACTTCACCGAGAACTTCCCAGACTTCTCCTCTAGCCACCTCACAAAATTAGCCCCCTCCAAAGTAGAGACCCCGCCAACTGATTTAAAAGCACCAACATTTCCTGAAATTCTTCCTCTTGGAGATCACTTCTACATAATGGGGTCCAAACCCCATAAGACTCATGAACAACAAAGCAATGATTAACTAATATCTAGAGATCTGCCACTTGAGCTAGCCCTGGATATTGAGCTTACACGGACCGAACCCCAAGCTACACATCCTTCCAAAATCTCACCATTGAACCATCCCCCACCCCGAAACCCCATCCCTTTAAGAACCACATCTTTTAGAATCAAGATCTGCTTCCACATGCCCGGCGCTCTATACAAGGAGACTTTTGCGCAACCACCCCTCCCGATCCAACCCATATTTTCTAGCTACTACCTCCTTCCAAAAAACCCCTTCCTCCGCCCCAAATCTCCATATCCACTTTCCCAATAAAACTTCATTCATAGAACCTACATTACAAACTCCCACAACCCCACCTCTTTGGGCTTGCAAACATCGGCCGATTCCATCAGGAGATACGTTTTTTTTTGCCTCCCCTCCTTACCATAGAAAACCCCTTCTTCACCTCTCCAACTTATTGAGCACTTGTTTTGGATACCTGAAGAGAGACTTGAAATATAATAGAAGGTTTGAAAAGGCCACTTTAATTAAAACAATTCTTCCTTCCAAAGACAACAACCTACTCTTCCAAACTGATAATGTTCTTTCGAATTTTTCAAACAACGTATCCTATAAATTCTTTCTCACCTTCCCAATACACATGGGAAGACACAAACGAGTAAAGGGGAACGACTCCACCCTATAACCAGACACCCGAGCAAGATAAGATACCTCCTCACTAGGCAACCCGATACCCAAGATTGCAGATTACTGAAGATTCACTGATAAGCCCGACACCATTCAAAAAAAAAAAGTTTTTTAAAAAAAATTGCTTTCCGAAGATTCTCAACTTGGGACACAACCGGCTCACAGAATAAAACTGTCATCCACAAATTGGAGATGAGACTTGAAAATCCCCTATATCCATCCACCTTGAAGCCACCAAAAAGACCTTCACTAACCCCTTTTGGAAAGCATTCTGCTCAAGGCTTCTGCCACCACAATGAATAGAAATGAAGACCATCATTAATGTCTTTAGGAAGTTCATCAAACTTCTCTAGATTGGTCGCCTCATTATCTCGCATTTAAAGGTTATGAGCATTGCCCATCATCAACGAATTCATCCTTACATAAACCAACTCTTTCAACATTTATGGTGACAACTTGTTTCTCTTTTTTGTTTGTGCCGCTTCAAATGTACTCTAATTTCGCTTGCATGCTAATGAACTACATGGTCGACTCAAAATATGTATGGCAATTTTTTTATAGTAAAGGGACCTCATCACCATTTGACTCCTTTCTACATGTAATTAAAAAATTAGCACACATATTAGAATGTAAAATAAAAAATTAAAATTAATGAAAATCTAAACTTAGAGGATGAGCACTTGTCATCATTTGCCAAGGAAAGAGTGTTAAACAATTTTGAGTGTGTTATACAATTTCAAACTTTTGCTACCAAATTTATTCCTCTCGCCTAAGGCAACCATGCTTTCTACTACATGATTCATACCATCTCCTACATTGGCTTGGTCATACCTAATCTTTCCTCATACATGAAAGAAGGGTTAAAAAAATGCAGCAACTGCATTTATCTTGTCAAGTACATTGACCTCCCATCTTGAATCAAGTAGTACCCAGAATTCACGTTAAGTGCTACCCTTGCCTTTTCCATCGCTTCATACAAGTACCCGCAGCTGACCCCTTGCCATCAACTAAACGGAGTACTATAATGAATGGCTCTAAAACTGATATTTCCTCCTTTCCTTGGTTCCAAAAGTCTGCACTTTAAATGATTTGAGTGGCTGCCTCTCCACTCAAGTGATGCTACCAGCAACCTCAAATTATCCTCCACTTCGATGATGAACTGAAACATTAAAAAGTGAGAGGCAAGTCTGGTTTCGCAAGGTTCTTTAATTCCTTGTCACTTGTATAAACTCTCTAAAGCTTCAAGATGATCAAGTGTTTTTTTTATAATCCACTATCAATTTTGCATCATCAAAAACTTTTTAAATCCATTCAACTGCTTTGTAAATATCTTTTAAAAGAAGTTGAATTCCATGAGCAGCACATCGAGTTTTGCAGATGTGAGGATATCTTCCGATAAATCATTTCACCTGCAAGCTCATAATTGGAAGCATTATCCATGATAACCTTTACAACATTTTCTGGACCAATCTCGTTCATCACAGAAATAATTAAACTACTAAGAAAATAATCAGTTTTTCTTTTTGTCAATCATTCAAAAGAGTTAAGAAAAGCAGCCCCTCCTGGAGAATAAGCAACTACGTTAATGAAACAGCGATCCTTCATGTTAGTCCAAATGTCTGGCATCAATGTGTATCCTGTGAAAGCCAGGACTCCTTTTAACTTCAGATATATATTTCTTGACATCTTTCCCAGCATTTGGTATCAACTTGCCCCGAATAGTTGAATAGCTCAGTAAAGAGTAACCACAACCAAAATCAGCTATAGCTTTACACATTACGATAAATGAGGGTAATTGAATAACATCAAATGCAATGTTATTCATAATGAAGGCGCTGACAACCATTTTATCCACCATCTCTTTATCTTTCTTTTTATATATTTCTGGCAAGGATGTTTGACCTAGTCCTGGTGAAGAATCATGGCCACTTAAACTAGTCTCACTTCTCTCAACACTTGAAGGAGATGACCCGGTCTTAATTTTGTTATTTGAACTAATAGCAAAGACGGCTAAAGCATGCATATCTTCTGGTACTTGGTTAAAATTGCGATATTGGAACCTTTTTGTAGATAAATGAGATTTTACTTGTGATATCCCTCCAGCAGACTCATTGTGACAAAATTTACAACTAAATCGCCTTCAAATCCCTAGTGTACTCCCCAAATTGGTCTCTGTTTCTGACCATTGTATCTTGTCAGCTTCTCACACAATAGTGCAAATTTAACTTTCCATAAGTAGAGGCCAGTTCCTCCACAGGTCTTTGTATAATAGGTTTAATCTACTAGTTATTCACCTGCATGTTAAAAGTTAATCAACTACTCATGCACGATTTCATGTGGGGCACAGTGCCCCACATCTGCATGTTAAAAGTAATTCATCTGCTTATGCACGATTTCCTATGTGGGGCACAGTGTGTTGTGCGCCATCCAACTTGCATGAGCCCCACCATAATAATGGGATGCCCCAAAAATTAGGCCTATCCAATAATTAGGTGGGCCACACCATGGAAAACAACGAACAACCTCCAAATTCATGTGGTGGCCCACAGGATGGTTGGATCATTCTGATTTTGTGCATCCAACTTTCATGGTGGGGCAACTGTGCTGGACACTTTGGAATTGGATGCCACACACAAACCACAATGGCCCCAAGTGCAGCCTTTGTAGAATAAGCTAATTCCAATTGTTCAGACTTGTATATTTCACCTGTATAGCAACTTGTGGAGAAACCACATCCAATGTGTGTTGCCACCCATTGGGACCCACATGCAGAGATGTTCTGATCATTTGAACTGCCCATATTCTAGATACTACCTTAACTAAGCTACTAACGCAAATTCATACTTTAGTGACGATCTTAACCTTTGATTTTCATAATAAGAATAAGAGCCACTGAAAATTTTTTTTTTTATTTTAAGATCATCACCGGACAGTGATATGGCAATCATACATTCACCTTGATTTCATAAGGTGGCCTATATAGTGGAGAGTCAACATAATGGACGGTTTTGATCACCAAACCACTCAACATATGGGCCCAGTGGCCAGGACAACCGTAGGATCTTGAATTGCTGACTGAAACTAGAATAGTGGCAAAAGTAACTCCTTTGCAAAGAAAAACTTTGATACTCTGGCAGTGTGATGATACATAGCCAGTTAGATATTACACATGGCATATGATTAATTCAAGTTAAACTGTTCAAATTATGGTACATAGTTTATAGGCATTATGAACCAAATTGAATTCTTATATGATCATCTGATTGTCGGATTGGTTCGCGTTGATTGGACAGTTAAAAATGGCAACAAAGAACGCAATAGTAGGTCCCACACGGTTTAACTGAGTTGATGTGTGCCATGTGTGCCATGTGTGCAATTTCTGGGTGCCTGTGTATCAAGCGCCATACACTGCCTGATTATGATCATCTCACTCCCCTTTCAGAAAAAAAATTTGATATTCTGGCAGAGAGTGATGGATGGTATGCAAGTACTTAGAAGTTACTTAGAAATTGCACGTGTCATAAATGGAGTCAAATTAAACCGTCCAAGTTATGGTACACAGTGGAGATATATCATGAATCAAAAATTAATCTCGACTATCTGACTATCCGATTGGTGGACATATATTGGGTGGTTAAAAAAGAATACATCCAAAGGTCCTATTTCCACAAACAACATGAATTAGAGGTTAGGATTGTTCAACCAATTCGTAATTGGAATTGTGACTCGGCAATGGTGAGATTCACGATCTACTAGGTGTATTATGAGTTAATATATGCCATGCGTGTAATTTCTGAGTGCCTGCATATTGGGCGTCATGCGTAGCCTGAGTATCAAATAACTCAGCTTTTACTTTTTAGAGCTTTGCTCAGTGCACATGCACATGCAATAAAGCTCATACACATGCCCAACATGTACCAGGATGGCATATGGGCGCGGGATCAATCCATCCATCAAGTTGGTCCGACCTTCCACATGTTTTCCCAAAAATAAATCTGCTCATGTGAGCCCCAATATTTGCAACAGTTGGATGGGTTAAACTTCCAGCCAAGTTTTTCACAGCTGTACCTTTGTTTTGCACAATGTGGCCCACCTGACCAGTAGATCAACCTGATTCTTGGGCCAGGGCATCACTATAATGGTGCCTTTCTAATGGATGGATTGGATCTTGGACCTATCGTGCTGTGTTGGCACGCATGTGGTGTGTACATGAGCTTTATTGCACATGTGTGCACTTCGCAAAGCTCGGCTTTTTATAAATTTCCTTTTCTCCTCTTTAACAAAGAGAGCATTGTTTAAAAATATTTTAATATTAAAATATTTTTTTAAGGATGAGAGGAACAACAACAAGGAGGATAGAAAGAGGAATACCTGCTAGCAAGGGCAATCAAAGATTCGGATTGTTCAGGAATGGGGACTGATGGCCAGTACTGTCCGATTAGAGGTGGCGGGGCGAGGAGATTGGAGAAAAAAGAAGAGAGGAAGAGATTGGAGGGGAAAAAGTGGAGAGGACAGGTAGTGTGTGTGTGTGTGTGTGTGTGTGTGTGTGTGTGTGTGTTGGTACTCATTACTCAGTAACAGTGTTTGTGGAATCAATATATTTACATATATCACTAGCTAGAGATATGGAAACATGTATCTATATCGCCAATACCCAGAAATGTATCGCTGCCTGAAGGAAACATAGGGAAAAGGGTGGAAGTCTTCAATGAAACTTCAGGAGTATAATACATATATTTGCATATTTAGGAATCAAATAATTGCAAATAATAAAATAATTGCATACAGAATAAATTTCCCTTTAATGGGGGCATAAACATGTATGGTTGACTCGGGAAAACATTGGAGAAACACGGGAAAAATGGTGTAATTTCTCAATGATACTTCAGGAGATGCTAGAATACATATATTTGCGTATTTAGGAATCAAATAATTGCGAAAAAGTCGCATACATGATAAGTTTCCATTTAATGGGGGCTTAGAAGCCAACCATCTATCCAACCATCGATCCATCCACCCATCCATCCATGCGTATATACATGTCGAACCATCCAACCATCCATCCATGTATGCATATATACATGTCAAACCATCCAACCATCCATCCATGTATGCATACGTACATACAGACATGTCCAACCAACCAAACCAACCATCCATCCAACCTACCCAAACCATCCATCCATCCATCCAACCAACCAACCAACCATCCATCCATGCAGACATGTCTAACTCCATCCATGCATATATGCATGCCTAATAATCCAAGCATCCATTCATCCCTCCATGCATGCATGCATGCATAGATGTCGAACCATCCAACCAACCATCCATCCATCCATCCATCCAACCATCTATGCATAGATAACCATCCAACCATCCAACCATCCATCCATGTATGCATACATACATACATGTCCAACCAATCCACCCATCCATCCATGCATACATACATACATGTCTAACTCCATCTAACCATCCATCCATCCCTCCATGCATGCATAAATACATGTCTAACCATCCAACCAACCATCCATCCATCCAACCACCCATCCATAGATACATGTCTAACCATCCATCCATCCAACCATTCATTTATACATTCATGATCCATCCATCCATACGTATACAAATATGCATATGCATTTCATCATATACAACTATCCCATCAAAAAATGAAATGGATTTTTTTTTTAAAATAAACAGATTTTTTTAAAAAAATTACTAAATGTGGTTTTCCACCAATCAATGCAACCTATTAATCATAAACGTGGACCCTACATACGAAAACATCAAAAGGAAATAGGTATTCAAAAAAAAAAGGATTGAAATTAATTTTTCTAATTAAACAGTTTTTTTTCAAAAAATATAAATAATTGAAAACCCGAAAAATCAAGAGCTCAACATCAATCAACAAATCAGCCCCTCCTTGTCTTCATATTAAAAATTGGGGGCCCCAATTACATTTTTTTTTGCAGGAAAATTGGAAAATTTTGTATTTCCTCCAATTTTTCTAAATTTCCCCATTTTGATCCTAAAATCTCTTGGAAAGAAATCTATGCAAAATAAACCTTTTTTTTGGAAACAATCATAGATTAGCCCCTCCTCATCATCATATTAAAAATTGGGGCCCAAATAACATATTTTTTGCAAGAAAATTGGAAAATTTTGGATTTCCCCAAAATTTTCTAAATTTCCCCATTTTGATCCTAAAATCTCTTGATTTTTCACCCAAATCCATGTCAATGCATGAGAATCATGCATAGACATGGATTTGGAAAGAAATCCATGCAAAATAAACCTCTCTTTCTTTTTTTTGCAACATTCATACCTTGAAAAGTTTCAGCCCTAGGCTCTTTCAATCTTTAATTTCTCCACAAATCAAGTGTTTTGATTCAGAGAACTCTAAAAAGAAACTGCCGCTCCCACAGAATCCCCCTGTATCGAAGATATTGGCAATATTATCGTCGATACAGGGAACCCTTATAAATGAAAGGTAGTGATAAATTGGCGATATCGAAACATGCATCGATATCAGCCGGAAATAATGAACTTCATGGGTGTTTCGGCATCACCGACTAGGCGATACCAAATTACCGTTATTATTGCCGATAATCTGAACGCTGCTCAGTAATTCATACTATACTACAACTAGGAAAAGGCATGGTAATCTCTCAATCAAAGCGTATTATACACAGACACATATAAATCGCGTAACGCGCATATTTATACATGTCTTATATGACCATAGAGAAAACACGCGAATTATTCCATATTTTCACAAAACATCTTGGTAAAAATTTTGGTGAATATGCATGTAAGACACAAATTATACGCGTATTTGCTAACTATACCCCAAAGTGAAATCCATCACAGGTTTAAGCAATGGAGAATCAATAAACTTCAGTCATCACATACGGTAAAAATGTGTATATATGGACTGCTTATTGACTACTGTCCTATTCAAATTCAAACTGGTTAATTCAAAATGGACAGAAACGTTCTCTAGAGAACTTGCTAAACAAGTTTCTCAATTAAAAGCAAGGTTGCCTGGATTGCAGGTCACTCCAGTACACAGTATGGGAAAGGAAATGTATGCAATTAGGTACTTCATCAGATATGTGGCACAATAGGGGTAGGATCATGTGGGCCATTCCAGTACTTACAGTAAGTGTATGAAATAAAGTTCTATATACAGAGCATTGCTAAGCCCACACGAGTGTGCAATAAAGCTCATGTACACGCCACATGTGGCAGCATGGCACAATAGGTCTGAGATCTGATCCATCCATCAGGAGTTCAATAGCCTCATAGGGATCACACAACTAAAAAACAATAGAAGAAATGAAGAATCACTCTTCTAAAGCTCAATCGCTGAGCTGAAATCCTGAAACTTTTAGTGATCTCAACACATCTCTAAAACCATACTCGTGGCCTATATATATATAATTAGTGTGTACAGGCCACTTTCTTACTCTACCTAAAAGGAGACTAAATGAAAGGAAACTGACTATTTGTAGTGCATGATTACAACAGTGAACACGTGTGGGGTCCACCTCTCTAAAACCATATGAACTCGCAGTTTCTAGTGCACCCAAGCGAAAGCTTGCACTCTGGGTAGTACTGTAGACCCCAAAAATTTTGTGTGAGAAGAAGGCTCATACTTGAACCCAAAACTTGAAAAAAGCACTTCTAACACAATTGCCTTCAACCATTTCCAGATTTTTCTATCCTCCACTGAAGGATCGTGAATACCCTGTTCAACATCCCAATGAAGTTCCAGCATTCGACCACTTCTTTTTCTTTTTCTTTTTTTTGAGATGTCCAGCATTCAACCAATTCAGCATAAAAAGAATATATATATATATAAGATTCCTTCTAATCTTATTATTCCACACAGTAGAACCCCTGAGAATTTCATAATGATCCTTAACAGTTACCTCCTTACTAATTTAAAGTAAGAAAATAGAATGAAATGATCCTACCAACAGGCCTCACCAGCCCATTTGTCTAACGAAAACCACACCCCATCAATGACAGCTCTAGCAGAACTGCTTAAATAGGAAAAAGGTGAAGAGTGAAGACTTGAAAAAAGAAAAGACATGGCAGATTTTATTGCGAAAAGAATCATACATGTGAGATGGATGATATGCAGAGAAAGTCCAAAGGGTTAACTCTTGGAACTTGGAAAAGACCACATCTATCCTTATGTAGAAGGGTCGCTTCATCAAATACACCCTCTTGAATCTCTCGGTTTATTTCCTATCCCAATTCAATATCCTGGCTAAAATCACAATGAGAGTTAGAACTTTGTGTAGAGGAACTGGCAATAAACACTACCTCCTTAACCTGACAAGGCAGCAATGGAATAGATCGAATCCACAAAAGGAACTTGGCACTTCTTCAGAAATGGTGGAGGCTCAAAAAAGAGACGAATGCACCATGGACATGGAGGGATGTTATTGCGACATGTAATTACAAGGTCTCAAGGTATCGTAACTGTGAGAGGAATGATATGCAAAGTACAAAGGGGTAATGCGTCTAATATATGAAAGTTGTTAGAGATGCAAAGATTCCTCAAATAGACATAGAAAAGAGATCTCGTGCAAAGTACCCGACATGTTTAAAAAGACAATTAGATATAAAATGGGAATTGGAAACTTGACTCCAACTTCAACAGACCCCTAGACAACCACCAATGACATTTGGACAAAAGGGGGGAGACCAAACCTACTGATTGACAAGAATCACTGATGTAGGACAATTAACCACTTGCTCTAAAAGCTCGAACTGATAGAGCATGGCGAATTAATCCCTTTATCCCATATCCCAGGCCCCACATTCCATGGGTTAGGACCTCAGCCGAACCCCCTCGTGGGCCCCACTTCACATGGGTTTCGCTTCACACGAGCCACCCTCCTTACACGGGTGGGGCCCGCCTCACACAGGTCACCCACCTCGAGTGTGCCCTTGCATCCCACAGGCCACCCCACTCAAGCCCGGTGTGAAAATGCCCCTACATTAATCACCCTACAACACTAGACCATAGCCTCTCCGCCACTTGACACGGATCTCCAATCCCGAATGAGCTTCCCTCTTGATGTGTCGCCAAAATCATGTCTCATCATTGCCAATCTGCCCCTACAAGCAGCCATAGTTCTATTTAAAGCTTCTGAAGAGATCTTTTTATGGATAATCAAGATTTTCATTAAGAAAAAAGGGGAACCACAGAACCTCAAAGAGGACTACATTAGCTACAGCAAGAAAAGAGAACATAAAAAAGGACGGCAGAAAGGAGCTGCAGTCAACAGCTACAACAATCCCTCATCCACAACTAACATAGCAACTCTACTTATGCCAGACTTCACTAAAAAGTCCGCCTCTGAGTTTGCATCTCTTGGACTAAAGTGAGTGACTTCCCGGCCTATGAACAGTTTGTGCATTCCTTTATAACATCCTCTGATCTCCAGGGGTAGGTCTTTCCTGTAGCCCACACAATGGCATTGCTAGAGTCACCTAACAGACCCAAAGAGATCTCCAATGCAATCTTACAGGCTTGCAGAAGGGCCACCACTTCTGCAAAATTAGAAACGTTTATCCCAATGGGCCCCAAAAATTCCGACGATCACACACCACAAAAGAACAGTTGTTCCGGGATTCCCCCCGACGGCTGGTACAGTCAAAGTTTTTAAGCTGCCTGGGGGGGGGAGCAGACGCTGCAGACCAGGCTGCACAAGGAGATACGACTTCAGATACACCAAGCATGACATCTGAACAGCATGCATCAAACATTACAGAGGGAACCCCCTTGAACTTCGAGTGGACCCTAGCCCAAGAAGCCAATGAGGAGTGAATTCTAATAGCCATCAAACATGACTTCTTTCTTATTTATTTATTTGAAGATTAAAACTCTGCTCTCTCTCTCAAGCACAAAAGACCATTCCACAATTACCAAAAGAAAAAAGTGCCACCTTCAACAAAATCCAGCCATTTGGAACCCATGCCACAGCAGCCCAACATTCAAAAAGCTTTGGAATGGAAGAAGATAAGCCCAAAACATGCCGAACTTGGAAAGCGCCAAAGTCCAAATCTCCCTTGAGTATTCAGGGACTCTTCTTCACCTTAGCAAAGTACACACCGTTCACCAAGGCCATTCCCCCATTCTTTAAAAGGGAGGTTGAAGGAAAAGCCCTCACTTTCATGGGGACTGGAGCCTTCTGTATCTTCGAGAATGCTGGAGAACCAGGCTTGCAAATTCAATCAGCAATCGCACCTAAAAACTCACAGATAACGGGCCATTTGGGTTGAGAGACCAGATTATTCTGTCATGCCCCTCTCTCAGATTGTAAGTCTCTTCCAACAGAAAAGGTGGTTGCACACCAAGGTTTTGAATAATGGTGTCGGTGGGCATATCAGCTGGGCCCAAAAACAACACAATGCGAAGAGTATCAGACCGTATTGAACAATATGAGCCCGTATAGGCTGAAATTTTTTTAGCACAAAAAATAATGATAAAATAGGAAAGATGTAAAAAATCATAATCTTTTTTTTTTACATGTATTCAATGGCGTAACAATTCGTTGATAAGAATGTTGCTGGTTAGTTTAACCTGCTGAAAGTCAACCAAACAGGTCCCAATTGAACAAAAATCAAGCATGACTTAAAGCCCACTACCCATGAATACAACGAAAAGAAGATGGGAAAAAAGAAAGCAGTTCACCCCTTCTTCCTATATTCCCAGAATGGTTCATTCCACTCTGGTTCATTGAATCCCACTCGTTTTGATCCTCAAAATAGGCCTAAAATTAGTTTATAAGCTTCCTTCATGGTTGAAATGAAGAAAGAAGTGGAAAAATAAGAGAAATCTTGAAAATAAAATTTTCAAAATGGAGCCTCTGATACGAGACATATCAGCATGTATCAGGCGCCAATACAGCCCATTTTTTCTTAAAGGACTCATCGACCCCCATAGTGTGTAACAGGTGTGACCAATATTATTACGTAACGATTAAGACGGCTGTCATGTGATGGATATTCAAAACCATGGCTGCACCAAGCTCCCGATTTCTCCCCCTTTGAGTTTATGACAAAATCTGGGACACCAAATGACCTTACCACCCACCCACCCACCCACCCACCCACTGAAAACATCACTGACCTTAGCATCTTTACCATCAGTAATAGCATTTACGTCTTCAAAAAGATATGTAAGGGGGCCTTCAAAACACCATGAGTCCTCCTAAAACTTCATCTTGTCCTCATTACCAATCCTAAACCAAATGAACTTCTCGCAAAAAAGGTAATGTCAAAGAAACATTCCTCCAAATTGGGGATCTCAACTTGGCTGAAGCAGAGTTAATATCCCAACCATTTAATGACAAACCATACTTAGCCACCAGCACTCTTTTCAAAAGAGAAGCCTCCACCACCACTTTCCAAGAAAGACCAGCACTCTTTTCAAAAGAGAAGCCTCCACCACCACTTTCCAAGAAAGGCTAAATTAACAGTCCTGATATTCCTTATCCTGAGACCACCAAGACTCGCCAGCAAAACAAATCTTGTCCCAAGCAACCAAGTGAAAACTGTGAGCATCTCCCAATCACTCTAGAGAAAATGCTTGATAATCAATTTGATATCAGAATAATCTTGACAGGACAGCAGATGATGGATAGCAAATAAATCAGAAGGAAAGAGGGACAGGTTTAATAAGAGTAGTCCTCCCAAGTCCCAACAAAGGAGAGAAATCTACTTCTCCATGTTGCTAACCTTCTAGAATATTCCTCAATAATCACATCCCATGAGTTCGACCCAATCCTGCCTCTACTAATAGGAAACACAGCTCCCTTACACCGAATCTCATCTGCAATAGAAGACTCCTCTATAATCTCTAAGGGCATGTTGTATACATGGAATCCAAGAGAATAGAAACGGAAAAAAAAAAAACAATATTCACACAATAATGATTTCCATGAGAACTAATAAAAACATGGATTCCAATTTTGAGTTCTTGTTTGGGTTGCAAGTGGAAATCTCGTATTCCTCTCACAATATCTCACCTAGTTTCTTGTGCTAGGAATTCATATTATGGAAAAGTGTAATGATTGATGGGTGGAGTGCACCATTTTCTTTGCTATCCAAACAACACAGGTTGTCGCATCAAAGGAAAACACTATTCCCTTTTCATTGTTTGGCATGGATTCCATGATTTTGAAACATGGCCTAAATAGATACCTGATACACTGCTCTTGTACGTTAACATCGAGCCCAAACACCACTCAGAAGAAAACAAGAATCTTTGGTGTGAGCTTCCAACATCAAACCATCATTGAATGTCAACTGTCGTCCACATTGGACATGAGTAACTCTAATGTTGTCATCCCCCAAAACTAAACCATTTCAAAGACGAAATTTTGTTATCAATGTCCTCTCTCCTTTCCTTCGAAATGCCCCACATTATGGCAAATTTTGAGCATACTTAGCCTCTGATTAGTTCAACCACTGAATCAAGGAGCACCCATGATGTGCCAAAGAGATTGAAAAAATGCTACCATGCCTTCACTACCATAAACAATGTAAAAAGAGACGATCTTACATTGGGATAGACTAATTAGATTCTCACCATGGACGATCACACCAAATGTCATCACTCTTTCCCAAACATATGCTTCACGGTCAGAGGCAAAAGAACCGGTTGATCTCATTTTCCTGCACTCTGGGATGGCAAGAGAAATGTGAGCTCATTTATTCATCCTTCTCAATTTATATTGGGTTCTAGGGTGATGAATGGAAATTTTCATGGGGAGATTGGTGGTAGCATTTTGGGCATTGTCCATCTAGAGGCCAAATTCTTTGGAAGATGGTATCTTGATTATGGAGGGGGATTTCTGAAGTGTTTTGGAATTATCTTCATATATGGAACTGTGGAGGCTTTCATTCATCATGGCTGTATACCAGCTGACGCAACTGATAATATTGGCCAAAACCCTGAAAATTTTAAGGGGGGCTGGTAAATGCCATATGCTGGTACTAATCCATCGATATGGTAAAGGATACTTGGCTGTTTTTAACTTGCAAACTTCTTCATTCTTTGGGTCTTCAATGCGTCTACCGGAGCAGTGCCGTTGGATTCGTTCACTGGGCCCTTCACGGGATGCCTTACGCTTATCCTATCCAAGTCAAGGTTACCAACCTGGCTATATCTAGCGCTGAAGTCTCCTGCAATGGAGATCCCTTATGCTTATCCTATCCAAGTCAAGGTTACCTGGATCACAGGTTGTCACGAAATGCCACTTCCTCTAGCACATGGTACGCTAGGGGTAGGATCATGTGGATCGCTCCAATACATCTGCCAATCATCATTTAAGCCTTATCCCAACTAATAGGCATCGGGTACATGAATCATACTCCACCCATTCCACTCTACCAAGGGCCATAACTTCAGTTAAACCATAGGTCATGAAGTCTTTTCTTACTACATCCACCCACGCCCTTTTAGGCCTACCCCTTGCCCTTCCATAGCTTTCAACTTATACGGTTGTACCAACTCAATCTTAATCGGCACAGTTCTTGGTCTACATTCACATGACCAAACCATCTAAAACTACTTCCCCTCAATTTATGACCTACGGTGTTGACAAATGGCATAAGCATTCCTATGTGACACAAGGGGACTGCGCATACGCAATCTCAGTCATAATTGCATATGTGATAGCATAACTCCCAAAACTTTCTCCTTTTGAAAAAAAAATTATAAAACAAAACAATTTATAATATATAAAAAATACATAGAAATGCTACAGGTGTAGAGATTTTTTTTAATTTTTTTAGTTTTATTACCAATTCCATTAAAATTTTGTTGTATTTATTACATCTATTAGACTATTAGACTATAGCAAGTCAACTCACAAGTAATCAAATGAATGCATATTTATGGGAGTAAAAAGAGCAAGAGAGTAATAGAGTATAAGGGTAAGGAAAATGGAGGGTGGGAGTGCCTATTTATAGGCAAAAAGGGAGAGAATTAAGCCAAAAACAAAAAAAACAAAAAGTCCCAGCCATTGGGACATTATGCTATTGCATACTGAGCATATGAAGGCATAAGATGGCATATGCGATCGCATACTTCTCTGAGTGACCACATAAAGCCCAACAGTCAAAAAATTTCATATGCCACTATGGCATATGCAGTCCATGCCCTCCAAATGGCATATGCAATTGCCTATGACAACATTGATTACCTATTGATGCTGCTCCTAAGTTCCCTACTCATTGTATGCACTAATAACATTGATTACCTCCTCTCCAAACACAAGTTTTATTAATAAAATCCTATTACTTTCCCTCAACATTTGCAACTTTATCCTTTAAATCTTTATCTACCACTATTCCTACCCCATTTCTATTATTGTCCTTTTCTATATGCCAAAGTTTATACCCATCAATTTCTCTGTGTAGGCCCCTTTTTCACTTGGTCTCCTGAACGCAAGCCATGTTAACTCTCCTTCGTTTCATCGTATCTACTAACTCTACTCTTACCTATCAATGTTCGTAATTCCACGTGGCAGAAAAAATCCTATTATCCTGGACTAGTTTCTTTACCCATGTGCATCTAGAATGGCAGCAAAACCCTTGTCCACTTCTCACAGCAATGGGGCATTGTTGCAGCGCGTTGCTTCTAGAGGACACCCTAAGCAACCCTTGCCCAATTCTCACCGCTTACCAGGAACACCCTAGCATGAGTTTGGAATGTCATATTGTTTAGAAAATACATCCGCTAAGTAGATGCAATATACTTCTACATATGAATTCATACTGCAATCTCCATATGAAATTATGAATGTTATTATTATACCCTGCATGCATAATGTTATATTACAAGCATGGTACTGAATTGGTAGGAGTATAAATCTCTACATTGTATATATACATTTGGATTACAACTTAATCAATAATAAGAGTACAGAATCATAATTTCGGATCGCTAAAAATAGTGATCCAGCTCGCAAATGACCCATAATTGGGTTCATGCAGCTCAAAGATTTAGGTAAAAATGACCGACGTATTTGACTAGGTTACTCTTTTTTTCTTTCTATGGATCTACAAATCATAACAAAGCATGTTCTTACTACTTAGCATCTACTCAAATCATATTATTAAAGAAAAAGCTCAAAATACAAGTACCATGTTATAATAGACCACCAACAATAAATAATAATAATCTAGCAGAGGATGTTCAACAATAGTCTATTGACAAATAGGAAAAATAAACCAACTACCATGCACAAAAGGAGAATTGCATATAAAATGCATTGGCCATTCTTTATTCAGTGGCCTAATCTGGTATGCATCCTCAGAATATGCATGATGATTTCTAGAAGCAAAACATCAAATATAACCGCCAATGAATAATCAAATCTTTGTAAGAAAAGCACAAACACGCCCACCAACCATTATCTCAAAAGGAAAGCGCTTTAATAACATTATCAAAAAAGGAAAGACGAGTTACATCAAGATATACAAAGCACGGCCGCAAGATAAAGAAATATAACCATTAGATTCCAAAACTTGCAAGTTCAAAACGAGCACCAACCGTCCAATTTTTGCCACGGCCGAGCATTTTCCACTATTTTGCCACTTACATTCGCCCTACACTATCTGGAACCCTCACGTAAAGCTCTTTCCCAGCCTTTGGATTGCACAATACATTTTCCGGCGGGAGCCGACAGCATTTATCCCCATATCCTTGAGATCCTCCAATGTCAACAGCGGCAGCACTTCATAATCTACCTCATGCAATTCAAAGACTGGGGCATACCGACCCAACCCCAATCCGCTTAGCCACATGTGGACATCATCATCAAGTGACCGGCACCTCCTATCACTGATTCCATTCCTCTCAACGCTCGTTGTCCCGCACTTCCAATCTCGACCGTCAGTATTCTCCATCGATTGGATCGGGCTCCGTTCCTTCGACGGGCTTTCTGACCCTTCTGGGACGAAATCTCTAAACCCCCCATCCTCTTCTTCTTCCTCCTCCTCCTCATCGCCGTTGAAACCACTTGATTTCTCATCATTCTCAGCTCCTTCCTCGACCCTCGAGACCCAATTCGACCTCACCCTCTTCGTCATCGTAGGGCCACCGGTAGCCGCTGCCGGTCCTCTCTTCGCCTTCAGATCCTTCTTCCAGCTCCCAATCACCACTGAATCCAAATCCCCAGATGGGTTCTTGTCCTCGGCCTCTTGTATCTCGTGGGAATCGCCGTTCCCGATATTCACCAGCGGTCGGGTCTTCGACAACCCCTTCCCAGCCGCCGATTCCTTCAGCGGGCCACCAGGAGGAACCTTCCACTGCTTGCTTCTGCGAACATACGCTTCGTAAGTGATTGCAGCAGCCGATTGCTCGCCTATGTCGCCTAACCGTACGCTGGGCCGCCGCTGCCGCTTCGAGCCCACCAAAGAAGGGCCGAGATTGTCCGAAGGCGGACCGTTTATCGGAGCTTCCGACGGTGGTTGTAAATCCGCCATTTTTCTCACCTCAAAAGAAAAGGCCAGAAGAAAATGAGAGTGGGGTGCGCAGGATAAGGGGGATGGAGTGCGCAGGATAAGGAAGCTTCTAGGAGAAGGAAATCCTCTTCTCACTGGTATTCTCTCTCTAAGTGAAATGAAATACAACGAAATGAGACGGAAATGAAATTGAAATGAAATGTATTCTTCAGCGCATGTGGAGAAGGGGCGGAGGAGTGTCGGAGATGGGATGCGACTGACAGAAACCTAACGATATTTTCCTCTCTCTCAGTGAGGGAAGGAGAAAGGGAAGGGACGGGAAAGGGCATGACTATAATGTGCATTTGCCTCAGCTAAAATTGTACTGATTCTTCCACCCTACACGTGTCCACACGTGGTAGCCACTCAGTCTTTGGGCCCGGCTTTTACGGGCATCACTTCAAATTCCAATGATCTGATGATCCCAACCATCCAATTGCTGTCCATCAGATGAACCGTGAATATAATTACTGTAGTGGGATGGACTTAGAGAGAACGCTACTTTCCTGTCCGTGTGAAATCCACTCCGTCCGTCAGCTCATGTTAGGACATAGACTCTAGAGATTAGGCGGATCCAAAACTGAAGTGGGCCATGCCGTAAGAAACTGTGGGGATTGAACAGCCGCCGATGAAACCTGGCCACAGGTTTTGAATCGGGCTGATATTTGCGTTTTCCATTCCTTGGTAATAACTTCATCAGCTCTCGATGACCTATCAACATCATAGCCATAAGAAGATTTCAACGGCGGACGTTTTCATCCCCGCACTGTTTTTAGGATGAGCTCCCGATGGCCTATCAACATCGTAGCCGTAGGAAGATTTCAACGGTGGACGTTTTCATCCCTACTGTTTTGGGTGAAATGCCCCTACTTGAGTTTGGATCTGCTTCATTTTTTTTGGTCGTGTAGTAACGGGAACGGATTGGCTACTCTAAGTGCTCTGTCGGCCCACCATGATGTTTGTGCTTCATCCATGTCATCCATCTATTTTTCTATATCATTTTATGATATTAGAGCAAAACTCAGGTATACCACAATCTAAAGTAAACCAAATTATAGGAAACAGTATTGATTGAACGTTAGTTTTGGATCAAGCTAATGTTTGTTTTTTCCCTTCATTTTGGTCTTTATAACCTAATCAGTAGATTGGATGTCAAATAAACAGTACATTGGGCCTCAGGAGGATTTTAATTGTGGATATCCAATCACTATTATTTTTCCGTGGTGTGGTCCACCTGAGATTTATATCCCTCTAATTTTTGGGATCACGCACTAAAATGATTAGTAAAAATGGATAAACAGAATGGATGAAACACATACATCATGGTAGGGCCCACAGAGCACTGACCATCAGCCACCGGGCTGATGGCAGGGGGACTAGCCAATCCGTTTCCTGTACCAACCCGGATGAAACTGATGGACGGAACAGCTGCCAGAGGACATTCGCGGTGGGCCCCAAAAGGTTACAGGAAAGCCGCTCCAGATTTAGCAGCTAATATCATCCGGCGAGGGCTATCTATACAGTATGATTAGTCTATAAGAAGGGCCACGATTTGAATGGTCTCGATCAAACTGCACGTGGGCCACGGCACGGCAGAGGAATTGCCACAGTTTAGCGATGTGGAGGAGACGCATACTGTTGACTGCTGTCGAGATTGTAACAGGGAGGTGGAATTTTCGAGCATCTTCCTCTGGAGTCATTAATAGCTGATAAATGGAGGAGCGGATTAGGTGTTACCCGGGTAACACCTCAGTGGGTGTTATCCTTACCGTGTGGGTCCCACGTTGATGAATATATTCATATCCACTCTGTCTATCTGTTTTTTAAGATAATTTTAGGATGTTATACCAAAAATCAAACAGATCCAAATTTATGGTTTACCACACCACTCGAAAAAATGATGAATGGTCAGTAGAGACTTCATGTAGGCCATAAAAGGTTTGGATCAACCTGATATTTGTATTTTCATTTCATCTAGATCTGGTTGAACTCATCAACAGTTTGGATGGAAAATAAAAATTATTTATCTACTTACGGTGGGGCTAGCAAAGTTTTTAATGGTGGGCGTTCAATCACCACTGTTTCTTGTGGTGTAGTTCATCTTAGATTTGGATCTGCTTAAATTTTTGGGACAACGTCCTAAAAAGGGCTGGGAAAAACGGATGGACGGCGTGGATATACAACATATCATCAAAATGGGCCCACGGTAAGGGTAGGTGTTACCCGGGTTACACCTAATCCGCTCCCGATAAACGGACGGCACGTGTCTCATGAGCCAAAAAAAAGGAAACTGAGAATCCGGAGGCTAAGCAAAAACCGCAAGCGCTTGAGCCCTGCGCATCCCCATTCGCCAATTGGGAACACGCCTGCGAGATCTGAGCCTTTCGTTTGGTTCTGCCCAAAAATTAGGCATTTTCAGCCTTAGGTTGGCCACAATGTACAAATTAACTGTTTAAAGCCGTCCATTTGTTTTGTATGCTGCGGCCCACCTGAGGGGGAAATGGCCTGACTTCGAAGTGACGAAATGCTCCTCGCAGAAGTGTGCACGAGCAGGAGCTCCGCACGTGCTAAATGGCACGCGTGCAAGATCCGCTATGTTCACTAGATGGGCCCACATACCTATCACAGCCAGAGATGAGTGGCCAACCCCACATTTGGATCAGAGCAATTTCACGTGGTATTTATATCACATGTGTGGCTACTTTGGCACGTGTGGGCACTTTTTGGCTATGGAAGATTGGGTTTTTCCATACACATGGTTAGATTTGGACATCTGGATAGTCCACGTCATCAATCTGGACCGGGATGATCCAAACCATCCGTCGGTGGCACGCAACAGTAGACCAGCAAGATCATTCCTTGGAAGAGTGGACTGGACATAACGGACGGTCTAGATAGGCGAATGATGAGAACGAGTCAAACGCAACTCTATGCAAGATAAGGCTTTAGATGCACTTGGGCAAAATGATCAAGGCGTGGGCCACATGGACGCGGATTAGCTAGTGACTGACGTCACCAAGTTCTGTGAGCCCCACCATAATGTGTGTTTTGTATCCACATTGTCCATACATTTGGAGAGATCATTTTAGGGTATGAGCCAACAAATGCGTTAGAAAGCTCAAGTGGACCCACCACAGAAAATAGTGGGGATTAAACGCCTACCATTAAAAACTGGCCACAGAAGTTTTCGATTGAGCTGATATTTGTGTTTTCTCTTATTTAATGTCTTTATTAACTTATGGACAGGTTGGATCTCAAATAAATATCATGTGGACCATAGGAAGGTTTCAATGGTAAGCATCACTCTCCCCACTAGTTTCTATGGTGGGGTCCACTGGAGCTTTGGCTATACTTCATTCTTTGGCTCAGGTTCCAGAATCATCTCTCAAAATGGATATACGGTTTAGATACAGCATATATATATCATGGTGACGCCCACGTAACATGGTGACGTAATTTTGAGTCTCCCTAGTCAAATTGTCAGTAGCTAATCCAAGTACGGGCCCCGGGCCCCTGGGCCACATGGAAGGGGATTTAGCTACTGACACGGATTTAGTTACCGACAGACTCTCTTTTTTTCTCAGAAGCCCTTTAGTTTTTTTGTTGGCTTGTTAGTACACCCCAACTGTCCGTTGACGCTTCACTGTTAGCTAACCCTCTGATGATCTTACCAGGACCTCAGTGTTAAAACGATGTATCTTTCACTCAGCCTGCCACTTGAGCTACTGACACGGATTTAGCTACAGACAGACTTGCTACTGAAGTAACATCAGCAAGTTTTGTGGCCTCACCATGATGTATTTGTAGTATCCACACGGTCTATTCATTTGGAGAGATCATTTTAGCTAACCCATCGAAGAAACAGTGGAAGATTGACTCCCACTATTAAAAACTTCTAATGCCCACAAAAGTTTTATATCAAGATGATATTTCTATTTTAACTTCCTTCGTATTTGTGTTAACTTATTAACAGGTTGGATCTCAAATAAACATCATGGCGGACCTTATGAAGGCTTCAACAGTTGCCGTCACTCTTCCCACTGTTTTATATGGTGGGGTCCACTACTGCTGTGGCATACTCTAAAATGATCTCTCCAAGTGGATGAACGGTGGGATACAACACATATATGATGGTGGGCCACAGAACTTGGTGACGTCAATTCAGTAACGAGTCCTGGCTGCTCAGCCTGTCGGTAGCCAATCCGCGTCCTGGGCTACATGGGGCTACGGTGTTAATTGATGCTATGCAACTGCAGTTCATTATTCATTGAGGGCGAGAAGTATTACATGCGCAGCAGGAAGATATTTCAACCTAGGCCGCCCATAGTGAAACCTCAGATCTTCATCACCGTCCAACTAAGTGGACCACCTCATCCCACCAACACCTAACAGGGAGCGGATTAGGTATTACCTTAGTGGGTGTTACCCTTACCATGTGGGGCCCACCTTGATGAATGAGTTGTATATCCACTCCGCCCATCCGTTTTTTCAGCTCATTTTAGTATGTCATCCCAAAAATTAAGCAGATCCAAATCTTTGGTGGACCACACAACTAAAAATGTGGCGAATGACCATTAAAATCGTGTCATAAGCCACGAAAGTTTTAGATCAAGCTGATCTTTGTATTTGACCTTCATCCAGGTCTTTTTGACATTACCAACGGGTTAGATGGCAAATAAACATTACGCATTTGCTTACGGTAGACCCTCGGAAGTTTTTAATGATGGGTCTACAATCACCACTGATTCCTGTGGCGTGGTCCACCTGAGATTTGAATCTACTTAATTTTTTGGGACCACCTCCTAAAATGGGCGGGAAAAACGCGTGGATATACAACAAATCATCGGTGTGGGCCACACAGTAAGGGTACTTACACCTAACAGTCTAACACCCACCTAAAAGCCTAAGCCAGTGGGTCCCGTCGCCAATCCAATCCTTTCACCTTTTTTTGCTTCGCCACTAGTCCCAACTGGTCTGATTCGTGAGTCAAGACACGCCCGAGTCATGGTAAATCGGCCAGACTCACCCCAGTCAACGGTGACTCCTGGTCCCAAGCAAGACCAAGTTAACTCAGACGAGTCTGTTGTCAAAAAAATGTCTTAAATCTTAATTATCCTCGACTAGTCGAAACAAGTTTAACTGGAAGTTCAGCAACAATGTATCTGAAATTTCTGAGGTCTTCAACCGGTCGAGGAACAAGCTCAACCAGTCGAAGCCCAGGCTCGACCAATCGAAGGTTACGCAAATTCTACGTGGACGGCGTAAATTTGAGGCGGTTTCAGAGAGGTACATAAGTAGAGTTTTCTAAACTATAAATATAAGTCCCTAGGGCATTTCTAAGTGATATTAATGCTTTATAAATGTATTCTAAAGGTTTCTAGAAAAGGTTTGTAAGATTCCAAAGGGTGTAATAAGGGTGAGATTCGAGGTTGTTCGAGTCGGGTAAGTCTTTTTCTCTTTATAATTTATGCTTTCATAGTAGATTTCTATCGTTTTATACCGTAGTTTTTTCCCGAAAGAGTTTTCCACGTTAAATCTTTGCATTCTCTTGTGATTGCTTGATGCTCTTGAATTGCTATCTTAGATCCATATCTGTGTGATTCCACAGCACAAATCCCAACAGAGTCCGCAATTCTATCGGGGTATGATTGCACAGTGATTAGCACCAATGGTGAGATTGAATGTGGAGTCGGGGTTTTCTATTAACCATGAGCCACATCAACGGTCAATCAAGTTTGGAGAATGACAAGAAGCAAGCAATCACCACCGTTGGATGGCGACAACTTTGCCAATGGGCCATAAGTAAGGCTATATTTGGATGTTTGGATGCACAGCCCAACTGTATTTATGATTGAGTTCAATCAAGAAAAAATGCCCCAGCATTCATAATGAGGATGTTGCACCTCCCAACTGCAGTTTGCATTCCTTTCAACTTCAAGCCTAAAAAGTAATGTAATATGAAACTAGTCCTTGACTGCAATCTTATCACTTCCACTTTATTCAACTAATTATTGCAATTCAATTAAATAGTGCATCCAAACGCAGCAAACACTTTTTTTTTCTGGGTGCTTGAGTGAGAACGAGTGCTTGTCAAAATAATGGATTTGCACCCGTCACAGGATCAGCCCTGGGCCAATATACCGATCAAGCCATGAGCTCAACCCAATTATCTGACCCTTGCCATCAGCCTTTCTACAGAAGCAATCATTCACCCTTGTATTCCTGCATAAATCATCCTCGTTTTGAGAAATGAAATGCCAGGCACACACCCAGATGTGAACAAAGGAACCATTTATTTTATTTTTTTGAAACAATGATGGTATTTCTTTAAACAAGCCGAAGCCTAAAAATACAAATAAACGAATGTAACAAGAAAAAAAAAAAAAAAACCGACTACCCTAGCAATGATAAGCTAGGATTACGCTTCTGCCCATTCCTTAACATTGTGGCATGCTCTTTTGAACACTTTTAAAACTCCTTTGTTCTTATTTTTGAAGCATCTCACATTTCTTTACCACCATATAGCGGATGGAGCCACTAACATTTCCCTTTCCCCCGCCGTGCCAAGAGATAAGAAAATCCTCTATTGAACTTGGAAACACCCATCATACTCCAAAGACTGATCACACGACTCCTTTGCAAAAGCGCAGTGAATGAATAAGCGATCTACCGATTCCGCATCTTTATAACCCATGAGGCAAACAATGGGGAGAAAAAACTTCCTTTTGCAAAGATTACCAATTTTTAGCACTTTATTCCTCCCCACTAGCCATCCAAAAGCCGACACCTTTAAAGGAGCACCATATTTATAAAGATAGGCCTTTGAATATGCCCCAACATCTTCCTCACTTACAATTAGAAATGAATAGAGGGATCTCATTGAAAAAGACCCAGATTTTGCTTCTAACCAAGCAATGGCAGATTTTACTTCTAACCACGCGATGGAATCTGCATCTAACAACACTGGAGTAACCTTTGAAAGCATTTAGAGCAATTGAACCAATTCCTCAATCTCCTCATCTGTCGGATTTCTTCTAAACAAAGGAACCCAGATTACCTCATCACCCCTTACTGAAAAACAATTGCTTACCTTCGCCCATTCTTCCCTAGCTAGCCATGCTGATGAAGAAAACCTATCACTCAACTTCCCCTCTCCAACTCATCTATCATCCCAAAATCTAATTCTATTTCCATCTCCCAAACTGAAGTCTATTCCCTCCTACACTTTCTCTTTTAGCAATGCCACTGATTTCCATAGGTAAGAAGAACGATACAAAGATGATGCCTTTGTCCACCATCCTCCTTCCTTTATCCCATACTTTCTTAAAATTACATCCCTCCGTTTAGCTTATCCCTCCGACCCAAACCTCCAAACCCATTTTCCCAACAGAACTAGATTCATCTCCTCTAGTTTCCTAAAACCCGCACCTCCTTGGTCCTTTGGCTTGTTCCCACTTCAACAAATGAAATCTTTGTTTCTCTCCCAACCCTCCCCAAAAGAAGTCCCTCCTACATCTTTCCAGAGCATTTAGAACATATTTCGGGCATTTAAACAGAGACATAAAATTGATCGGAAGGTTTGACATAGACGTTGGCACTAGAGTCATTTTCGCACCCAATGACAAGTACCTAGCTTTCCACTTGGACATCTTTCTTTCGCAATGTTCTATCACTTTGTCCCACATATGTTTCGTCGGTCTCCCAATACATAACGATAAACCCAAGTACGTTGTCGGAAAGGAAGCTTCCCTACAACCGAATATTGACGCAAAGACTCGAACTTCTTGAGAATGCGAACCCCCAACAAACACCACCTCAAAACTTGCCATAATCGACCAAAGATTTTGCTCAAAGTAATCATCCACCTTCCATAGTAACAGAGTATCATCTGCGTACTTTATGTGGGAGATTTGAAAGTTTGGATTGTCCACTCCAAAGCCTTCAAACAAACCTACATGAATACCTCAGTCTAGCATTTTTCTAAGAGCCTCCATAACTATGACGAAGAGAAGAGGAGATAACGGATCGCCTTGACGGAGACCCCGTGAAGCGGCAAAGAACCCTTTTGGCGAACCGTTCACCAATATGAAAATTTTTGAATCCAAGAACACCATTTTGATTCGCAACCTAACATGCCCAACATATGCCTTTTCAATTTCTAGCTTGCAAACTATACATTTCTCCTCTTTCCTATAGCAAGAATTGACACATTCGTTAGCTATTAAAGAGCAATCAACAATCTGCCTACCAGCCACAAAAGCTCCTTGAAACTCTGAAATCACACTGCCCAACACTTTCCGAAATCTGGATGCCAACACCTTTGTATATTGTATGGACCACCTAGCAAACTAATTGGATGGAAATCTTACAAACATTTCGCTCCTTCCATTTTTGGAACCATTGCTAGAAATAGAAACGTGTAGCCCCTAGTTGTGTCACTATTAATCCTTTTTGAAAGAATTCTTGCATGAAGCCTAACACATCTCCCATCACACACTCCCAAAAATTTTGAAAAATTAAAAAAGCTAACGGAAAACCATCTTGCCTCGAAGCTTTATCACCACCTAATTTGCCACTGCTTTCTTAATTTCCTCCTCAAAAAAAGGTTCTTCCAAAGAAACCGCATCTTCCACTGAAATAGCATCAAAGTGTAACTTATCAAGAGTCGGCATATGACCCTTTTCTTTTGACAACGGTTTTTGTAATATTGGACTATATTTTCGCAAATCTTAGGCCTCCCCTCTATCCTTTCCCCATCCACCAATAACGAAGAAATCTTATTTTCTCGTGCTCTAACACTAGCCATCGCATGAAAGAACTCAGTATTTTTATCCCATATTTTCAACCAAGTTGCCCTAGACCTTTGCCGCCATTTAATTTCTCTCTCTCTTAATCTGGCATTGTATTTTACACTATACACCTCTCCCCAAGCTTTTTCCTCGTATGTTGGCTCCTCTTCCTCTTCTTTGGAATCTAACCTTTGAATTTCTGAAAGAATGTTGGACTTTTCCTCCTCTCGACCACCCAGGACCTCTTTTTTCCATTCCCCTATCTTCTGTTTAAGCAACTTTATTTTTTGGAATAGAGCAAAACCGGCGCCCCCTTCTATAGAAAATGACTTCCACCATTTAACAATCTTTTCCCGAAAACCTTTTACCTCTAACCAAACTAGCTCATTGTGAATCTGATCCGAAAAGTCTGGTTTGAGCAGAATACGAAAGCCATTCATTTGGAAATGGTTTGCCATCTGCTGATCTCTCTAGTTGATGTGTCGGGCACTGCGACTCGAACATTTCTAGCAATTCAATCCTTAGGAATTATGCAGAGCATCCCATTCCCAACACTGTGTTCCAAAGGATACATGGTTGCCCTTCATGTACTTTCGATGCCCAATGACAGCCTCTCTGAGGCCCTTGATCTTCGAAGCCTTTCCCTTGCTGCAGTTCTTGGCTCCCGGCAGATCTCCTGTCCCAGCTCCAACCCTCCTACGAGTCAACAAATATTCAATGAATGCACAAAAAGACCAAATCCAGTGCATGTCATCTACCAATTAGTAAATGGACCACCCGGATAACTTAAGACAACTAGCAACCAATCTGGACAATCCAACTGATACGCCAGCACATGGATGGGTTGATACTCGGGAAAATAAATAAATAAAAATGAAGTATTTGGGTTTTGTTTTTTTCCAACATTTGACAGAGACTCATATATGGACTGGACCGTCCAAAAACAATCTAATTGGCAAGATTTTGAAGAATTTGGGATTTTCTTTGTTTTTTTTTTCAACATTCGAAAGAGACTTATTTCTGGAATCAAGTAGTAAAAACTTGCAATCTGCGCAATTTTGAGGATATGGCTCATTCAAGGTGGCCCACTTCTTGGACAGTCTAGATCCATTTACATGTGTCCCAAACAGGTCCGTACCATTTTTAAAATGGTAAATGACGCTGCACTGACTCCTATACCCCACAGAAAGATGCTTCGAGGAACATGTACTCCCTATCATTGTACATGGTACTACTAGCTAACATGCATCATTTGAGTAATAAACAAACTAATATGCCGATTGATGCAAAGAAACAAAGGACATATCAAGCACATTCATCACATGAATACATAAAACTCAAAAGCATAGCAGTATTGGTGCATCATACAAGGGAACAAGAGATCATATGTCCCAATTAGTATAAAATGCCAGCGAGAATGTGCATAGGGATTCCTCGAGACCACCAATGGCGGGTAGGAGGTTTTGTAGAGAATGTTCTCTTTTTTTTTTGTCTCTATTTCTTCTTCTTCTTCTTCTTTCTTTTTTCTTTTTTTCTTCTCTTTGAAAGATGTTTGGTACATAATGTCAGTGTGTAGCAGTCAGCATCTATGAGTTGTTCTCATTATGTAATGCTTGACCTGAGAACATCTACAGTACATGCCATGATTCAGTTTGTACTAGTGTGGAGCCGATGTTGATATGATGGGCTCCACTGTAGATGCCCCACGCACGAAAAATTTCCTGAGATTTGGGAGATCCTAACCATCAGATCTTTTGCTATTGTTCAGTTGAATATGGACATGGCTGTATTTTCTCTGTCGAACTATCCATTCGCTGGCCACCAATTACATGGTTAGGATTATCCTGTCCGGGACACTTTTGGTGCATGTGACATCCAGTGCAACGCCCATATATGAAGAGCCACCTCAAACAAACTGAGAACGTACAATACCCTGATATGACATGAATACACTGAAGATGTGATGTGGACTTGGTGTGGATCAGATGGTACAGATAAAATTGAAGTGAAAGGGATATGTTACCTACATTGACTGGCCGAGCATCATAGCTGAAAACTCAAGATAACCGTAGATGTGCTTGGGTTAAACACCATAAAATACATCTATGAAGGTTTGATGTGGTAAGGTATGCAGTGTCAAAATACTGATTCTGGAGTTCTTTTATCCTCTGCTGTTGAGGAAAAAATGAAGCATTAAAATGTCTCTGTGATGCAGCTTGAAGCTCCACAATTTTATACACCACAGGTGAATACTTTATGCAGGGATCTGGGAAAGGAATTATCGGGTAATGTTGTATCAGAATGAATACTGTCCTGATGCAGCTGCATTTCTTTCGGTGTTCAACTTGAAAGGAATGTAACTGGTTGTTTCCTCTTTTTTAGAATGATGAAATGCAATTCAACTCACCCTTAATTTTAGGCAATATGTGGATGCCTGTAGAGGCGCAACTTGGGCTGGTTGGGTCAGGTAAAGGGTCAACCTGAGCCTAACCCAACCTTGAGAGGACCCAACTCGCAACCTGCAACCCAACCCAAATTCCAATCGGAGGTGCCCAACCCGAATTCCTTTGAACTTAAACCATAAACCGGCCCAACCAGACCGGCCCAAATACATGTCATTATTCCCAACCTGACCCGAATTTGCTCAACCAAAACCCAACTGGATTTCAAATCAGATTGGAATTTTCCAGCTGTAACCTGACGGTCCCAACCCAAGAACCTAGACAAGATGACCCTAACTCAGGGGGTTCGGGTTAACCTGAACCCAAGTTTAGCCTAGATGCCAATACTGCAACATATTTAAAAGAAAAAGAAAATCAGGTTCCCTATCACCTTGTTCCACTTTCTGGGGTGCATTGTTAGCCTCCAAATTGTGTCAGAACCAATGGAGTTTCACTAACATCATGGTTGGTAATGTTTCTAATCCATCTAGAAATGCAATGTTTCACAATTTGACAGGGATTATTCATCTTCATGTCAACTTAAATATGGCATCATCCAGTGAAAAGAGAATACAAACTGTTATATACCTCGACGCTTTCTCACAAGCAATTCATGCTGCATGAAGTTCAGTGTGACTCAGTACCTGGTCGACTCTCCGACTGAAATCCACTGTCATTTGGGAGTGGATTTTTATAAGCTTAGGAAGGCAAAAGAAACAAGAATAAATCAATGCTAAAATGAGACGACATGATCATTGTTAGTGGAAGGGCATACGGCAAAAAGGGTATGGGAAATATTCGAGTTCAATTCGGACTCAATTGTTAAAAACACGGTAAAAATTCAGTCAAAGAAATGGAAACGCCAAACATTCAGAAATGAAAAGTTCCGGTTAAATACGGTTTAGACTTGAAAAGCAAAGTGGAAAAATGGCTATATATGTGCATATATGTGTCTATATCTCCTATGTAAATAATGTTAAAACAGAGAACTTCAATTTAAACAGTTAAAATATTTATATCTATAAGCGAAAATGTATACATGTACCCAAGTGTTCTTTGCCCCTCTCAAATCCTTCTTTTCAAGTGATCCTCATATAAATCGATCCATCACTACTAAACATTTTCACACTCTACTCAATTCTATCAATGGGTGTCGATCTCCGATCCTTATTTTTTAAATCACCCCACAAAAGCCTTTTTTTAAAAAAAAAATAAAACACTATTTATTTGGTTCGTACAAAAAAATGATTTTTTTTTTTTTTGTATCCCTCTTCTGAAATATACAGAGTTTGGATGTTTAATCAATTCTACAAGTTTTTTTCCTTCAAAAATATGAAGTTAAAAATGGAGTTTTGCCAATTGTGGTAAGTATTATAACAATTGAATGAGATCAAGTTGATATAGAACTTAATCCCAACATTTCAATATGATGCAAGCCCACAGCCCACCAGATGGCCATGCTGATTTTGGACTATTCTTTTATAGATTTGGGGCCTCAAATATCAAAAGCTACAATTTACTCTTTGTGGAAGATATAGGGGGATGTGATTGATGATATGGAGGTTGTTTT